>CM061133.1:100090871-100690871 GCA_030789695.1 Scilla litardierei
GTGCTAGACTTAGGGTAAAGTAACTCATAATCTAGTGAATGATTGAGATAACGAAAAATTCGTTTAACCGCAATCAAGTGTGACTCCTTAGGTCTAGCTTGATATCTAGCACAAAGACATACAGAGAACATAATATCGGGCCTACTAGCAGTTAAGTAAAGTAAGCTACTGATCATACCTCGATATAGACGAACATCTACATCTTTTCCGTTCTCATCCTTGTGTAGATGGGTTGTCGTACTCATGTGAGTACGTTTGCTTGAAGACGATTCCATTCCAAATTGCTTAATATGCTCCCTGGCATACTTTGTTTGATGTATGAAAGTTCCATCCTTCATTTTCCGAATTTGTAGTCCAATGAAGTAGTTGGGCTCATGCATATGGCTCATTTCAAATTCATCCTTCATAGACTTAGAAAATTCTTGGCAAAGATTAAAGTTAGTAGAACCAAATACTATATCGTCTACATAAACTTGAATTAAAAGGATGTCATTTTCATAATCTTTAATGAAAAGAGTTGAATCAACTTCACCCATTTTAAAACCTAAATTCAAAAAAAATGTTTTGAGTCGATCATACCAAGCTCTAGGAGCTTGTCTCAACCCATATAACGCTTTCTTAAGTTTGAAAACATGGTTTGAAAATATTTCATGAATGAAACTGGGTGGTTAAGAAACATAAACTTCTTCATTAACAATACCATTTAAAAATGCACTTTTAACATCCATTTGAAATAATTTAAAATTTTTATGAGATGCAAAAGATAAAAGCAATCTAATAGCTTCTAATCTAGCTACGGGGGCAAAGGATTCTTCGAAATCAATACCTTCCTCTTGCCGATAGCCTTGAGCTACTAACCTTGCTTTATTTCGTGTGATGATCTCGTTCTTATTGGTCTTGTTCTTAAAAATCCACTTGGTCCCAATCACTTGGTGACCACTTGGAAGACGAACGAGCTCCTAAACTTCATTTCTTTCAAATTACATGAGCTCTTCTTCCATTGCAACTATCCAAGAGCTATCTTCATACGCTTCTTGGATGTTCTTTGGCTCAATGATAGAGACAAATGCACAATGAGAGAATTCAAAAATCCATGACCTTGTTCGGACACCCACACCAATATCTCCAATTATTTGGTCATGGGGTGATTACGAACTGTCGGATAAGCTTTGGGAATACCTAGATCACTTGGAACATCCTCAACAAATTCCTTAGTATTGTTAGTCTCAATAATATAATCATTAATTTTAACATTATTAATGGAATCACATAAAATATCTACACTTTCATCAACAACATGAGGAATATCAAAATCTTCATAAAATGATACGTGTAGTGATTCCTCGATCGCTGAAGAGGTTTTGTTGTATATCAGGCAGGCTTTGCTACGTGTGGAATATCCAACAAAATTCCTTCATCGGATCTTGGCTCAAATTTATATACGTTACCATAGGTGTTCTTTATAAAACATTTTGAACCAAAAACACGAAAATATTTAACTTGCGGTTTTTTATCATAAAACAATTCAAAACAAGTTTTGTTCGTTCGGGGCCTCACTAGGATCCTATTAAGCACATAACATACCGTGTGCACCGCCTCCGCCCAAAATTGTTGTCCAAGATGACTATCATAGAGCATGGTGAGAGCACACTCAATTAGGGTCCTATTCTTTCTCTCAACACCACCATTTTGTGGTGGTGTGTGAGGAAAAGAAAAATTGTGAGTAATCCCATTGTCATCACAAAACTTAGTGAAAAATTCATTCTCAAACTAAGTGTGATACAATATCCTATCTTGGGGTTCCTAACTCCTCTAAGGGCTGGCCAATACAACACTCAATTAATCAAGGGTTCATGGTATCAAATTTGCTCAAAACATGCTTTATTATCACTTTTTCTCTTCATTTTCAAGGAACTTAATTCGATCCATTTAACGAGCTTTGGGTCAATGACTCCTAGATCAAACGATCTTTGGGTATTGGGCTTAGAGGAACCCCTCGGACTTAATGGCTCGGATTGCTTAAGTCCAATATTTATTTGTGCACTCCTCCATACGATATTTTTTGACGTGAATGCCACATTCTTCTTGAGGCACGTGAACCTGGCTACCCAATATAGTTGGAAGAAAGGTGCACTTTATTCAACAGTTTTAATTAAAAAGTAGCTTATGAGGCATTTTTGAGCAAAGTTCTCAACCATCAACCCACATCAAATGGTATTTATGTGCGAGATCCTTAGTCAAGCTAGAGCCCAATCAATTTGATTGTCTCTATATTCACATTACATGGGAATGTATAGTGCTATGTTAATGGAATCATGATGTAGTTTGTTATGCTAATATTAATGTCTTCATAAGGGTCATGCAATTGTCAATCTATGCATATGAAGCATAATTCAAACAAACCACACCCAACAAATGGAATTCGATTAGTCAATAAAAATCATAAGAGGGATCCACTATGTTATGCACAACGGTGGCATGTGTAATAAAAATGTAAGTATAATCGATTCATAGCCCCATTTATTCTAACTATAGATGTATGTATGTATGTGTGTGTGTGTGTGTGTATACAAAAAATGTACCTAAGAACGTGTGCAGGTATTGTTACTTGCACACACAATCTCTCCGGGGGGTTTTAAAGTATTTTTTTGAATTTTTTTGCAGATGTTAGTTCTACATGTTTGGTAGCCCCCCACAAAATTTCAAGTCAAACAAACACTATTTGGCATTGAAACATCCATCACAAAAACGTTGCGCAAAATAGTCCAGAATTCTGGAATTTTTTGCCACATTTTTGTGATGGATGTTTCGATGCCCAAATGGTGTTTGTTTGAGTTGAAATTTTGTGGGGGACTACCTAACATGTAGAACTACCTACTGAAAAAAAATTCAAAAAAAAAATACTTTAAACCCCTTGGGAGAGGGGGTATGCGCAGGTAAGTTAACCGCGCACGTTCTCAGGCACATTTGCCTCATATATATATATATATATATATATATATATATATATATATATATATATATATATATATATATATATATATATATATATATATATATATGGGGATTAATATAGAGCAGGTGGCACCTGATCCAATGGATCAGGTGCAAGACACAAAAAGGTGGGACCCAGCGAGTACAAGCCCATGTGGGGGCTTGTACTTCCTACATTTTTTGTGTCTTAGCACCTGATCCATTGGATCAGGTGCCACCTTTTCTACATTAAATCCATATATATATATATATATATATATATATATATATATATATATATATATATATATATATATATATGGATTAACGTAGAGCAGGTGCCACCTGATTCATTGGATCTTATGCAATTGGTTCAGCCTGATGCCTTCCTCATTCTATGATTACCTCACTGCAGACACTAGCGACCATTCCCCAATGCTAGTCTATCTTCTCCCTAAGGTAAATTCTCCTCCAAAACCATTCAAGTATTATAATTCTTGGGCCTCTTTCTCTGGTTATAAGGAATTCGTCTCTGTAAATTGGAGCCGGGCATTAGGATGTTTGGACCTCCAGAGGCTTCATGCAAAGTTCAAGTCTTTTAAATATGTTTTAAAGAATTGGGCGGCTGAGCACTTAAAAACTCTAAATGTCAACCAGTGCTGAAATGTGCTTCACAGTATACAATCTGATTTGAAATTGAAAGATGATATTACTCTCCAGAGACGAGAATTATTGGCATCCCAAAATCTTATGAAGGCTTTGGATATTGAGGAAGAGGATCTTAGGCAAAAAAGCAGACAGAGTTGGTTGACTCTTGGTGATATAAATTCAAAGATTTTCTACCCTTCTCTGAAATCTAGACACTGTTACAATAGTTTACATCGCCTAATCAATTCTGATGGGGCACATCATAGTAACGTTGATGCACTACGTACGGAGGCTCCACTATTCTATCAAAAATTATACACTCAAGAAGATTATTGGACTACCTTTCCAACTCTCATTCTGAAACGTAAATTAACTGATGAAGCTGCTCTTTGGATGGATAGGCCGGTTTCACATGATGAAATTAAGCACGCTTTGTTTCAGATTGGTAAAGACAAGGCGCCAGGACCTGATGGATGGAATGCCCATTTTTTCCAACACAATTGGGATGTAATTGGCCCAGATGTTATCTCTGGCGTCTCCTCTTTCTTCACCTTGGGTAAGATGCCCCTAGTGTTAATCATGCTTTCCTCACTCTTGTTCCAAAAAATGCAAAGGTCTCGTGTCTAGGGGATTACAGGCCAATTGCTTGTTGCAATGTCCTATAAAAAATTATCAGTAAAATATTATGCAACAGACTGAAGCATGTCATATCAGAGCTGATATCGCCTAATCAGGCTGCTTTTTTGAAAGATAGACTGTTGGCAGACTGCACCCTACTTGCTCATGAGCAAATTCGAGATTTTAGCAACCCTATGGGTGCCAGAACTTGTCTTAAACTGGATCTTCGCAAGGCTTTTCACAGTGTAAACAGGGAGTTTATATTTTTCCTCCTTCATCAGTTCGGTTTCAGGTCAAAGTTTATTTCTTGGATCGCTGAATGTATATCTATACTATGTTCTCTATTTTAGTTGATGGGGTCCCTGAAGGGTATTTTGGTTCCAATAGAGGATTACGACAAGGTGACCCCCTATCACTGTACTTGTTTGTTCTTGTAATGGAAGCTTTTTCCCTGCTCATGGCCATTGCAGATTCAACTTGTTCCATCCAACCACTTCGTAGATATGGTTCTATTTCTCATCTCCTTTTTGTGGATGATCTCTTGGTCTTCTGTCGTGCTAACTCTCATTCTCTTAATGGGCTCAAGGATCTTTTAGAGAGATTTTATTGGCTTTCTGGGCTTCAGATAAATTGGGAAAAGAGCTCGGCCATCTTCAGCAAGGGAGTTCATAATGCGAGAGGCTTATCTGAGATACTTGGAATTAAGTGGGTGACTTCTTTCACAACCTATTTGGGTCTTCCCCTTTCCTCTAATTATCCAAAAGCAACTTTGTTTTCTAGGCTGGTTGATAAATGTAAAAAAAGGCTCCTAGGTTGGTCCTCTTTGCTACTTTCCATAGCTGGGAAAATTGAGTTGGTCCGCTCAGTCATCTATGGTATGGTCGCATTCTGGATGCAAGCCTATTGCTTCCCTCCTTTGGTTATTTGAACTATTAATTCAGCTTACCGAAAGTTCATTTGGGGTAAGCTTAGTAACTGGGCATGGAAGGATGTCTGCACTCCAAAGCTTGAGGGAGGTGTGGGACTGAGGCGCCTATCTGATTTGAATGCAGCATCCGGTGTCCGCCTGACTTGGAGATTACTTTCTAATAAAGGAATGTGGGCACACTATATGAGGACCGCTATGGCTCAGTTGACTATGGATTTTATATTGTAGAATCAAAGCATGTCCATTCTGGTACCTGGAAATTCATTCTCCGTTGCCGAAATATATCGCAACAACTAATTAAACGATCCGTTAAAGATGGAATGTCAACTTCATTCTGGTTTGATAATTGGCACTCTATGGGGCCATTGTACCTTATTCATGATCCGGTACATGGCACCGAGAATGCACGAGTGGGAGACTTCTGGCTTGGCTTGGACTGGAGGGATGATCCGGCCATTCATGATCTCAGGCATTTATTAAATAATATTACCCTCTGTGAAGGAACAGATGAATGGGCTTGGAGCCCAGGGCCGCACTTCACAATGCGTGGAGCTTGGGAGGGTGCTCGAGTGGCTGTCGCGTCTTTTCCCTAAGACGATTTGGTGTGGTTCTCTCATCAGGTACCTAAGATGTCATTAGCTTTACGGAGAGCAATCCGTGGTAAGCTGCCTATCACCTTCACAAATTGGGTATTACTGCAGACCATTCTTGTGTCCTATGTGTTGGAAAATTTTGAAGAAAGCATTGACCACATATATTTTGAATGCGACTACTCTCGATACATCCTTGCTAGGAGTCTACTCAAATTGGGATACACTGGTCTCGTCTCTAGTTCTATTACAGGGGTCTGTGATCTCATCCTCACTAGATTTAAAAAGAAGAGCCCGTTGGGTGTGTTGGCCAAAACAGCTCTGTCGTGTATGGTGTGGCACATTTGGAAAGAGTGCAACAAGCGGATTTTTGAGAAGAGGTTTACTCCTAAAACATCTTTATTTGGGGAATAGCATCGGACATCAGAATTACTCTATGCAATTTGGATCTTGAGGAAATCTCAGAAACTGATCCATTTGCAAATTGGGGTCTTCTACTTAATTGAACTCTGGGCTCTATGTTATGTAAATTTTTTTAGATTTAGATTTAGCTTCTACTAATGTAAGTAGTAATGTTAGATAGTAACTTGTAGAGGGTGACGGTGCCTGTGCCCTCTCCCCTATCATATTATTATCTATATTACTAACTTACATTGTGAATATGTAAATTTGGTTCTGTTTTCTTTAATAAAGACTAACTTTTACTTGGCAAAAAAAAATATATAATATAAAAAATGGAAGAGAGGCAACCTAGCGGGTAGGGCAATCTTGGCAGCTCCAGCAGCGTTCGTGATCCTGGCGGCAACCAGCGTGATCCAGGTAACCATCTCGATCCTAGGGGCAAATACCGCGATCCTGATCCTGGAATTGCGATCATGATCCTGGCGGTAATGGCGATCTAGATCCGGGAATTTGTGACTCTGGCAATCACCCGCAGAAGAGAATTGCCCGGCAGAAGAATCAATATGGATTTCAGGGCAGCCCTGAAGAGGGCTGGACGCAGGTAACTCGCAAGGGCAAAGGGAGGCAGCCTTTGGGTAGGTTCGAGATCAATCCAATGCAAGGGGTGATAAAATTTTCAGAGGAAGAGGGAAGCCTAACTTGTTTGCTGGGCAGAGGGGAAACCAATTTCGTAGGGGAAGATCAAACGCAAATCCAAACCTCAAGTTTCCTGATTCAAAAGTTGATGCACGCAAGGTGCTTGATAGATTTCCTATGAGGCCTAGTGTGGCAATAAGAATAAATACCTCAGGTACGAAGCAAACTTGGTCAGATATTTGTGCCAACAGGCGGTCGTATGAGGAATCAAGGACGATGTCCTTCATCCCACCTCTTACTAAGGCAGATGGCTCTACCCTTGGTAGAGTCGTTGGAGCTATGATTGATAGGGGGTCTGAGATATGGAAGAATACCCTGGTAGGCTATGTCCTTGGTGACGTCCCCTACTATGGACAAATACGGGCATGGATAGACCGTCTGTGGAAGTTAAAGAAGGGAGTCTGTATCTATAGCCGTGATAACGGCTTTTTCTATTTCAGATTCGAGTGTGAGGAGGAATGTGAGAGGATATTATATGGGGGCCATGGCTATTTGATGGGAGATTAACTGTGCTTCAACATTGGAGCTCGACTTTGCAACATGATCGAGATATGTTGTCTACGGTCCCTGTCTGGGTTCAGCTTCATGGTTTGCCAGTTAATATATTGACATTGGAGATATTGGATGTGGTGGCTTTGGTGATAGGCATGCCTCTATGCCTTGATAGAGCAACAGCAAAGTTGCAACGGTTATATTATGATAGATGCCTTGTAGAGGTTAATGCAAAGAAACCCCTCCCAAAGTCTATCGGTGTGGAACTTGATGATGGTTCAGTAATTAACATTGAGACGAAATTTGAGGGAGAACCCCCCAGGTGCAGTCATTGTATATGTTTTGGCCATGCAGATCTGAATTGCTCGGACCTCTCAAAGCTCTCTTCAATCCAATGTGATAAGTCGAAAGGTGGGATAGTGATTGATCATCAAGAGGTAGAAGCTCTGGACAGTAACTCAAATACAAATATAAATAAAGTCAGTGGGGACTCTACTGTTAATTGTTTAAATATAGTAAATGAGGCTAGAAACCAATCGACAGGGATTACCTTGAAGGATGATGATGATCTACCTGTAGGGGTCCCTACTGAAGTTGTTATGGAGGAAGCTAGTAAAATCATGGGAGACTCTGAGGCAGAGGTTAATCATACTACAGGGAGCCTGGATTGTTATGCAAGCAAACCTGGAATTAATGTGGAGGTTACAGCTAATAAGGGGAAGGATAGTTCACAGGAGGAGATGAATTCTGCAGTCAATTGTTTGTCGCACTCCCAGCAAGACAAGTCTGGCGATGCAAATTTTCCAAGTAGGACATCAGGTCATGTCACTGTCCCCATTCAACTCGATAATACAAGTTCAACCGCATCAATCCTTGAAGAGACTATGGTCTCGTCTATAGATAAATTACCTGACACCATGACCATCCCAAATCCGGCCTGGGAAAAGAAGCAGGCGCAGAAACTGAATCCTGGAGATGAGGCAACCTCTTCTACTTCTACGCAGACAGCTACAGGAGGGGGCTTTAGAAAGAGCTCCAGGCTAAATTTTAGAGCTGGTGGGAGGCATCAACAACCCATTATTTAATAAGTGTTTTTGTTTGGAACACGTGAGGCCTCAATAACCCGTTAGACGATGAGACCTGTGCGATAGGTTAAAGAGGTTGAAACCAACTATTATTATTTTGTTGGAGACGAAGCTGAAGGAGGCTAATCAAAACTGGAGTTCCTATTTTCCAAATGGCTGGATGGTGCAAGATAATTTCTCTTTACATTCAGGAGGGAGGATTCTTATTGGATATGATGTAACTGTCTGTAGTTGTATGCTCATTTCCATGTCGACTCAACATATCACAATGCGATGTCAGAATAAAGGGGGTCTCTCTATCGTCCTTTCGGCCATCTACGCTTCAAATCTTCGATCTGACAGGAAGAAACTTTGGAAACATATCGAGAGTGAAGCCGCAAAGCTAGATAGGGAGGCTTGGATTATGGGAGGTGATTTTAATTGTTTCCGCTTCTATAAGGAAAAGATAGGGGGACGAAGATTGGACCCTAAGGTAGTTGATGAATTTAACAATTGCCTCGGACGCTACTCTCTACTTGATCTCAAGAGTATTTGGAAAACTATGAGTTGGTGCAACAAGCGTATTGGCGTAGGCCCATCTCTGCCAGACTTGACCGTGTGCTTTGCAACTTTAAATGGATCTCTATGCTTCTTGAAACGTTCGTGGAGTACTTGGATCCGACCACAAGTGATCACTCTCCTATGTTGATCCAACTTCATTCTAAGGTAATATCCTACCCAAAGCCATTCAAAATTTTCAATTATTGGGTAAAAGTGCCAGGTTTCAATGAGCTAGTTGAGGCTAGGTTGAATCAATATGCTGAAGGTTCCCCCATGCATCGCTTTAGTGTTAAGCTTCGTCGTCTGAAGCATGTCTTGCGCGTCTGGTCCCAGAAGCAGGCCGAGACTATTTCTGCTTAGGGTTGCCGCAATAAACTTCAGGAAATTCGATGTAATCCCTCTATTCATAATGATATCGGAATTTAGAAGGAGGAACAATTTTTTCTAACAAATTAGCTAATCTCTTGAACATGGAGGAGGAGATGATGCATCAGAAAAGCCGCCAAAATTGGTTAAGTCTGGGGGACAGGAATACTAAATTTTTCTACTCTGCAATGAAAGCAAGGCAAATTCATAATAATCTGGGCCTTCTAGTTGATGCAGCTGGTAATCATAATTATTCTTATGAAGAGTTACGGAAAAGCGCCCCCAATTTCTATGAAGCCATTTATTCCCAGTCTCATTATCGGACTGATTTTCCTACCATCATCCCGAAGCGCATTATTACTAGAGATGCTGCTTCTTGGCTAGAGAGAAGGGTTTCAAAGGAGGAAGTTAAGGAAGTGGTTTTCCAAATAGGAGTGGATAAATTTCCTAGGCCGGATGGATACAACGGTTATTTTTATCAACACTGCTGGAGCTTAATTGGTAATGATGCTGCTGATGCTATTCTCTCTTTTTTGGTCTGGAAAATGGATGCATCCATTAAATCATACTAATCGCACCCTAGTGCCTAAAAACTCTAATGCCAATGGGCTTGGAGGCTATAGAGCCATAGCATGCTGTAATGTGGTGTACAAGGTGATTAGTAAAATTATCTGCAACATGCTAAAAGTGCTTATTCATGAACTAATTTCCCCAAACCAATCTGCTTTTCTAAAAGGGAGACTTTTATCAGATTGTGCTTTTCTTGCCCATGAACAAATCAGAGATTTTAGCAATCTTATGGGGGCCAGGGCCTGCCTCAAGTTAGATTTGAAAAAGGCATTTGACAGTGTGAATAGAGAATTTATTTTCTATATACTTCACCATATGGGGTTCTGCAGTAAATTTATTGATTGGATTAAAGAGTTCATTACTAGTCCAACATTTTCAGTTATGATTAATGGTTCTCCAGTCAGGTACTTAGGTGGGAATAGGGGCCTCAGGCAGAGAGATCCCCTATCTCCATACCTTTTTGTTATTACCATGGAAGCCTTCTCCCTTCTTATTAACGATGCCATTAGTACTCGTAGCATCCAACCTATGAGGCGCATAGGTTCTATATCTCACCTTCTCTTTGCTGATGACCTGTTATTATTCTGTCGTGCAAATAGCTCTTCATTTGAGGGTCGCAAATGTTTGTTATTAGAATCTGCAAGTCTTACAGGGTTGCAGATAAATTGGGATAAAAGCACCGCTATTTTTAGCAAGGGAACAAAGAACCCTTCAGAATTCGCTAACTTATTGGGCATCAGAATGGGTACCTCATTCACAACATATCTAGGGCTTCCTTTATCGTCTAAGTACCCGAAGCCTTCTATATATTCAAGATTGGTAGACAAATGCAAAAAGAGGCTAGTCAGGTGGACATCCTCTATGCTTTCTATTGCTGGTTGTATTGAACTGGTGAAGACAGTAATTTATGGAATGGTCAATTTTTGGATACAGGCCTACAGAATACCAAAATCAGTTTAGCGCACTATAACTTCAGCATGTAGGAGATTCATTTGGGGTTATTCACACACTTGGGCTTGGAAGGATATGTGTACCCCTAAGGAGGAGGGAGGAGTAGGCATGCGATTGCTTTCTGATCTCAACCATGCAGCGGGGATTGGTTTGACATAGTGAATGCTTTCTTTACAGGGCCTTTGGGAACACTTTATGAAAGACAACTACAGGGATAGCGCCTAATTCTTTCTAGCAAAAGGTAAACCAACCCAATCTGGAACCTCGAAATTTATGCTCCATTGCAGGAAATACTACAAGAAGCTTATTAAGGACATATTCGAGATGGCACGACCACTCTGTAATGCCCTACAAGCTACTGCACAAGTACTAGAGGGGGGTGAATAGTACTTTAAAAATAACAAGGAGTATAATTCCTAATTATAATGCAAACAACTACCAAATCAATTTGCAGAAGCTTAAATTGAATGACAACAACAAAATTAACAATGCAAACAAATGATGTTAATGGGTTCGGATCCACCCAAGTCTCCCCGACTTGTTCCCGGTGATCCTACGTCCCAACCACCCGGATCCCCTCCGGATACTTGAGTTAGAAACCCTAACTCAAGATTTCCACTATGAAATACTTGTGAAAATCCTCCACAAGTCAAATCATACAAAATGTAATTTGTGACTCCCACAACCCGGGATCACAACCACACTCTCACAACCGAGAGTGAAACTTACAATTCAAATATGAAATGAAATAAGAAAACTTCTTACCGAACAAAATACCTATGCCTTGAGTATTGCTTACGAATTAGGGCAAGGATGATTTTGGGGGAAGAAGTGGCACCAAACCCTAGCTCCAAGATGTAGATCAGCGATGGAGAGCTTTGGGGATGTTGGTGACCTAGAATCAAGCACTTGGCTTGGAAGGCTTCACACTCAATTAATCTCTCTTTGGAAGTAAGAGTGAGGAGAGATTATTGAATGGAAAGAATGAGCTTTGAATGCACTTGGAATGATTTCTCTTGATCTTTAAACTTGCAATAATATCAGCCTTTGCAGCAATGAATGCAACCCAACAAGTATATATAGGATAGAGGAGAGAGAGAGAGAAAAAAACGTTTCAATTAAAGCTCCAACGGCTCTTTTCTGAACCCAACTAGTCGGTCAAAGAACAACCACCGACCGACTAGTTCATCAACTAGTCGGTCGGTCAATTAACATAAACCGACTAATGAGTAAACTGAGAAAAGATCAAAGTACAGACTAAGGAACTAGTCGGTCTAAGAAGAGTAGCTGACCGACTAGTTGCACAACTAGTCGGTCGGTTACTCAACGTGGACCGACTAACAGATAAAAACTGAAGTCTGAGAAGAATTAGACTTAGTCGGTCCAAGAACAAATGTTGACCGACTAATTCACCAACTAGTCGGTCACCAAATGAACATAGACCGACTAACAATAAACAGTAAGTATGGTGAAAAATTTGGCATGTACAGTAAACTAAACTAGTCGGTCCAAGAAGGAAAGTTGACCGACTAATTCACCAACTAGTCGGTCGATCAATAAGCACAGACCGACTAAAGATAAACAGTAGCTCAAGCTCAAATATGCATGTTCAGGGAAAGCTCAACTAGTCGGTCACAGAAGCATCACTGACCGACTAGTTCACAAACTAGTCGGTCGGTGAGTCAACTTAGACCGACTAACTGTAAACAGTAAAGAGCTAAGAATTAACTGACTGAAACTAGTCGGTCCAAGAAGCTTGGCTGACCGACTAGATCACCATCTAGTCGGTCAGTTCTTCTTCTTGAACCAACTAACATGCACAAGAAGTCCCGAATCGAAGCGCGATGCTTCGGGAAGAATTGTATGGACTTCTACAAAGATCCTAGAGCTAAGATATGAGCGTTATGAAGAATTAAAACGTAATACCTACTCAAGGCTTAACATTCTACGAAAGAAGCTTAAAGACTATAAATTAAACTTGACGATACCGTCTTCAATAGCTTCAATCGAATCTTCATGACTTCTAAATAGGTCCATAAGCTTCAACGAAGCTTTATGCATACGATCACGTGCTTTGAGAAGTCTTGAGACGTCGTAATTGATATTCATGTGAATTTGGCGACGATCTCCATAGCTGCGCTCACAAAGTGTTAGTTCATATTATATTTATGTTTGTTCATCATCCAAAACCAAATCCGGGGAGTCCAATATCCAACATTCTCCCCCTTTTTGGTGATGACAAACCAACATAAATAATAATAAAAAATAATAATTCAAATGAAATTTACTTACTCCCCCTGCATTGATGACACGTTAATTCCAATTTAAACAAAAATAATTCGCATCAAGCAGACGAGTGAAGTATATTAAATGATAATCGATTATTGAATTATTAAAATACCAAACGTAGGTTATTGAAATATCGGATTTGAAAATCCATTTATATATCTTAACTCCCCCTAAATCTAACACATCAAGTTAGATTCTTGGAGAAATGCTTTAAATTTTCATTTGGCACATCGTTATTATTATATCTCTCCCCCTTTGGCATAAGCAAAAAGAGCGGGAGGATAACAACGACAACAACAATGGCCTCAAATTAAAAAGCAAGGGAGTCGTAGAATACGACGAAGGTTCAAGTGACACCAAAGAGAAAAATACGAATAGAATCAAGGCGTGTCAAAGATACCAAAGTCGAAAAATCGTAAAACGAAATCATCAAAACTCAAATCAATTTAACGGATTGAGTTATGGAATATACTATCCAATATCAACATTTCTTGGTTAATTTAGTGCATGGAAAACAATTCTATGTTTTCATAGAAGAAATTTCTATTAAACCAAATGAATATCGTCGAGCGACGAAATCAAACATTAGAGACATAAAAATTATACATTGCACAATATAATAAAATGTCAACTGCGATGTATATATATATATATAATATGAAGCAGAGTACATCACCGATATACAAAACATCGATCGACTGATCGGGGCACAAAAATACATCATCACATGACAAAATATCGGAGTGTCAACAAAAAATACATCATCATCAAACATATCAAAATACATCATCATAGATATCACAAAGACATCAAAATGATCCAAAATACATAGCCACCCACACTATCCTACCCAACATCTCTCATAACTAGATATATCATCCAATGAGTATCAGGAGAGGCCTCGGAGAAACTCAAGAGGCAGCGGGAGTACCAGAAGCAACTGCAGGCTCAGCAGGAGCAGAAGAGGTGACTGGATCAGCAGGAACGTCCGGAAGATCAGCAAGAGAGACGACTGAAGTGGCAACCTCTGAAGCAGCAACCGTAGTGGCCTCGGGAGCACCAGTCGGAGTATCCACCACAGGAGTGGTGGCAACAGGTGTGCTCTCGGGGGCACCAGCAGAAGAAGCAGCAACAGCATCACCGGAAGTGGTAGCACCAGCAGCAGCAGTACCAGCAGAAGTGCCCTCGGGGGCACGAGTCGAAGCACGACAAAGCTCCTCAACATTCTCCTCAGCCATCTCATCTAACTCCTCATCCTCAGACACGGAAGGAGGAAGCTCAACACCCATAAGACGAGCCATACGGCAGACTACCTCCTCGGTACGAGCCAAGCGGGACTCGTGACGACGAAGTATCCGTACGACATCATCCAGGGTGGCAGAGGGAGCACCAGAGGCACTGGCAGAGGCAGGGACAGACGCTGAAGGTGTCGTCCTCTGAACGTGATGAAGCGCCGCAAGAGATTTCTTGACGGCCGTCGCGTTCAGGGGAGGACCAAGGGGATGCTCATCGTCACGAGGCAACGTGACACGAAAATGACGAAATACGAGGGTCAATAAACAATGAAATGGGATATGAGCCGATTTATTGGACTTGCGAATACACTCAAAAGAATCAATCTTATCGAGTATAATGCGAGCCCAATTAATCGAGCTCCCCATGAAGATAGCATAGATAAGCTTCAGAAAGGGCTGGGACGGGAGAGATGAGGAGCCGTACTTGGGAAGCAAGCACGACTTCAGAATCAGATTTAGGACCCATGCATTTGGCTTGAACGATTTAGAAGGCACGCCAATCATGGCAGGAGGGATCTGATGGAAAATCTCTGAAAGGATGGTCTGATCAAGAGAAGAAATATCGTCAACCGAGATATCAGAGGGAAGAAGGCCAGACGAAGAGATACCCAAAATCTCTCCTAAGATTTCCGCAGTGAGGACTATAGGAGTCCCCAAAACGGTCGTCTCAACAGAGTGGGTCTGATCGTACTGACCCCGGATCCTATTCGCATAGAAAAGCTTCACTAATCTAGGGTAGGGGTGAGGATTCGCCTTCGGGTCAAATCGAAGGTAATCGAGGAGACCCGACGACGAGAGAAGATCAGCTAACCCTATAAAGTCGCTAAACTGGACGAAATGCTCCAGAAGCAGAGGGCAAAGTTTGATACGGTTGTACGCCGCGAGACACATAGGGTCGTCACGACACAACGAAATATCGACACCGCCCACCGGCATCGGACCCTTTCCCTTAGGCTTACGGGTAGACGCACGAGGGTGTGTGCTAGACTCGGGATGGATAGGAGGATTGGGTTCCCTATGAGTCTCGGTCTCGGGGTTATACTCCGTATCGGAATCGGTAGGAGTATGGAACAAAGAATGAGAGGCAAGAATTTTGGCCTTGGGTTTAGGCTTGGGCTTGGGTTGACCTCTAGGCTTGGCGGTCGTCGTCCTCTTCTTCTTGAGAGGAGGCGAAGACGACGAAGGTTGGGTTGTCTTGGCACGGCGTTTCGGAGGGGTTGGATGCTCGGGGTCCGAAGGGTTTTGGTCTACGGTCATCGGCGAGGGGCTAGATGGAGTGATCGGGATACGTGTTCTTGCCATAGTCGAAGCAAGACATGGCACAAGAAGATCAAAATAAGAAGCCCTAGCCGAAAAAGACTTAAACCGTAAGAACCCTAGAAACCGAGCTAACCCTAGCTATAGGAATGGAAATCTAACCCTAGAAGGAGAAGAGATCACCTAGAAGGAGGGGCCGACGGTGGAGATCGACGGAGATGGCCGAAAAACGGCGGAGATCGATCGAAAGTCGAAAGGTCTTGAGAGGGATCGGGGTTTCGAGCTGGAGGAGAAACACTTTGGACCGATTAGAATGAGAACAGACCGACTAAACTGAGTTTAAGTCGGTCGAGATCGCAAATGACCAAACAGTCCCTGGCACAACTAGTCGGTCACAGTTCAAGCACTGACCGAATAGATCACGATCTAGTCGGTCGGTCAATGAGCTTGAACCGACTAGTTGCAAACAGTGGCTGAAACCAAGATTTACTGACAAGATTTAGTCGGTCTGCGTTCATTTACTGACCGACTAGATCTAAATCTAGTCGGTCGGTCACTGAACATGAACCGACTAAAGAGTTGAAATGAAGAGGAGACTCAAAGAGCATGAGTTAGTCGGTCTAAGTTCTTCTACTAACCGACTAGATGAACATCTAGTCGGTTGGTGGTTGAACTGAAACCGACTAAGAGAGTCCAAAAAGTGATAATCAAGTTCTCTCTTCAATACGCTTGGACGATATATCACAAAACTCTCAATAATCATCTAAACTACCCCATTAAACATCGAAAGCTTAAATACGACATTCAAAACATGAATTCGAGCAAAAATTCAAAATATCACATAAATTCCCGAAAAATCCAATAAGTCTAGCATGAACGAAATATTTCGAAATATAATAGCATGCAAGAATATTGAATGAAACATGAATCCTATATCTCGGATTCACCCATAATCCCCAATTCTCGACGCAACCGCACAAAGGAGTCCTCCTTTAGGGGTTTCGTGAAAATATCGGCGATTTGCTTTTGGGTTTCAACGTACACTAAAATGATGTCCTTTTTAGCAACATGATCATCTAAAAAATGGTGTCGGACATCTATGTGTTTCGAACGGGAATGGTGTACCGGGTTCTTGGAAAGACATATTGCACTTTGGTTGTCAACCATGATAGGGCAAGTATCACAATTAATACCAAAGTCTTTAAGTGTGTGTCTCATCCAAAGAACTTGAGCACACGCGGCACCGGCGGTAATATATTCCGCCTCGGTGGTTGAAAGTGATACGGAATTTTGCTTCTTGGAAAACCAAGAGACAAGAGAATTTCCTATAAAATGGCAAGTGCCACTAGTACTTTTCCTGTCGGATTTGCATCCCGCATAATCGGCATCACTATATGAGATTAACTCATACGTGCTAGATTTTGGATAAAGTAATCCAAAATCAAGTGTATAACTTAGATAACGGAAAATACGTTTTACCGCTACTAAGTGAGACTCCTTAGGTTGAGACTGATAACGAGCACATATGCATACGGCAAACATAATATCGGGCCTACTTGCGGTAAGATAAAGTAAACTACCTATCATACCTCGATATAGACGAATGTCTACATCCTTACCGCCCGTATCCTTGTCAAGATGCGTAGTCGTGCTCATTGGAGTCTTTTTCCCAGAAGCACTCTCCATTCCAAATCGCTTAAGCAACTCCACCGTATACTTCGTTTGGTGGATGAAGATTGCATCGTCCATTTGGCGAATTTAGAGACCTAAGAAATACTTGAGCTCACCCATGTGGCTCATCTCAAATTGTTCCTTCATAACATTAGAAAACTCTTCGCAAAGAGCAAAGTTAGTAGCACCGAAAATGATATCATCAACATATATTTGAACTAAAATTATATCATTATTCACATGCTTAACAAAAAGTGTAGAATCGGCTTCTCCCATTTTAAAATTCAAATCCAAAAGAAAATTCTTTAGGCGATCATACCAAGCTTGAGGAGCTTGTCTCAAACCGTAAAGTGCTTTCTTTAGTTTAAAAACATGATTTGGAAATTTTTCATTTATGAAGCCCGGAGGTTGAGAAATGTAAACTTCCTCAACGACATCTCCGTTTAAAAATGCACTTTTAACATCCATTTGAAATAATTTAAAATCCTTATGGCATGCAAAAGACAATAATAATCTAATTGATTCTAATCTAGCTACCGGAGCAAAGGATTCTTCGAAATCAATACCTTCCTCTTGTCGATAGCCTTGAGCAACTAACCGAGCTTTGTTCCGGACGACGACTTGGTTTTCGTCGGTTTTGTTCTTGAAGATCCACTTTGTCCATATGACGGTGTGGTTCTTCGATGGCAATGGAACAAGCTCCCAAACTTCATTCCTCTCGAATTGAATGAGCTCCTCCTCCATGGCTAAGATCCAAGCGCTATCTTCGCATGCTTCATTAACATTCTTTGGCTCTATCGAGGAGGCAAAGGCCCAATGAGCGAAGTAGTTCACTTGCGATCTCGTCTTGACACTATCATAGATATTGCCAATGACTTGCTCATGAGGATGGTCACGAACGGTATGAAGCCGTTTGGGAATACCTTGGTCACTAGGAACATTCTCAACAACTTCATTAGTTGGGTTAGTCTCAATAGACTCAATAGAATTATTAGACTTAGAATTATCAAACGAATCACATAAAACATCCAAAGAATCATTATCATTTGAAATTCTAGTTGGAACAAATCCTTCATTAAAAGAGACATGAAGCGACTCCTCGATCGTTGAGGTTCGTTTGTTGAATATCCGGTAGGCTTTGCTACGCGAAGAATATCCAACAAAAATCCCCTCATCGGATCTTGGATCGAATTTGTCCAAACTACCATACGTGTTCTTAATAAAACATTTCGAACCAAAAACACGAAAATGTTTAACTTGAGGCAACCTACCAAACAACAATTCATAACAAGTTTGTTTAGTGCCGGGCCTCAAAAGTATTCTATTAAACACATAGCAAGCGGTGTGTACCGCTTCCGCCCAAAATTGATGGCCAAGTTGGCTATCATCAAGCATAGTGCGAGCACACTCCACTAGCGTCCTATTCTTTCTCTCAACTACACCATTTTGAGGAGGTGCACGAGGGAAAGAGAAGGTGTGAGTAATACCAACTTCATCACAAAATGTCTCAAAAGACTCATTCTCAAATTCACCTCCATGATCACTACGAATAGTGACAATGGTGGTTCCTAAGAGATTTTGTACTTTCTTAACAAAAATTGTGAAGTTTTCAAAAGCTTCATTTTTATTACATAATGAAAATACCCATGTAAATCTCGAATAATCATCTACGATGACAAGTCCATATCTTGCATTTCCCAAGGAAGCAACTCTAGTTGGCCCAAAAAAGTCTAGATGTAATAGCTCTAGTGTCCGTTTAGTAGAAATGCTTTTCTTAGGTTTAAATGAAGATTTAGGAAGCTTGCCACGTTGACAACAATCACAAAAACTTTTCTTTTCAAAAACAAGCTTCGGAAAACCTTTAATGGAATTTAATTTTGAAAGCTTATAAAGTGTTCCAAAGTTCACATGTCCAAAGCGTCGATGCCATAAGTGTTGTTCACTTGTGTTGGCAACGAGACATTGTTCATAAGACTTAGGAAGATCCAAAATATAAATATCTTTATGACGAGTGCCGGAAAATAATAATTTATCATTATCTTTTCTTAAAATATGACACAATCCTTTCGCAAAGCTAACTTTGTAACCTTTGTCACAAAGTTGGCTTATTGAAATAAGATTATGATTTAAACCAATAACAAGATAAACATCACTAATTAAGGGTTTAGATGGGTTACCCACTTTACCAACACCTATGATGGTTCCGCTCTCGTTGCCTCCAAATACGACGCGGTTTCCATTTGCTATGGGAACCACTCCGGAGAGCAAACTAGCGTCACCCGTCATATGTTTTGAACACCCGCTATCGAGTATCCAATTTCCCTTGGAGCTAAATTTAAATTTGTTGCTCCGTTTCTTTTTCTTTTCCTTGAGTACCTAAAGATAGAGAATTTCATATCATGGTACCCAAGGTCATTGGGTCCAAAGGATTAGACCTTTGGAAGCCAAGTCCAATTGGACTTAGACTTCCCCACATAATTTCTACTATGCACAACATCCGAAAAATAAGCATTCATATACATTTGTTTTTCGTCCATGCTTGTGTCCTTTGGGCTCCAAATTGTGAAAATCTTGGGAGCCCTCATCCTATTGGGTGCATGCATTCGACGTTGATTTCTACGTGATGCATGTTGTGGATAGGCATAAGGAACTTGATGGAATGGTGCACGATGAGAATTATTCATATGATGTTGTGGGTGAACATATGCATGTGTGGGAACACGTGCATGAGGGTGTCTCACATGGTGTGCACGTGCTCGAGAATGTGTTGCATAAAAATCATCATATGTGTGAGACGGTGGAGTAGGACGTGTGTTCCTACGTGGCATGGTATTGGTGTACATATAAGCATGCCCCTTCTTTGGAGGTCCACCCAAAGTGGGTTTCTTTCCAAAAGAGGGTGTGAACGAGGTGGAAGCACCATTGGTAGATGAACTACCAATAGAGTGTTTGCTACCACTCGTAGAGTCACCAGAAGTTGGCCTAACAAAAGTAGTGGCCGATTTGGATGGACATCCCATCGTATACCCCAAACCAATGTGGTGATTGGCCGGAAGTAAGTCACTTAGGATTTTATCCAAATGGTCCTTACCCTTATTGAATCTATTGATTCGGCCTAATGTGTTCTCATATTTCTCTTTGAGAGAACGCATAGAAGTATCCAAGTTGGATACTTGCGATGTGAGCACATAAACACGAGATTTAAGATTCTCGTTCTCAATACTCAAAGTCGAGTTTTGAGAAGTTAAATCCGCAATCCTATGTTCTTCCGGATCATCAATGCTAACATGTTCAAGTTTAGATTTGAGATTAATAATCTCATTTCTCAACTCTTCAACAACGGTGTCGTTGTTGGTGATGATAGTCTTAGGCGAGGTTTGAATGCTAGCTAGGTCATCTTTTACCTTAGTATATCTATTTACTAATTTAGTGTATTTTGACCATAATTGAGAGTTAGCATTCCTAAGATCATCCATAGTTACCTCGTCGTTGCCTTCGTCATCACTATCATCGGAAGAGGAGGATCCTTGATCATGCTCCTCTCTTGCCATGAAGCACATGTGCGCTTGCTCCACTTGCTCATCGTCCGACTCTCCGCTTGAAGAATCCTCGGAGTCGGTGAATGTTGCTCCGACGAGTCCCTTCTTGTACCCCTTTTTGTACTTCTTGGACTTATCGAATTTTGGCACCTTCCACTTCTCCTTTTGTTTGTTGAGAGGACACTCCGCTTTCATGTGTCATGGCTTATTGCACTTGAAACACAAAGGAGAGGAAGAGGCGTTAGAAGAACCAAATTTAGCTTTGTTCTTATAGTTACCTTTTCGGAAGAAACGGTTGAACTTCTTGGCCATGAGTGCCATGGATTCCAAGTCCAACTCGTTTTCCGAGTCTTCATCATCGGTTGATGTGGATGTGGATGGAGCGGCCTTGAAAGCAATAGCCTTTTTCTTTGGCTCGTCTTGCTTTAGATAGGACTTCATCTTTTCCTGCAATTTGAGCTTGCTATCCTTGCGTACCTCGTATGACATTAAAGTACCCATTAGTTGAACTACGGTGTACTTATTCATGTCATTACCTTCCTCGATGGCGAAGGTATGTTTCTCCCAAGAAGAAGGAAGTCCTTCGATAAGCTTCGAACACTTCTCCTTTTGGGTGTAGGATTTACCGAGAGCCTCTAACTCGTTTATGATGTCGACGAAGCGAGCGTAATACTCCTTCATCTTCTCGCCCTGTTGCATATGAAACATTTCGTAATCTTTGTTTACAACTACGAGTTTAGAGTCTCTTACCCGACTCGTCCCTTCATGAAGAATGAGGAGGGAGTTCCAAATTTGATATGCACTCTTACATGTGCATATCTTATTGAAGTCCTCGGGCTCCAATGCGCATTACAAGGCGTTCATTGCCTTGGCATTGCTTACCTCCGCGGCGACCTCCGCGGTTGTCCATTTCTCGAAGTCTTCTTCTACGGGCTCGATGTATTCCTTCATTGTCGTCCTCCATAAGGATGCACTCCGGAGGAAGATTTCCATCCGGCATTTCCAGTACCCGTAATTGGTACCGTTGAAGAATGGAGGCCTCGTAGAGGAATGTCCTTCCATCACCGAAGATGCTCCTTCACGGTTCCTGAAGGTGTCATAGTTGGAAGGTGGACGCACGGTCTGGTTGTCGTTGGCAGACATAGCTAAGTATCTGGCTTTGATACCAAATGTAATGCCCTACAAGCTACTGCACAAGTACTAGAGGGGGGGTGAATAGTACTTTAAAAATAACAAGGAGTATAATTCCTAATTATAATGCAAACAACTACCAAATCAATTTACGGAAGCATAAATTGAATGACAACAACAAAATTAACAATGCAAACAAATGATGTTAATGGGTTCGGATCCACCCAAGTCTCCCCGACTTGTTCCCGGTGATCATACGTCCCAACCACCCGGATCCCCTCTGGATACTTGAGTTAGAAACCCTAACTCAAGATTTCCACTATGAAATACTTGTGAAAATCCTCCACAAGTCAAATCATACAAAATGTAATTTGTGACTCCCACAACCCGGGATCACAACCACACTCTCACAACCGAGAGTGAAACTTACAAATCAAATATGAAATGAAATAAGAAAACTTCTTACCGAACAAAATACATATGCCTTGAGTATTGCTTACGAATTAGGGCAAGGATGATTTTGGGGAAGAAGTGGCACCAAACCCTAGCTCCAAGATGTAGATCAGCGATGGAGAGCTTTGGGGATGTTGGTGACCTAGAATCAAGCACTTGGCTTGGAAGGCTTCACACTCAATGAATCTCTCTTTGGAAGTAAGAGTGAGGAGAGATTATTGAATGGAAAGAATGAGCTTTGAATGCACTTGGAATGATTTCTCTTGATCTCTAAACTTGCAATAATATCAGCCTTTGCAGCAATGAATGCAGCCCAACAAGTATATATAGGATAGAGGAGAGAGAGAGAGAAAAACGTTTCAATTAAAGCTCCAACGGCTCTTTTCTGAACCCAACTAGTCGGTCAAAGAACAACCACCGACCGACTAGTTCATCAACTAGTCGGTCGGTCAATTAACGTAAACCGACTAATGAGTAAACTGAGAAAAGATCAAAGTACAGACTAAGGAACTAGTCGGTCTAAGAAGAGTAGCTGACCGACTAGTTGCACAACTAGTCGGTCGGTTACTCAACGTGGACCGACTAACAGATAAAAACTGAAGTCTGAGAAGAATTAGACTTAGTCGGTCCAAGAACAAATGTTGACCGACTAATTCACCAACTAGTCGGTCACCAAATGAACATAGACTGACTAACAATAAACAGTAAGTATGGTGAAAAATTTGGCATGTACAGTAAACTAAACTAGTCGGTCCAAGAAGGAAAGTTGACCGACTAATTCACCAACTAGTCGGTCGATCAATAAGCACAGACCGACTAAAGATAAACAGTAGCTCAAGCTCAAATATGCATGTTCAGGGAAAGCTCAACTAGTCGGTCACAGAAGCATCACTGGCCGACTAGTTTACAAACTAGTCGGTCGGTGAGTCAACTTAGACCGACTAACTGTAAACAGTAAAGAGCTAAGAATTAACTGACTGAAACTAGTCGGTCCAAGAAGCTTGGCTGACCAACTAGATCACCATCTAGTCGGTCAGTTCTTCTTCTTGAACCAACTAACATGCACAAGAAGTCCCTAATCGAAGCGCGATGCTTCGGGAAGAATTGTATGGACTTCTACAAAGATCCTAGAGCTAAGATATGAGCGTTATGAAGAATTAAAACGTAATACCTACTCAAGGCTTAACATTCTACGAAAGAAGCTTAAAGACTATAAATTAAACTTGACGATACCGTCTTCAATAGCTTCAATCGAATCTTCATGACTTCTAAATAGGTCCATAAGCTTCAACGAAGCTTTATGCATACGATCACGTGCTTTGAGAAGTCTTGAGACGTCGTAATTGATATTCATGTGAATTTGGCGACGATCTCCATAGCTGCGCTCACAAAGTGTTAGTTCATATTATATTTATGTTTGTTCATCATCCAAAACCAAATCCGGGGAGTCCGATATCCAACACACTCTGTTTTGGCATGACAATTGGTTGCCATGTGGGCCCCTTAGTGATATTTATGATGTACCCCAGGCTGAAAGCAAGAAAACAGTAAGCAAGTACTGGGCTAATTCTTGTTGGCTGGTGGATCCCTCTTTGGATCATATTCGGCCTCTACTCCATGCCATTGAACTTCGGCCAGGATCTGACATGTGGGCGTGGGTTTCGGGTTCTTCATTCAAGTTTAAAGAGGTGTGGGAGGGTACCATGCGACAAGGTACTATCTTCCCATATTACAAATTAATATGGCACAAGAACTATATTCCTAAGATGGCTTTAACTCTCCTACGAGCTTTTCATGGAAAATTACTAACTAGGGATCTCTTGATTAAATGGGGTATTGCCTACCCCCATAATGTGTCCTATGCGATGATGATTCGGATGAGAGCATTGAACACCTTTATTTTGAATGCCCGTACTCATGTTATATACTTTGCAGGGGGTTGTAAGCCACATAGATCCTGTGCTATCTGATGTGGGGGACTACTTCCTTGTCCATTATGGCAGAAAAGATACTTTAAGTATGCTGGCAAAAACTGTCCTTTCTGCAATGGTATGGCATATCTAGAGAGAAAGGAATATGAGGATCTTCAAGGACTCTAAAAGGTCCAAGACCCTCCTCTTTGAAGACATAGCATCTCACATCAGAATTGCGCTTAGAGATCAAGACATTTATGCCCCAGAAGCGGCAGAGGCCATGGCAAACTGGGAGTTCAGAGATGAGGGCTAATGTTACTCAAATTGTAAATTTATTTTTGGTATAGGGGAAAGATTGGTCGGTAGAGAGTGACGGCGCTTGTGCCCTATCCTTTCTCCAATCACTCCATTTTCACAAGATACCGCATTTTGTATGTTTTGTACAGTTTCCCACATCAAAAAAGATTTACACTAACCTTTCTATATATATATATACTAGTCATAACCCGTGCCCGAGGGCACGGTTCATTTAAGATTTTCCCTTGCGAAATCTTTGTTCCCCGAATTTTTTTTCAAAGCCAAAATTTAAAAGGAAAACAAATTAGCTTACAATATTTAGCGGCACAGGTGCCTTCGGCGTGGGTGCCTTCGGTGCGAAACAACAAATTCAGCGCATGCGCCTTCGACACAGAACACCAAATTCGACGTGGGTGCCTTCGGCGCAAAACAACAAATTCGATGTAAAATAACAATTTCGATGCAGGTGCCTTAGACACAGAACACCAAAGCAGCGTTAAAAAATGGCGCGGGCGCCTTCGGCGCGGAACATCAAATTCAGCGCATGCGTCTTTGACACAGAACACCAAATTCGATGTTGGTGCCTTTGGCGCAGAACAACAAATTCGACCTAAAACAATAATTTCGGCGTGGGTGCCTTACGCGCGGAACAACAAATCAGCGTTAAAAAATTTAGTGGACGCATTCGGCGCGGGCTTCATATACATATAACTCGTGCCCTTGGGACACTGTTCATTTAAAAATCTTGGACCCACTAATTTTAAACAAACATCAATAATTATTAGTTTCCCCTGAAATATCAACAGATGGGATCAAAATTTTACAGGGTTTTGCAACGCGGATCAATGAGTTGGCAGTATCTCCCGCGTTCATTCTCTCACAGCTCGCGTCCATTCCCAAGATGAGATTGTGTGTGTGCAAAACATTTTTTTTCATAACTAATATTAAAAGGCTATTCATAATTTCAATGTTTTTGTGTATTCCCTACAAATTTCTCTTTAACCCAAAAATTTCCCTCCAAAACTTGATGTGACATTGCCACATAGGACAAATTCAAAATATGCCCTCAATTGTAATATAGATATATGGGGTTAATGGAGGTGAGCATTCGGTGTAGGGAATTTCCTACACCGCCCGTTAAAAACTCCACATTACACTTTATTTTTTCAAAAAAAAATTGTTTAGGATTGTTATGCACATTCCAAAGCTGCAAAACCCAAATATGGGTGAACCTTATGGGGATTTGACATTCGATCGGCTGGTTACAAAATATTCAATTGTTCTGAAAACGTTGAATTTGTTACAATCGGATCGACGGTAAAATAACATTGGATTCACTTGATTTTTAGTATGTTCATCATCCATGATATGTATATAAAAATGAATGGTGTTGATCATTGGAAAAAAGATTGGTAATTGAAGTTGTATAGGGATGGTGTAGGAAATTTACTATACCGAATGCTCATATCCCATGTATATATGTATGTATGTATATATATATATATATGTGTATATATCTATATTATAAAATAGGGATGTTATCATGGGTTATTGGATAAGAGATATTGGACAAGAGATATTGGTTATGTGTATTTTTGTTTGTTGATAATTGGATAATGTATAAGAGATTTTGGTTAAGAGAAATTGGATAAGAGATAATGGATAAGAGATTTTGTTTTTGGTTATGTGTAATTTGGTGTGATGTTGAATTTGATGAGGGTTATGTGTAATTTGGTGTGTATGTATATAGGGTATGATGAGAAATTGAGAGAGGAGATATTGAATTTTGAAAAAAATTTTAAGTCACTTCCCTCAAATCACATCACGTTGCCTTCTCTTCAATGTCATTTTTTAAAAAAAATTTGAATTCAAACTCATACGTTTTGATCAAATCAGTTTGATCTCGCAGCTGGGTAGGAAATGAGTTTTGATCAAATCAGCTCAAAGTTTGTGTGAGACATTTTTGGGCTTTTGATTATGAGTTTGATCTCGCAGCTAATCTCATTTCTCCCACTCCATCTTCTTCTACCTCCAGCTTCCTCTTCTTCTTCCTTCACAAACGCCAAGCAGCACACCACGAAGAGCACCCTCTTCTTCTTCCTTCACAAACGCGAAGCAGCACCCTCTTCTTCTTCCTCCAAAGCCAGCAATCTGATTTTTTTATATTATTATAGGCATATGAGTATAGATAGGCACCCTCTTCTTCTTCTTCCTCTTCTTCTTCCTCCAAATGTGCCTAGCAACTGCTTGATTTCATTTGTTTAACTGGGTCTATTGATGGTTGTATATTTGGTTTTGGAGGTGAAATCAAGAGAGCTCACCAACTGCTTGACTTAATGCCGCAACGATTATTGATCTCGGGTAAATTTCCTTGGGAATCTTCTGGGTCAATGGAGCCTCAGGGGAAATTAAGAGAGCTCACCAACTGCTCGACTTAATGCCGCAATGATAATTGATCTAGGGTAAATATCCTTATTAAGTATTTGTCTAATTAAATTGATGTTTCAAATTTTCAGGTATACAATGTATACAAGTATAATTGCGATGAGTTTATGTATACACTAGGAAAGAGTTTACAGCATCTGTAATGAGTTTATAGCATATTTGAATGTTTCGAATTTACTCTCCTTTTAAACCAAATCCAAGTTACAAGTTTTGTCCTGGCCAATTATAACTGACACAAGAACTCTGAACTCAACAGCTAAGAATGCAGATGTTGCTTTATTGGGCAAATTTTATCATAAAGGAGTTGAAAAGATAACTTTTGAGAGTTTGTTCACCACTACTGTAAAGGTGCATGTTTGCTTTACAGCTTTCTTCAAGCTATTCATTTACATTGATACAATTTATACAAGCAAGCTTCATATCCCATCTTGAGATAAAGAGAAATTCCGGATAGTACTCTGAATACTACATTGATGGAACAAGCTTACTAGCTTACATATGAAATCATTACTTGCAAGCATATGCGTGTAGTTATTATGGAAAATAACGCCAAATTATGGCATCCATGTTGTTTGCACTTCTCATTATTACTTTCAGTTGTTATTTTCCATGGTTGTGTTCCTGATGAATACTTTATAAAAACCTCCTTACTTTTAGACCACCCTTAGATAGGTAGTCCGGTTCTAAACTGGGTCATACCTTGCTTAGTTAGGAATCCTACCGGGTCACGCGTTGACGTGTCCCATTTATATTTTCAGGTTCTGAGATAGTGAAACTAGCGTCGGTACGTGAGAAGCCGTCTACTCCCTCTCCTCAGGTACAGCTGGAGGCTACAGACGGAGGTTTTGTCCACCTGGACTTCACTGGGTTAGACTAGGGAGTGTGTTGTATGTGTGTCGACACATTTTGTGTTTCTTTTGAGGGTGGGTTTTCCTTTTTGTTTTATTCCTATTTTGTACCTTTTTGTACTTTTGTACCTGTACAGTACAGATATGTATGATGTACCTGTGTTTATATATGATATTTAGTACAGGTTTTCTTTCAGTACTTGGATATAAATTTTGTTAGAGCATCATGTATTACTTTCTGTACTATTCCAGTGTATCTGGTGGCATGCATGTATTAAATCATATAAATCACAATTAATGCCTTGTTGTATTTGGACGTTAATGGCTCGAAGCCCAGTGTCTGGATACTACGACGGCCTAGTCCGCTATGTGTATTCCGTATTTGGAAGAGCATGGTGTGATAGTATTGATGTGGTATATTTTGTACATTATTTGTTAGTTAATGAAGCATTATTACTTTTCAATATATATATATATATATATATATATATATATATATATATATATATATATATATATATATAATATGTGAGTTATATATATATATACACTAGTCATAACACGTGCCCGCAGGCACAGGTCAATTAAGATTTTTCCCTGCAAAATTTTTGTTCCCCAAAAAATAATTATTCCCTCCAAAATTTTGGGACATATAATATTCTCTTTCAAAAATAAAAATAACAACAATTTAGTGCACAAAAATTCGGGCGTCGAATTTAGTGCACAAAAATTCGGGCGCCGAATTTAGTGCACAAAAATCATTGTTCCCTTCAAAATTTTGGGACATATAATAATATCTTTTGAAAATTAAAATAACTACATTGTAGTGCACAAAAATTCAGGTGACTTCGACGCGGGCGCCGAGCAAATTAGCGTAAAATATTTAGAACACCAAATTCGGCTGTAGAAATTCGGCGGCGCCGTCACGGGCGCCCCCGGAACATGAAAAACAACATCTAAGATAAGTGGATAGTTGATTTGTTCTTGTTTTAACTACTTTTTAATTTATTTGGATAAATAATTTTTATGGACACTGCTTACGAAGAAGTTGAATAATTAATCTCCAAAACTTGTCAATTTTGATTTTTGAATTTAGGGGGGGACCAACATAGATTGGTTAACAGTTGATTTTAGAGTCATTCTCAAGTGGATAGTGGATAGTTAAAGGATAGTTGATACATATATTCATGGGCTATTATGGGTTGCCTTCGCTAATTATAAAGTCCATGTGATCATCTACATCTCTTCTTAACTGGGCCTCTACTCTTATCTATGAGGGGTTTGATCATTGGGCTTAGGGTCACATGCATTGAGCGTCTGCATCGTCCCAATCTTTGTTTCTTTTTTTGGGTTGGGAGTCTTGGGACCTGTAATATAATGCATTCGTGATCCATCTTGAGATTTTACAGCCAGAATAACAGCAACATCTATACAAAGTGCATTTGTGTGCGTGATATCTCGAGCTTACGTGCCACATTCTCCTTCTGAGCAACATACACAAAAGGTTGCTTATATGGACTTCTTCATGAAGATTTACACATAAGAAAAGCATTTGCCACATCTTAACTAAAACATCAGCCATAGATCTATAAGTGCCACAATGAACAAAGACTGCGTGATTAATATATTTGTAGACCAACTTCAATGATTAAACAGCTAAACTTTTTAAACCCAGGCCATCAACTCTGCATTAAACTACACATTATCTTGAGCTTACATGCCACATTCTCCTTCAGAGCAACATACTCAAGAGGTTGCTTATATGGACTTCTTCATTAAGATCTACATATAAGAAAAGCATTTGTCACATCTAACTAAAACATCGGCCATTGTTGGTTGACAGTAATAAAAAATAACATGAATGCAATTGAATAAGGCAACATGAGAAATGATCTCAAGGTATTCAGCTCCGTAAGTTTGAGTTAACAACCAGAAGAACCTTGTATCTGTCAATTGTTTCATTTCAGTGGTATTTCACCATAAATAGCTAGCAACAACACAAAAAATCCAACACTGAAGAGGTAGGAACCAAGTGCATACATACATATAGAACACATCATACTCTGTTATCTGTTTTGATTTGATTGATTACAAAAAATTAAAAACTAAAAACTAAAAAATTGGTTTAATTCAGTCGGTAACATCCCCATGCCATCGTTTCTGCCTGCTTCATACATATATTTGTGCCTCTCTTCTACTCCAATCAATTTTCAAACTGCACCCACAGCAACATGCATTATTTTAGCAAATGAAGAAACTAATTAAGTGATGAGCCTCATATTTAATAATTAAGTGATGTTTTACATAACAAGCAAGTACCTTGCTAAGCATCTAGCATGTGCTGAGGTCCCTGTAGTAGAGCCTCTGGCGAATGCTCTAATAACCTCCAAACTTTCACCGACTTGTCTAAACTCCCGCTGTACACCACATAACTCGCAACTACTCCGGTGCTAGTATTACTACGGTCTACTTCGATGGCCAGGCACTTGACAGGGCCCCTGTGTCTGCTGAGAACAGAGAGGCAGCTGTGCACCGATGATGATCCCTCTCTCCTCCACACGCATATGGTCCATTACCACTTCTTCATGCTTCATCTAATGATGTTGCTCCCCATCTGCAATTTCATAGAAAATTACTTTCAGACTAATTAATGGAGAGAGACTATACAAAGATTACTTCCATTAAATATAAAATAAACATTGACCAATGGGCAGAAGTTCAGAATCCACCACTTGTATTATACACATATAGGAAAATTTGAAACCTAAACCACATTTGAGATTCTGAAATCTGGGATATTGAAAGTCATCTTGAACAGCATGACTGAGGGACAATATGGTGGAATCTTGAATTAGGTGAACCATCATATGGCTAAGCTATTTAATAACTTGCTGACATGCTGCTCTTTTACTGTCAATTATGCATCTATTCTCATTATTTAAAATTCAGTTGCCAGGCTTCTAGCTATGAAGTAGATATGGCAGTCTGCCATAATTGGTTATTGCACCTTACATATGATCACTGACCCAAAAACATAGTCCACTAAGGTATGGCATCAGATATATTGCATATTAATTGTATGATGCCCACTATGGAACCCACTACAGAAATCAATTGATTAAAAATTGATGTTGGGAAATCAATTGCAGAACATCAATTACAGAAAAGAAACACCAGCACCAATTGCACTAATCAATTCCACTAATCAATTACACTAATCTTAAAGGAACACCAGCACCAATTGCAGATAACTAATTAAAAATTAGTGTACCTTGCAGATAACAAATAAAAGATAACAATGTATTAAAAATTGCAGAACATCAATAAACCCAGTATACCTTGCTGGCTTAGAATAGGCTCCAATGCAGGTGGTACCTGCGACAAATCGGAAGGAGAGAACAAAGATGCTCTAGAAAAAAAGATGGAAAAGACGATAATTTTTTTAAACAAATGTCAACGGTAAAGAGCTAACAGATTTTAGTAGAGAAAAAAATTCTCACCTACTAAGATCGAGCTTCTCCTTATAACACCAAAGTACAGTAGGCTGTGATTTCACAACCGATTTGTTGAGCATTAATAGATATTAACAATTTGTAAACCTAAAACACTCACTGTGGTGCGAAGTAACATGTACCGAGAATCAGCCAAACCTACAACCAAACACAAACCATAGTCGAAACCACCATTAAGGTCATTATCGAAATGCTAATAAACAAACTTGGCTAGCATGTTAATAATTGAAATTTCCTTTCCATAAGAAGACATTGAACTGATGATGACAATTAATTTGTTCTTGCAAAAACTTGGCTAGCATGTTTACATTGGTTGCATGCATCAACTTGCATATGTGTGTTTGTTTGTGTACATTCCACTTGAATTCTTTGGCTCTTGCAGGCAAGTAATGATGCACACCAAATGTTTGCTTAAATTTAGTAATGAGAGACAATGCCTAATCACTTCAATCTGCCAAAAATTTCTCTCTTTTGCCAAGAAGGTCGCATTTGTTTTTTTTACTTCCAACTTGTAAATTTCTCTCTTTTATCTCTATCTTCTTCTCAAATCCTAAATTGATTTCAATTTCTTTCGTGTTTCCGTTCATTTTTATTATTCAGATTTTTTTATCTTGGAGGCCACTACCACTCCTAATGAAAGTCCATCAAATCCAAATGGTGTCTTTATTGATAATTTGGGCTTTTTAATCCCACTTTGTTCTTTTGTTATTAAAATAAGCTCCTTTTAAAGAAGAGGATTTCAGAAGGAATCAGATAAGATTCAGACTAATACAGATATTCGAAGCAAGAAGGTAGCATATTATTTTTACATGATTCAAGTTTAAATTTAGTAGAGTAGATCAGACCTTTTTTTTGTTTATCGTCACCAGAATTTGCTCGCTTGGATGATAGGGGAAGAACCTTCTCCTTCTTCGGTGCCTGGAGAAATAAAGAAAAATCACAAAAATTTAAGAAATAAAGAAAAAATGTTGAGGAAGCACAGATGGAGTGATTTTCTTATACTATGGAATCTAAGAGAATGGCATTGTTCACCTTCTCCTTTTGCTTTCCCTTGATTTAAAAAACCCTAATGATTTCAAAAAATAAATTTAAACCCAATCAACAAAACCCTAATTAGATCGGACCTTCGTTTGCTTATCGCCGCCGAACTTTGCTAGCTTGGATAACTGGGGATGAGACTTCTCATTTGATGCCTGGATCGTGAAACAAAGAAGTTGAAATCACAAAAGTTTAGGAAATAAAGAAAAAACTGACTTAAAAACACCAGTTGTTATAAAGCTCAAAAGAGAGCAGCGACGTTGGCATTCTTCTTTCGAGTAAAGATGACCTGCGGGGAGATTGAAGATCCAAGATGATCTCGAGGCGAGTCTGGATGATGCTCTAGAGGATGCGCTAGAGGAAGCTCTTGATGGGGAGAAGAAGCGTCGTGGGGAGGATGCGAGGAGGATGCTCTGGAGGATGTGCTGTAGATTTGGGTGTTTTACGAGGAGATTGCGAGGAGATTGCGAGGCATCATGGGGAGGATGCGATCGTGGGGAGGATGCGATGGAGGATGCTCTGGAGGATGCGCTGCAGATTTGGGGTTTTTGCGAGGAGATTGCTAGGCGTCATGGGGAGGATGCGAGGCGTCGTGTGTAGAAGGGGAGGCGTGATGTGTGAGGAGGTCGAGGCGTTGTGTTTGGTGGGTTGAGGGGAATTTTTCCAGCTGACCACACATATAGACCCAACGTAAAACCCACATATAGACCATCTCTCTTTCCAGCTGACCCCGCATCAATTTTTTTCTCACAAAATTCAGTTTTTTGGGTTGAGGAGATGGCAAAAAGAGAACTAATTCCTGTCATGTTCAAATTAAACCCAACACAATGAAACCCACATGTTGATCCTTTCTATTTATAGCCGACCCACTGATTTTTTTATCTCAAAAATCAAAGTTGCCCCCCCCCCCCAAACTAAAATTTTACAACTACTCATCTCATCCATTGATTTACCAAGATTAAATCTCAGCCACTTTTTATCTTGTTCTAGTCAGCCCTTCAAAAATCGTTGTGAAATGTATAATAGATATTTTTTTGACGATATGTGGTAATCTTTATAAAAAAACATAATGAATGTACAAAAAACATGCACTTGGTAGTTCCAGGGGATAATTGAAAGGGGGGCACATGCGACGTCACCCCCTACTAACTACTATCATTCGTTACTACTAAGTGCTCTAAATAAAAAGAAAACTAAAATCTGTACATTTTAGCCTAGATCAATAAAACCCCAATTAGAGAAAGGGATTAACGCCAAAGGGTGGTCTCTTTCTATGTCACGAACGGAGGTGATGACGTCAGCCGTGATGTCATCAAACAATGCTCTTCTTCCCACTCCTATCCCCTCAAAAATACTTTTGATGCGCTGCTTCCAAATGTACCAAACCATGGAGGCCAAAGCTGATTTTGCCAGAACACCCACTGGATCCGACTTGCTATAATGATTATATATATATATATATGAATGAGTAAAAATGAAAATTTTGAACTATTTTGTTTGTCGTAAATGTATGGAAAACTCAAAGAAAACCTAACAAAAATCCTAATACCCCTCTCCCAACTTAAGATTGGACATTGTGGCTCAATGTTTGAAGGTTACTAGAAACAAAATGAAAGAAGAAAAGCAAAATTGAAAATTAAAAATCAAAATCAACTAAACTAAAGTTATTCATTACTACCACTACTAATAAAGTGATCATGGATAGAGCACACCTAATTAGACACCACCCGAAGGTGGGTCTGTAAGCTTCACAGTGTCTTCCTCTTGTGTCCAGGGCTCATGATAGTGCTTTACACGCTTCCTGTTCACTTTAAACTCGTTGCCTTCCTTGGGGTTGATAATGTTGAGTATTGACTCCCCGGATTTGGTTTTGGATGATGAACAAACATAAATACATCGTGAACTAACTCTTTGTGAGCGCAGTTATGGAGATCGTCGCCAAACTTCTATGAACATCATAAGCGACGTCTCGAGACTTCTCAAAGCACGTGATCGTGAGCCTAAAGCTTCGTTGAAGCTTATGGACCATTATTGAAGTCATGAAGATTCGATTGAAGCTTTTGAAGACGGTTCGTCAAGTTTATTTTATGTCTTCTAGCTTCATTTTCGTAGAATGTTAAGCATTGAGTAGGTCTTACATTTTAATCTTCATAACGCTCATATCTTAGAGCTAGGATCTTAGTAGAAGTCCATACAAACTTTCCCGAAGCATCACGCTTCGATTCGCGACTTCTTGTGCATGTTAGTTGGTTCAAGAAGAAGAACCAACCGACTAGATGGTGATCTAGTCGGTCGGCAAAGCTTCTTGAACCGACTAGTTTGCCTCCTTCAAATCTAAGCTCTTTTCTGTTTACAGTTAGTCGGTCAATGTTGACTCACCGATCGACTAGTTGGTGAACTAGTCGGTCAGTGATCCTTCTTAGACCGACTAGTTGAGCTTCTACTGTACATGCCAAGTTACTGTTTATCGTTAGTCGGTCAAAGAACGTTTGTCGACCGACTAGTTGATGAACTAGTCGGTCAACATTTGTTCTTTGACCGACTAAATCAATTTGTACTCAGACTATTTGTTTTATCTCTTAGTCGGTCTAAGTTCACTCACCGACCGACTAGTTGTGAAACTAGTCGGTCGGCAAGTCTTCTTAGACCGACTAGTTGTCATCTCCTGTACTTCGACCTTTTGGCTGTTCAACCATTAGTCGGTCTACGTTGTATCACCGACCGACTAGTTGATGAACTAGTCGGTCAGTGATCCTTCTTTGACCGACTAGTCTGGTTCAGAATAGAGCCGTTGGAGCTTTAATTGAAACATTTTTCTCTCTCTCTTTCCTCTATCCTATAAATACTTGGTGTGCTGCATTCATTGCACTCAAGGCTGATATTAAGTGAAGTTTAGAGATCAAAAGAGAAGCATTAAATCTCATTCAAAGCTCTTTCATTTCCTTTCAAGAATCTCTCCCTCACTCTTATTTCAAAAGAGAGATTCATTGATTGTGAGCCTTCCAAGCCAAGTGCTTGATCCAAGGTCACCAACATCCTCCTAGGTCTCCATCGCTGATCTACATCTTGGAGCTAGGGTTTGGTGCCTTCATCTTCCTCAAAATCCGTTTTGCCCTAATTTGTAAGTATACTCAAGGCATAGTGTTTTGTTGGTAAGAATTTCATATTTCATTTACTCCGTTATTATAAGTGTTTCACTCTCGGTTGTGAGAGTTTGTTTGTGATCCCGGGTTGTGGGAGTCACAATTCATTTGTGTATGATTTGACTTGGTAGAGGTTTTCTACAAGTATTTCATAGTGCAAATTTGAGTTAGAAGTTTCTAACTAAAGTATCCGGAGGGGATCCGGGTGTTTGGGACGTAGGATCACCGGGAACAAATCGGGGAGACTTGGGTGGATCCGAACCCGTTAAATTGCTTGTTTGCGATTGTTTTCTTTGTTGTCTATATTTATATTTCCACATTTTCGCATTGTTGGTAGAGTTTGCAAGGTAATTAGGAATTATCCTCTTAATTATTTTAAAGTACTATTCACCCCCCCCCTCTAGTACTTGTGCAGTAGCTTCGTAGTGCATTACATTTGGTATCAGAGCCAAGTACCTAGCTATGTCTGCCAACGACAACAAGACCGTTCGTCCACCTTCAGATTACAGCACCTTCAGGAACCGTGAAGGAGCATCTTCGGTAATGGAAGGACACTCCTCAACGAGGCCTCCCTTCTTTAACGGTACCAACTACGGGTACTGGAAATGCCGAATGAAAACTTTCCTCCGGAGTGCTTCACTATGGAGGGCCACGATGAAGGAGTATGTCGAGCCCGCCGAAGACGATTTCGAGAAGTGGATTACCACGGAGGTCACCGCGGAGGTAAGCAATGCCAAGGCAATGAACGCCTTGCAATGCGCTTTGGAGCCCGAGGACTTCAATAAGATATGCACATGTAAGAGTGCATATCAAATATGGAACTCCCTCCTCATCTTGCATGAAGGAACGAGTAGGGTAAGAGACTCCAAAATCGTAGTAGTAAATAAAGATTACGAGTTATTTCATATGCTACAGGGTGAGAAGATGAAGGAGTACTATGCTCGCTTCGTCGACATCACCAACGAGTTGGAGGCTCTCGGTAAGACCTACACCCAAAAGGAGAAAGTCTCGAAGATCATCGATGGACTTCCTTCTTGTTGGGAGAAACGTACCTTCGCCATCGAGGAAGGTAATGACATGAAAACATATACTGTCGTACAACTAATGGGTACCTTAATGTCTTATGAGGTACGCAAGTATAACAAGCTTAAGTTGCAGGACAAGATGAAGTCCTACTTGAAGCAAGACGAGCCAAAGAAAAAGGATATTGCTTTCAAGGCTGCTCCATCAACATCTACATCGACCTATGATGAAGACTCGGAAGATGAGTTGGACTTGGAATCCATGGCCCTTGACGTGCGTTTATATTTCATATATTTGCGCACGTTTTCTTCCGTATTTCTCCGTATTTTCCGCCGTCTTTTTTTCGTTTTCTCGTGTTTTCTTGTATTTTCTTGTTTTCTTTCACTTTTCCGTATTTTTCGTGTTTTGCAGGAGTTTGCTGGCATTTGAGACGTAAAACGATGATATCATGTGTCCCCGGAGCAACGGGAGGAGTCACGCGTGAATCAGGGGGTCAAACGACGAAGATTACATCTTTTAGCCCCTCACCCGGTCGGTTGGTCATCTCCAACCGATCGGGTGATGCACGCGTGCACCACCCGGACGCAGCTTGGAGCCCCCGAGAAGTCACCCGGTCGGTTCAGCGACCGGGTCAAAAGCTCAAAGTCTCTGGAAATTCGAAGCTGATTTCCAACCGATCGGGTGACCTTCACCCGATCGGTTCACCTGTAGCTGAATTTCAACAGCCAAAACTCAAAGCTCCAACCGGTCTCCTCACCCGGCCCGCACCAAGATCCAACCGGTCGACACCAAGATCCAACCGACCGCACCAAGATCCAACCGACCGGTTCGTACTGACCGGGTGAAACTCCCGCATTGCGCTGTGATTTTGTGAAGCGGCTCACCCGACCGGTTGACTTGTCAACCGATCGAGTGATGTCGTTTTCTATAAATAGAACCCTAGGTTTCTCAGATTCGGGAGTTGGTTATTTTTTACTGTTTTCTTCATTTTGTGACGGCTGTAATTTTCCTGTTTTTGTAAGTTTCGGATCTTTGTAAAACTTTAGTATTATCTTAATTGCTTTACTACCTTCGCATTCCTATTGTCTGATTATGATTTTAACGGTCTATTTTCGTTTAGATCGCTTTTTAATGAATATTTGTGAGTAGTTCCCAAATCTGGGATTTTGGCGGAAACCCCTTCGGGGGCTCTTCCTGATGCGTCCATAGGGTTAGGAAATCGTTAGGGATTAGGAATCTAACGGTTACGCGGGGTGTTTTATTGTCATCGGTGGGAAAAAGACCGCCTTTGACCGTTGGGCCAAGGGGGAATAAACTTGGCGGTTGACTCCCTAGCCATAGCTCACGCCCTTAGCGTAGGCGCCGAATCCTAGCGCACGGGAGCGACAGGATGAGACGTTGGGAGTTATCGTTGCGAGCTTAGTGCTCCCGGAATCGATCAGTGTTAATGGACACGGGAGTGCCCACTGATAGAACCCGGGAAGTCCGGTGTATCATCCTGGGCACCGACCGGAATATCAGGCCCATGGGATGCCGGTACCACTTTCAGAGGCAACGTCTCACCATTAGACTCTAATTCCGATCGCCATCCTACCCGTAGGCCGTATCGGCGCGAGTCGCTCGTTGGAGTGGAAACCAAAGTCCCGGGTTTATTTTCATATTGTTCATACCTTGCATTCCTTTATCGTGACAAACCATCAACCGATCTGGGCTGGCTCGCCCACGGGGTGATTTCGGTCCTCCTTGACACAAGCACATCCTAGCCTCCCTGTGTTCGACCCCCAAGCCACACTACAACACTGTACGCTTGCGGTTACAAATATCTAAACCCTCACGTGGGTCCCCCGGCCATTTACGGCTCACAAACCGGGGGCACGTCAAGTTTATGGCGCTGTTGCCGGGGAGGCAACGTGCTTGTTATTTTAGGATCTCTTGAACCCTAGTATCTAGCTCTTATCCCTACCTCGCGATAATTTTCGCATTCTTCTTTTTCCTTTTTATTTCTTATTTTTATTTCTTATCTTATTTGTTTCTCTCCCACTTTTCGCTTCATGGGTGTTTGTTGTTTTCCATGCGCAGGGGTTCAAGAAGTCTCGACGACTTGATCCCCGTTGATCCAGAGATTAACGCCACCCTTAGGCGTTTGGCCGCCGAGAAGCGAAGAAGAGATGATCCCGAAGCCATGGGGGAGAACACCCCGCCTCACAAGTCCCTGTTGGAGTACTTGATGCCATCTATCGAGTCCACTTCCGCCATCCGTCCTCCAGCTATTACGGCCCAAAGCTCGAGCTAAAGCCGTCTTTGATGACGTGGATCCAGCAGGATCAGTTTTCGGGTGCACCCATGGAGAGCCCGATCGAGCATCTAGACTCCTTTTTGGAGAGATGTGACACCTTCCGAATTAACGGTGTCACAACTGAGGCGATCCGACTGAAGCTGTTCCCCTTCTCCTTGCGAGATAAGGCCAAGCTGTGGCTTAGGGGGAAGGACCCCAACACATTCAACACCTGGGAGAAGCTCTCCAATGCTTTTCTGACAAAGTTCTTTCCTCCGGGGAAGACCATGAAGCTGAGGAGTGAGATCTCCTCCTTCTCCCAGGCCAGCCACGAGTCCTTGCATGAGGCTTGGACAAGATACAAGGAGATGCAGAGAAGATGTCCCCACCATGAGCTCCCCAAGTGGCAGATTATAAATCTGTTTTATAATGGGCTGAGGGACGATTTAAAGTCTTCCATGGACGCCGCGGCTGGAGGGTCCTTCATGTCAAGAAGTGAAGAAGATGCCGGGCAAATTTTGGAAAATATGGCATCCAACAATGAACGATGGTGTGACGAGAGAGCCACACCAAGGTCTGGGGGCATCCATAGAGTGGAAGACGTTGACAAATTGTCAAGCAAATTTGACTTGCTGTCAACCCAGATATCAGCATTGATGGTAGGCGCTGGTGGCGCCAGTTCACAACAGATTGCTGCGGTAGAATCCGAATTTTTTGGAGAGTTTGACGGTGGTGACATCTCACCACCATTGGATCAGGCGAGCGCATTGTTTTACAATCCTACGAGGAATGTGCCATTTCCACCACGAACCAACTCAAACCCAGCCTACTCTCCCAACAACCGGAATCATCCGAACCTCAGCTACCGGGCACCTTACCAACAGCCAGCTCAGCAACAACAGCAGACTTATCAGCCGGCTAGGCCCCAGCAGCAGTTCCAGCAGCAGCAATATCAGCAACAACCTCCACCACAGTATCAACAATACACCCCTAGGAATCAGCAGCCCGCCCAGCAGCAATACGGCCAACAGAGGGCCATTTCTCCGGTTGAGTCCCTCTTGAATCAGTACATAGCCAACCAGGAGAAAATTAATCTGAAGCTGGAGATGGGACAAAGAGTGCTCACTGATCAGGTGACCCAGCTGGGGTTGCAAGTGGCGAACCTTCAGAGACCGCAGAATTTATTACCGCCACAGCCTGAGGTGAATCCTAGGGGGGTAAATCGGACCTTGGCGCTCACACATGAGCATGAGAACGTGTCCGCCATCGTCTTGAGGAGCGGGACACAAATTCCTACTAGAGCGCCGCCCAAAGAACCGGAAGCACCACTGGCCGTTGAGCGGCCAATTAAGAAGGTTAATGACGACGGTGCCCCGTCGCCAAAATTTGTGGCTCCGGAGGGAACCCCCGAAGAAGAGAAGAAGAAAGAAGAAGGGAATTTGAAAGTATTCAAGCCCGTTGTGCCTTTCCCACAACGGCTTGCCAAGGCAAAAATCGATGAGAAGTATGGCAAATTCTTTGCCATGGTGAAAGATATGAGTTTACAAATCCCCTTCCTCGAGGCCATAGAGACGATCCCCTCCTATGCTAAATTCTTGAAAGACTTGGTGACACTGGGATCTAGAAAAGAAAAGGTCGTGTTAACGGCGGAGTGCAGCGCTCTCATTCAGCGTGCAAATCCGCCCAAGCTCAAGGATCCAGGAAGTTTCTCCATCCCTTGCTCTATCGGGGAAGTGCAAATCCATAGGGCGCTCGTCGATCTTGGTGTGAGTGTCAGTTTAATGCCCCTATCGTTGTACAAGAGAATAAGGATGGGAGACTTAGAGCCCACCGACATGACATTGCAACTTGCTGACCGTTCGGTCAAGTATCCGGTGGGAGTAGTGGACGACCTCCCAGTCGATGTGAAAGGGGTGCGTGTACCAGTCGATTTTGTGGTGATGGACATGCCAGAAGACAAGCATACCCCAATTATTCTTGGACGACCCTTTATGGCAACCGCCGGAGTGTTGATAGACGTAAAGAACGGGAAGCTTTCCCTGAATGTGGGCCAAGAAAGAGTCGAATTTGACTTGGGCTTGTCGATGAAACATCCAAAGCCCCCGGACGATCCTAGTATCAATGTGTTGGAGAATGAAGAAGAAAGAGCTGTTGAAACGAGTGCTTGGGAAGTGCTCTCGAGGAATCCCCCCGATAGCTTGGGGGACCTTGGAGAGCAAGTTAGCTCCCCTGAGAATGGAGTGTCTAATGAGGCGGTCGCGCGACATGTGATCCCTTCCGGATTTCCTAAGTCTCCTCCCATGAGGAGAAAAGGAAAAGAACCCATGGACCTCACCGGTGATGAGGTCCGGATCCTGAAAAAGATGGCGGTGGACGCCAATTTGAGGGAGAAGCCCCCGGATCCTGTCAACAAAGGGAGGGTAGTCGAGCAAATCTTTTTACAGCCGCCGACTACACCGATAGCCACAACCTCTGGAGCTGAAGAGATGCCGGATTTTGGGCATCACCCGTACCGCCCACCATGAAAATCATCAACGGGCGTCGAGCTAACGACATTAAACAAAAGCGCTTGATGGGAGGCAACACATGTTCTAAACTTTTGCTTCGCTTTTTAGGACCTTTTTCTACTTTATTTTTATCTATTTTTATTATTAAATCCAGCCGGAAGAACTCCCGTCGTGAAACTTAGGCGATTTTTGGGTTTTTGCAGAAAACAAGGCCTCAACCGATCGGGTGAGATATCACCCGATCGGTTGGGATGTATCAGCTTACGGCCGTATCTGTCACCAAATGAACCGACTGGGTGGAAAATGATGAGACCGGGTGAGCTGACCGGGTGACCTGGGGAAAACTCTCGGAAAAATTTCAGAATTCATCAACCGACCGGGTGGCAAGATGAGAGACCGGTTGATGGACCGGGTGAAAAACTCTGAATTCTCGGGAAAATCTGTGGAGCAGTGAACCGATCGGTTGAGTTCTCAACCGATCGGGTCGCCTGTAGCGCTTCTTCAGCAACAAATTTTTGACCTAGAGTCAATCGATCAGGTGAAAACTCACCCGACCGGGTCGACTTAAAACTTATAAATAACCCCCCGACCACCCGCTCACAAACCCTCGCCCGATCCCCTCTACTCACCGTCGTTTCGTCTCCTCCAGCCGCCCGACTGCAAAAATCTCCCTCCCACAACCTCAAACCCTCCATCAACCTCTCTCTCACCCTCCCCCTTGCATTTCTCCATCTCTTCCTCTCTCCCCCTTTCCTATTTCCTAATTTTCTAGCCCTAATTCCCAACATCCACCCACACCTTCGAATTTTTCGCTGAAGAAGAGTGCCGCGGCTCCACACTTCCCCAATTGCACAGCATTGGGTCATCTACAAGCAGGGAGCTCTATTTGCTACGGGGTAACTTCGTTCCACTTCTCGAATTTCGATTTTTACCCTACTATTTGAATTGTTTGGTTTTCGGGTGTGTGCACTTTAATAGTATTTTGCACCCATTTGCATCGTCCACACACACATGGCCCGAGAGAGGGATAAAGGAAAAGGTATCTTGCGTGAGGAGGAACCGTCTCGTAAGAGACGGAAACAAACACGTCCTCCTCACCGCACACGTGAGCTGACACTTGCCCCTCCCCCGCCTATCATTCCCCCTGTGGACCCCATGTTGGGCCCGCATGGATACATATTTAGGAACTAGGAGCAGAAAGACTTCTACCACAGACTTGACACTCAGGGGCATTTATCAACCAAGTTTGCCCACTCCCAATCACTCGTCGACCTCGGTGTATTCACCGAGGTCGAGACTCTTTTTGCTAATATAGGTTGGTTGGCCTTCCTTAATGCCTCTGCGGTATCTTACCCGTCACTCACCCTAGAATTCCTCTCCTCCCTCGTTTGTGAGTCGGGGTCGACCGTCACTTTTCGGGTGCGTAACCAAACCATTCGCATAAACCTAGACACCATCTGCGATATATTTGGTTTCCCTATTCTAGGGAATGATGCTATCCGTCACTACGGATATCCCCCGGAATTTGACGTCGATAATTTCTGGTTCCGCCTTACCATAATCCGTCGCTATCCCCGGGGAAGCCCAAGGCCTCCTCCATCATCCATCCCATATTTCGTCTGGCCCATAGGATCATATCATCTGCATTTTTCCCGCGGGATGAGTCAGGCACCGTGACTATCCCTGATCTTTTTATTCTCTGGGCCATGACTTTCCCCTTTGTTCGTGATGATGATGGAGTTAGTTTCAGGGCCCCGGTTGTCCCTGTCCATGCTGGCGATTGGCTTTTTTACAAGCTTCTTGCGATTAGCAGGGCCGGGAAGGGCAAAATCTGCTGTGGGGGCATTATCACTATCATTGTTTCTTACCCCCCGTTCAATATCCATATCCCCCGTGGTCTTCCCACCGCCGCAGGACCCTCACGTCTAGATCTTGACGTCCTGCAGCACATTCACATGATTAAGCCCCTCCACGACGGTTGTTTTGAATTCAATTACGGCCACCCCCCTCGCCCCTACACTATTCTCCCCAACCCCGTTCGTATGACTGTGGCTATCGTGGCGGATTGGACTTTTCCGCCCGACCCTGAGTTCTTTGAGGGGTTGCAACTTCCTTTCCTTCCCCCTGACGCACGTAGACCTCCTTCCCCTGCCGCCCACTTAGGCGAGCAGGATATTCCTGCGTCTCGGGGAGATATGGGGGCTGGCCCGAGTCGCCTTGTTTCTGTTCCTGGCCCCATCACTTCTGAGCACCTATTAGCGGCCATTTCTGGCCTTGTCTCCTGTACTGGCATGACCACCGCCACCGGCACCACTTCCACCTTACCTGCCGGCACCACTTCTGCCTCACGTCAGTCCACATCCTTTGGTCGTCGCTAGGTCTCTGCCCGTCTTGGTCTTGAAAGGGAGGTCGATGCCCTCCGTGATCTCGCCATGTCCTCTGCCTCCTCGGACCCATCACCGTCCTCCTTTCTCACTCACCCATGTTTCCTCGCACTTGAGAGGAACGTGGCCGCCATTCTTCGCCTTCTCACTCACATCCACGGTCCACCTCTACCTTCACCACCTCGACGATCTTCTCCTCCACCCTCCCACACATCCCCACATCCATCACCTCCCCCACCACATTCTTCTCCTCCCTCATCTATTCCCATCCCGGTATCCACTTCCCCCCTCCCGACCACTTCCATCGCACCCACACTACCTCCCCCCTCCTCCTCCATCACTTCATATGTGCGTCGGAGGAAATTTCCGGTGCGCTACAAGTCTCTCCCACCACCACCCACTACCGTCACCATCACATCTTCTCCCCCCATTTCTATTCCTTTCACCACCGCCTTGATCGCCGTCCTACCACCACCACCCACCTCCACCGACACTCCTCCCATCGTTCACACCACCGCTGCACCTACTCCTCCACCTCTTTCCCCACTTCTCCGCACACCCCCCGCCTCCCCCGACCACCCAGCCACACACTCTTCCGAGGAGGGCGAGGATTCGCCTTCTCCTGATTTTTGATTTCACTTTGTTTGTTTTCGACTCCCCCCTTGCATATTTCTGCATTTCACGATCACATTTTCTTTGCTAGCACTGTCATGTCTAGCTTGGGGGATGTCTATTTTGGTGTGTTGACATGTTTTGTTTTTTCTTATTTTTGTGTGTGTGTGCTTGTTTTTTACTTTTTGTCGTGTCATGTCGTGTATTTTGTTCGTGTCGTGTCGTGTCGTGTGGCTTGTTCATTTCCCTTCTTTTTATTTCTATTTTCGTGTCGTGTGGGTTGATTTTGATTTTTCTTTATTTTCAGTTTCATCTCTGTGTTTTCCTCGTTTTTCATTTCTTTTTGTGTCGGTGCGTATTCCCCCCCCATCTTCATTGCCCTCCCGTACTCACTCTTATTGCATTGAGGGCAATGCAAGCTTCAGCTTGGGGGAGTCGCACTGTGTGCGCCATTTGAGTCTTTCTTCTTCGTTTTTGTGCCGTTTTCATCGTGTTTTAATTTTTTCTTTTCTTCTTTTTATCTCTTTCTCCTAGAGATGAAACCTATGATGAATTGCCACAAAATCACACACACACCTAGCATAGCATCGATAATCAAATTCACTAACCCTAGGATTTCGAGTTCTCTTGCATTTCATGCATCGTGGATCCACTTAGCCTTTTGTGAGTCGTGCGTCGTGCCTAGCTGTGTGGTGTGCTTCTACTTTGTGATTTACTTTATATACCTGTCCAGGAATGACCCCTAGATTATCATGCTCCGATTTGAATATGCGGTATTTATTTTCCCTGTTCTGCATGCTATATATATATCAAGCACTTCATTTCGCATGTGTCGGGATTCCACAATGAAGGACTAGGATAACCCATTTAGCCCATGCTCTATTTAGCGAGAATAGTTTCCTTTGCCCAAGTCTTTAGATTCCGACTTCTTTTTTTGTTTTACTTGGTGCAAATCCCCTCGTCGTGTACCGTTCTTCCACTTGGGAGAGTACACATGTATATACCACAATATCCAAAAATCCAAAAAAAAAGGAGAAAAGAAAAGAAAAACCCAAAAAGAAAGAAATGAATGAATAAAAATAAGAAAAAGTTGTGTAGCCAAAAATCCAAAAAAAAATACAAATACCCAAAACCTAAAAAAAATTCCCGTGTGAATATTGCCGTGAATAAAGGGAAGGCGAGAATTTGCACCGAGTGATCTACTCCACATCATCTCAACCCCCATCGTTTTCGAAAACACTTGGCTTAGGAACTTTTTAGCTAGCATCTTGGCTGTAGTGGTGTGATTTCCTTAACCCTAGTTGTGGAGTCCCCGACGCATGGTACGCTTCCATTCTTAAACTCTTCTCATGCATGCTTGAACTAATAGTCACCGCAATTTCAAATTCGAATCAGTATTTGGGTCGTTTCCTGGGTCTATGTATATCGAGCTTTATTGCACATCGTAGATAGCGACACCGACTGCTAGCGCACGGCCATACTCACTCGCGCTTCACCGCGTGGGCCCACGGCATTTATTTGGACTCGTATTCCTAGGTTTAGTGATGTGATTTGGCGTTTGCTTGCTTGATGTGTCGTTTTTGATTTTGTTGGCCCTGACGGGCGATCTAGGATATAGATTTTTCTTTTTATCTCTTTATCTCTATTTTCTCCCTCCGAGCTCCTACTCTCGCTCGTCTTCCTCGAGGACGAGGAAGAGTTCAGCTTGGGGGATTTTGACGTGCGTTTATATTTCATATATTTGCGCACATTTTCTTCCGTGTTTCTCCGTATTTTCCGCCGTATTTTATTCGTTTTCTCGTGTTTTCTTGTATTTTCTTGTTTTCTTTCACTTTTCCGTATTTTCTGTGTTTTGCAGGAGTTTGTTGGCATTTGGGACGCAAAACGATGATATCATGTGTCCCCGGAGCAACGGGAGGAGTCACGCGTGATCTAGGGGGTCAAACGACGAAGATTACATCTTTCAGCCCCTCACCCGGTCGGTTGGTCATCTCCAACCGATCGGGTGATGCATGCGTGCACCACCCGGACGCAGCTTGGAGCCACCGAGAAGTCACCCGGTCGGTTCAGCGACCGGGTCAAAAGCTCAAAGTCTCTGGAAATTCGAAGCTGATTTCCAACCGATCGGGTGACCTTCACCCGATCGGTTCACCTGTAGCTGAATTTCAACAGCCAAAACTCGAAGTTCCAACCGGTCTCCTCACCCGGCCCGCACCAAGATCCAACCGGTCGGCACCAAGATCCAACCGACCGCACCAAGATCCAACCGACTGGTTCGTACTGACCGGGTGAAACCCCCGCATTGCGCTGTGATTTTGTGAAGCGGCTCACCCGACCGGTTGACTTGTCAACCGATCGGGTGATGTCGTTTTCTATAAATTGAACCCTAGGTTTCCCAGATTCGGGAGTTGGTTATTTTTTATTGTTTTCTTCATTTTGTGACGGCTGTAATTTTCCTGTTTTTGTAAGTTTTCGGATCTTTGTAAAACTTTAGTATTATCTTAATTGCTTTACTACCTTCGCATTCCTATTGTCTGATTATGATTTTAACAGTCTATTTTCGTTTAGATCGCTTTTTAATGAATATTTGTGAGTAGTTCCCAAATCTGGGATTTTGGCAGAAACCCCTTCGGGGGCTCTTCCTGATGCGTCCATAGGGTTAGGAAATCGTTAGGGATTAGGAATCTAACGGTTACGCGGGGTGTTTTATTGTCATCGGCGGGAAAAAGACCGCCTTTGACCGTTGGGACAAGGGGGAATAAACTTGGCGATTGACTCCCTAGCCATAGCTCACGCCCTTAGCGTAGACGCCGAATCCTAGCGCGCGGGAGCGGCATGATGAGACGTTGGGAGTTATCATTGCGAGCTTAGTGCTCCCGAAATCGATCAGTGTTAATGGACACGGGAGTGCCCACTGATAGAACCCAGAAAGTCCGGTGTATCATCCTGGGCACTGACCGGAATATCGGGCCCATGGGATGCCGGTACCACTTTCAGAGGCAACGTCTCACCATTAGACTCTAATTACGATCGCCATCCTACCCGTAGGCCGTATCGGCGAGAGTCGCTCGTTGGAGTGAAAACCAAAGTCCCGGGTTTATTTTCATATTGTTCATACCTTGCATTCCTTTACCGTGACAAACCATCAACCGATCTGGGCTAGCTCACCCATGGGGTGATTTCGGTCCTCCTTGACACAAGCACATCCTAGCCTCCATGTGTTCGACCCCCAAGCCACACTACAACACAGTGCGCTTGCGGTTACAAATATCTAAACCCTCACGCGGGTCCCCCGGCCGTTTGCGGCTCGCAAACAGGGGGCACGTCAGCCCTCATGGCAAAGAAGTTCAACCGGTTCTTCCGGAAAGGTAATTTCAAGAACAAATCCAAATTTGGTTCTTCTAACGCCTCCTCTCCTTTGTGTTTCAAATACAACAAGCCAGGACACATGAAAGCGGAGTGTCCTCAAAATAAGCAAAAGGAGAAGTGGAAGGCGCCCAAGTTCGACAAGTCGAAGAAGTACAAGAAAGGGTAAAAAAGGGACTTGTCGGGACATTCACCGACTCCGAGGATTCCTCAAGTGGAGAGTCAGATGATGAGCAAGTGGAGCAAGCACACATGTGCTTCATGGCTAGAGAGGAGCAAGATAAAGATTCCTCTTCTGATGATAGCGATAATGAAGGCGACGATGAGGTAACCATGGATGACATTAGACATGCTAACGAACAAATATGGTCTAAGTATACTAAATTAGTAAATAGATATACTAAAGTAAAAGATGATTTAGCTAGCATCCAAACCTCACCTAAACCTATCATCACCAACAACGACACCGTTGTTGAAGAGTTGAAAAATGAGATTGTAAATCTCAAGTCTCAACTTAAACATGTTCACATTGCGGATCCGGAGGAACACAAGATAGCAGATTTGACTTCTCAAAACTTGACTTTGAGTATTGAGAATGAAAATCTCAAATCTCGTGTTTATGTGCTCACATCGCAAGTATCCACTTTGGATGCTTCTATGCGTTCTCTCACAGAGAAATATGAGTGCACATTGGGCCGAATTAATAAATTCAATAAGGGTAAGGACCATTTGGATAAAATCCTAAATGACTTACTTTCGGCCAATCACCACATTGGCTTGGGGTATACGATGGAAATTCGTCCAAATCGGACACTACCTTTGTTAGGCCAACTTCCGGTGACTCAACGAGTGGTAGCAAACACTCTATTGGTAGTTCTTCTACCATTGGTGCTTCCACCTCGTACACACCCTCTTTTGAAAAGAAACCCACTTTGGGTGGACCTCCAAAGAAGGGTCATGCTTACATGTGCACAAATACCATGCCACATAGGAACACACGTCCTACTCCACATGTTCACACATATGATGATTTCTATGCACCACATCCATGGGCACGTGCACACCATGTGACACACCCTCACATACGTGTTCCCCCACATGCATATTTTCATCCACATCATCATATGAACCATTCTCATAATGCACCATTTCATCATGTTCCTTATGCCTATCCACGACATGCATCACGTAGAAATCAACTACGCATGCATGCTCCCAATAGGAATAGGGCTCCCAAAATCTTCACTATTTAGTGCCCAAAGGACACAAGCATGGATGAAAAACAAGTTTATATGAATTCTTATTTTATGAATGTTGTGAATAATGATAATTATGTGGGGAAGTCTAAGTCCAATTGGACTTGGCTTCCAAAGGTCTAATCTTTTGGACCCAATGACCTTGGGTCCATGATACGATATTTTCTATCTTTAGGTACTCAAGAAAAAGAAACGGAGCAACAAATTTAAATTTATCTCCAAGAGGAATTGGATACTCGATAGCGGGTGTTCAAAACACATGACGGGTGACGCTCAATTGCTTTCCGGAGTGGTGCCCATTGCAAATAGAAACCGGGTAGTCTTTGGAGGCAACGAGAGAGGAACCATCATAGGTGTTGGAAAAGTGGGTAATCCTTCTAAACCACTTATTAGTGATGTTTACCTTGTTAAAGGATTAAACCACAATCTCATTTCAATAAGGCAACTTTGTGACAAAGGTTATAAAGTTAGCTTTGCGAAAGGAATGTGCCATATTTTAAGAAAAGATAATAATGAATTATTGTTTTCCGGCACACGCCATAAGGATATATATATATCCTAGATCTTCCAAGATCACATGAACAATGTCTCATTGCCAACACAAGTGAACAACACTTATGGCATCGACGTTTTGGTCATGTGAACTTTGGAACACTATTTAAGCTTTCCAAGTTAAATTCTATTAGAGGCTTCCCTAAGCTTGTCTTTCAAAAGGAAAGCTTTTGTGACTCGTGTCAACGAGGCAAGCTTCCAAAATCGTCATTTAAACCTAAGAAAAGCATTTCTTCTAAGCGGCCTCTAGAGCTTTTACATCTAGATTTATTTGGGCCAACTAGAGTTGCTTCATTAGGAAATTCACGATATGGACTTGTCATCGTTGATGACTTTTCTAGATTTACGTGGGTATTTTCCTTAAGTAATAAAAATGATGCTTTTGAAAGCTTCACAATATTTGTCAAGAAAGTACAAAATCTCATTGTAACCACCATTGTCACTATTCGTAGTGATCATGGAGGGGAATTTGAGAATGAGTCTTTTGAGAACTTTTGTGATGAAGTTGGTATTACACACACCTTTTCATTCCCTCACGCACCTCCTTAAAATGGTGTTGTTGAGAGAAAGAATAGGATGCTAGTGGAGTGTGCTCGCACGATGCTTGATGATAGCCAACTTGGCCATCAATTTTGGGCGGAAGCGGTACATACCGCTTGCTATGTGTTTAATAGAATACTTTTGAGGCCCGGCACTAAATAAACTTGTTATGAATTGTTGTTTGGTAGATTGCCTCAAGTTAAACATTTTCGAGTTTTCGGCGCAAAATGTTTTATTAAAAACACGTATGATAGTTTGGACAAATTCGATCCAAGATCCGATGATGGGATATTTGTTGGATATTCCTCACGTAGTAAAGCCTACCGGATATACAACAAACGAACCTCAACGATCGAGGAATCACTTCATGTTTCATTTAATGAAGGCTTTGTCCCTACTAGAATTACTAATGATGATGACTCCATGGATGTCTTATGTGATTCAATTGGTAATTCTAACTCTAATGATTCTATTGATACTAACCCTACTAATGAAGTTTTTGAGAATGTTCCTAGTGATCAGGGAATTCCCAAACGGCTTCATACCGTTCGTGACCATCCTCATGAGCAAGTCATTGGCAATATCCTTGATAGTGTCAAGACGAGATCTCAAGTCAACTACTTCGCTCATTGTGCCTTTGCCTCCTCGATAGAGCCAAAGAATATTAATGAAGCGTGCGAAGATGGTGCTTGGATCCTTGCCATGGAGGAGGAACTCATTCAATTCGAGAGAAATGAGGTTTGGGAGCTTGTTCCATTGCCTTCGAAGAACCACACCGTCATAGGGACGAAGTGGATTTTCAAGAACAAGACCGACGAGAACCAAATCGTCGTCCGGAACAAAGCTCGGTTAGTAGCTCAAGGCTACCGGCAAGAGGAAGGTATCGATTTCGAAGAATCCTTTACTCCGGTAGCTAGATTAGAATCCATTAGATTATTGTTATCTTTTGCATGCCATAAAGATTTTAAACTCTTTCAAATGGATGTTAAAAGTGCGTTTTTAAACAGAGATGTTGTTGAGGAAGTTTACGTTTCTCAACCTCCGGGTTTTATAAATGAAAAATTTCCAAATCACGTTTTCAAACTTAAGAAAGCACTTTACGGTTTGAGACAATCTCCTCGAGCTTGGTATGACCGTTTAAAGAATTTTCTTTTGGATTTAGGATTTAAAATGGGAGAAGTTGATTCAACATTATTTGTTAAGTATTCGAATAATGATATAATTTTAGTTCAAATTTATGTTGATGATATCATTTTCGGTGCTACTAACTTCACTCTTTGCGAAGAGTTTTCTAATGTGATGAAGGATCAATTTGAGATGAGCCACATGGGTGAGCTCAAATATTTCTTAGGTCTCCAAATTTGCCAAATGAACGTTGTAATCTTCATCCACCAAACCAAGTACACGGTGGAGTTGCTAAAGCAATTTGGAATGGAGAATGCTTCCGGGAAAAAGACTCCAATGAGCACGACTACGCATCTTGATAAAGATACGGGCGGAAAAGATGTAGACATTCGTCTATATCGAGGTATGATAGGTAGTTTACTTTATCTTACCGTAAGTAGGCCCGATATTATGTTTGTCGTATGTGTATGTGCTCGTTATCAGTCTCAACCTAAGGAATCGCACTTAGTAGCGGTAAAACGTATTTTCCGTTATTTAAGTTACACACTTGATTTTGGATTACTTTATACAAAATCTAGCACGTATGAGTTAATCTCATATAGTGACGCAGATTATGTGGGATGCAAATCCGACAGGAAAAGTACTAGTGGCACTTGCCATTTTATAGGAAATTCTCTTGTATCTTGGTTTTCCAAGAAGCAGAATTCTGTATCACTTTCAACCACCGAGGCGGAATATATTGTCGCCGGTACCGTGTGTGCTCAGGTTCTTTGGATGAGACACACTCTTAAAGACTTTGGTATAAACTGTGATACTTGCCCTATCATGGTGGACAACCAAAGTGCAATTTGTCTCTCTAAGAATCCAGTACACCATTCCCGTTCTAAACACATAGATGTCCGACACTATTTCTTAGATGATCATGTTGCTAAAAAGGACATCATATTAGTGTACGTTGAAACCCAGAAGCAAATCGCCAATATTTTCACGGAACCCCTAAAGGAAGACTCCTTTGTGCGGTTACGTCGAGAATTGGGGATTATGGGTTAATCCGAGATTTAGGATTCATTTTAATCAATAATCTTGCATGCTATCAATTTTCGTTATATTTGCACATGCTTGATGTATTGGAATTTTCTGGATTTTTCGTTGAATTTTCGGAATTTATGCTCGATTTATTCATGAACGTCAAATTTAAGATTTTCGATGTTTAATGGGGTAGTATAATGATTAATGAGAGTATTACGATGTTTCGTCCAAGTGCGATTTGGAGAGAACTCAAAATTTCAAATTCTAAAATTTTTTAACTCTGTTAGTCGGTTCATGTTCATTGACCGACCGACTAGATCATCATCTAGTCGGTCAGTGAATGAACTCAGACCGACTAACTCAAGCCCTAAATTTGGCTTCAGTTACTGTTTGCACTTAGTCGGTTCAAGCTCATTGGCCGACCGACTAGATCATCATCTAGTCGGTCAGCGCTTGAACTGTGACCGACTAAATGCAACGGGGACAGTTGCTTTTTTTCGACTTCTAATCGACTAAAAGCTCCCCGAACCGACTTATTTTCATTTTAGTCGGTGCGATTTCCTTCTCCAGTCAAAACCCCCCGAGCCCCGTCGACTTCCTCCTCTCCCTCCGTCGATTTCCGACCAAGCTCCGACCGTAGATCCCTCCTCCTCCTAGGTATCACTCCTTTCTAGCTTTCTAGTGCTAGATTTCAGCTTATAGAGTTAGGGTTGTCTAGGGTTTTTAGGTTTCTTCGGTTTAGGGTTCGGCCTAGGGTTGTTCTAGGGTTCCTCTTTCGATTTTGCTCGTGTCTCATCGCGCTTATGGCGAGAACACGTATTCCGATCGATCCCTCACGTCCATTGCCTATGACCGTCGAATCTCCTCCTACGGACCCCCCGTAACCCAAACGATCGAAATCCACCCATCCCTCTTCGTCTTCGCCTCCTCTTAAGCGAAAGAGGACGTAGATAGCGAAGCCCCGAGCCCGATCTTAGCCTAGGAAGCAACCCGTTTCAGCATCTTCATTCTGTGCTCCCACTCCTCCTGATGATTCCGACATGGAATACATTTCGGAGACCGAGCATACCGCTCGGGATCCTACTCCTCCTCCCCGTTCTTCCACTCGTCAGCCTAAGGGAAAGGCTCCTATGCCAGCTGGCGGTGTCGATATTTCATTATGTCGCGATGACCCGATGTGTCTCGCGGCATATAACCGTATCGAACACTACCCACTGTTATTGGAGCATTTCGTACAGTTCTCTGACTTCCCAGTCCTTGTCGATCTCCTTTCGTCTAGCGGTCTTATCGATTATCTTCGGTATGACCCTAAGGCGAATCCACATCCATACCCCCGCCAAATCAAGCTTTTCTACGCCAATAGGGTTCACGGTCAGTACGACGAGACCCATTCTATTGAGACTACTGTCTTGGGGACACCGATAGTCCTCACGGTAGAAGGCTTAGGAGATTTGATTGGTGTCTCCTCGTCTGTCCTTCTTCCTTCTGATATTTCAGTCGATGATATTTCTGAGCTTGATCAGGTGATGCTCGCCGAGATCTTTCATGAGATTCCTCCTGCCATGATTGGCGTGCCATCGAAATCCTTCAAGCTGAATGCTTAGGTGCTTAACCTAATCCTGATGTCGTGCCTCCTTCTGAAGTACGGCTCTTCTTCCTTGCCATCCCAGCCATTCCTGAAAGCTCATTTACGCCATCTTCATGGGGAGCGAGATTAACTGGGCTAGGATCATTCTCGATAAGATGGATTCTTTCGAGTGTATCTGAAAGTCCACGAAATCTACTCACATCCCATATCCCGGCCTTCTGACACTTGTCTTCCGTCACTTCCGTGTCCCTCTTCCTCCTGATGATGAGCGTCCCATCGGTCCCCCTCTGAATGCGACGGTCGTCAAGAAGTCTCTTGCGGCACTTCGTCATGTTCAGAGGTCGACCCCTTCAGCTTCAACCTCTGCTTCAGCTGCTCCTGCTCCCTCTCCTACTCTTGCTGACCTTGCACGTTCGTTGAAACGTGTGGAGTCTCGCTGTGCTCGATCTGAGGAGATTCTTGCTCGTATCGCTTCTCGTTTGGGTATTGATATCCCTCCGTCAGTTTCTGACGAGGAGGAGTTGGATGAGGATGAAATCGAGGAGCTTATTCGTTCTGCTTCTGCTCGTGCCCCTGAGGGTACTTCTGGTGATGTTGCTTCTTCTGCTGGTGACCCCGAGAGCACACCAGGTGCCACCATACCTGCGGTGGATACTTCTTCTGGTGTTCCCGAGGCCACTACCGTTGCTGCTCTAGAGATCTCCACTCATGCTGACCCCGTGACCACTCCTTCTGCAGAGCCTGCTGCTGCTGCAGATCCTCCCGCTGCCTCCTGAGCTTCTTTGAGGACTCTCCTAGTGCACATTGGATGATAGATCTTGTTGTGAGAGTGTTGGGTAGGATAGATGGTGGTTGTGGAGTTTTGATATTTTGGATGTATTTTGATGTATCTCTGATGGTGTTTTGATATTTTTGTATGTATGTGATACTCTGATATATGCTGTGACATGATGTTGTATTTTGTGATTCGATCTGAGGATCGTTTATGTATGTCGGCGATGTATACTTTTGATGTACTCATGTTTCACATATATATATATACATCGATGTTGACATTTATTCTTTTATGCACATTATATTCTTTTTATGTCTCTGATGTTTGATATTGTCGCTCGACGATAATAACTTGGTTAAATAGAAATTATTTCTATGGAAACATAGAATTGTTTTCCATGCACTAAATTAACCAAGAATGTTGATATTGGAGAGTATATTCCATAACTCAATTCGTAAAATTAATTTGAGTTTTGATGATTTTATTTATCGATTTTCGACTTTGGTCTCATTGACACGCTTTGATTTTATTCGTATTTTCCTTTGGTGTCATTTGGACCGTGGTCATATTCTACGACTCCCGTGCTTTTATTTGAAGCCATTGTTGTTGTCGTTGATCTCCTCCCGCACTTTTTGCTTATGCCAAAGGGGGAGAGATATAATAATGACGATGAGCTAAATGATAATTTAAAGCATTTTTCAAGAATCTAATTTGATATGTTAGATTCAGGGGGAGTTAAGATATAAAAATGGATTTCAAATCCGATATTTCAATAATCGATTCACATTTTTTACTTTACTCGTCTGCTTGATGCGTATGATTAATATATATTTTGGAACTAACGTGTCATCAATGCAGGGGGAGTAAGTAAATTACATTTGAATCATTATTTTTTATTATTATTTATGTTGGTTTGTCATTACCAAAAAGGGGGAGAATGTTGGTATTGACTCCCCGGATTTGGTTTTGGATGATGAACAAACATAAATACATCGTGAACTAACTCTTTGTGAGTGCAGTTATGGAGATCGTCGCCAAACTTCTATGAACATCATAAGCGACATCTCAAGACTTCTCAAAGCACGTGATCGTGAGCCTAAAGCTTCGTTGAAGCTTATGGACCATTATTGAAGTCATGAAGATTCGATTGAAGCTTTTGAAGACGGTACGTCAAGTTTATTTTATGTCTTCTAGCTTCATTTTCGTAGAATGTTAAGCCTTGAGTAGGTCTTACGTTTTAATCTTCATAACGCTCCTATCTTAGAGCTAGGATCTTAGTAGAAGTCCATACAAACTTTCCTGAAGCTTCGCGCTTCGATTCGTGACTTCTTGTGCATGTTAGTTGGTTCAAGAAGAAAAACCAACCGACTAGATGGTGATCTAGTCGGTCGGTAAAGCTTCTTGAACCGACTAGTTTGCCTCCTTCAAATCTAAGCTCTTTACTGTTTACAGTTAGTCGGTCAACGTTGACTCACCGACCGACTAGTTGGTGAACTAGTCGGTCAGTGATCCTTCTTAGACCGACTAGTTGAGCTTCTACTATACATGCCAAGTTACTGTTTATCGTTAGTCGGTCAAAGAACGTTTGTCGACCGACTAGTTGATGAACTAGTCGGTCAATATTTGTTCTTTGACCGACTAAATCAATTTGTACTCAGACTATTTGTTTTATCTCTTAGTCGGTCTAAATTCACTCACCGATCGACTAGTTGTGAAACTAGTCGGTCGGCAAGTCTTCTTAGACCGACTAGTTGTCATCTCCTGTACTTCGACCTTTTGGATGTTCAACCATTAGTCGGTCTACGTTGTATCACCGACCGACTAGTTGATGAACTAGTCGGTTAGTGATCCTTCTTTGACCGACTAGTCTGGTTTAGAATAGAGCCGTTGGAGCTTTAATTGAAACGTTTTTCTCTCTCTCTTTCCTCTATCCTATAAATACTTGGTGTGCTGCATTCATTGCACTCAAGGCTGATATTAAGTGAAGTTTAGAGATCAAAAGAGAAGCATTAAATCTCATTCAAAGCTCTTTCATTTCCTTTCAAGAATCTCTCCCTCACTCTTATTTCAAAAGAGAGATTCATTGATTGTGAGCCTTCCAAGCCAAGTGCTTGATCCAAGGTCACCAACATCCTCCTAGGTCTCCATCGTTGATCTACATCTTGGAGCTAGGGTTTGGTGCCTTCATCTTCCTCAAAATCCGTTTTGCCCTAAGTAAGTATACGCAAGGCATAGGGTTTTGTCGGTAAGAATTTCATATTTCATTTGTGTAAGTGTTTCACTCTCGGTTGTGAGAGTTTGTTTGTGATCCCGGGTTGTGGGAGTCATAATTTCATTTGTGTATGATTTGACTTGGTAGAGGTTTTCTACAAGTATTTCATAGTGCAAATTTGAGTTAGAAGTTTCTAACTCAAGTATCCGGAGGGGATCCGGGTGTTTGGGACGTAGGATCACCGGGAACAAGTCAGGAAGACTTGGGTGGATCCGAACCCGTTAAATTGCTTGTTTGCGATTGTTTTCTTTGTTGTCTATATTTACATTTCCGCATTTCCGCATTGTTGGTAGAGTTTGCAAGGTAATTAGGAATTATCCTCTTAATTATTTTAAAGTACTATTCACCCCCCCTCTAGTACTTGTGTAGTAGCTTCGTAGGGCATTACAGATTACACTCACCACTCCATATGGATACATGGTCTTCACGATGTACCGTCCAATCCACCCGAAACGTAGATTTCCAGGAAAGAGATGCAACCTCGAATTATAAAGAAGTACTTTTTGCCCCGGTGCAAACTCCTTCCTCAAAATCATGCGGTCAAGGATGGCCTTCAATCTTTCTTTGGAAAGCTTGGCATTGTCATATGATTTTCTTCTCAGCTCCTCAAGTTCTACCAATTATAACCTGCAAAAAGCAGAAGAAGAGTCAGCATTCAAATTTAGCTTCTTAATAGCCCAAAATGATTCGTGTTCAATTTCAACGGGCAAATACAAATGATTTCCATAAACAAGGTGATAAGGAGACATCCCGGGTGTTGTTTTATAGGCGGTGCGGTATGCCCACAAAGCTTTTGGAAGATGGGTGCTCCAATCCGTTCACGATGGGTTGAAGGTCTTTTGGAGGATGTTCTTGATCTTCTGGTTCCAACTCTGCTTGTTTATTTATTTAGGGGTGATATGGCATTGATACCTTATGCTTCACCCCAAACTTTTTCATTAAGTTCTCAAAGAGGGGATTGCAGAAATGGGAGCCTCCATCGCTAATCATCGCTTTTGGCACCCCAAAGCATGCACTAATATTTTCCTTCATGAATTTTAGCACGATGGGTGCGTCATTTGACCTGCATGGAATAGCCTCAACCCATTTAGACACGTAATCGATAGCAAGTAATATGAAAATGTGTCCAAAAGAAGGGGGAAATGTCCCCATGATGTGTATACCCCAACAATTAAAAATCTCCAACTCTAGTATGGGTTCAAGGGCATCATGTTTCTCCTAGTAACTCCCCTGACTTTGGGTAAGCCAAGCATGATTTACAAAATGCATATGTGTCTTTAAACATGCTACAACAATAAAATCCCGATTGTAAAATCTTAGCCACAGTCTTTTGGGCATAAAAATACATGCACCATATCTCATGGTTCAGGATGCACCTCCTAACAATTTGGTCACTACAATATTTGTAAAGGTATGGATCATAAAAAATGAATGATTTCACTTCATGCTTAAACCTTTTTAAATCTTGAAATGACCAAGAGTAGGGATTTTTTGCTGCCACCAAATATTTAACAATATCTGCATACCGGGGCAATATGGATACGACGAATAAATGCTCATCTGGGAAGGAGTCCTCTAGGGGAATGGTATCTGGCTCTAATCCAACCATAAGCCTCAAAAGATGGTCAGATATTTGATTTTCAATGCCTTTCCTATCCTTAATTTGCAACTAGAACTCTTGCAAAAATAGAATCCACCGTATTAGTCTTGGTTTTGCGTCTTTCTTGGTTAATAAATACTTAAGTGCAGAGTGATCTTTAAAGATGGTGATATAAAAGCCTAAAATATAGCTTCTAAATATATCTAGCACAAAAACTACGACAATAGCTCCTTCTCCTTAGTGGTGCAATTCCTTTGAGCTTCATCCAAGCTTTTGCTTACGTAGTATTTGACCACCGGCACTTTGTCTTTCCTTTGTCCAAGAACGGCTCCCACCGCAAAAGTGCTAGCTTTACACATATTCTCAAAAGGAAGCGTCCAGTCCGGTACCTGCAAGCCAGGACCAGATATAAGCGATTATTTCAAAATATTACAAGAAATCTCACACTCCGGTGTCCAAACAAACTCAGTGTCGTATGCAAGAAGTGTGCATAAAGGACGTGAAATCAAACTAAAGTTCTTTATGAAATGCTAGTAAAATCATGCGAGGACATGGAAGGAGCAAATGTCATTCATGCATCTTGTAATTGGTAGCTTCTCGATAACTTCAACTTTGGCTTTGTCCACTTGTATGCCTTTTTTGGAGACTATATGGCCTTGGACCAACCCCTCGGTAGTCATAAAATGGCATTTTTTCCAGTTGAGCAAAAGGTTTTTCTCAGTGCACCTGCTCAAGACACAAACCAAGTTTGTTAAACAATTTGAAAAAGAGCTCATATATACAAAAAATCATCCATGAACACCTCCACAATCTTTCTACCATGTCATCAAAAATACTTAAAATACAACGCTGAAAAGTTGCAGGGGCGTTACACAATCCAAAAGGCATCCTCTTGAAAGCAACTGTGCCAAAGGGGCAGGTAAAGGTGGTCTGTTCCTGCTCCTCTTGGGCTATCTCAATCTGATTGTACCTGGAGTAACCATCAAGGAATCAATAATACTCTTGGTCGGCCACCCTCTATACGATTTGGTCTAGGAATAGGAGGGGAAAGTGGTCTTTTTGCTCTTGGAGTTTAGCTTCCTAAAATCTGTACACATTCTCCATCCGGTCGATGCTCTCATGGGAATCATCTCATCATTGTCATTTTTTATTATCGTCAATCTCGATTTATTTGGGACCACTTAGGTGGGGATAACCCAGCTACTATTTGAGATGGGGTATACGATACCCGCATCTAGGAGTTTGAGGACCTCACCCTTTACTACCTATTTTAGGGTTGGATTCAACCTTCTTTGCATCCCACCGGGTGGGCTTTGCATCATATTCTAGGTAAGTGTGGTGTAGGCAAATGTGAGGGCTAATTCCCCTGATATTGGCTATGGTCCACCCTATTGTACCCTTGTGCTCCCTCAAAACATCCAACAATTCATTTTCCTGATCTAATGTTAAGTTGGAAGATATTATCATGGGAAAAGTGCATTGGTTCCCCAAGTAAGCGTACTTCAAGAATGATGGCAACCGCTTGAGATCCAATTGTGGATGCTCCAAATGTGATGGCTTTTGTCTTGGTATCTCCAATTGCAATGACTCGAAGTGTGGCACCCATGTAGTGCTAGACACCTTTCCAACATCCTGCAAAAGGGGGAGGGAATCATCCATATTCTCACAAAATTGATCAACAAAATTCATAGCAAAATCAAATTCATTTTCAAAGTGTTTGGAAACAAGAGCAGCAATCATGTTTACCTCCTAATATTTCTTCACCCTATGGCATTTTGTAAGCATTGAAAATATTCAAATCAAGAGATATATTGACAAAATATATTTTAAGTTGTCCGTTCCTACAAAATGATGGCATTTGTAACGACCACTTTTCGTTGTACGTTGTTCGTGCACGTACTTTTGACCGTGCACGTATTAATTTTAGACTTTGTTTGTTTGTGAACACTTGGGTGTGATATGCCGTTGTGAACGTCTTTGAGAGTAGTAAATTGTGGCACTAATTTGGAACGACACTTCTTGGGTCGTTCTCCCACGATTTGACCTTATTCGAAGAGACGTTGTGATTTTCACTTTTGACGGGGGACGTTTCTATTTTTAGTTTTGTCACTCGACGTTGAAATCGAGATCCGTCTTCTTAGTTAGGTTTCTTTCGTCATCACGATCACCCCGATATTTATTTTATAATTTTTGGAGTTCATTTGACCTACCTTATATTTTTAGCAAGGATTAAAATATTTTAATAACTATGTTTTAAATTATTTTCGGTCAAATAAAATTTATTTAAGTTCAAAATGTTTTAAACAATTTTTGAGCCAAATCTTAGCCCCTATCTTGGCCGCACCAAATCCCAATGTGATTAGGAAGGAGAGATTTGAATTTTAAATTATTTTTAAATCCTAATCCTATTAGATTTAGCCCTAGACCAAGTCAACCCCTCTACACTATATAAACAACCCCTAGGAAGACCTATTTTCGCAAGAAAATAACCCTAGCCGTCACAAAAACCCCCGTTCACGCTTGCGACGATTCGTCGCAACGCTGCACAGCCGTCACCCGCACCGACCGAGGAAACAGCCCCCATTTCCCCGCACCGACCGAGGCCCCCGCCCGCACCAAGCTCCGCTCCGCACCGCTGCACTGTTCACCCGCAGCGCCCGTGTCCGACCGAGAGATTCTCTCGGTCTGACCGAGAGAATCTCTCGGTCTGACCGAGAGAATTCTCTTGGCCCGCACCGCACGCCCCGCTCTGCACCGCACAACCCCGCTTCGCAAGCCCGCACCGACCTCGCATCACCCCGTGTCCGACCGAAGCGCTCCCCCGCTCACACCCACTCTCGACGCATCGTTGCAACGTTGCAACGTTGCAACGCACCGCACAGCGCCCGACCGGCCCGTTCTCCCACACCGACCGAGAGCCTGCTCCGCACCGACCGAGAGCCCCGACCCCGCTGCGCTATGCACAGCCGTCGCATGTGTCTGGCCGAGAGAATCCCCCGCACCAAGCGTGTCTGACCGAGCGATGTTCGTCGCAACGTCGCAACTCTCGCACCGCTTGTCACCGTGGGCCCCCTAAGTTCTCCAGAGGTGTTGTGGGTCCCCCATTGGTCCCTAGAACTACTGTGGGCCCCAACTAGGTGCTTGCTCTCCGACGATTTGCCGTTTACGATGTTGCAATACGTCGTAGCCCGTCGTCGCACGTGCAAGCTTTGGAATCTTGACTCGTTGCTCTAGTTGCTGACCTGATTATACGAGCGAGGAATCTATATTGGAATCTGGACTTGGAGCGTGTTCCCTTATTCCAAACCCTGGCGTCGCTACCCGACGCCAGTGTAGCTTTCGCGTCGTGTTGAGGTAACGCTTTGCACCCTTAGGACCCCAACCACAGCCTGATAATCAAGACTAAAAATTGATGTTTTCAAAGTATTTTAAATGTTTTAGAATTCACTAATCAAGATTAATAAAACGGGAATGTAGGCCGGTGGACTTGCACGTAGGATATTTGTGACGTTGGACTCGTTGGACGGTGTTTCTCAGACATTGTACTTGCAGGCAAGTGAAACTTGCCAATTCTTGATTAGGGCCATGTTTTTAGGCCACTCCCTTGTTTTAGCGTAAAAGAGACTAGACAGTGAAATGATAGCTGTCTAGAAGCAACTTTAAGATCTAGCTTGACAACGAAGCTAGATCTGTCACCCTGCCATGTCATGCATGCATTGATATCTGTCACGTTTAAATTCCTTAACTGTACCCACTTTTAACTGTCATGCATTGCATCTTACATGTCATACAAGTTGATTGTCGCATTCGTAGCACACGCTACACTACTTGTACTTCCTTGTCCGGCTAGGTGTACCCCTATGCCATCATGAAAATACTTCCTGGACTCGTGATCCAGAATCGGGCCACATGTGTTGGTCAAAAGCCAATGCCGGACTTCCTTGCTGAGGCTAGGTGCACCCCTATGCCATCATGAAAAACACTACCTGGCTCGTGATCCAGAAGCGGGCCTCATGTGTTGGTCAAAAGCCAATGCCCGATACACGTGGAGGGGTAGGGATAAGCGATCACTTGAGCTAGGAGCTGGCCACGCAGCCACTCTAGCCAAAAGGCGTAATCTCTGTGCACGCCGTGCTTACTAGACTTGTACTTGTCCTTGTGAATGTTTCTTGTAAAACTTGATATCCATGTCATAATGCCAGTTAACATGCCATGCTCGTACTTTACTTTACTTGTTGCACTCATGCTATATCTGCCATGTCATTGCATCATGCTAGAACTGCTAGGTTGTTTACTTTTAATTTCAGTTTCCTTGAACAAGTCTCTTGTAGACTTGCTGACATGTGCCCCTTGCTCTTTTAGGTGTCACATGTTAGACCCTGAGCCAGAGACCGTTGCTGTGGACGTGGTGTTTGCTGACGCTGAGTCTGAGCCCAAGTCTATCCAGGAGGAGGTTTGCGGACACCGGTAACCATTCTTAGTGACCACGCTTGGTTCTCCTTTTGTTTTAGGATTTATGTTAGTTGTCGGTGCGTGGCACCTTTGTTTTAGGATTTATGTTAGTTTGGGCCTTAGACTCTTTTTCTTTTAGCCTGGTGGCTTTTCTGCGATGTTGGAATTTATTATTATGGATATTCTGAGATTTCTCTTTTGTCTCATTTCCTTATTATTATCTTTGTTTCGTTTCGCGTTGCAAGGACCTGCAGTTTAAAGTTGATTGACGCTCATCGGACTTGCAGCTTTGTAGCTTCAAGTTTGAGCGGACCTCCTCACGTCTCGCCTCCATATTTTTGGGAAGCGGGGCATGACAGGTTTTGTTGGTGGCCCATGCAGGTCCTCTTGCAACTGTGAATTATCGGAACAACGATGATAACTATGGAATGTCCATTAAATAAATTGCAACATCCGAGTCATAAGCCTTAAGCCTAGTCGTTTTCCTATGTCACTAGGTGGTAAGAAGACTTAGTTAGACGTCTATGCTTGTTAGTTAGAGGTCCCTGATTGTTAGTTAGACTCCCTGCTAAGAATTGATTTAATCGTCTTAGGAGTTACCTTAGTGGTTCTTGCCTAACTCTGATCACATTAGACTTCTAGAATTCCTTTAGTCGTTCACCTCGGTTCATCGATTTCGGACCAAGCTGAACACATTTCATTACCGTCTAGCCCCTTAGAAAGTCTTAGCGCTTAGTTTCTTAATCTTTGGTTGGTCGACTGTAGGAGTTTTCCCGTAGATTTTCCTGGTTCACATCCTAGGCGTATGTATGTACGATCATCCGACCAATCTCCCTGCCTCGATTCACGAGATCGCCTCAAGACGATCGTCGTCAATTTTCGAATCTCTCCGTTACAAATCTTGAATCTTCTGAAAGTATTTTTCGATTTCCTTTTCCCTAAGTTTAATTTTGTTCAAAATTTTGAAATATATACTTATACTTCGTGCTCTTTCGTTGACTTAAAATTTTTAAAACTTTGTCGAAATTTGGAATACTAGCTTATGATATTTTTCCAGCCTATGCTTTTCATACCTATGTAAATACCTTGTCCCTTCATATATTAATTTTATTCTGAACCGTACTTTTATTTTGCCCAATTCGATTTATAATTTTCCTTCCTGATTTATGCCAGTCATATACTTTTCATGTCACTTGAGATTTCAGCTTCCAGCAAGTCAAAGTTATGCTCATCGTTTTCTCTATTTCAGATTTTTGTAAGATTACTATTTCATAACCGTTTCCTAATCTGGACCATCCATAGTTTGGTTTTAAAGCTTATTACCAATTTTGATAATTATACTACTAAAGTTATTATTAACTTTCCGACCACCATACATGCTTTTAGAAAAATTTCTAAACCAAATAGAATTTCAAACATTTTTATATATCCGTACCAGGCTCGTTGAGCTCGTATGATAAGAGCTTTGTGTAAATCAGTTTCTTTTTGGCAAATCCTGGTTCCTCTAAAAGTAGTTTCAATATTGATTATTTTAAATTTTTCCTAGCTTAAAGACTTTGAAAGCATTTAACATGAGCTTAAATTCTTCAGTTACTTAATTTCATTCTTTGACTTTCGAAACTTTTGCCAACATTATATTAAATTACTGACGTATAATATTTTCCAAAAACACGTCCTTAATATTCATGTAAATGATTTACTTCCTTTTATAATGATTTTATTTAAACCAATAAACCATTTTCTCTTATTATGTATATTCGACTCAAACTTATTTTGAACAACTCGTTTTATCGATCTCCAAATATTTTATACAGACGAGGACTTCAACTTTCGAATGTACCACAGTTTTCAAATTTCACGTATCTTAAGCTTAGGTTATTTACACTATTTTCTTTTCTGTATTCTATATAAGTATCACTACATCTCCCTTTCCTCTACCTAAGCATTCACAAGTAAATCGATGTTTCACCTAACCAAGCTGTCTCCTTGTATTCATCCTATCTGAACTCGTGCTTATCGGTCCTTCCCTCGTCACGCTTCGACCTCTAATCTTCCTCTATTACTTAGGCTTTAGTGCCCATCTATGTCTGTGTTAACTCTAAGTTGTTAGTAGACCCTTGGACCTTTGTGAGGTGTCGTGGTGCATGTACCTGAGTTGAGTGTGCGGGCTTGAATGAGTGTACTCCCATGTAGTATAATAATGTTTGCCTATTGTGTGATATGTGCATATTCTGAGTTATTCGTGATGATATGAAATTGTATGTGTGGCAGTATTTATAGATATGTGTGAGGATAGCTATACCACTCTAGGAACGTCTGAGTATATATGAATCAGCGTTGAAATATCCAATGAGGTGTATGTAGTGGGAGATACTTATAATGGTTGAAGTAATATGTTGGTAAAACTATGTGTATGCTAGGTGTGATAATAATAGGTGTACGTATAGTTAAGTAAGTAGGCCTATTATATGACCTATATGTTAGTACGTGTGAGCATGTGCTCGTACGTAGTTACGTATTGTGCTTAGGCGTAAGTGGTTATGTATTTCTTGCATGAGTATATAGGTGATATACATATGGTAGTAGGATTATATTTTGATTGGTATTACTTGCTTTTACGAGATGTTGTATGTGTGTATACCATGAGGTATACACGACCATTGCATATCTTAATTATGTATTGAATAGATGTGTTGGTATACGAATTATAGGTAGTAGGCTAAGGTGTGAATATATATGTTACATGTGTGTGACTATACGGTGAATGCACGTATTGGGAAGGGTATTATAATTATACGTGTGCTGATGTCTGTATTATTATGATATATATAAAGTGATTGAACTATGAGAGTGTTACCTGACTAAATATTAGGTGTGATTGACATATGGTATGTATATGGTTGTATTGGTAGATGTGTATACATTGGAGTGGTATTGGTATAGGTATAGCTACCGTGTTACGTATAAAGAGTATTCTGATATGTGTTTTGAGTCTCACTCAAGCTTGAGTGGGTATACTCTAAGTATATTGTTGCATATGTCTGTGATTGCGTGTAGTACCATGAAGATAGCGATGGATGATGTATGTATAGTGATAGGATTGCTTGTGCCTGGTTGTGTTACGCACATGATTGTGGGTCGCTATACCAGTATATAGTTATAAGTGTTGGTCTTGTGGTATAGTTATTTACTAAGGACTTGTCTATGTGAACGTATGTGTGCTAGCTAAACTAGGTGTGTAGATGTGCTAAGTATATAGTGGTATGATTGGTATATATGAATGAAATGTTAGCGTGTATGGTTGTGCACCATGCACGGGTAAGTATGTGCTTAGTTATAGGTATTGATGACTATGGTATGTGTGGCGTGTCGTGAATATAATTATAGGACCGTATGTAATGTTAATGTATGGTGAAATAATTGCATACATTTGAATGGCTATATATTGTGAAAATATGGTAGTGGTGAATGTATATTAGATATAGTAAAACCTGATTTAATAATGGTATGGTGTGACTACATGTGCTGAGATGGTTGGTATCGGATGAATATTAGGGAGTAGTATACCCATGTTTGTTTTGTGCATAGGTAGTTATCTATACGTAGAACAATGATTGTATTTGCTAGTGTGAGACCATACTTATATGAGTATCTGAAATATTATTTTGTGTTAGGTAAGTAGTAGTTATATAAGGGATGTATGCATATATATATGATTGAAATACGTGTATGAATTTGACTGACTATAATATGTATAAGTGTATAATGTGCGTGAATACATACATGCTGGTAGTGTTAATGATTGACTACCTAGTGCACATATAAGCACTTGTAATAGCTATTCATGGGTTAAATCATAATGTGACATGATTGGGGTAGTTACTAGAGCGACTAGATATGTTAGAAAGTCCGAGGACGGACTTTATTCTAAGGTAGGGAGGATGTAACGACCACTTTTCGTTGTACGTTGTTCGTGCACGTACTTTTGACCGTGCACGTATTAATTTTAGACTTTGTTTGTTTGTGAACACTTGGGTGTGATATGCCGTTGTGAACGTCTCTGAGAGTAGTAAATTGTGGCACTAATTTGGAACGACACTTCTCGGGTCGTTCTCCCACGATTTGACCTTATTCGAAGAGACGTTGTGATTTTCACTTTTGACGGGGGACGTTTCTATTTTTAGTTTCGTCACTCGATGTTGAAATCGAGATCCGTCTTCTTAGTTAGGTTTCTTTCGTCATCACGATCACTCCGATATTTATTTTATAATTTTTGGAGTTCATTTGACCTACCTTATATTTTTAGCAAGGATTAAAATATTTTAATAACTAGGTTTTAAATTATTTTCGGCCAAATAAAATTAATTTAAGTTCAAAACGTTTTAAACAATTTTTGAGCCAAATCTTGGCCCCTATCTTGGCCGCACCCAATCCCTATGTGATTAGGAAGGAGAGATTTGAATTTTAAATTATTTTTAAATCCTAATCCTATTAGATTTAGCCCTAGACCAAGTCAACCCCTCTACACTATATAAACAACCCCTAGGAAGACCTATTTTCGCAAGAAAATAACCCTAGCCGTCACAAAAAACCCCGTTCACGCTTGCGACGATTCGTCGCAACGCTGCACAGCCGTCACCCGCACCGACCGAGGAAACAGCCCCTATTTCCCCGCACCGACCGAGGCCCCCGCCCGCACCAAGCTCCGCTCCGCACCGCTGCACCGTTCGCCCGCAGCGCCCGTGTCCGACCGATAGATTCTCTCGGTCTGACCGAGAGCTTGGCCCGCTCCGCATGCCCCGCTCTGCACCGCACAGCCCCGCTTCGTAAGCCCGCACCGACCCCGCATCACCCCGTGTTCGACCGAAGCGCTCCTCCGCTCACGCCCGCTCTCGCCGCATCGTTGCAACGTTGCAACGTTGCAACGCACTGCACATCGCCCGACCGGCCCGTTCTCCCGCACCGACCGAGAGCCCGCTCTGCATCGACCGAGAGCCCCGACCCCGCTGCGTTGTGCACAGCCGCCACATGTGTTTGGCCGAGAGAATCCCCCGCACCAAGCGTGTCTGATCGAGCGACGTTCGTCGCAACGTCGCAACTCTCGCACCGCTTGCTACCGTGGGCCCCCCAAGTTCTCCAGAGGTGTTGTGGGTCCCCCATTGGTCCCTAGAACTACTGTGGGCCCCACCTAGGTGCTTTCTCTCCGACGATTTGCCGTTTACGACGTTGCGATACGTCGTAGCCCGTCGTCGCACATGCAAGCTTTGGAATCTTGACTCGTTGCTCTAGTTGCTGACCTGATTATACGAGCGAGGAATCTATATTGGAATCTGGACTTGGAGCGTGTTCCCTTATTCCAAACCCTGGCGTCGCTACCCGACGCCAGTGTAGCTTTCGCGTCGTGTTGAGGTAACGCTTTGCACCCTTAGGACCCCAACCACAGCCTGATAATCAAGACTAAAAATTGATGTTTTTAAAGTATTTTAAATGTTTTAGAATTCACTAATCAAGATTAATAAAACGGGAATGTAGGCCGGTGGACTTGCACATAGGATATTTGTGACTTTGGACTCGTTGGACGGTGTTTCTCAGACGTTGTACTTGCAGGCAATTGAAACTTGCCAATTCTTGATTAGGGCCATGTTTTTAGGCCACTCCCTTGTTTTAGCGTAAAAGAGACTAGACAGTGAAATGATAGCTGTCTAGAAGCAACTTTAAGATCTAGCTTGACAACGAAGCTAGATCTGTCACCCTGCCATGTCATGCATGCATTGATATCTGTCACGTTTAAATTCCTTAACTGTACGCACTTTTAACTGCCATGCATTGCATCTTACATGTCATACAAATTGATTGTCGCATTCTTAGCACACGCTACACTACTTGTACTTCCTTGTCCGGCTAGGTGCACCCCTATGCCATCATGAAAATACTTCCTGGACTCGTGATCCAGAAGTGGGCCACATGTGTTGGTCAAAAGCCAATGCCCGACTTCCTTGCTGAGGCTAGGTGTACCCCTATGCCATCATGAAAAACACTTCCTGGCTCGTGATACAGAAGCGGGCCTCATGTGTTGGTCAAAAGCCAATGCCCGATACACGTGGAGGGGTAGGGATAAGCGATCACTTGAGCTAGGATCTGGCCACGCAGCCACTCTAGCCAAAAGGCGTAATCTCTGTGCACGACATGCTTACTAGACTTGTCCTTGTCCTTGTGAATGTTTCTTGTAAAACTTGATATCCATGTCATAATGCCAGTTAACGTGCCATGCTCGTACTTTACTTTACTTGTTGCACTCATGCTATATCTGCCATGTCATTGCATCATGCTAGAACTGCTAGGTTGTTTACTTTTACTTTCAGTTTCCTTGCACAAGTCTCTTGTAGACTTGCTGACATGTGCCCCTTGCTCTTTTGGGTGTCACATGTTAGACCCTGAGCCAGAGACCGTTGCTGAGGACGTGGTGTTTGCTGACGATGAGTCTGAGCCCAAGTCTATCCAGGAGGAGTTTTGCGAACACCGGTAACCATTCTTAGTGACCACGCTGGGTTCTCCTTTTGTTTTAGGATTTCTGTTAGTTTTCGGTGCGTGGCACCTTTGTTTTGTACATTGTACTTTTGTCGGCCATGTTTGGTCCTTAGACTCTTTTTCTTTTAGCCTGGTGGCTTTTCTGCGATGTTGGAATTTATTATTATGGATATTCTGAGATTTCTCTTTTGTCTCATTTCCTTATTATTATCTTTGTTTCGTTTCGCGTTGCAAGGACCTGCAGTTTAAAGTTGATTGACGCTTATCGGACTTGCAGCTTTGTAGCTTCAAGTCTGAGCGGACCTTCTCACGTCTCGCCTCCATATTTTTGGGAAGCGGGTTGTGACAGCATTGCTCGTTGCTAGGAGGGCCTACCAAGTATGATAGGTGTGGGAATGGCTAGACCTGAAAGGTAATACTCGCAAGTGTACGAGGTCGGCAAATAATATACCCGGTGAGTACGAGACCGTATCCACAAAGACGGAACTAATCTGCAAATTCACACAAATAGTCAGAACATGTAAAGAATGGTTGAGAGTTCTAACCACCCTTTGAGGGTAAATGATTGTTTCAATAGATGATTTATCTAAGTACCCTAGAGTTAGGGTAATATCCTAAGATTTGGATGCAAGGAAGAACAAGAGTGCATGTGTTGAGGATATCGGTAGGATTACTCAATTGCTCTGCTAAATGTTAATTCCATGATACCTCGATCACTCATCTATTTCAAGGTATGAGGATCGGGAAATAAATCAATTAAGCACATATGGGGGTGCACCAAAGATAATTGCTAATTGGGTTCGTCTCCTAATTAAGGCTAATGAATCACCCCCACACTCATTTCAAGGTATGTAGGGGTAGTGCATGTAGTTTGTGTTGCACATCACACAATCACCATTCTGCGGCCCCTTTCAGGTAATGCACGATTTGATAAATGGGTTACAACCTAATTAACAATTTGAGTTATCGGGTGAATAAAACTTCTAAACTATGGAATATGGATTGAAGGATCTTGCATTCATTTCAAGATATGCAATACCCATTAGATACATGATGCAACAATTACGAAGCACCACCGTTCTTCGGCTCCTCCATGGATAATATCAAATCCAATTAATCATAAGCTTATTTCACCCAACAACATGGATTAACAAAGGGTGATGGAAATTAACATTAGTAAGGCAATCAAAACACCCTACATCAATTCAAAACACCCACACAATGAATTCAGCCTAACATATCAAGAATAGAAGCGTTCATAGAAATAGACATAGTTCAATACAAGAAATGAAAGAAAATGTATAATAGTAAGAGGGTTGGGGATTTTTCACCAAATACTAGCTTCCTTAATCATCAATCAATCTCATCAGCAGCAAAAACGAGATCAGAAAACTTAAAACTCTCCAAAACCCTTAATCCCCTTCTTAAGGAACAAGATAACCTAAAATAGTAAAAGCTTAAGTTCTATCTTTATTACATCTGAATAGTAGTGTTTTATACCCATAGGGGTTGCATCTCATCCCTCTAAAATATCATCCAACGGTCCATAGCAACTGGAGAGAAATCGGGTTAAGAAAAACCTGTTTCTCGCAACCCAGAATTTGGGCGAAAACCCCGATCAGGAGACTGCTTAACAAACGCCAGTCGACTGATGACAATCGACTGTTGTTGGTCAGATAGTCGCCTGGTTGGTGGGTAGCGTAGCTTCCAATTGAAGACATGCAACTGTCTTGAATATTACAGTCGTTTGTGTGGCTCACATGCGACTGTCTTTTATGCTTTAGGCGCCTGCTGTAGAAATGTCAAATTAACAGTAAGTCGGCTCTTTTTGCTCCCTCAGGCATTCGAAAAATCAGGCGACTGATGCGAAAATGACATGCGACTGTACAATATTACGATCGACTGTCAATCCTCTTGTAGGCGACTGTCGTTGGGCTTCAGTTTCTCCAGCTTCAGATCCTTAAAGGCAGGCGACTGCTGTTGTTTGGGCAATCGCCTGTTTAGTTGCCCAGGCGCCTGTCATTCCTTCTACAGGGCATGTTATGTACTCCTCTTCTTGAGTTGATTTAGTCCCCTTCGGGACACCTGAAAAATCTAGAAAAATCCCTAAAAATATAGTAGGCATTTATAATGCTTTGGGAAGTGAAATTGTGCCAAAAGAAAATCATATGCTCACAAATGATGAATTAACGTAAATGTAGTTAAGAGAGCATGATTCCATGGATTATATGCATAAGAGGAGATAATTATGATGTTAGGATATGTAATATTCAATCATAATCACACCCCCAATTAGCGTTTTGCTAGTCCCCAGCAAAATAAGTGACCAATCCCAAAAGATAATGTTGACTCCATTCCTAGATTATTGGCAACACTAAAGGGTGTTGAAATCATACATACATACATACATACATACATATATTACATTTGACAACTGTTTTTGAATCCTAGGGCTGACTACGACAAGCTGACTAGGACAAACAAGTTGATAAAAAGAGGGTCAGGATTTAATCTTGGAAAATCAAAGGTTAAGAAGGTATTTTCAGAAATTTTTTGAGAGGGAAACTTTTGAATTTTGGAAAAATGAGAAAAATGAGTTTGGGGAAAAGCAAAACATTGAAAACTGTCAAACTGCTCGAGCCTAGGCTCTTCAACTCCCCGAACAGTAAAATATTCGACAACCAATCACCAAACAAAATTGAGACGTCACGCCAAACAACTGAACGAATTGAGACGTCACGCCAAATGTGGAGTTCGAATTAATACGTCTCATTTATGGCACCACTCACCAAAAAATTGAGACATCACGACAAAATTACAGCTGCCACAAATAAAATTCCACCAACTCACTCACGTTGGTCGAACCTCCCACATTTTTCGGTTGAAACTCAATGCTTGCCTCATAAAAATGGGGGGGGGGGAATCCAAATCTTTGCCTCAAATCACGCACCTCTTCTACCCTCAAACATCACTAACTATTCACAGCCGCACTCTTTACACAACCCTCAAACCTCAAACCCTCAACTCTCACCTGCAGATTCTATTTCTCATCCATCAAGAAAATTTGTTCTCCCTCAAACACCGAAAAAATCCCCCTCTTTTTCTGAAGGTCTTGATCTTGCCGAAGGTTAGTTCTTTTCTCATCGTTCTAAAATTTATATAGTCTAGGGTTGTTGTTTCCCTATAATTTAGATTATGCTTACGGTTGTGTATTTGATTCGTTTTAATAATTCTTGGCAAGTTGGGGCTTTTGTTCGTTTTGGTGGATTTTGGTTCGTTTTTGGCAGATTTTGGCAGATTTCTGTGGATTTTGGTAGATTTTTGTTGCTTATTGGATTAATTCTGTGCATGTGGGCAGTGATTTTGGATTAGGTTTATTATCATTAAACATTAATTTTTTTTGTTTTCCTTCAATTTTTTCGAGGAATGCTCGAAATCATGGAAGAGGAGTTCTCGTGACTTTCTCTTACTGTAATCACACTAAAACGCAATCTTTGATTGATTTGTTTTTTCAACTTTGTTATTTTTGGGGATTTTAAGCTATTTCTAGGGGATTTATTTTTTGCAGGTGCATTAGAGTTTCTTTTACTTAATGGATTGGTGGGTTTGTGCATGTGGGCAGGGCTGGCATTTCCTCAAAAATTCCAGACGATACACCATGAATATGAAGAGAACATGTAACTAAAATTCAATAAGATCTCTATATGTATTGAGCAATCTTTTTTGTGGGTGCAGCACATGTAAATAGAGTTTTCATGTGGTTAATTACTCAAATAACTATCCAAATCATTTGTTAGAGTAGATAGATTTTGTGAATAAAAAAACTTTAATAGACTTTGATGTGTTGTGTTATCTAATTTTTATGACATTTGTGGGAGATCGATGATTGAAATTGGTGGTGGTGGTTTATGATTCTGTTCAAACTGTGTGACCCTTTTATTTAGATTGTTTTGCTACTGTTGTTGTTTCTTGCATTATTCTATTGACAGCTCAATAAGATGCCATGTTGACTATCAAAGTTTACGATTTTGCTTGCTACTGTTATGTTGTGTATTTGTTTTCAAATTTTGGGATGATAAGGAACTTTATGGTTAGTGGTCATGGATGATGTGGTGTTAGGAGCAGTATTGACATAGTTTGGATGTTAAACAACCACATTTATTCCCATTGAGTATACCATTTGGTGCTATGGAGTAAAGCTCAAGGGAGAATATTTGTTATTTAGTGGTGTCTTACTAATGGTCAATGCTCATGACAATCATGCTAGAGAAGTAGATGAGAGTTTTTAATATTACTTTTGACAAGTATCTACTTCTATTGCGCTTTAATTACTGAAGTAGCAAGTTCGTTTAAAATTAAGGGGGTTTAATATTTTGAGGGATGAATATTTAAATGAATGTGTGAGTTAAATTTTGGGAAGAATTAAGATTTGTGGGGTGAGCTAAATATCATTTATTGCACTTTAATTATTGCTTTTAATTTAAAATTAGGGGGTACAAAATTTTTTGGGGGGGGGGGGATATTTTAAATGAACCATGACCTTTAGACACGTTATATTTACAGAGAATTAAATTTTAGGGGAAACTAAAAATTTTTGTGGGAACTACATTTTTTAGAGAACTAATTTTTTTGGAAAAACTAAATAACAATTATTGCACTTTAATTATTGATGTTCGTTTAAAATGAAGGGATCCAAGAATTTGAGGCGGAATATTTTAAATGAACCGTGCCCTTAGGGCACGGGTTATGACTAGTGTGTGTGCACGCGCGCGTGCGCGTGTATATGTATATATAAGGGCAAAGTTCTCATGTCTATACACTCTTCCTTATGACTATAATCTCATTCCTCTGACGCACCCCACCATCCTCACCTAAGCTTAGCATATCCCTTAATATGTCGCAATCCCCTGATGCAAGATCCTTATGAACTCTCGAGCTTATGGGATATATATAACATTTACTCCCTCAAAAGATCATGGAAATGAGTTGTGGTTCAACTTTCATGCATTTACTCAAATTTCATGGCAATATTTACCTTATTCAAAGTACCATGACAAAAGTTTATGTCTTATTCAAATGTGCATAAGTTCACTTATTATTGTAGCATTTGATGGCATTCATTTGAGCAACTCCAAATTCCAAGTCACTATCTTAGGATCCATGAATATAAACCTAGCCGAATTTTTAAAATTCCTAAGGCTTAATCAATTGATCGTTGATACCAAGGTTTCTACATCACTATAGGGTTTCAAATGGATGGTAATTGTCATGAGCTTCAAGCTAAAGGGCCAAGAGTAAACATGTAGAGAAACAATTAATTTCCCCTAATACATAAAGATACAACACACCCTAATTTGCCAAAATCCACTTCAAAAATACATTTTTACTAAAGCTGGAAAGGATCACCACATTTAATCAATGGGTCTAACAAAAAGCAATAAGTTGTAGAAATGTTGGTGATGGACGGAAAATTTTTATTTCATTCAATTTATTCATAAAAAGATGAAAATAATAAAAAGATGCTCAAGAAGTTTCTATATCATAGTCTACACCTCCCAACTAAAAATAAACATGGTTCTCAATGTTTGAAGGGTGAGATGAAATATATGCATTAAAAATGGGTAAACTACGATAAGCAAACTTGAGCAAGAGTTATTCATTACTACATACTACTAGATATGAAAGTTTTGGAACGAACACACCTAGTTGGTTCCACCCAGCGGTGGTTCTGTAAGCTCCATGGTGTTCTCGTCTCTACTCCACGGCTCTTGGTAATGATTTAAGCGTTGGCCGTTCACCTTGAATTCATTGCTGTTTTTGTGGATTGGCAATGGTCACCGTGCCATGTGGAAACACCTCCCGAACAATGAAAGGTCCAATCCACTTCAAACCAATCTTTCCGGGGAAGAGATGTAGTCTTGAGTTGTAGAGTAGCACTTTCTCCCCCGGGGTGAATTCTCTCCTCAAAATGATTCGATCATGGGTGCACTTAAGCCTCTCATTCACAAGCTTGGAATTGTTGTATGCCTCCCTCCTTATCTCTTTGAGCTCCACTAACTGCAATTTACGAGAAGTGGGGTCAATTCCACAATTAAATTTTTTAATTTCCCAAAAAGATTTGTGTTCAAGTTCAATGGGCAAGTGGCAGAATTTTCCAGAAACTAATCAATACGGGGACATCCCTAAAACCGTCTTATATGTGGTATGGTATGCCCACAATGCCTCGGAAAGACACATGCTCCAATCCTTCCTTAATGGGTTCACCGTCTTTTGGAGTATATTCTTGATCTCCCGATTTGCCAACTCTGCTTGTCCATTGGTTTGTGGGTGGTATGGTGTAGAAACCTTGTGTTTCACCCCAAACTTCTTTATTAAGCTTGCGAAGAGGCGGTTGCAGAAATATGACCCTCCGTCGCTTATCATAGCCTTTGGCATCCTAAATCTTGTGAAAATGTTTTGTCACGCCCCGCTTCCCAAGAATGTGGAGGCGAGACGTGAGGAGGTCCGCTCAGACGTGGAGCTGTGAAGCTGCAGTCTGATAAGCGTATAAAATATCAATTGGCAGGTCCTTGCAAGTGCGACACGGGACAACAATAATAACAAGGAAAGAGAGAGATAAAATATTCGATCTCAGAATATCCACAATAAATTTCAACATCACAGAAAAGCCACCAGGCTAAAAGAAAAATCAAAAGGAAAGTACAAGAGACTGAAAAGAGGCCTAAGGCATGGCCGACATAATACATATCATCAACAAGAAAAGAGAGGTGCTACGCACCGACAGCCTAACAACGACTAAGCAGAAAACAACAACAGCTAGAAGGAGCTCTAGGACTGGCCTCCTATGTCCTCAAACTCAACACCTGCAACCTGCTCGTCCTCAACGACCAACTCTGGCTCACAATCTAACATGTGACACCCAAAAGAGAAAAGGGGCACATGTCAGCAAGTCTAAAAGACTTGGGCAAGGAAACTGAAAGTAACTAACAACCTAGCACTTGTAGTATTAAGCAATGACATGGCAGTTAAGTATGATGTAACAGTTTAAAAGAGTGGCAAGCATGCACAATGTAGCAAAAGCTACCAAATCACTAATCACTTATCATTTAACACTTATCACTTATCACTTATCACTTATCACTTAGTGCATAGAGAGTCCACCTGCTGGCCAGCTCGTGGCTCAGGCCGCTTATCTCTACCACTATTAATCACTTGTCACTGGTAAACACTTAGTGCATAGAGAGTCCACCTGCTGGCCAGCTCGTGGCTCAGGCCGCTTATCTCTATCACTATTAATCACTTGTGCACTAGAGAGTCCACCTGCTGGCCGGAGTGGCTGATCAAGCCAACTCAGGCTCAGTCCGCTTATCTCTTACCCCACCCACATGTGACGAGCGTTGGGGTTTCCAACTCATTATGCTCGCTTCTGGTCACGAGCCAGGAAAATAAGTGTGTGTTGACATTCGAGCGTTGGGGTTTCCAACTACAGGGCTCGCTTCTGGGACACGAGCCAGGAAACATAGGATTGTAGCGTGTGCTACGCAATCACGATGAATAATCACTATGCAATGCCATGAACAGATAATTACGTACAGTTAATGGAATTTAAACATGACAGGCAAAGATGCAGGGATGATATGAACAGATAATTGCGTACCTTTAATTGAATTTAAACGTGACCTACAAGCATGATGAGGGTGACGGACCAAGCTTCGTTGTCAAGCTAGGTCAATGGCGTCTAGACGGCTATCCTTTCACCGTATAGTCTCTTTTACGCTAAAGCAAGGGAAATGGCCTAAGCACGGCCTAAACAACAAAGGTAGCAAGTTTCACTTGCCTGATATACATGCTGGTATCACAATCTCAAAGTCCAATCTCATTTTCATAACGTCCAGAGCTCCCACGCTCAGCCCAACAATCAGCCTTAACACGACGCGAGAGCTACACTGGCGTCGGGCAGCGACGCCAGGGGTTGAATTCCGGGTTGCATATAAGGTAACGGTGTCAGCTTAGAAACGGTAACGTGTCACGAAGAACGTATAATATCTGCGACATGGATGTGTAAACTAAGCTATCAGCGGACAATAATACCAACCAGTAATCATATCAGCCCAACATATACACTATGCTATATGATACGGCGTATATGTTCATGTATACATAATATTGCTAACCAACATAGTGCTTAAAAGTTACAGCACTAATCACATCCTAACAAGCATGAGTAAATATATAAACTAACCACTTAAAACTTATAATATAAGCTTACTTGCACGAATTAACAGGCAACGTCTTATATGCCACTGTGTATAAGCTAATATATAGAATTAGCATCATAAATAAATATATATATATAAGATATATACATATAACATTTTCTCAAAACACCCAGCTTACATATATATGCGTTGCTTCCTTGTTGGTTGCGGGTGATGTAGGGTATGACTGCGCCGACGTTGGTCGGAGCTAGGTGTCGTCGCTGCGTAGATGAGGGGATCCGACGAAGCTATCGGTGCCGGAAAACGCCGTTGAAGCGGCGGCCACGCGGAGGTGCGGCAGCCAACCGCTCGCTCCTTGCACAGAGCGGCGCCGACAGAGCCTGGAGATGATTCCGGCGGGCATCACGGCGGAGACGGCCGCGACAGCAGCTGCCGTGGTTGTTGCTGCAACGCCAGCTCGCAGCGGCGCCAGGGGGTCTTTCCGGCGGCGGAAACGTGGTCCACGGCGGAGCAGCGAGGAGGAGGAAGGTCGGAGAGATGAAGGGGGGGCGTCGGCGGCGAAGGCCGGTGACGGGTCTTGGTCGGAGGGAGGAGGAAGACGACGGCGCGAAGGGGTTGAGTTATTTTGCGTGAAAATATTGGGGCGGCGGCGTTATTTGCTAGCTGGGAGAACTAAAGCCCTAGGGTATATTTCTTAGGTTTATAATAAATGGGAAGAGGGCTCACATGAGGTGAGCAGGTGATGCATTAGGGTTTTATTCAATAAAGGATAGTAGGGTGCTGTTGCTCACGTGGGTAGCCCTTTTAGGTTAAGTTGTTCTTTTATTTAGAGATTACACATATGCTTTAAGAATCTAAACCTAGGTGATGTGTGGGTGTGTTGGACTTAGGTGATCGGTAAGGACTCACACAATTGGCTAAGACTTAATAAGAGGGAAATGAATTTGTATAATTAATGGGATTGGAATTATTGGTTAGAAAAGCTAACGAGGGGATTTAATATAATAAATTGGACAGAAATAGTGAAAGTGGGTAAAACGGGGCTCTAAAATTGTGGGAAAAATACTGGGGCGACCGTGTCGACAAGAGATACGAAACTAAAAATCCGGATCACCAGTTTGATGACGAGAAACGAAACTAAAAATAGAAAGGTCTCACAACAAAAGTGAAAATCATGACGCCTCTTCAAACGAAGTCAAATTGTGGGAGAACGACCCGGAAATGACGTTCCCAATTAACACCACAATTTTAATGCTCTCAGAGAGGGTCACAACGGCATATCACACTATAGGGTTCGGTTACGGACAAGGTCTAAAATAAATACGTGCATGAACAAGGCTACGTGCACGTAACGCGTATAAAGGGTACGGGGTCCAAATATGATCGTAATCAAAGTTGGCACACGTCGGGGGTGGCTTTCTAAGGATGCAACCAAGGTGCTACGGCCCTATCGACTCAACGACACAACTCACATACCAAGCACAAAACCAATCAGGTACTCGAAATTGCTATACGCACAGCCGTATGACAAATAACGAGTACAGGCCGTTACATCCTACCCACCTTAGAATAAAGTCCGTCCTCGGACTTTCTAACTATAAATATCTCTAGCCAGACTAGTAGCTATCCCAATCACATCATACTATAATTCAAACCAGGTATAGTCATTACAAGTACTTATATATGTACTAGGTAGTCAAACATTAACACTACTAACATGTATATATTCATGCACATTATACACATATACCTATTATTGTCAGTCAAATTCATACATGTACATCAATCATTCATATAGTCACGTACATCCCTATATAACTATTACATACCTAGCACAAAACAATATTTCAGTTACTCACATAAGAATAGTCTCACACTAGCAAATACTACCATAGTACTTCACGTATAGATAACTACCTATGCACAAAACAAACATGGATATACAACTCCCTAATATTTCCTAGTATACATCCAATACCAAACAACCAACATGTGTAATCACACCATACCATTATTAAAACAAGTTTACTATATCTAATATACATTCACCATCACTATAATTTCACAAGATATGGTCATTCCAATGCACGCAAATATTTCACCATATATTCACCTCAAATATCATCCTATAACTATATAATGGCAGTCACTCACAACCATGTGCGTAACAAACCATAAACAAGAAGACCTATCACTATATACATCATCCAACACTACACACCAACCACTGCCGAAATAACAATGTACATAGAGTATACCCACTCAAGCTTGAGTGAGACTCAAAACCCATATCAGAATATTCTATATATGTAACACGGTATCTATACTTATACCAATACCACTCCAATACATACACGTCTACCAACATAACCATATACATACCATCATATCAAACACACTTAATATTTAATCAGGTAATACCACATAGTCCAATCACCTTATATACCATAATGATATTATAGACATCAGCACACGTATAATTACATTACTCTCCCTAATAAATGCAATTATCTATAGTCACACCCATGCAACATATATATTCACACCATATTCATTCATCTATAATTAGTATATCAACACATCTACTTCATACATAGTTAAGTTAAGCAATAGACGGGTACACCTCATGGTATACACGCATACAACATCTCATAAAAGTAAGTAATACCAATCAAAATTATAATCATACTACCATTTGTATACCACATTTATACTCATGCAGCTAATACATAACTACCTACACACAATATACCAATACCAACACACATACAACTTCATATACACCATGAAATCAAATACACTACGACGACATATCAAATTACACTAACGGGGCACACCAACTATATTAAGGTTGACACGACGACGACAAGCTCTATTGGCCAGACAAACGGAAAGAAACCGAAACCCAAAAGAGTAACAAATGGAAAGATCGAAAGGCACGGGTTCAGCTAAGACGAAGATAAGGAGCCAGATTGGTTAGGTGAACCAGGGTAAAACTGTGAATAGTTAGGTGGGAAAAGAAAGAGGTAATGATACTCAGAAAATAGTGTGTAAGAGGTATAAGTTAAAATACGAAGAGTACAAAACCAGTCATACCTCAAAATTGGAGTTCTCTTATGCATAGAAAATGTTGGTGATCGATAAAATGAGTTGTTCGAAATAAGTTCGAGTCGAATATACATGATAGGAGAAAATGGTCTATTGGTTTATATAAAATCATTATAAAAGGAAGTAAATCATTTACACGAATATTAAGGTCGTAGTTTAGGAAAATATCACACTGTAGTAATTTAATAACGTTTGCAAAGTTTGAAATGAAATTAAATTAACTGAAGAATTTAAACTCAGGTTAAATGCTTTCAAAATCCTTAAGCCAGGGAAAATTTAAAGTAATCAATATTGAAACTACTTTTTGAGGAATCAGGATTTGCCAAAAAGAGACCGTTTTGCACAAAGCTCTTAACATACGAGCACTACGAGCCTGGTGCTGATATATAAAAATAATTGAAATTCCATTTAGGTTAGAAATTTTTCTAAAGGCATGTATGGTGAACGGAAAGATAACAATAGCTTATTAGTAGTATTATCAAAATTTGTAGTGAAACTTTAAAATCAAATTTATGGAAGGTATAAATCAGGAAATGGGTTTGAAAGGAAATTTTACGGAAATCGGAACTAGGAAAAACGTTGAGCTTAACATCGACTTGCTGAAATCATATGCGACTTGAAAAATATATTAAAGGAAGCGCGACGAGTCATTTGAACCGCATAAATAAGAAAGGAAAATTATAAATCGAATTGGGAAAAATAGAAATACGGCTCAGAATACAATTAATATGTGAAAAGGAACAAGATATTTAAATAGGTATGAAAAGTATAGGCTGGAAAAACATTATAAAACAGTAATCAAAATCTCGTCAAACCTTTTCGAAATTTCAAAATGAATTTAAGTCAACGGAAAAGCATGAAGTCCAAATACATATATTAAAAGTTTTCGAATGAGTTTAAACCTTGCGAATAAGGGAATCGAAAATACTTCCAAAGCTTCAGCATTTGCGATAAAGAGATTTTAAAGTATGTATGCTAAACAGTTAGATTAAATCTCATAGTTTAGAAAAATGGTATATCGAATTTTCAAAATAGTATTAGAGTCCTTAAACCGAAATGCGAAAAAATATAGATTAGAAAATGGTTACAAGATAGTAATTTAAAATTACGACCAAATAGACTTTGAAATCTAAGAATTGCTTTAACTTAACCGAAGGTAAGGGAAATATATGAGAAGGGGATTTAAAACAAAATTTAAATTGAGTAAAAACTTTAAATAAGGAAAGCATTTGAAAATGACTTGGAAGATTCAAGATTTGCAACGGAGAAGATTTGAAAGGTCAACGATTATCGAAACGTGGTGGTCATGGGGATCGAGGCAAGGAATTTGTCGCATGATCGAAACATAAACACGCCTAGGATATGACTCAGGAACCTACGGGAAACTCATACGGTCGACCAACTAAAGATTAGGAAACTTAGCGCTAAGACTTTCTAAGGAACTAGACAATAATGAAATGCGTTCAGCTTGGTCCGAAACCCAAGCGAACGACCAAAGAAATCCTAGGAATTTATCATGGTCAGAGCTAGACAGGTACCACTAAGGTGACTCTTAGGACGATTAAATCAATTCCTAGTAGGGAGTCTAACTAACAATCAGGGCCTCTAACTAGCAAGCACGGACGTCTAACTAAGTCTTCCTATCATCTAGTGACAAGAAAAACGATTAGAACTAGACTCAAGACTTGTGACTTGGATGTTTTAATTTATTTAATGGACATTCCATAATTATTATCATTGTTCCGATATTTCACATTTGCAAATGGACCTGCATGGGCCACCACTAAAACCTGTCACGCCCCGCTTCCCAAGAATGTGGAGGCGAGACGTGAGGAGGTCCGCTCAGACGTGGAGCTGTGAAGCTGCAGTCTGATAAGCGTATAAAATATCAATTGGCAGGTCCTTGCAAGTGCGACACGGGACAACAATAATAACAAGGAAAGAGAGAGATAAAATATTCGATCTCAGAATATCCACAATAAATTTCAACATCACAGAAAAGCCACCAGGCTAAAAGAAAAATCAAAAGGAAAGTACAAGAGACTGAAAAGAGGCCTAAGGCATGGCCGACATAATACATATCATCAACAAGAAAAGAGAGGTGCTACGCACCGACAGCCTAACAACGACTAAGCAGAAAACAACAACAGCTAGAAGAAGCTCTAGGACTGGCCTCCTATGTCCTCAAACTCAACACCTGCAACCTGCTCGTCCTCAACGACCAACTCTGGCTCACAATCTAACATGTGACACCCAAAAGAGAAAAGGGGCACATGTCAGCAAGTCTAAAAGACTTGGGCAAGGAAACTGAAAGTAACTAACAACCTAGCACTTGTAGTATTAAGCAATGACATGGCAGTTAAGTATGATGTAACAGTTTAAAAGAGTGGCAAGCATGCACAATGTAGCAAAAGCTACCAAATCACTAATCACTTATCATTTAACACTTATCACTTATCACTTATCACTTATCACTTAGTGCATAGAGAGTCCACCTGCTGGCCAGCTCGTGGCTCAGGCCGCTTATCTCTACCACTATTAATCACTTGTCACTGGTAAACACTTAGTGCATAGAGAGTCCACCTGCTGGCCAGCTCGTGGCTCAGGCCGCTTATCTCTATCACTATTAATCACTTGTGCACTAGAGAGTCCACCTGCTGGCCGGAGTGGCTGATCAAGCCAACTCAGGCTCAGTCCGCTTATCTCTTACCCCACCCACATGTGACGAGCGTTGGGGTTTCCAACTCATTATGCTCGCTTCTGGTCACGAGCCAGGAAAATAAGTGTGTGTTGACATTCGAGCGTTGGGGTTTCCAACTACAGGGCTCGCTTCTGGGACACGAGCCAGGAAACATAGGATTGTAGCGTGTGCTACGCAATCACGATGAATAATCACTATGCAATGCCATGAACAGATAATTACGTACAGTTAATGGAATTTAAACATGACAGGCAAATATGCAGGGATGATATGAACAGATAATTGCGTACCTTTAATTGAATTTAAACGTGACCTACAAGCATGATGAGGGTGACGGACCAAGCTTCGTTGTCAAGCTAGGTCAATGGCGTCTAGACGGCTATCCTTTCACCGTATAGTCTCTTTTACGCTAAAGCAAGGGAAATGGCCTAAGCACGGCCTAAACAACAAAGGTAGCAAGTTTCACTTGCCTGATATACATGCTGGTATCACAATCTCAAAGTCCAATCTCATTTTCATAACGTCCAGAGCTCCCACGCTCAGCCCAACAATCAGCCTTAACACGACGCGAGAGCTACACTGGCGTCGGGCAGCGACGCCAGGGGTTGAATTCCGGGTTGCATATAAGGTAACGGTGTCAGCTTAGAAACGGTAACGTGTCACGAAGAACGTATAATACCTGCGACATGGATGTGTAAACTAAGCTATCAGCGGACAATAATACCAACCAGTAATCATATCAGCCCAACATATACACTATGCTATATGATACGGCGTATATGTTCATGTATACATAATATTGCTAACCAACATAGTGCTTAAAAGTTACAGCACTAATCACATCCTAACAAGCATGAGTAAATATATAAACTAACCACTTAAAACTTATAATATAAGCTTACTTGCACGAATTAACAGGCAACGTCTTATATGCCACTGTGTATAAGCTAATATATAGAATTAGCATCATAAATAAATATATATATAAGATATATACATATAACATTTTATCAAAACACCCAGCTTACATATATATGCGTTGCTTCCTTGTTGGTTGCGGGTGATGTAGGGTATGACTGCGCCGACGTTGGTCGGAGCTAGGTGTCGCCGCTGCGTAGATGAGGGGATCCGACGAAGCTATCAGTGCCGGAAAACGCCGTTGAAGCGGCGGCCACGCGGAGGTGCGGCAGCCAACCGCTCGCTCCTTGCACAGAGCGGCGCCGACAGAGCCTGGAGATGATTCCGGCGGGCATCACGGCGGAGACGGCCGCGACAGCAGCTGCCGTGGTTGTTGCTGCAACGCCAGCTCGCAGCGGCGCCAGGGGGTCTTTCCGGCGGCGGAAACGTGGTCCACGGCGGAGCAGCGAGGAGGAGGAAGGTCGGAGAGATGAAGGGGGGGCGTCGGCGGCGAAGGCCGGTGACGGGTCTTGGTCGGAGGGAGGAGGAAGACGACGGCGCGAAGGGGTTGAGTTATTTTGCGTGAAAATATTGGGGCGGCGGCGTTATTTGCTAGCTGGGAGAACTAAAGCCCTAGGGTATATTTCTTAGGTTTATAATAAATGGGAAGAGGGCTCACGTGAGGTGAGCAGGTGATGCATTAGGGTTTTATTCAATAAAGGATAGTAGGGTGCTGTTGCTCACGTGGGTAGCCCTTTTAGGTTAAGTTGTTCTTTTATTTAGAGATTACACATATGCTTTAAGAATCTAAACCTAGGTGATGTGTGGGTGTGTTGGACTTAGGTGATCGGTAAGGACTCACACAATTGGCTAAGACTTAATAAGAGGGAAATGAATTTGTATAATTAATGGGATTGGAATTATTGGTTAGAAAAGCTAACGAGGGGATTTAATATAATAAATTGGACAGAAATAGTGAAAGTGGGTAAAACGGGGCTCTAAAATTGTGGGAAAAATACTGGGGCGACCGTGTCGACAAGAGATACGAAACTAAAAATCCGGATCACCAGTTTGATGACGAGAAACGAAACTAAAAATAGAAAGGTCTCACAACAAAAGTGAAAATCATGACGCCTCTTCAAACGAAGTCAAATTGTGGGAGAACGACCCGGAAATGACGTTCCCAATTAACACCACAATTTTAATGCTCTCAGAGAGGGTCACAACGGCATATCACACTATAGGGTTCGGTTACGGACAAGGTCTAAAATAAATACGTGCATGAACAAGGCTACGTGCACGTAACGCGTATAAAGGGTACGGGGTCCAAATATGATCGTAATCAAAGTTGGCACACGTCGGGGGTGGCTTTCTAAGGATGCAACCAAGGTGCTACGGCCCTATCGACTCAACGACACAACTCACATACCAAGCACAAAACCAATCAGGTACTCGAAATTGCTATACGCACAGCCGTATGACAAATAACGAGTACAGGCCGTTACATGTTTTCTTTCATGAATTTAAGCACGATAGTTGCATCATTGGTGCTACAAGGAATAGCCTCAACCCATTTAGATACATAATCTATAGCAAGCAAAATATATATATACCCAAAGGATGGAAGAAATGGCCCCATAAAATCAATGCCCCAACAATCGAAAATTTCTAATTCAAGAACATGGTTCAACGACATCATATTTCTTTTAGTAATCCCCCCACTTTTGGAAAGCTAAGCATAACTTACAATATGTATAAGTGTCCTTAAACATGCTAGCCCAATAAAAACCATATTGTAGAATTTTTGCTACAGTCTTTTTGGCTGAAAAATGACTACCACACACACCCTCATGGCAAAAATGCAAAACGCTATCAAACTTATGGTCGGGTATGCATCTCCTTACTATTTGGTCATTAAAATACTTGTAAAGGTAAAGGTCATCGAAAAAAGATTTTACCTCGAAGATGAACCTTTTGTAATCTTGGCGAGACCAAGTGTAGGGAGTCTTACCGGTGACCAAGTAGTTTAAGATGTCGGCATACCATGGTAGTGTGTGGAAGATAGCAAAAAGATGTTCGTCAGGGAATGAATCCTTCAATAGGATGGTTGCCGGCTACATGCTCATCGTTAACCATGAAAGGTGATCGGCAACATGATTTTCCACTCCCTTCTTGTCCTTAACAGCGATGTTGAATTCCTATAATAGAAAAATCCAGCGGATTAGTCTAGGCTTGGTGTCTTTCTTGGAAAGGATATATTTAAGAGCGGTATGGTCGGTAAAGATTGTAATTGGGAATCCCAATATGTAGCTCCTAAATTTCTCCAACGCGAAGACAACGGCTAAAAGCTCTTTCTCCGTGGTGGTGTAGTTTTGTTGAGCTTCATCCAAGCTCTTGCTTGCATTATAAATCACCACGGGGACATGTCCTTGCATTGTCCAAGCACGGCACCAACCGCATAGTCACTAGCATCGCACATAATCTCGAAGGGTGATGTCAAATCTAGCACCTGAAGAATAGGTGAATATGTTAGCAAATTTTTCAACTCTTAAAAGCAAGTTGACAATCATCATTCCAAACAAAATCCACATCATTTTTCAAAAGCATGCAAAGAGGTTGAGATATTGAGCTAAAATCTGTTATGAACCTCCTATAAAACCGGCATGCCCAACAGATGATCGAATATCTCTTACACAACTAGGAGTGGGTAGCTTTTCTATTACCTCGATCTTGGCTTTATCAACTTGCATACCTTCCTTGGATACAATATGACCAAGGACTACGCCTTCGGTGGTCATGAAATGGCATTTCTCCCAATTCAAGAGAAGGTTTTTCTCGATGCACAGATCTATCACCAAAACCAAGTTAGATAAACAGTTATTAAAGAAGCTACCATACACAGAGAAATCATCCACGAATACCTCCATAATCTTTTCAACCATATCATGAAAAATTCTAAGCATACAACGTTGAAAGGTTGCAGGGGCATTACATAAGCCAAATGGCATCATCCGAAATGCAAAAGTACCAAAGGGACAAGTGAAGGTGGTCTTCTCTTGTTCTTCGGGTGCTATTTCAATTTGATAATATCCGAAGTAGCCATCAAGGAAGCAATAATACTTGTGTTCGGCCACTCTCTAGGATTTGATCTAGAAATAGGAGAGGGAAGTGGTCTTTACGGGTCTTAGAATTAAGCTTCCTATAGTCAACACATATGCACCATCCCGTGGTGGCTTGCATGGGGACTAACTCATTGTTCTCATTTTTAACTACCGTTAGCTCCGATTTCTTAGGTACAACTTGAATGGGGCTAACCCATCTATTATCGGTAATGGGTTATATAATACCCGCATCAAGAAGCTTAAGGATTTCACCCTTCACGACTTCCTTTTGGTTAGGATTTAACCTACGTTGCATCTCTCTAGTGGGTTTGGTGTCATCCTCTAAGTAGATGTGGTGCTTACAAATTAGGGGGTGAATACCTTTAATGTCGGCAATTATCCAACCATTTGCCCCCTTATGCATTTTAAGCACTTCTAACAATTGCATTTCTTGCTTTGTAGAGAGCTTATATGATATTACCACAGGGAATGTGCTGGATTCCCCAAGAAATGCATACTTCAAATACGGCGGCAACGGCTTCTAGTCCAAGGATGGGTGCTCCAGCTTTGATGGCTTTTGGTATGGCATGTCCAACGGTAGCAGCTCAAAAGATGGCATCCACTTAGTCACCGTGCCAACTTCCTGCAAAAAATAATTGGTGTCAATATTTTCACAGAAATGTTCAACAAAATTAAGGGATTCAACAAACTCCGCATCAAAATGCTCTTCAACTAGAGTCTCAATCATGCAAGCATCCTCAAACTCACCATCCCCGGAAGGCAACTTACAAGCATTAAAATTGTTTAAGTCAAGGGTCATGTTGCCAAAAGAGATCTTAAGTTGACCATCCGTATAATTGATTTTAGCATTGCTTGTGGCTAGGAATGGTCTATCTAAGATGACGGGGGGTTGGTGTTTTGGCTTGAGGTCCAAGAATGTCCAGCACGACAAAGTCCACTGGGTAGTAAAATTTGTCCACGTGGACAAGCACGTCCTCTATGTTGGATCTAGATCGTAGCCTAGAGGGGGGGTGAATAGGCTAATAAAATTCTCGTGCAACCCACGAGAAATCCCACGCAGTTATAAACACAGACAGGGCAATAAAATAGCACTCACAGAATACGCACAGATATATCCTGGTTCGGTCGTCCCCACGACCTACTCCAGCCCTGAAAGCAACTACTAGATATGTATGTAATCAAGTACAGCTACAATGAGTCAAGATCCCAAATCTACTCTCACCTAGCTCGTACGCACACCACGTGCTCTACACTCTCAATCTAGTCAGATGCTCTCCCTCCGTGACGACTCCCAAAGTCGTCAAGTCCCCAAAAAGTAAAACAGATGGTAAAGTTTCCCCTACGAAGATCTATCACAATTACTACACAAAATAATAAAGTATTGAGTTTAGAAAGCTCAGATTGTGTAGCAGCGATGTCTTCGTCAATAAGCACGGGCCAGAAGATGTCTGGCAAGATGTAGTAGTCTTGTCACATTTCCTCGGTAACACAATGATGCTAGCTAATGATTTTTGGTAGCCGGCTCCTCAATATTCTGTGTGTGTGCACCCTTAAAAAATTTCGCAGCCCCTCTCTCTTTTGGTTGCGGCTTCAAAAGTTAGGCACACCTCTTGAGCATGCCCCTTGGGATTTTATGGTGTTTCTATGTATGCTTCCTTATGATTGGCTTGCCTTAACGTGAGTCCCTCTTCAATGCTTTGAAACTTCTGATTGATGTTCCCAGAAATTTCGGCAGCCTGTACATATGCTTTCGTTTTGTGCGTCCCAGCATGCGGCGCCCCTCTATTGTTTTTTTTTGATGATGATCTGCAAAACAATGCACAGCCAAAAAGAAGTAAATGTGTTAATTAATTAACATTGCTTTGCATTTAAAAAAATGGTGGCTGGCCTTTGAATTTATCAAACGAAGTGCTCCCCTATTTTTTTCTTTAAGCAATTAAATGAGAAGCCCCCAAAAAAATGACGGTGTAGTAAAAAACGTGGCAGGCTCTTCGAGAATTTAAAGGCCGATTTTGTTGACTCCTTTTTTTTCTTGTGCCCAAAAAATGAAGACCCTCATGCGTGTGCCGCTTGGATTATTGGTGAGAGCACAAAAAATGGCTGCTTGTTTTTTTTGTTTGTGCGGCAGGCAAAACGAAATGTGGCCTTGGTATTTTCAAAACCCCCAAAAAGAAGATTGGCTCTCAGGTTTTATGTATGTTTGCCTTTGGGAATATTTTTGGTGAGGGATTAATTTCGGCACCCCCAATCAACCAACAAGTATTTAAAACACCACACACAAAATCGTGCGGCTCTCAGGACAGATGATTTTTTTTACGGCCGCACCTTGAAGAAATAGGTTAGGGTTTTTGTGTCGCGCACTCTTAACTATTGATGCTTGGTTTATATAGGGATAGCTAGGGTTTTGAAAGGGATGGGGTTATGCTAACCGCTTTGATATTTGACCCTATCAATATAGGATTTGATTAAGAGTTTGAATAGGAATTGGGTAGAATCAAATATTTCCAAATCTAGATAAATGATTTGATCAAACCCATTTTGAACTCATATTGGCCTCCATCTCATCCCATATTGGACCAAGTCCAATTAGCTTTGTGCACACCACTTCTTCTCCATTCAACTTGCTATATGATTAGCAATTACTCCAAGTATGAAGAGAATTATCGTTTCGCCTTTCCTGAAACACACTTAGCACACACGTTAAATAATACACAACGTTTGTCATCATCAAACTAGATATCCTAGATCGTTACTACCAACAATCTCCCCCTTTTGATGATGACAAACACATAAAGGATTTGTATAAATCAAAGTGCGTGTGTGAAGTGTGATGAGGGATGTAATGCAATATGATTTATACAATGAGATGAGATCAAGCATTACTAGCATGCACAATATAACAATAAAATTAGCATGCTCCCCCTTTTTCCAAGCTCCATATATTCATGTATTTTCAATGCTCCCCCTTCAACCAATCATACTGTATTTTGAGCCAACAAGCCAACATTAATACCACAAATCTTTAACCACTTTTCTCCCCCTTTGTCATCATCAAAAGTGTATTCATGAAGATTAAAACATACCACATGCAAAAAGAGAGCATTATTAACTATAACTAGCATTTGCATGTCGTCATTCTATAATTAGCACTTCAAATCCAACGATAATGATAATTAGAATTCAACACCATCGTGTAAGTGCAATTATTAAACATAGAAGTACAAAGGGAGATATTTTTACAAATTCAACCAAAACCAATCCATCATTTTCCAAATAACTTCATATCACCTAGGATTGATTTTCCCCACCTCATTAAAAATGAGTTCAAGGTGTCACACCCCAAAACATAGCCTAAACGGACTCTTAGATGTGGGGGTAACATTGCTTGACGAGTAAGAACACCAACGCTAAAGTTTACCCATAAAGCTTATGTTGGATACTCGTGGGTAGTGTATTTGCCATGAATTGTATCCATTTTTCATACGGAGCAATTTTCAATTTTTTTTTCACATTCATTTCCTTTGTTTTGTGCTCAATTTTTATTCATGGCAAATCACATCATATCCCTTAGATTTTCAGTTAATAATCATCCTACATTCACTTTCCAATATTCATAAAAAATATCTCCAAAAGTACGACATAGTCTAATATTCGTGGAAGTGAAAGTAGGTGTAGAAATCATATTATCAATTCATCGAACTTGGCATGGCTATTAAGAAATAAAACATACACATATAGCCATGATAATAATACTACACTTTCTACAAGGATATGATCATCATTCAGTTGTATCACTAGAATGATGCAAAGAGGAAGATATGCAATAAGCTCATTTTTTTTGCTTTTGTCTTTTTCATTTTTTTGGTTTTATAATGAACTAAGAAACACACTAAAAACAATCAAGCAAACAAAAACAAACAAACAAACAAAAAATCCAAGCACATAAAAAATGAAAAGTCACGCACACAAAGAGCTATGAAGGTATGCATTAAGTTCAAGGAGGAAGATATACCTTCGCGTCGTTGTTTGACTAAGGAGCTAAAAAATAATGAGACATTCAATTTATTGCTCCTCGTCAAAATTCCATCCACCTACAAAAGAGGTGTCGTGTGTGACCTTGGAATCCAACAAGGTCCACTAGTGTTAGTCAACAAAGATTTAGGAACTCATATTTGTTTGAATTTAATATTGGAGTTCCTATATTTGCAATAATACGATGTGTGACCAATACTATCACATGTAAAGCACTTAGCATGAAAATTTCCAACCTTTGTTGTTTCAATGTGAACTTTTCTATATTTTGATTTTTCAACATTTTTAAGACCATATCCTAGTCCTCGCCTATTATTGCCATAAAGTTGATTTCCAAGAATAATGTCCAAATTTTGTTTTCCAATAGAAAATTTCTTTAATGACAATTCTAAACTAGCGACTTTGGATTTCAAATGTGCATTTTCGTTCACAAGCACAGTACATTTACTAATGAAAGCTTGTTTGTTTTCCTCTTCTTTCTTTTCAAAATCCCTCATTTTTTCTTTAAGTTCAAGATTTAGCATGTTAATCTTTTCAGAAAGCAATTCATTCTCAGTTCCAAGCTTTATCAATTCTTGCTTATGCATGCTAATATCTTTTAGTAAAGAGGGACATGAAAGACAATCAATTTTTTCAGGCAAGCTAGCTTTCTCTTTTTCTAACATGGTAATGGTAGATTTGCATGTAACAAGTTCTTGTTTAAGATTTTTCATTTCTATGGACATGTCATACTCAGTTTGTTGCATATCAAAATTATCATTTCTATAACATTCCACATCAGCTTCTAGCTCATCAATTCTATGTTGCATTCCTTTACAGATTTCTAAAAGTTCGGCTTTAGTGGGAGATTCTACCTCATTGTGTTTGGCCATCAATGCCAAGCCGGAGTAGATTTCAACTTCCTCCTCCTCATCCTCGGCTTCGCTATCCATGTCCCACGTCAGCACTTTCGTTTTTCCTTTTGCAACTTGAGCTGTGTGTTGTTGTGGGCAATCTTTTATGTGGTGCCCTTTCTTCCTGCATTTAAAACATTCACTTCTATTAATAGCTTTCCGATCATAGAAATTTCTACCAAAATTAGAATTATTAGAACGAATGAACCTTTTTTCCATCTCAGTTCTTCCTTGATCAGTCTGAATGTATCTCATGAAGTTTCTGACCATTAAAGCTTGCTCTTCATCAAGATCGTCATCGTTAGCTTGAAGAGCTAATGGTGTGGAAGCTTTGGTCTTCTCTTCAGGTTTCTCTCTGGCTTCTATACTCTGCAACTCAAGCTCGTGTGACATTAGGTTGCCTATCAAGTCCTCCACTTTCATTGTTGACAAGTCCTTAGCTTCTTGAATAGCGATGACTTTAGGCCTGAACGAGCTTGGTAGTGCCCTTAAGATCTTTCGTACCTTTTCATGGCTAGAGTATGGCTTACCGAGGGAACTGGATTTGTAGACGATGTCCGTGAACCTCGCAAACATCTCTTTCACAGATTATGTTGGTAGCATGCGGAAGCTCTCGTATTCTTGTGCTAAGCAACGCAAGTCTGGATTCCTTCACTTGCGATGTTCCCTCGTGTGTCACCTCCAGAGTATGCCAGATTTCCTGCGCAGTTAGACAATGTGAGATGCGATTAAACTCAGATTTATCAAGAGAGCATATAAGCGCATTCATAGCTTTACCATTAAGAGTATAAAGTTTCTTATCAGCTAAATCCCACTTGTCTTTAGGCTTAATCATAATAGTGTCTTCAATTTTAATAGTGGGTAGACTATAACCATTTTCAACAATATCCCACACGTCATAATCAATAGACACTAAATAGATTTTCATCCTAGCCTTCCAATATGCAAAGTCTACACCGTTAAACTTAGGGGGACGGGCTATAGACTGACCTTCAACAAAAGCACAATCAGATATATTCATGGTCATCTAAAAATCTAGACTAGATCCTCTAAACTGGCTCTGATACCACTTGTTGGATCTGGATCGTAGCCTAGAGGGGGGGTGAATAGGCGAATAAAAATTCTCGTGCAACCCACGAGAAATCACACGCAGTTATAAACACAGACATGGCAATAAAATAGCACTCACAGAATACACACAGATATACCCTGGTTCGGTCGTCCCCGCGACCTACTCCAGCCCCGAAAGCAACTACTAGATAGATATGTAATCAAGTACAGCTACAATGAGTCAAGATCCCAAATCTACTCTCACCTAGCTCGTACGCACACCACGTGCTCTACACTCTCAATCTAGTCAGATGCTCTCCCTCTGTGACGACTCCCAAAGTCGTCAGGTCCCCAAAAAGTAAAACAGATGGTAAAGTTTCCCCTATGAAGATTTATCACAATTACTACACAAAATAATAAAGTATTGAGTTTAGAAAGCTCAGATTGTGTAGCAGCGATGTCTTCGTCAATAAGCACGGGCCAGAAGATGTCTGGCAAGATGTAGTAGTCTCGTCATGTTTCCTCGGCAACACAATGATGCTAGCTAATGATTTTTGGTAGCCGGCTCCTCAATATTCTGTGTGTGTGCACCCTTAAAAAATTTCGCAGCCCCTCTCTCTTTTGGTTGCGGCTTCAAAAGTTAGGCACACCTCTTGATCTTGCGCCTTGGGATTTTATGGTGTTTCTATGTATGCTTCCTTATGATTGGCTTGCCTCAACATGAGTCCCTCTTCAATGCTTTGAACCTTTTGATTGATGTGCCCAGAAATTTCGGCAGCCTGTACATATGCTTTCGTTTTGTGCGTCCCAGTATGCGGCGCCCCTCTATTGTTTTTTTTGATGATGATCTGCAAAACAATGCACAGCCAAAAAGAAGTCAATGTGTTAATTAATTAACATTGCTTTGCATTTAAAAAAATGGTGGCTGGCCTTTGAATTTATCAAACGAAGTGCTCCCCTAATTTTTTCTTTAAGCAATTAAATGAGAAGCCCCCAAAAAATGATGGTGTAGTAAAACACGTGGCAGGCTCTTCGAGAATTTAAAGGCCGATTTTGTTGACTCCTTTTTTTTCTTGTGCCCAAAAAATGAAGACCCTCATGCGTGCGCCGCTTGGATTATTGGTGAGAGCACAAAAAATGTCTGCTTGTTTTTCTTTGTTTGTGCGGCAGGCAAAACGAAATGTGGCCTTCGTATTTTCAAAACCCCCAAAAAGAAGATTGGCTCTCAGGTTTTATTTATGTTTGCCTTTGGGACTATTTTTGGTGAGGGATTAATTTCGGCACCCCCAATCAACCAACAAGTATTAAAAACACCACACACAAAATCGTGCGGCTCTCAGGACAGATGATTTTTTTTACGGCCGCACCTTGAAGAAATAGGTTAGGGTTTTTGTGCCGCACACTCTTAACTATTGATGCTTGGTTTATATAGGGATAGCTAGGGTTTTGAAAGGGATGGGGTTGTGCTAACCGCTTTGATATTTGACCCTATCAATATGGGATTTGATTAAGAGTTTGAATAGGAATTGGGTAGAATCAAATATTTCCAAATCTAGATAAATGATTTGATCAAACCCATTTTGAACTAAAATTGGCCTCCATCTCATCCCATATTGGACCAAGTCCAATTATCTTTATGCACACCACTTCTTCTCCATTCAACTTGCTATATGATTAGCAATTACTCCAAGTATGAAGAGAATTATCGTTTCGCCTTTCCTGAAACACACTTAGCACACACGTTAAATAAAACACAACGTTTGTCATCATCAAACTAGATATCCTAGATCGTTGCTACCAACACTCTATGCTACCATGGGGGACCCTGATGGATCTATTGGCCAATTGGAGAATAATAGGTGTAGATTTCAATTCTCCGAGTCCTAATTGCACATACAAGTTATATGACAAAATGTTAACACTCGAACCTAAATCAAGGAGGGCTTGCCCAATCTTTTTGGTTCCTATGACGCATGGGATTATAGGTGAGCCAGGATCCTTGTATTTAGGAGGAGTGTTATGTTGCACAATAACACTAAATTGTTGCATTAGGAAGGCCTTTTTCTTACCGCTAACATTCCTCTTAACGGTGCACAAATCTTTTAAAAATTTAGCATATGCTGAAATTGATTTATTGCATCAAGAAGAGGAATATTAATTTGACATTTTTGAAATATTTCGTGGATTTTAGATTGAAACTTATCTTTCTGTGGAGGTTGAAGCCTTTGAGGGAATGGTGCGGGAGGAATGTACAGCTCGGGCTCTTCAATGACGAGCTCTTCGGAATGGTTGCCATTGTCCGATCTTTCCTCTTGCACCTCTTCATTTCAAGTGGCTTCATTCTCTATAACTATCTCTGCCTCGACTCTCGGTGGCTCCAGCTTCTTAATTTCTCGACCACTTCTCAAAGTTGTCACCGCTTGACAAGACTTGACGTTGGGTCCTCCCGACGACGAATTCATGTTAGGGTTGGGGAGTGGTTCTGCTGGGAGCTTGCCCTTCTCTAGAGTCACCGCAAGCTTTGTCATGTTCTCATTGAGTTGTTGAAATTGTTGGTGTTGCACCTGGGTTTGTTGTAGTTGTTGCCATTGTTGAAAATTGGCTTGATTTTGCGTCGTTTGCATTTGGATGAATTGTTGCAACGTGTCGCCCAAAGATTACACTTATGGCTCATTTGTTTCATCCCTCCTCCTTTGGATACCTTGTTGATTGTTGTTGTTGAAGGGAGGTGGACGATACGATGGTTGAGCTTGTTGTTGTCTTTAGGGGTCCCAACTCAAATTCGGACTACTCCAACTCGGGCCTTGATTATTGGAATTGTTGTATCCTTGTCCTTGGTTGGAATTCACCACATAATTCACTTGTGTGTGGTCTTGAAGTACTTCCTTTGACATTGATTACTGCCATGGTCCGCACTATAACAAAGGTTACATAGCCCTTCATTACCAACCACACGGCCTTCACTCCTTTCAGCTGCAACCCTTCAAGTCTCTTGCAAATGAGGGCATCCATTCTTGCTTATAAGGCTTCCTCTTGGGTCAATGTAAGAAGACCTCCACAGGCCAAAGGTTGGGGTAATTCTCTTCTTTCAGATTCGGGAGTCGCCTCCCAACTTTGCGCATTCTCCACTGTGGATTCTAAGTAATCCCATGCCTTCTCCGGTTTCTAATCCAAGAATTCCCCGTTGCACATCATTTCCACGAATTGTTTCATGGATCTGATGAGTCTGTCGTAAAAGAAACCGATGAGATGGTATTCATCAAATCCATGGTGTGGACATGCTAGTAGCAACTCTTTGAACCTTTCCCAAGTGATATCAAAGCTTTCGTTTGGCTTCTGAGAAAAGTTTGCCATTTGTCGCTTTAATCCTTGAGTCCTATGTAAGGAAAAAAACTTTTTCAAAAATTCAGCTTGCATTGCCAACCAGGAGTTAATAGTATAAGGATGTATAGTATTAAACTAATTTTTAGCTTTATCCTTTAAAGAGAAAGGAAACAGTTTAAGATAAATGGTTTCATTGCTAGCCTTCCCCTCAGAACATGTGAGGCAGACATCTTCGAAATCCATTATATGTAAATAAGGGTTCTCCTTCTCTACTCCATGAAAAGTGGGGAGAATTTGAAATATCCCAGGTCTTGGGCTAAAGGAATTCGCATCGGCTGGAAGCACAATGCATGAGCCGGTAGCAGACCTACTCGGTCTCAACACAAATCTCAAACTTCGATCACCCTCATGTTGAGAGTGATCGTCCTCACTATGATTGGTGTTGTCATTACCGTTGGTCTTGGTATTGTTTTCGGCCATGTCTATGTTTCTTACAAGTCTATGTGTTCGAGGAGTCCTTAACCACATAAACTGGACAATTGAGCTCAAGCCAAAACTTTCCAATATTAACCTAATTTTTATAGTTTTGATGATTATATAAATTGAAAAACAAAATCGGATATCCACAATGAATATAAATAGTAGAATGGAAAGATCTCACCAAATTTTCACGACAAAAACCAAAGTGTGAAATGAAGATACGCCGTCCTCGGCAACGGCGCCAATTTGCTTGACTAGACCTGAAAGGTGATACTCGCAAGTGTACGAGGTCGACAAATAATATACCCGGTGAGTACGTGATCGTATCCACAGAGACGGAACTAATCTGCAAATTCACACAAATAGTCAGAGCATGTAAAGAATGTTTGAGAGTTCTAACCACCCTTTGAGGGTAAATGGTTGTTTCAATAGATGATTTATCTAAGTACATTAGAGTTAGTGTAAGGTCCTAAGATTTGGATGCAAGGGAGAACAAGAGTATGGGTGTTGAGGATATCGGTAGGATTACTCAATGGCTCTGCAAAATGTTAATTCCATGATAACTCGATCACTCATCCATTTCAAGGTATGAGGATCGGGAAATAAATCAACTAAGCACATATGGGGGTGCACCAAAGATAATTGCTAATTAGTTTCTTCTCCTAATTAAGGCTCATGAATCACCCCATACCCATTTCAAGGTATGTAGGGGTAGTGCATGTAGGTTGTGTTACACATCACACAATCACCGTTCTACGGCCCCTTTTGGGTAATGCATGATTCGATAAACGGGTTACAACCCAATTAACAATTTGAGTTATCGGGTGAATTAAACTTCTAAACTATGGAATATGGATTGAAGGGTCTTGCATTCATTTCAAGATATGCAATACCCATTGGATACATAGATGCAATAATTATGAAGCACCACCGTTCTTTGGCTCCTCCATGGATAGTATCAAATCCAATTAATCATAAGCTTATTTCACCCAAGAACATGGATTAACAAAGGGTGCTGGAAATTAACATTAACAAGGCAATCAAAACACCCTACATCAATCCAAAACACCCACACAATAAATTCAGCCTAACATATCAAGAATATAATAAGCGTTCATAGAAATAGACATAGTTCAATACAAGAAATGAAAGCAAATGTATAATAGTACGAGGGTTGGAGATTTGTCACCAAATACTAGCTTCTTCAATCATCAATCAATCTCATTAGCAGCAAAAACGAGATCAGAAAACTTAGAACTCTCCAAAACCCTAATCCCCTTCTTAATGAAGAAGATAACGTAAAATAGTAAAAGCTTGAGTTCTATCTTTATTACATCTGAATAGTAGTGTTTTATACACCCTAGGGGTTACATCTCATCCATCCAAAGTATCATCCAACGTTCCATAGCAACTGGAGAGAAATCGGGTTAAGAGAAACCCGTTTCTCGCAACCCAGAATTTGGGTGAAAACCCCGATCAGTCGACTGCTGAACAAACGCCAGGCGACTGATGACAGGTGACTGTCTTTGGTCATACAGTCGTCGTGGTTGTTTGGCATCGTAGCTTCCAACTGAATACATGCAACTATCTTGAATATTACAGTCGCTTATGTGTCCCACATGCGACTGTCTTTTGTGCTTTAGGCGACTGTAGCAGAAATGTCAAATTAACAGTAAGTCGGCTCTTTTTGCTCCCTCGGATATCCGAAAAATCAGGAGACTGATGCGAAAATGACATGCGACTGTACAATATTACAGTCAACTATCAATACTCTTGCAGGCGACTGTCGTTGGGCTTCAATTTCTCCAGTTCAGCTCCATAAAGGCAGACAACTGCTGTTGTTTGGGCTGTCCCCTGTTTGGTTGCCCAGGTGCATGTCTGGTTGCCCAGGCGCTTGTCATTCCTTCTATAGGTGCCTGTTATGTACTCCTCTTCTTGAGTTGATTCCCCTTCGGGACACCAGAAAAATCCAGAAAAATCCCTAAAAATATAGTAGACATTTATAATGCTTTGGGAAGTGAAATTGTGCCAAAATAAAATCATATGCTAACAAATGATGAATTAACGTAAATGTAGTTAAGAGAGCATGATTCCATAGATTATATGCACAAAGGAGATGATTATGATGTTAGGATATGCAATATTTAGTCATAATCAAGGAGCAGCAGACTGACATCCTTGGTGGTCCAAAGCAATAAAGTCAACATGGTAATAAAACTTGTCAACTTGGACACGTACGTCCTCAACACACCCCTTCAGAATTTTTACGGACCTATCGGATAATTGGAGAATTATAGGGGTCACCTTAAGTTCTCCAAGTCCCAATTGGGCAAAGGCATGATATGGCAAAATGTTAACACTGGACCATAGGTCAAGGAGTGCCTGCCCTATCTGTTTAGTTCCTATAGTGCAAGGAATGGTAGGTGATCTAGGATCCTTGAATTTAGGTGGAGTGTTGTGTTGAAAAATAGAGCTTACTTGTTGTGTCAAAAACACCTTTGTCTTAACACTCAAATTCCTTTTTACCGTGCACAATTATTTGAGAAATTTAGCATAGGCAGGAACTTTATTTATAGCATCTAATAGTGGAATGTTAATCTAACATCGCGGAAAAATTTCATGAATCTCAGATTAATACTTATCTTTCTTTGGGTGCAAGAGTCTTTGAGGGTATGGTGCGGGAGGAGAGTAGGGCTCAGGCTCTTGATCATTTGGCTTCTTTGCTTTCACATCCTTGCTCATGCCTTCTCATTGTACACCTTTCAATTATTTGTCCTCTTCCTCCTCCACTATGTCTGGAGTGTCCTTCGACGGCTCGGGCCTTTTAATATCTCTTCCACTCCACAATGTTGTCACCACTTGGCATGTCTTGATGTTGGTGCCTAAAGATGACGAGTTTGAATTGTGGTTAGTGAGTGGTTGAACCAGAAGCTTACCCTTCTCAAATGTGGCCGCAAGCTTGGCGATACTTTCAATCATTTGTTGGAACTGATTTTGTTGATTTTGTTGTTGTTGTTGTTGTTCCTGCATTTGTTGAAATTGTGATTGTTGCTACTGTTTTAGTTGTTGATTCTAGGCTTGTTGAAGTTGCATAAACTGTTGAAGTGTGTCGCTTAATGTTTGCATGTGTGAATCTACACTTGGTTCCTCTTTCTTCCTCAGGCTCCACCTTGATAAGTGCTCATTGGTTGTGGTCGGTATGGTTACGACGCTTGTGGATTTGGTTGCCAACTCAAGTTGGGGTGATTCTTCCAATTGGAATAGTATGCATTCGGATTGACCCTTGGCCTTGATAGGAGTTGGAGACGTGGTTCACTTGAGTGTGGTCCCTCAATACATCTTTCAATATGGGGATTGTAGGGCACCCCGATGTCTCATGCTCTGAACTATTGTAAAGTACATAATGCGCCTCCGTTGATATGGCCTTTACACCTTTCAATTGTAGTCCCTGAAGCTTCTTAGTTACGAGTGCCTCCACCTTGGCCTCCATTGCATCTTCTTGCCAAACTGCATATAAGCCTCCAGGGTTTGATAATTGTGGTGGGTACATGTCCATCCTATCTTGCTCAGGGGTTACCTCCTAAGCTTGGGCACTCTCTGCAATGGATTCCAAGTACTCCCACGCCTTGTCGGATTATTTTCGAAGAACTCCCCATTGCACATCATTTTGATGAATTGCTTCATGGATGGTTGGAGCCCGTCATAGAAGAATCCAATTAAGTGATATTCGTTGAATCCATGGTGAAGGCAAGCAAGTAGCAAGTCTTTAAATATCTTCCATGCCACATCGAAGCTTTTGTTGGCCTTTTAGGAAAAGTTAACAATTTGCTTCATCAAGCCATTTGTCCTGTGCAAGAAAAAAAACTTTTTGGAAACTCGGCTTGCAAATTAACACATGAAGTAATTGAATGCAAAGGCAATTCATTGAGCGAATTTTTAGCCTTGTCTTTTAATGAGATTGGCAATAATTTGAGATAAATGGTTTCGTTGCTAGTTTTCCCATCCACACATGTCAAGCACACATCCTCAAATTCAGTAATGTGTAAATAGGGATTCTCCCTCTTCAAACCAAGCAAGGTAGGGAGAAGTTGAATAATCCTTGGTTTTAAACTAAAGGAATTGGCATCGGCGGGGAGCACGATGCTTGATCCAGAGGCAGACCTTGTAGGTCTCAAAACATCTCTTTATGAACTATCTCGTATGGTATGGAAGTGGTCATCATCATTTCCATTTGTATTATAATTGCCATTAGTGTTGTGATTGTCAGCCATGTCTATATGCCTAACTAGTCTATGTGTCATATGGGTTCTAAGCCAAATAAATGAGTAAAATGACACAAGAGAATTTTATCCAAGCTAATCTAATTTTTATGATTTAATATATGCAAAATCAAAATGAAACTGTGATTAAAAATGGATATTCAAAAATTATAGACAAAAGAGCGAAACAATCTCACCAAATCCGAAAAGCAAATTAGGCATTGCCAATTATGTAGAACCTTTGTCCCCGACAACGGTGCCAAAAACTTGACACGTGCAAAATATGACACACGCTCCCAAGTATAGGAGGTCGTCAAGGTAGTAAAGTCTTGGTGAGTCCAGGGTCGAATCATGGGGACAAGTCGATCTATGCTTACAGCTTTGAGTGACTAAAGAATACTAATAGTGATGATACGACCACCGCACTAACAGAATAATAATGGAAAGATAAGTGGTGAGACAATCAACCCAACCTATGATAACTAGGGTAGGAGGATCGGATGGACTAATAACGAGGAGGAGTGTGTTTGTTCGTGCTATAGATTAGGTTATGTGACATTATGCTATCCAAATTCCCTCAGATAACTCAATCCCACATCCATACTAAGGTATGGGGATTGGAAAATCTAACATTCAAGCACAATGGATTTAACATCATATGCAATTATTGATTCATGGATGTCTTGATATTAATGTGAGAATAGATGAACCTCGCTGTTCACCACCCTCCTTGGGCCCCTCGACGAGTTTATGCACGTAGACATGAATCGCGACATGTCATCCTCCTTGGACCCCTCTACGGGTAGTGCATGATTCAACAAAGTGTATAAATCCCTAAATCTAAAGACATAATCATATATAGGTGCTATGGATACATGTGAGCATAATAATCACAAACCCTAACTACCACCCAATACCACACATCAATTATTAGTTAAGCATTATAAAAGAAAAGACATTGTGTAATATATCATCATTCCAATACAAAAATGTTTAGCTGAACACAAATACAAGAGAGTGGGGGGGATAGCCTAGGATATCCCAAAGACGAAGCCTTTGCCCTCCAATCTTGCTCCTCCAAGCTCTTAGCCCCCAATTGCCTCCCACGCCCTAGAAATCTGGAAGAAGAAGAAGAAATGAAGAATAATAGGGATGAAAACTCCTCTTTTACGCACAAACTGCATACTGTTCGGGTTGCAGCCGCTCGCTGACGACTGAAACCGCATCAAACCCCATTATGCGCTTTTAGTAAGTAGATGGGTCGTATCCGGGTCAGATCCGACTCGACAGCAGTGCTGGACTGTTACTTGCACGTGCTTGAGGGAGCCATTCAGGTTGGGTCGGTGCAATGTGCCTGCCCGACCCGCATTCGGGTTGCCCTCCTCCAAAATTGAAGTAGCGGGCCGGCTAATTGGTCCGGCCTACATGCCATTTCCATTAATACACATTTTTATTTTCTTTTTTGAAATGTAGGCCGACTAGTTGGGCCGGCCCGCAGGTCAAATTTTATTATTTTCCTTTTTTATTATTTTTTTCCAAAATTGATATTTTGGCCAACCCAAAATTGTAGAAAATCCATCCACCATCAGAAAAATCTGAAAAATAGCTAATAAATCCAAATAAAATCCCAGAAGTACCTGAAAAATAAGAGGATACCAAAATTAGTCATAAAAATTGAATTTTACACATAAATAAACGATATGCATTAATATTTATTAGTATTATTGAAATGCTTGTATTAGAGCCCAATTAACATAATGTGTGCACAAAAAGCAACTAAAACAAAGAGGGAAATTATACAATTTCTCACTAGAATCAGCGGCTATGTGCCCAATTTTTCCAGATTTTAGACTCAAATTCTCTTAGGATTTTTGTGAGGGTATTTATACTTGTTTTGTGAGTGATTGGAGGGGAGTTTTTTTTTTTTTTGAATGGTTTGGCCACGTTTGGCCGCCCTCTTTGAGGGCTTTTGATTTGTTCTTCATGTATCAGATCGGAATATATGAAAATCTTATTGTTCTTCAATTCGGTAATATCTTTCCAACTCTCTTTCTATTTCTTATGCTTTTTATGAGTTGTTTAATTGTTATTATCATGTGTAGTGAGTAAGTTTTCTCTCTCGGGAGTAGTTGAATCACAGTGTAAGATTATTTGTATGGGTTGATCACCCCAAATACCGATTTATTAATTATTTCTTGGGTTCAAGCTAGGAACATGCTTACTATCGATTTTTTCTTTGATTACCTCATAACTTTAATCACCGACGAGAAATCAGGGTTTTGGTTAAACTTAAAATATTATTAGATCGATTTTGTATTAATTAAGGTACTGTTATGGGTTTTAAATACCACAAGTGCATGGTGGTCGTAGTACTTACTTGTTGAACACATGGAGGCAGTGGTTGAGTACTGATTAATTATGGATTTAATTAGTTACGTGGATGATATCGAAGATGGGAGAATTATACTAAAAATAAAAAAGGGAAAAATGCCATGGCTAACATCAACACTAGTGCAAATCAAACATGGGATTGGTCTAACTTATCAATCTATAGAAATAAAGCCGTTGATGAGGGTTTAATCCCAATCGTAATTCTCTCCATGTCTAACCGTGAGTGAGAACTTGGAGCATAGTCTAGATCTTTATCAGGACTCCGAATTCTCGTCGGTAGCCCCAATTCTAGTCGCTCTAATAACCTAAACCTGATGTCACGTCGTAGCCTTATTATTAGAAAATCAATCCACCACGAGGGGCGTCAAACCCAAGCCCCGATTTCTCATCGGTGACTATGGTTGTGTAGGATCCTAATGATAAAATTGATGTAAGAACACATCCAAAACTATGCCTGAGCAATAATCTAATAGACTGATATTTGGGACGACCAGCCCATATAAATGATCCTCGCTAGGGTTCAACTTCACCCTAGGCAAGAAAATCTACTCAATACACATGAGAATAAACAACAAACAAACCATAGAGAAACATATCACAAATAGCATAAGAAAAGATTAAAACACTACTAATAAAGAATAAATAGAAATGGAATCCTTAATACAAAAGTTATAGCAATAGGAAATCTTACTAATCTACAAGAGGAGCTACCCCCAAAATGGGGGTTGAAACCTCTAAGAAGTATCCAAAATTGCCCACAAGAATCCCTTAAATACTCCCCCCAAAACCCAGCCACGAATTGGGGTCAAGACCCAAAATTAATGGGTGCACGACCGTTTCACCAAGGCATACGCCGTGCACCACTAAGAAAACATAGGTCAGCTAAAGTCGCAATTAGTGCACGGCCGTGTGGTAAAGATGCACGGACGTGTCGCTTCATTCCCAACTACAGCTTTTGCATTTTTGGCATGGTCGTGCAGTTAATGTGCATGGTCATGCTATTGCCTCAGCTCAAATCTCCAGTTTTTGCAAATATGACACGGCCGTATAGTGAAGCTGTTCGGTCGTGCTAATCTCTTCTTTAGCACTCTTCAACATCCACAAATGTGACACTGTCGTGCAGAGGGCTGCACGACTGTGCTGTTGAAGCTTCATCTTTTTCCTTGGGGCTAGTATGATGGCATGACCAAGCGTTGACACGCATGGCCATGTTACAATGTATTTTGCAATTCTCATCTCCTAATGACCTATGGTCTTTGCCGTTTCTCTTCCGCTTCTTCTCACATCATCTCCTTGCATCGTTTTGTGTGCTTTTCTCCCTGAAATACACAAAACATCCCCAGAGAGTAAAATGGACAAAAATGAGTAAAATATGCATGGATGATGCAAAAGAAACGTGAAATATGCATGGAAGACGAGATATAAATATGTACTACACTTAAGAAATTCTCTCAAGCTAAACTCTTTCTCATCCTCGAGCAAGATAAGATATCTAAATAAGGAATGGGAAGAAATTGTTGAGAAGATAAAAAGATCACCCCCTCGAATCAATCACGCATGCAAATCACAAATACGACAAAATTAGATTTCAATCCAAGCACGCTGCACTCCATCAATTTTACATGACATACGATTCAAACAACATTAATCTCCAACACGATTTCAAATCTAATATACACACCCGTGAAGAAGACTATGTTCGTAAAAAACTCTTCTATTAGGCTAAGATTGATAGAAATTCAACCGTTGTCCTACACTCGTGAAGGCAAAAACTCAAAAGTGTATCATAGGACCTCAACTCTCAAGGATCGAAGAAATCAAACTAGTTTTGCATAAGTCAAGGTGATAGACATGCTCGATATGAATATATACACATTTTTCTCTTTTCCCTGTTTTGAACGTATATTTTTATATACATGGGGCCTAGGTAATTCATGCAGTGAGAGTTCAACCAATGACTCCCGATTCAGACTAATCTTGTGCATTAGGCCAAGATGGACCCCTCGGGCCTACTCTCTCGAATCACCCAAGACCTATAATTCCTATCTAGTGCATTCGCATAAATCTCACTTTTCTACGTGAATCTCCCATGATTATCGAGCCACAGAGACCCGACTACTTGGTGGGACTAGAAGAACGATGCACTTATTCCAACTCTTTTTTTGTATTCGTAATTTTTTGAAGCATATCCATCACCATTGTCTTAAGGGTAACCAAGCTATATCCACAACCAAATCATGTCGAGTTTAGGCCTACTCAACACCATTAGTAAAACCTAAGCTCGTGCATTCCAAAAGTTGAATAGAACAATCAATTGTAGCCTTTCGAAGATAAAAACGAAATCTAGAATTTATTCACTAGAGAGAGATATAAATGAATTCATGAGGAGAGCACGAAAAATCATGCCATGAAGACATCCAAAACATGCATGTAAGAAGTGAATCTAATTATGTGCATAAATGAAATTACACCCGGGAGGAATTTTCCTCGAGGGATCATTTCTTCATCACTGTTTATTCAATTTTTGTTCATTTTTTGATGTATGATGCATGGATGCAGAAATAACCAAAAAAGTGAGTGCAACGTAAGAATGATGCAAGTGATGTGGTGCAAGGCGTGGTGGGCTCCTTCCCCAAGCTAGGAGTGAAACGTCTCTCCTAAGCTAAAATTAGGCAATGTACTCAATGCGAAAAGAATAGAAAATATAAGGGGAAATGTGTTGGGGGTAGAGGATGATGAAATGGGGGATGCTATGTGGGAGCACTAAGTACACAGAAAATGATGGAGTGCATGGAAGAGCCTCCCCCAAGCTAGAATGAGACGTCGCCCTAAATGACATAAGGATGCTAATAGCAAAGGCTCATGAATGGTATGGGGGAAAGAAGATCTTGTCGAGATCGAAGCTAGGATTGGGAAGTTGGCATGTATATGGTCTTGGGGTTAAAATGATAACATGTATGAAGCAATGGAGGGGTGCGAGGCTTATTACTAATTTCTAGATCATATACTTCCTCTGAAATTTCCTGTCCAAGCACTTTAAAAGGATTCCCGAAATCTACAAAGCGAGGAACATAGAGTTAATAGTTTAATTAGGAAGCATAGAAAAGTTCTCATACTTTTGTAGGAACATACGAATATGTGTCTTCTTGACCACAGATGTCTCTTCATGGGTCACTTCTAACCTAGTCCAAATCTCTTTAGGTGTAGCGCAAGAGCAAATATGATTGTATTCAATTTTATTAAGGCTACAATACAAGATGCTTATGGCATTAGCATTTAAATTTTCTAATCGTTCTTTTTCCTTGTATTGCTCTGGTGTAGTCTTATCGACTAGGGTGAAGCCTTCATTAATAATCTTCCATAAAGCTATATCAATTCCCTTGATGTGGATGGACATCCTTTGTTTTCAATAACTGTAGTCGATGCCATCAAATAATGGTGATCTAAGATACGATTGACCGTCTTTTTGGTTATGAGGGTCATTGGGATATGTGTAAGGAATTTGTGTCATTGGATCGAAATTTCACTAGACTTTGAGTCCAATTGAAATCCTGCTATGATACTAATTGAAAAACACACCCTAGATGGGAGGGGAATAGGGTGTGGATACAAATTAAAAAATTTCAGCACAGAACAACCAATCCAAATCGCAGAGTAAGTCAATCAATACATTTTTAACGGAGTGGCTCCCCGTCTAGGCTCCCCACCTCTACTCTGACCCCAAACCCTTGAGGCTTTCACCCTCTTTTATAACCAAAAAGAGAAAAACAAACCATATTACACTTCCGGGTAGTGATTATACCATACAAGATATCGTTTCAAAGTTTAAGCACAAAGATAGCTTCTGTATGAAGCTATTCACAAATATAATCTAATACAAAAATAAATATAGAAAGAAGTCACTGTGGTATATATTGTCCCTCAAAAAATTCGTAGGCACAAACAATGCATGATTTTGACGTGTGTAGAGAAAGATATCGCCTTTTCAGCTTCGTCTGCAAATTCTCCTCCTTCTTTTTTCACTTACTTGAGGCTTGGATGATGGTGATTGAAGGATGACTATCAAGGATGAAGAACTCTGGAAATTTTGGCTAGATGCTTCAATTCTTTTTCTCCCAGTGATGGCTCTCACTTTTATGGGAATTGAGAAGTTCTCTTCAGTTAAAACTCTTGAACTTCAAGTCTTCTTTCAAATCTTCAATCCAATCTTCATCTATTTGGTAGATCTCATTTATTTGGAAACTCCTCTTCAAATTGGTCTTCAAATAGATTACAAACTCCTCCAAATTGATTAAAGTCAAACCTGGACGTTTGACTAGTCAAACTGGTCAAATTATGGTTTAATATGAACTTTGTAGACACGGCCGTTTGCCAATTCGGCATGGTCGTGTTGTTAGAACCCTGGCCTTATCTTCAATTTTGTAGTTGTGGTACGGCCATGTGGAAATTTTGCATGGTCGTGTTGGCCCGATACAAAATTTCAGAAGTTACTGTTTTAATTTTGACACGGCCGTGTGGCATTAGACACGGTCGTGTCGGGACTTGCAGGAAAATCTCAAAGTTATTGTTTACTTTAGACACGGCCGTGTCAGCTCTCGGACGGACATGTGCATGTCTGCATGAAAACTTTGAAGTTACTGTTTATTTTAGACAATATCATGTTAAATTCTTGCATGATCGTGTTGTTTGGCCCTTCATGCACACTTCTGATTATGATATGTACGTCCGTGCGGCTCATAAACATCCATTTTTTAAGCTAACACAAAAATCCTAACAATCCTAAAGATTCTAACACTCTCCCCCAACTTAAAATAAACATTGTCCGCAATGTTGGGAGAGTATTAGATCTCGACAAAAGATCCTAGAAAAGAAAAAAAGCATACGAAAGCAAAAAAATAAAATATTTATTTATTTACACTGTTGGAAAGAATACACTGTGGCAAAAGGTGGATCTCGAATGTATAACGGTGGTGGCAACTGCTCGATCATATCCTTTCGCTCCTCCGCAAGTGTCCTTGGAGCTAGGCCTCCACCGGCCTCCTTGGATTCCAGCAAAGCAACTCCCAGCACCCCCTTTGGATAATATGGATCATGTGGGTGACGAGCTGCATCAATCCAAGCCATGTCCTCATGCCCTGCAAAAGCATTCCAAAATGGGTCGTCAAAACAAATAAAAGAATGTAAATGCAATGGACGACAATCTGAAGCAAATGTATATGGAAGTGAAAATTGGGCTTAAGAAATGCAAGGCATGAGATGGTGGGAACTTCCCTGAAAAATGTCGCTAGGTGTGGCATGATACTCTGCCTCAGGAGGAGGTGGAAGTGGCTGCAGAGAGAAAACTGGAGTAGGAGGGAGCTCAGGCTCAATATATACCATGTCGCAATCCCCGTCGCTATCATCTTCCTCGACGTTAACATCAACAATCTCTACGGCACTCCCCACAACTGGTAACTGCTCCTGAAAACCTCCTCGATGACTGGCAAGTGCGCATCCTAAGGCGAGGGAAGTGACGTCTGTGATATGACTGGAGGTAGACATGTCTCGGGCAAATCCAAGCATGCATCATCCTCGTCATCCCAGAAATAGTTCATCTCAGTCGTCCTCCCTAAGTACTCAACCCCTCGACCTGTGAAGCTAACTCTGAAGTGGATTGTGGCTCAGGCTCCATGGTGTCCTCAATCTGATCTTGGCCATCATGCACATCCACTTCATCCTCGACCTCAAAGTGAAAATGCATCGTGTCACTATTTTGGTCTACACGCACTCCATCATCCATCTCCTCTGACTCCTCAAAATATGGACATTCAACTTCCTCTACTTGGCTCCAATGCGCCCCATCATCATATTCTGCTTGTTCCTCCGTAGGGCCATAATGGAATGAGCCCTCAGCTGGCTCCTCAGGATGGTCATGGACCTGCTGGACTGTCTCCTCATACTCTACAAGGTCCCTCAGGTAACACCATGAATCCTCGGTCGAATAATCAAAGAACTCCCCACCGTAGCTCATTTGCACGAAGTCACGCCCAGATGGAGATAGTACGGTGTAGAAGATCTACAGAAGATGATCCTCGTGAAAGCTCTGGTGTGGGCACGTAAGTACCAAATCACTGAACCTATGCCAAGCCTGATGGTAGGCCTCCCATTCAGCTTGGGGAAAGCTCACGATATGCTGCTCCATGGCCTGCCACCCCTGTACCTGATCCAAGAAGATAGGGAAAAACACTCGGAGAAATTCAGCCTGAAATGACAACCGAGTAAAATGTGAGTCGAGAGACAATGAATCAAACCACAATCTAGCATCATCTTGTAAAGAAGATGGAAAATAATCTAAAGTATATGCAATCATCATATATGTTCCCACCAAGACATGAATACATCCACTCTTCAAATTTTTTAATATGTAAATGAGGGTTCTCCCACTCCGAACTATGAAAGTATGTCGGGAGTGGGATATCCTCCAAATCAACGTCGGAAAAATCTGAAGATGATGCCATGTTTTTAAAAAAAATTCAAAGAAAATGAAAATAAACAATCAAAAGACTCAATAAGTGGAAAATAAATAAACGGAAAGACACACACTAAGAGATCGAAGTATCATACTAAAACTTTCGAAATCAATCAAAAAATGCTACTAATAGAAACCGTTGTCCCGACAACAGTGCCAATTGGTTGAACGGGAGGATGCGCACGGAGCACGCCTTCCACTCCCAAGCGTAGAAGTGTCAATGCAATAAATTTATAACCGGTGAGTACCAGGTCGGATCACAGGGACAAGTCGTTCTATATTCATAAAATTGATCGATAAAGAAAGATAAAGCGTGTTACATCCACCTCGCTAACGGTGGAAAAAGTGTGTGAAAATGTGAGGAATCTACAAATCCTATCCTAAGTGGGTAAGGTTAGAGAACCAAATGAGGATCTAGGATAGCAAGGCGAAGAGTATGGGTTGGGGGTTCACTAAGATTGTTGTTAATTAAGCTCTAATTACTCGCATATAACTCAATTGATCATCCGGCTAAGGACACTCAATCGGAAAATTTAGCATTAAAAACACAACAATTAGCAATATGGATGAATGTATTATCATGACACTAATCAAATTAGGAACATGTATTCATCTCGAATTGTGCCCTTTCCGGCCTTTACCAATGAAAATGTGCACTAATAATATATCCAACATCAACATTTAAAATTAGCAAGGGGAAATTAAGGCAAGAATTAACAACCAACCATAATGAATCACAACCCACACCAATCACACTACTCCATCATACTAAATAAGATGAGATTTATAGACAAATTCATCTAGAGTTCAATACAACAAGAGAAATGCAAAAATACAAAAGAAGAGAGGGAAGAGATCACCAATCTCTCAAGAAATGAGGCTTCCCTCTCACTTGGGCACCCCCTCCAAGCTCCTCCATCATCAATGGCCCCCTTCCTCACCCAAGCCCTAAAAACTCTAAAGAGAAGAAGCTGGCTGAAGATATCCCTAAAAAACGAGCTACTGCCCAAAATCGCACCATGCCACCCTTAATGATGTTGCGGGTCGGATTCTGGCGGGCAGCGCGCCTGCTGCCCGCTTCGAAAGCCATCTGTGCGCGCTTGGGCGTTCTGGGGCAGAACGGGCCGGCTGCTGGGCTGGCCCGCTCAGCAGTGCGTTTTAATCTTTTTTTAAAAAAATACAGCAGCGGCCCGCTCGCTGAGCTGGCCGCTGGCCTGCGGGCCATTTCATATTTTTTTATTTATTTTTTGTTTTAAAAATGATGCGGCCCGTATGGGAAATGCCCAGCTCTTGGTGCCACGTGGCGCCGCCTGGTTGGCCACGTGGCACCCCATTGATTTACCATTTTCTGATTTAAAACCCCCTTTTCTCCTCCAAAAATCCACCAAAAATAGCTAGAAATTCCAGAAAAATCCCAGAAAATTCTGGAAAATCTCCAAGACTACGAGTACCTGAAAAATAAGAGAAGGAGAAATTAGTCCATATGCTGAGAAAATTAATATAATGACTATAATAAATACAATATTGACTTCCAATAATCCTATAAAATAATTCATCGCTCAGTTAATTCTAAAAAATTGATAATATTATCACAATAATACCATGAGCATATGAAAAATATCAGGAAGCCAATAACGACGATAAAATCCATATTTTGTGCCAAGAATGAGAATAAGCCCCTAAAATGACATGCAATGAAAATATACCCAAAAAGAGCAAGTTTAAGCCTAATCTTTAGCACAAATGGGGGTAGTTAGGGGGTATAAATATACATTTTTCACTCCAAATCAACACACACGGCGGTGCTAACCCTGTTTTAGCACTTATCAATGTCGTTTGATCTTTGATTGACCTGAAATTCTCTAGATAGACACATTAGACCCGTATGACTTTTTTGGCATCATCAAAATTAATTTTTGGCTTCAATTAGAGGACTAACTTAGGCTAACAATTTCATAACTTGATCATGTAAATAGATGAATCTCGCGGTTCATCTCCGACATACGGCCCCTCTAAGGGGTTTATGCATGTAGATAGTGCCTCGTGGCACATCATCCTCCTTGGACCCATCAACAGGTGGTGCATGATCCAATCAAACATAGAAACACATTAATCCAATGATATAATCATATAATTGTGCCAAAGATGAATGAACAAATAGTGGTCATAAGCCCTAACTACAACACAACACATCGCAATATTACCCAAGCATCAAGAAAAAAGATTACATTTTTATAGCATAACATCATTCTAAAACAAAATGCTTAAGCCAAATACAAATAAACAAGAGAAACGGGAAAGAAATAGCCTAAAATGTAAGGACCGTCTATGCCTTGCAATACTAACAACAAACACTCTAGATGGGGAGTGAATAGAGTAATAGCAATGATCTTGTAATTAAAAATTAAACTTGCAAATGCAGAAATATAAGTGCAAGAGGAATTTAAACAATACAATCAAGCAAACACTAACACACAGATTTTACCCTGGTTCCCCAACTTGGGTAATCCAGCCACACCAAATATTCACTATGATCCTACACAATGTAGTGAATACAATCTCATAAAGAGATATGAACTTTCACAAAGAAAGTTCCAAACTCTCGCAAAGAGAGAAACTAACTCTCATAAAGAGAGTACCAAGCTCTCACAAAGAAAGCAACTAACTCTCACAAAGAAAGTTAGGGTAAAACTCTCACAAAGAGAGAAAGTAACTTTCACAAAGAAAGTTAGGGTTTCAAGAAACAAATGAAACAAATATATATTATACATTTGTAAGTGTTTTTTGAATTCTAGGGCTGACTAGGACAAGCTAACTAGGACAAAAGGGTTGATAGAAGGACGGCTGAGATTTAATCTTGCAGATCAAAGGTTCGAATGCGTTTTTTACAAATTTTTTGGAGGGAAATGCTTACACTACCTTTAATTTGGTCCGAGCATGCGGATCAATTTGGTCCGAGCATGCGGATCGCTGACATGGCACTTAATCCCATCGCTCATCTGAGCATCTCAATCCAAGTGGTTCGATCCCCAAAAAAAGCTACCCCCAACCAAAAAAGCGTCTGTCGCCACCTCAAGTCCTCGGCATCCCCAAAAACATATCACGCCTTCATGAACATCGGCCAGGTTAATGTCGACATCGCTACCCTGGTCATCCGACCTCTCCCCTTTCTCATCTGATTCCTCACGAGCTCCTTCAAGTACAGAACAACCTCTTCAGATCAGCCGACCTCGAGTTTGATCTTTGATCCAGCTGCGCGAATCTCAAGGCGTCGTTCTCAGATATCAGTCGTCGACTTTCAATTTCTATCGCCGCATATGACACCCACTCTGATCAGGTTGCTGCCAATCTTGCATCGATTAAATCAGGGCTGCATGATCTTAAAGAGAAGGTTTCTCTACTGGAAACAAGTACAATTTTGGAGTCTTTTTGAAAAATGACATTTTTAGTCATTTTAAAAATTAATTTTGGGGAAATTTTTTAGGTGCAGATGGTTTGGGAAGAAGCGAGCAGATAATTGTCAGAAGAGTCGCTTGCACTTGTTGAGGAGGTGCCGAGGGCTGAGACGATGAGAGCTTATGCGGGTGAGTTTGAATAATGGTGTTATCCTATCAAATTTCAATGATAATCTTTAATACTGTACCTATTGTGCTTTAGTTATGATAATCGTTATGTAGATTTGTTTGATTGGTTTCCCTTTATGTTGTCCTCAAAATGAAAAAATTGGAAATGAAAGGTTTTGGATCTTTTGATTTAGAATACAGGTAAAAATTAATTTGAAAGTCCCCAAAATTAATGGCATTTCGACTTGAATAATGATCTTTTTATTGTTCAAATTACTGAAAGCACTCAAATGACTCAAATTACTGAAAGATCAGGTAATAATGATCTTTTGATAGAATACAGGTAAAAATTACTAAAAGCACTCAAATGGCCATTAATTTTGGGGACTCAAATTACTCAAAAATGGCCATTCAGAAGAAAACACTCAAATTACTGAAAGTAATGTGAATAATGATCTTTTGATTTAGATTAGGTAAAAATTTATTCAATCTTTTCTTGGAACCATTTCAACTTAGAATTGTGCTCCAACAATAAACTCTTTACGATTGGTAGTGGCTTTAACTGTCATGGTTCTAATTCTATTCTAAGTTACATTAAATTCTTTCAGTTAATTTCCAGAACATCAACTACTATGTGATTTGTCTTACTGAAAAATGGATTTTCTTAATGCCAACTCTCTTCAGGTTAAAACAATTATTTTTAGTCCTATCAAAAATTAATTTTGGGGAAATTTTGTAGGCACAGATGGTTTCGGGAGAATCGATTAGATAATTGGCAGAGGAGTTGCTTGCACTTGCTGAGGAGGTGCCGAGGGCTGAGACGATGGGAGCTTATGCGGGTGAGTTTGAATAATAGTGTTGTCCTATCAAATTTCAATGATAATCTATAATACTGTACCTATTGGGCTTTAGTTATGATAATTATTGTGTAGATTTGTTTGATTTCATTCCATTTATGTTGTCCTCAAACCAAAAAAATTGGAAATGTAAGGTTTCAGATCTTTTGATTTAGAATACAGACAGATCAGGTAAAAATTTATTCAATCCTTTCTTGGAACCATTTCAACTTAGAATTGTGCTCCAACAATAAATTTTTTTTTTGACCGGTAGTAGTTTTAACTGTCATGGTTCTAATTCTATTCTAAATTACTTTAAATTCTCAGTTAATTTCCAGAACATCGACTACTATGTGATTTTTCTTATTGAAAAATGGATTTTCTTAATGCCAACTCTCTTTAGGTTAAAACAATTAAAGAATCCATTATGGACTTAGGTTACCAGGTAGATGAATTTCCATGTGTGTCGACTTATAATCAAAGGAATGGCTTGCACCAGTTGTTCTGAAGCTGTAGAGCGAGATATTGGTATGGTTAATGGAGTTAAAAGGTTGTTGTCGGCCTTGCACTTGAAGAAGCCAAAAATCCATCATGATCCTAATTTTACAAATCCTGATCACATCATTAAGACAATTGAAGATGCCGGTTTTGGTGCTGAACTGATTAGCTCAGGAGATGCTGTCAACAAGTTTCACTTAAAACTTGAAGGCCTTACTTCTTCAAAAGATGCTATCCTCCTTCAGTCATCCCTTGAAGAAATACAAGGCATGAATCATGTAGAAATGGATGTAGCAGGTTCAAAAGTTATTGACAATTTATGTTTATGTTCATGTAGAAATGGATGTAGCAGGTTCAAAGGTTCAATTGGTATGGTTGTTGTTTGTTGGTCTGATTTCTATTTATGTTATTGACAATTAATAATTTTTTTCTCGATCTGCAGTTCTCTTTGCTGTATATTTTTTCAAAAAAAAAGAAATTTGTTATGGGGGATATGAGAGCTTTGAGAGTTTGGAGGCAAATTGGTAAGATCTTAACCTCACTTTTTTGCGATATTTTAATCTGATTTCTGTATGATATTGACTCATAAATTATTTCTTTCTTGATCTAGAGTTCGCAAAGGGTAGAGTTTGAAGGAGGAAATTCGTTGCGCCGCCAGCATTAAGTAAGTCTTCGATGGATTTCGATGGGAAGGACTTGCACGTTCGCTTCGCTCCAACTCCATCGGGGGTGGCCACTCCTGTTCATTAGAGTTGATTTACTGTTTTCGTTGTATTGCTTTGTCGTCTTTGGGTTAAAAAAATTCTGTGCCTAAATAATGTTGTATTTTTATTGTTACTCTTTATGATTGGGGGTTGTATGATGTATTTGGCGGTGGTTTGGATGATGAAAACAATTGTGTTCATTTTTTGGTGTAGGTTTGTATGATAAAAATAATCCACTTACATTTTTTGCGGGGGGGGGGGGGGGGGGGGGGGGGTTGTGTGATGTGAATATTTGTGTTCATTTTTGTGTATAAATAATTCTGACAAAATTTATTGTATGATGTATAAAATAGTCGGTAAAGAAAGATATTGGATTCTTTTATTTCTTTTACCGTGTTGGCGATTTCATCATATTTTTTTGTTTAGTCTCCTTTTCTCCATACGGTTGTTTGTAAAATCATAGGATTGAACATCAATTTAAAGTGCTTGGTTTAGTGGAGTTTTCTCTTAATAAAATTATTATTCAATAAATAAAATATGTTTTAAAATCATAGGATGAGAATTTTTTTGAGTTATGATTTCATTTTAGTTATTTGAAAATGGGAATTTAACGGAATGAAATAAAAAGGGTAGTTTTGTTTTCTATTTTTTGTTAACGACCATTTTATAGTTTTCTAAAACTTGAAAAGGATTGGATAGTTATCTTTCAAGTATGTCGCCATTGTGAATTCCTTTGCATCTTAACCATTTACTATTCAACTCCAAATTGTTTAAATTTTAATTGTATGCATCTATATATTCTATATCCCAAGTTTTGCATTAGTAAAATTTGAAATATGTAACAATGCTCACTATATCGACATAATTGTTGAATGTAGATTTGGATTGGTAAGAATTCCAGATGGAATGACCAGTGGCTTAAATGACTAGAATTCTAAGTTATGGAATTAAAAATGCAGTACCTGGTACGAAGATGCAATCTAATTTTCTCTTTTTTTAAAGAAAACATGACAATTTTATGTCGCTGCTCTCACAATATATGGCTTAAATATGAAAAATAGCAATACTAGCGGGCTCTCACTAAATCCTAATTTCTTAATCATTAAATGATTATATAGTATTAGTTTGGCCAATCTTGATGTTGTGTAGAAAAATTTCCCATTTTAAGATTACGGTGCGGCTTATCACATCATAACGGATGAAGGAATAATAAGCTTAACAAAGCTGAGGGTACCACATGAAGCTTCTTTTCAGAATCTATTCCACGGATTCTTACATTAGTCTGATAACATGAAAAAAAATGTTAACACAAGCACATTGATCTACCACTGTTTTGATGCAAAAAATTTTGAACTTTCTCTAATTCGCACAGTTATATATAATAAGTGGTTGCTTCTTGAGACAAGATGATAATGATGTATTCTGTGATCTGCAAACTATTTGTTGAAATTTTGGGTCTTCTCATTAATCATTTGAAAACCGAAATCATTAAACTAAATTTGGGAGGAACTAAGATTTTTGAGAGGAACTAAATTTCTTGGGATGAGCTAAATTTTGGGTTTCTAAGATTTTGTGGGGAGAATATTGTAAAAGAAATGTGCCCTACGGGCACTGGTTATGAATCTTTGTCCCACGTGGTAATGTCACATCGCTATATTACAAAAGAGGGAGGTTTTTGAATCTTTGTCTCATGTGGCCAAATGGGACAACCTTCTTAAACCCAAAACCCAAAAAACACAAAACCCACCCAACCCCCAAAAACACACCCAAAACCAAACACCCAAAATCACACCCCAAGTAAAAAAAACAAAACCCCCAAGACATTACACACACTCAAAACCACCATTCTCATTTTCACCCGTTTTTGCACTCATCGAAACACCCGCCGAAAAAAATTTAAACCCAAAAAAAGACATGGAATGTGCAATCAAAGAGGCAGGCTGAGCTTTTTGGGCGTCCGTTTCAATTAACCCCTCAAGCAGATATCTGAAGGCGCCCGCGCTGAATTTGTTCTTCCTCGCCGAAGGCGGTCGTGCCTCTAAATTTTTTTACGCTAAGTTGTTGTTCTTTTAAATTTTAGCTGTAGAAATAATTTTTTGGGTACAAAGATTTTGCGGGGAAAAATTTTGAATGCACCGTGCCCGCAGGCACGGGTTATGACTAGTACTCTTACATATGCCTTGATAAGATGATGTCACGCCCCGCTTCCCAAAAACGTGGAGGCGAAGCGTGAGAAGGTCCGCTCAGACTTGAAGCTTCAAAGCTGCAAGTCCGATAAGCGTCAATCAAATTTAAACTGCAGGTCCTTGCAACGCGAAACGAAACAAAGATAATAATAACGAAAGAGACAAAAGAAACATCTCAGAATATCCATAATAATAAATCTCAACATCGCAGAAAAAGCCACCAGGCTGAAATAAAAGAGTCTAAAAGAGGCCCAGCATGGCCAACAAAAGTACAAAGTACAGAAACAAAGTAATGGTGCAAGCACCGACATCTAGCAGCAACCTAAAGCAACAGCAACGCCAACAGTCTCTAAAACTGGTCTCCGGTGTCTACGAACTCCTCGACGGACGTAGGCTCAGGCTCAGCGTCAGCAACACCTCGACCTCAACAACTATCTCTGGCTCAGGGTCTAACATGTGACACCCAAAGAGAAAGGGGCACATGTCAGCAAGTCTAAAAGACTTGTGCAAGTGAAACTGAAAGTACAAGTAAAACAACCTAGCAGTTCTAGCATGATGCAATGACATGGCAGTTTAAGTAATGAGTGCAACAGGTAAAGTAAAGTAAAGTAAAGTAAAGTACGAGCATGGCATGACATTCACAAGACAAGTACAAGACAAGGAAAGTAAGCACCTCGTGCACAGAGATTCCGTCTTTTGGCTAGAGTGGCTGCGCGGGCCAACTCCTAAGCTCAAGCGAACGTTTATCCCTACCCCTCCACGTGTGTCGAGCCAGGGCCTTACCCCCGAACGGGAATGCTCGCTTCTGGAACACGAGCCAGGAAGTGTTTTATCTTGCTGGTCTAGGGGTGCACCTAGCCAGTCAAGGGAGTACAAGTACAAGTATTGTAGCGTGTGCTACCAATGCGACATTCAATGCATGGTTGACATGACAAGACAAGTAGTAAGGCGTACAAGTAAAGAAAGTAAACGTGACAGTTTAGTATGCATGAGCAACAAGTTTAAGGGTTGGATCTAGCTTCGTTGTCAAGCTAGATCAATTAGGTGACGGATCTAGTTTCGTTGTCAAACTAGATCAAGTAGGCGTCTAGCCAGCTATCATTTCACTGACTAGTCTCTTTAATGCTAAAAACAAGTAAGTGGCCTAAAAACATGGCCCTACACAAGTGTTGGCAAGTTTCAATTGCCTGCAACTATCACGTCAAGAAAACACCGTCCAACGAGTCCAAAGACGCGATTCCTACGTGCACAAGTCCACCGGCCTACATCCGTTTTATTAATCTTGATTAGTGATTGCTAAAACATTTAAAATACTTTAAAATACTGATTTTAATCTTGGTTAGCATGCAAATTGGTTGGGGGTCCTAGGGGTGCAAAACGTTACCTCAACACGACGCGAAAGCTACACCGGCGTCGGGTAGCGACGCCGGGGGTTGGAATAAAAGATCGCGCTCCAAGTCCAAATTCCAATTAGATTCCTCGCTGGAAATTTCAGAGCAATCAACCCGGGCGACGATTCCAGATTCCAAAGCTCGCACGTGCGACGACGGGCTACGACGTGCGACGACGTCGTACGCGGCAAGTCGTCGAAGAGAACGCACCTAGGTGGGGCCCACAGTAGTCCTAGGGACCTTTGGGGGACCCACAATAACTCTGGAGAACTTGGGGGGCCCACTGAGGCAAGTGGTGTGACGGATGCGGGGTTGCGACGAGTGGATCTCGGTCGTACTCAGCCAATGCGGGAGATCTTATCGGTCGCTGCGAGAGAACGGGGCTGTGCAGCGTTTTGGGTCGGTCGCAGCAGCGGGGGCGGGGAGATCTCTCGGTCAGACCGGTCGGGAGCGTCGGTCGTGCGCTTGGATGCGGGGCGGGCGATGTTGCAACGTTGCAACGTCGCGATCGTCGGTCGCTGCGGGCGTGGCCTTCAGTCGGGCACGGATCGGAGCGGGGCGACGAGGCGGGTCGATGCGGAACGCTTGGATGCGAGGCGGATGCGGGCCAATCCCTCGGTCAGACCGAGGGAACGGAGCGGCGGTCATTGCAGCGGTTCGGAGCGGCTAGGATGCGGGCGGGGGCTTCGGTCAGAGCGGGGGAACGGGGCCGTTTCCTTCGGTCGTGCGGCTGCTGAACGTCGCAACGTTGCGACGAATCGTCGCAACGTCCAATTTCAAGTTTGGAAGAGGCTAGGGCTAATTTCTTGTGAAAATAGGTCTTTCTAGGGGTTGCTTATATAGTGTAGATGGGTTGACTTGGTCTAGGGCTAAATCTAATAGGATTAGAAGTTTAAAAAAGATTTAAAATTTGAAATCCAACTACTCCAACTCATCCAAGGGTTTGACCTGGTCCAAATGAGCTGGAAATTGGCTCAAAAATTCTTTAAAACGTTTAAAACTCAAATAAATTTTATTTGGCCGAAAATAATTTATAAATTAATTATTAAAAATAATATAAAACTTGTTAAAAATATAAGAGTGGTCAAATAAACTCCAAAAATTATAAAATAAATATCGTGGTGATCGTGGCGACGAATGTGAGCTAACTAAGAAGACGGATCTCAGTTTCGACGTCGGACGACGAAACTAAAAATAGAAACGTCTCCCGTCAAGAGTGAGAATCGTCACGTCTCATCGAGTAAGTTTAAATTGTGGAAAAACGACTCGAGAAGTGTCGTTCCAAGATAGTGCCACTATTTAATACTCTCAGAGACGTTCACAACGGCATATCACACAAAAGTGTTCGCAATCAAATAAAGTCTAAAATAAACATGTGCACGGACAAAAGCACGTGCACGAACAACGTACAACGAAAAGTGGTCGTTACATCCTCCCTACCTTAGAATAAAGTCCATCCTCGGACTTTCTAATATATCTAGTCGCTCTAATAGCTACCCCAATCAAGTCACATAATAATTCAACCAGGTATAGTCATTACAAGTGCTCATGTACGCACTAGGTAGTCAAACATTAACACTACCAACACGTATATATATACATTCACATACGTATACTCTTATACTTATTATAGTCAGTCAAATCCATACACGTATTTTAATCACGTATATAAGCATGCACCCCTTATATAACTACCACCTACCTAATCGCAAACAATATTTCAGATACTCATATAAGGATAGTCTACTTAGCAAATACAATCATTGCTCTACCTATAGGTAGCTACCTATGCACAAACATCAAGGGTATACTACCCTCTAATATTCATCCAATACCAAACATCTCATCACATATAGTCACAACATACCATTATTAAATCAAATTCACTATATCTAATATACATTCACCACTACTATAATTTCACCATATATAGTCATACAGTGCATGTAAATAGTTCACCATATATTCTCATCACATACGGTCCTATAACTGTATTTACGACACGCCTCATATATCGTAGTCATCAATTCCTATAACTAGGCACATACTTACCCGTGCATGGTGCACACCCATACACGCTAGCATTTCATTTACGTATACCAATCATATCATTATATAACTAGCACACATACACACCTAGTTTTAGCTAGTACACATACGTTCACACGAGCAAGTCCTTAGTAAATAACTACACCACAAGACCAACACTTATAACTATATACTGGTGTAGCGACCCACAGTCATGTGCGTAACTCAACCAGGCACAAACACTCCTATCACTATACATACATCAAACATTGCTATATTCAAACTTCAGACATACATTCAATATACTTAGAGTATACCCACTCAAGCTTGAGTGAGACTCAATACACATATCAAAATATTCTATATACGTAACACTGCATTCATGCCTATACCAATATCACTCCAATATTTATATATATGTCTACCAATACAATCATATGCATACCATAAGTCAGTCACACTTAATATCTAGTCAGGTAATACTTACATAGTTCAATCACTCTATATACCATAGTAATAATAATACAGACATCAGCACACGTATAATTATAATACACTCCCTAATACATGCACACATATTCATCGTAATAATCACTCACATGTATCATATATATTCACACCATAGCCTACTACCTATAACTGGTGTACCAACACCTATTATTATTATCACACCTAGCATACATATAGTTTTTACCAGCATATTGCTACAATCATTATCAGTATTTCTAATTACATACACAACTTAGATATTTCAACGCTAACTCTAATATACACCGGCATCCCTAGTATAGTATAGCTATCCACACAAAAATCTATAACTACTAACACACAACGACTTCATACTATCATGAATAACTCCGAATATATATATATATATACCACACAATAGGCAAGCATCTATATATTATGGGGGTACACTCATTCAAGCCCACGTACACAACTTAGGTACGTGCACTATGACTACCTTACAAGGTCCAAGGGCCTGCTAACAATTAAGAGTTGACACAGACATTGAAGGACCCTAAGGCCTAAGCAATAAAGAGAGATCGAGAGCGTGACGAGGGAAGGATCGATAAGCACGAGTTCAGATAGGACGAATACAAGGAGACAGCTTGGTTAGACGAAACATTGACTCAATGGTGATGTTTAGGTTGAGGGAAAAGGGAGATGTAGTGGTGCTTATACAGGAGGGGAAAAAGAAAATGTGGTAAGTAGCACAAGCTAAAATACGTGGATTTTGAAAAATGTCGTACTTCAAAAGTTGAAATCCTCGTCTGGAAAGAGATATTTGGAGATCGATAAAATGTGTTGTTTCAAAATAAGTTTGAGTCGAATATTCGTAATAAGAGAAAATGGTCTATTGGTTTTAAAAAAAATCATTAAAAAGGAAGTAAAATCATTTACACGAATATTGAAGACGTAGTTTAGAAATTATTATACGGCAGTAGTTTAATATAATGTTTGTGAAAGTCAAAAAGAAATCAAGTAACTGAAAGATTTAGACTCATGTCAAATGCCTTCAAAACTTTTAGGTTATGGAAAATTTTAAAATAATCAATATCGAAACTACTTTTCAAAGGAACCAGGATTTGCAAAAATGAAAAAAAAACTGATTTACACACGGTCCTTAGCATACGAGCACAAAGAACCTGATACAGTTATATAAAAATAATTGAAAGTATATATGGTGCATGGAAAATAATATTAACTTCGTAGTGAAATTATCAAAACTGTAGTAAAGCTTTTAAAACCAAACTATGGGAAGTCTGGGCCAGGAATAGTAATTTCTTAAAATTTTGAAATAGCGTAAACGATGAGCATAAAACCGACTGGCTAAAAGCTGAAATTCCAGGTGACTTGAAAGTATATTAAAGTAAACACGACGTATCATTGGATATAAGAAGGAAAATTATAAATCGAATTGGGCAAGGCTAAAGTATAGTTCAGAATGAAATTAATATAAGAAGGAAATATGTATTCTCATAGGTTCAAAAGTGTAGGCTGAAAAAGCATTATAAACTATTATTCAAAAATTTCGACAAAAGTTTTTTTTTTAAAAAAAAAATTAAATCAACGAGGAGCATGAAGTATAAGTATACATATTAAAATTTGAACAAATTTAAAACTTAGGGAAAGAGGAAATCAAAAAGAAAATACTTTCAGAAGGTTCATGATTTTGCAATGGAGAGATTTGAAAATTGACGACGATTGTCATGTGGCGATCTCGGGAATCGAGGCAAGGAAAACGGTCAGGTGTTCAAACATACATACGCCTAGGATATGGCCCAGGATACCTACGGAAAAACTCCTACGGTCGCTCAACTAAAGCTTAAGAAACTTAGCGCTTGGTCTTTCTAAGGGAGCTAGGTGATAATGAAATGCGCTCGGCTTGGTCCATAATCGATGAACCCAAGCGAACGACTAAAGGAATTCTAGAAGTCTGATATGGTCAGGGGTAGACAAGAACCACTAAGGTAACTCCTATGACGATTAAATCAATTCTCAGCAAGGAAACTAATTAACAGTCTAACAATCAACCCTATTTTTGCAAACAATCATATGCAAGCAACCAAACATGTTTTAACAAGCCAGAACTAACTAAGGGAAGAAACAACTAGGTCAAGAGTTACCTGCGATAACCTCATCCACAGTCTCGCTCTCCACTGCCGTCACCGGATAAGCCTGCTCCCTTGGCTGCATGGCCTGCTGAAAAGCCTGCTTCTGAGGAGCGAGGGCTGGTCCACGACTGGTAGACACAGGTGCTTTCTGCTGTAACGGCTGTGCGGCAACGGGATCCTTCCAAGGTAGTTTAGATCTCGGGCAATCCTTCATGGTATGAGTAGGATCTCCACAAACCAGGCACTGGCCCAGCCTCTTCCTGCACTGTTTCTTCTCATGACCAGTCTTGCTACAATGATGGCACACCTTCCGACTTGGCCCAGTTACTGGTGCTTCCTTCTGCGGAATTCCCTCCGATGCCTTCCGCAATTGATTTGCATGCCGACAATCCTTCTCTGAATGGGTAGCAGCACCACAAATCAAACACCGGCCTAGAAATCTTCTGCACTGCTCCTTGATGTGCCCGGTCTTACCACAGAAATAGCAAGTCTTCAGAGTAGGTCCACCACCAACTCGAGTCTGTCGTCTTCTCGCCATCTAACGACATAGAAAACGAACAAAAATTTAGACTCCATAGCTTAATGACTTAGATGTAGTAATTTATTTAATGGATATTTCGTTTATTATCGTTGTTCCGTTAATTCACAATTCCAAGATTGGACCTGCATGGGCCACCAACAAAACCTGTCACGCCCCGCTTCCCAAAAACGTGGAGGCGAAGCGTGAGAAGGTCCGCTCAGACTTGAAGCTTCAAAGCTGCAAGTCCGATAAGCGTCAATCAAATTTAAACTGCAGGTCCTTGCAACGCGAAACGAAACAAAGATAATAATAGCGAAAGAGACAAAAGAAACATCTCAGAATATCCATAATAATAAATCTCAACATCGCAAAAAAAGCCACCAGGCTGAAATAAAAGAGTCTAAAAGAGGCCCAGCATGGCCAACAAAAGTACAAAGTACAGAAACAAAGTAATGGTGCAAGCACCGACATCTAGCAGCAACCTAAAGCAACAGCAACGCCAACAGTCTCTAAAACTGGTCTCCGGTGTCTACGAACTCCTCGACGGACGTAGGCGCAGGCTCAGCGTCAGCAACACCTCGACCTCAACAACTATCTCTGGCTCAGGGTCTAACATGTGACACCCAAAGAGAAAGGGGCACATGTCAGCAAGTCTAAAAGACTTGTGCAAGTGAAACTGAAAGTACAAGTAAAACAACCTAGCAGTTCTAGCATGATGCAATGACATGGCAGTTTAAGTAATGAGTGCAACAGGTAAAGTAAAGTAAAGTAAAGTAAAGTACGAGCATGGCATGACATTCACAAGACAAGTACAAGACAAGGAAAGTAAGCACCTCGTGCACAGAGATTCCGTCTTTTGGCTAGAGTGGCTGCGCGGGCCAACTCCTAAGCTCAAGCGAACGTTTATCCCTACCCCTCCACGTGTGTCAAGCCAGGGCCTTACCCCCGAACGGGAATGCTCGCTTCTGGAACACGAGCCAGGAAGTGTTTTATCTTGCTGGTCTAGGGGTGCACCTAGCCAGTCAAGGGAGTACAAGTACAAGTATTGTAGCGTGTGCTACCAATGCGACATTCAATGCATGGTTGACATGACAAGACAAGTAGTAAGGCGTACAAGTAAAGAAAGTAAACGTGACAGTTTAGTATGCATGAGCAACAATTTTAAGGGTTGGATCTAGCTTCGTTGTCAAGCTAGATCAATTAGGTGACGGATCTAGTTTCGTTGTCAAACTAGATCAAGTAGGCGTCTAGCCAGCTATCATTTCACTGACTAGTCTCTTTAACGCTAAAAACAAGTAAGTGGCCTAAAAACATGGCCCTACACAAGTGTTGGCAAGTTTCAATTGCCTGCAACTATCACGTCAAGAAAACACCGTCCAACGAGTCCAAAGACGCGATTCCTACGTGCACAAGTCCACCGGCCTACATCCGTTTTATTAATCTTGATTAGTGATTGCTAAAACATTTAAAATACTTTAAAATACTGATTTTAATCTTGGTTAGCATGCAAATTGGTTGGGGGTCCTAGGGGTGCAAAACGTTACCTCAACACGACGCGAAAGCTACACCGGCGCCGGGTAGCGACGCCGGGGGTTGGAATAAAAGATCGCGCTCCAAGTCCAAATTCCAATTAGATTCCTCGCTGGAAATTTCAGAGCAATCAACCCGGGCGACGATTCCAGATTCCAAAGCTCGCACATGCGACGACGGGCTACGACGTGCGACGACGTCGTACGCGGCAAGTCGTCGAAGAGAACGCACCTAGGTGGGGCCCACAGTAGTCCTAGGGACCTTTGGGGGACCCACAATAACTCTGGAGAACTTGGGGGGCCCACGGAGGCAAGTGGTGCGACGGATGCGGGGTTGCGACGAGTGGCTCTCGGTCGTACTCAGCCAATGCGGGAGATCCTATCGGTCGCTGCGAGAGAACGGGGCTGTGCAGCGTTTTGGGTCGGTCGCAGCAGCGGGGGCGGGGAGATCTCTCGGTCAGACCGGTCGGGAGCGTCGGTCGTGCGCTTGGATGCGGGGCAGGCGATGTTGCAACGTTGCAACGTCGCGATCGTCGGTCGCTGCGGGCGTGGCCTTCGGTCGGGCACGGAGCGGAGCGGGGCGACGAGGCGGGTCGATGCGGAGCGCTTGGATGCGAGGCGGATGCGGGCCAATCCCTCAGTCAGACCGAGGGAACGGAGAGGCGGTCGCTGCAGCGGTGCGGAGCGGCTAGGATGCGGGCGGGGGCTTCAGTCAGAGCGGGGGAACGGGGCCGTTTCCTTCGGTCGTGCGGCTGCTGAACGTCGCAACGTTGCGACGAATCGTCGCAACGTCCAATTTCAAGTTTGGAAGAGGCTAGGGCTAATTTCTTGCGAAAATAGGTCTTTCTAGGGGTTGCTTATATAGTGTAGATGGGTTGACTTGGTCTAGGGCTAAATCTAATAGGATTAGAAGTTTAAAAAAGATTTAAAATTTGAAATCCAACTACTCCAACTTATCCAAGGGTTTGACCTGGTCCAAATGAGCTAGAAATTGGCTCAAAAATTCTTTAAAACGTTTAAAACTCAAATAAATTTTATTTGGCCGAAAATAATTTATAAATTAATTATTAAAAATAATATAAAACTTGTTAAAAATATAAGAGTGGTCAAATAAACTCTAAAAATTATAAAATAAATATCGTGGTGATCATGGCGACGAATGTGAGCTAACTAAGAAGACGGATCTCAGTTTCGACGTCGGACGACGAAACTAAAAATAGAAACGTCTCCCGTCAAGAGTGAGAATCGTCACGTCTCATCGAGTAAGTTTAAATTGTGGAAAAACGACTCGAGAAGTGTCGTTCCAAGATAGTGCCACTATTTAATACTCTCAGAGACGTTCACAACGGCATATCACACAAAAGTGTTCGCAATCAAATAAAGTCTAAAATAAACATGTGCACGGACAAAAGCACGTGCACGAACAACGTACAACAAAAAGTGGTCGTTACAGATGAACTTACTCAATATGAATGCAAAGCATGGAAGAGTATCTCCAAGTGTTCAGATGAGCTTGATTGCACTTGGATGATTTTCCTTGAGCTAGCTTCAAAGCATGAAGAGATTAAAGCTCGTAAGAGGGAAATGAGAGAATGAGAGTGGCTTAATGAATCTCTAAGATATACAATGTTAACCAAGAGTTCTAATAGAATTAACCCATCTCCTGTATATATGAAGCCACAATAACCCCTCAAAACCAAGCAAAAAGGCCAAATGAATAAATCTGCAACGGTTAAATTTTGGCAGTATATGACTCAGACATGCGACTGATGAAGGAATATCAGTCGACTGATCAACGGTTAGATTTTTCCAACAGCTATAGTCTGAGCCAGGACAGGTGACTATAGAAGACTACACATGCGCCTGTAAAGACTTCATCAGGCGATTACCACATGGGATGGAATGGATCAGGAAAAACACAACAGTCGCACTTGTGCATTCAGACGACTGAAGAGCAAAGTCCATGCGCATGAAGAATGACAGGCGACTGTAAACTCTACATCTGTCGACTGACCCACAAGATGGAGTGATTCCCAGAAATGATAGGTTACACATTTTGGCATACAAACTACTGTAGAACATTGTCCAGACGACTGAAGGAAGACAGGCGCCTGTAAAATGGACCTCAGAAACCTTCACCAAAAACTCAATAAAAGAGTCAAGAATTATTGACTTCGGCTGTGCACAATAGTCCCCTGTAGAAGGCTGACCACGCACCTAGTAATCACCAGTCTCATGTCCTGCCTTCAGCAGTCACCTGTTGGAAAGCCAGAAACTCCAATGAGAGTTCTTGGCAATGTGAACCTATTAGATTGGTTTCTATGATAATCCTAAGGTTCACTAAGATTGTTAATGCATATGCATGAATGAGTAGACCATCTATCAAGACATTACAAAATCCTAGACTCAAAAAGAGAAATGCAAGTAATAGAAATTACATGGATTACATTTTACATCTCCTAGAGTATAAGGCTACAATCCCTTGATGCCTTGATGCTCCTTATCATCTTCCAAGCTTTGGTACCTCTTGATGAGCTCCGAATCATGTTCCAAGCTTTGGCATTACTCCTCTTGATGTCCATCCTTGCACCAAGCTATTAGTCTCCAGAAATGATATTCTTCAATTGATTAAACATGAGACTAAAACATGAGAGTAATTAGAAATTACATAATTGTGTGATCATCATCAAAACAATATTGGTCTAAAATACCAATATCTAACAATCTCCCCCCTTTTGATGATGACACATATTATGTAAAACATAAATAATTAAAGGACAATGCTAATGAGCTCCGCCTACTTATTTGCAAACAATTGAACATAGATAACCAATTGTAAATAATCTAAGTATGATCAATAGTGACATATAATAGGCATGGATTACATAAACCAATTGTAATAAATCATTAACACTCTTCACATGTATGAGTATCCCTCTCCTTATAAATGCATATGTATGATTTACATAATCCATAACCCTCTCCCCCTTGTCATTGTCAAAAAGGTGGACATCAAACATACAAGAAATAACTCTTGTCATTGACTCCCTTTAAAGATATGACAAAAAAATCAAGAGCTTAAGATATGTTTGATAACTAATTGAAAATTTAAAGTGGGTATCAATCACTATCACATGTTCCCCCTAGATCAAAGAAAGGGTCAAAAAGTTGACTTCTAGGATTTATACCAATTGTAAAAGAAAGGAAATATTAACCAATTGTAAAAATAATACTTGGAGCCATGTGCCTAAATTGTATCATTGTATTGATATGAAAGAAAATCAAGCAACAATGATACAAGTGATATTGCCAAGACAAAATATAATATGAAATATGTTGGCAACATCAATGGGTTAAGTTCCAGACCATAATAACCATTTGTAAATAATGATCTCAAGCATAACCTAGAATGAGACTTAAAATATGTTTTAAAATAGTTTTGAACATTCTTAACATATTAACTCCTCCATTGTCAGTCATATGAATCAATAAATGCATGTATGATAATGAAATCCCCAAAGTCCCATTTTCATGAAAAAATAATTTGAAAAACTTTTCAAAATCATGAAACATCAGACACAATCAATGGGTATGCTTAAAATTAAACACTAAAGAAAAATACACATGCAATATGAATATGTGTGAGAGACCTAAACATTAGGGAACCAAACCCAAGAAGAGTTTGATTTCTTAATGTAATAACATGAGGTGATCACATCTATAAATAAAGAGTTGATATATATGTCCCTCTATTGCGCACTGCACCTTGCGGGAATCCAACGACTTAAGGATTTCCTAGGCAATGGTTTTTCCTTTGCAAGAGGGGTGGATGTGGCACGCTTAGGTGTATGAATAAATTTCTTGGCATGCATATAATGAGGATTTTGCTTTTTAGCAAAAAACGAAGAATTTTCATTTTTCCTCACCGCCTTGTGATTTACATGCTTCTTATTAGTGTTATTGTTATACAAGAAGGCATAGTGATTCTTCTTAGGTTCTTTACCAATATGTCTTGAATTTGCACCAAAGGAAGAATTAGAGGTGGATTTGGGTACCACATTTTGAATATAACCAAACCTTCTCTATAATTTGCCGAATGTTGTTTTTACAACAAATAATGGAGTGAATTGTAGAGGTATGATGCCCTCGAGGCTATTTATCTCTGTGTGAATAGCACAAACATCTTGTTCGAAATAACAGTAAGATGTTTGGTAATAGTTTATCTAAATTATAATGTAGTAAACATTAGATATTAACTTAGGTAAAGTCCTGAGACTTTATGCAAGGTCAAACAGGTATCGAGACGAGTATCTCAATCAAGGAGAAATGTTTGACCGTCTATAGCAAAAGTCTAAAAGGGTTCGTGGTCCTAGATGTTTCGAGACAAGGATATCGAAACATCAGATAGACCATTGTGTCCTAGTCTTCACCGTTAAGCGGTGGCGATGATCTCATGATCGTTCGACTTGGTGAAGTCGGAGACGAGACACAGGTGCTCATTAGAGAATGAGTTCACTGAACGATCCGGTTACATTGACCAATCTGTCAATGATAACTCTTAGTGATGATAGGCAAGTTGGTCTTTTGACTTGAGGTCATTTTACGAACATGTGCGTGGACGGTGCCACTTAGATCACTTACCTAGCTTCGAGGCTAGGCCTATCGAAAGGTCTTTGATTGGGTGTCACATAAAGCGTACGAGGAGAGTAATGACCAAGAGAGGATTCGTCTCTCCCGGTCAATGGGAGTTAGTGTCAAAGAGTTAGTTCGGTCTTTAGTAAAATCTCTGCGCAGAGTATGTTGGAAGAAGTCCAACATTAGTTGACTAAAGACTAATAAAAACTAACCAGAGTTAAGTTATTGGGTTGACAGTTATACAATATCCTAGACTTGATCTACACGACATAGTTTAGACGAAGAGACTATAACTGCAGCAATCATCACAGACACGGTCAGGGTGGTCCCGAAAATTCTCATGTTGATGAGCTAACCACATTATGATGATTTTGAAACAGGGACGGCATCCACTGCTCGTGGTCACCGCCGTATAGGGCTTTGAGCCCAACCTGTAGTAGGGTCAGGCCGTAGGGTCATAACAGAGTGCGACCTTCATCTAGTAATAGGTAGAAATTAGTTAGGGAGAATATTTTGCATTTTTGATGCAAGGGATGGAACAATTGCATTTGATGCAATATGATAATTTAAGTCTAGATATGGACTAATTGGCATATGATGCAAAAGAGATTAAATGTGTCTTAAATTATTTAAGACTATATTTAATATAAGAAATGCAAGAAAAAGCTCACGGGTAATTCGGGAATGTCCCGGTCTACGCCCAGGTTCGAACGGCGTCCAATTCGGACGCTAGATGCCCAAGATACGTCCAAAACAGCCAAATAGATCAGATCGGGTCAAACCAGGCTGACCCAGGCTAGACTGGGTCTGGCCTGGGCACCTGGCCAGACCCAGGCAGCCCAGGCGCCCCGCCTGCATGGGCCTGGGTGCCCGGCCCAGGCCCAGGGCCCGGGCGCCTGGGCGCCTAGGCCTGGGCCCATGCGGGCCCAGGCACCCTGTGCGCCTGGCATGGCCTGGGCCAGGCACCCAGGTTGGGCGCGCCAGTCTGGGCGCACCCAGACCAGGTTCTGACCTAGTCTGGGCTCGCCCAGCTGGCCTGGTGGGCCCCCCAGAGTAGGTTTTCTGAAACCTAGGTTGGGCAGTTTTTGACAGCTCAGTTTTTGCGAAAAACAAGCCTTGGGCTGATCTTTGGACGATCAATTGGAGGGTCAAACGAACTCCGATTGACGAACCGTTTTTTTCCTATGCGTTCACCGTTGAACGCCCTTCGTATTGATAGGTTGTATCAATCATGAAGCTCAACGGTGAGGGAGTTAAAATTCATGGAAATTTGCACTTTGTGAAGGGCAAACTAACTTGATTTAATTAACTCTAATTTATTAGTCCCACATCGGTTGTGCGGAAAAGGGGAGAGTCCGCCGCCTATATAAATAGGGGCCTCCCCCTTCCTCCAAACTCGTCCCAAGCTTTAGATCTGAGCGGCTCTCGTAAATGTTGGAGCACGCTTGGATCTAGGCTTAAATTAATATCTCTCTATCTCCCTATATCTCTGCCTTACTCTTAAGGGCTCTAGCAAAGCCGCAAAGGAGTTCGGATTCGGATCCGAAATCTAGGAGAAGGTTTCACTCGCGTATAACTTTCTTGGGTGAGTGATTGGCTCGGCGACACGAGGATTTCTCGCCTCGGGATGCGGAGCGGTTCGAGGAGCGGTTCGAGGAGCGGCTCGGCGTGGGATGGGGAGCGGCTCGGAAGACGGTGCGGAACATCTCGCTTGCCCCAGGGTTGAGATTCCGGGTATGTATTTTATAAGCATTAGTTTAATTTAATCGCAGTAGGTTAGATCCTTCTTGGGATGGTCAGAACCATCCCGAGTCGGCATAGATCTTGGCTAAGGGTCTTGTACCTTAGGGCTAAGTTAAATTGTTTAACTGCATGTTAATTAGATTAACTTGTTTATTCTTCCGCTGTAAAGTTTTTTATGTCTATGTTCCGTCCGACTTAGGATGGTAATAGAGTTTTTGTGCCCTGAGGGTCCCCCAAAACCCTTCAGTGGTATCAGAGCCTAGGTTTGCGTAACGATCTTGCACTGCGATTTTATTAAACATTGAAATATTATTTAAAATACTTTTAAAATGTTTTAAAGTTATGAGATAATTTTAAAATATTTTTAGATGCCTTATAAAATGTTTTAAAGTTATGAGATAATTTTTAAAAATGTTTTAGAAGCCATTTCGAAAATGTTTCTTTAATTAGTTTAAAATGTTTTAGACGTTTAAAAATTCTATTTGATAAATTTTTGAACAAGAAAATTTTTTAAAATGATGTTTTAAATTTGTAAGATATTTTTAAAAATGATTTTAAAAGTTTAAAATTTTTATGCGATAAATATTTTAAGTAGCATGCAAATTTGGTGATCTTTTAAAACAAGTTATTATTTTTATGAGATAAAATAAAATATTTTAAAAATTCACAATTTTAAATTTAAATGTTAAATTTAAGTATGCATGCTAAACTTGTTTATTTGATAAACATTAGTCTATTTAATTGTTAAATAGTTGTACACTTTTATTTTATGCGATAAAATTAGTGTAACTTTATGTTAATGGTATGACATCTTGTCCCTTATTTGATAACACAAGACAACCCTTTAGGTTAGTCATTAAGAAATCATTAAAATTTATTAATTGAATTTTAATGACATGCTATGTTTTAATAAAAATTTTAACAACCCTTTAAGATCTAATTCATGATTAGGGTTGTCCCTTTAATGATTTTTTAATTCTAATTGTTATAATTAATTCTCATTAAAGGACTTCGCTTTTAGCGATGTTAATAAATTTATTAAAATCCTAATAATGATTAGGATTGCACGTGAACCTTATAGTTGATAAGGATTTAATAAAAGTTATTAAACAAATCCTAAAATTTTGAATTTAAGGATTCAACTAGTAGATATGATTAATTAGTTGTTAATAAAAGCCTTTTAGTCTATGGCACGCATATAAAAATGAAAAGCTTCATTCAATGGACCATGATCCAGTCAATGTGCTTTGCTAAGTTTGCTGGTTCACCCTTTAAGGGATAGTGATCCTGTCTTAATCAATTCACTGGCTGTGTTCCGCTGGACTGTAATGACGCGAATCATGATTGTATGACACCCTGGACTATTTCTAAGTCAAATACGTTTATAATTTTCTTCAAGATTAGCTGTAGCCCTCCTTGTTTTAGGGATTGGCAACTATAGGACCCGTGTTATAGTTGTTGAGCTACACTCAAGATGTAACAAGGCAACCTTGTAGAAACCACCACCTTAAATACATAAGATGAAATCTTGATTTGACCAAAACCGTCGTGTCGTGAATACACCGAGCGCCGACGTAAGATAAGTCAATGATGTAGTCTGGCTAGATGTTGTCTAAGACCTGACCCAAACCGACGTGTCATGAATACACCGAGCGCCGGGGCAAGTCGAGGCTAGACACGAAAACAAGGGTCCGACTAGACTAGGCATTATGATTTGGATGAGCACACTCTTGATTACAAATGGCTAGGGGTAAAAAACCGAATAAGAGGGTCATATTTGATATGATCGATGAAGAGTAATCTTCCGATTACAAAGTCATACAACTTGTTGAGCTACACTCAAGGTTGTTAGGCTCAAGGTGATTGGACCTCTTACCCATTAATTTTAATTTGATTAAATCGTTTGTTATTAAGCTTTGAAACGATCGTAAAAATAGTGGGAGGGTATAGATAGATAAAAGCCAATCTACCTATATTTAATATTGAACATATGCTAAACTAGGGCAAGACTATGTTTACCAAAGGAATCAAAATATTATATTTTATTGAAATAAGTTAACTGGTCAAAAAGGTTGATTAATTGAATATCAAGTTAAATTCTAATTGATAGAATTAAACTATATTCTCGTTGACATTAAAATGACCTTCTAAAGAACAGACTTAAGAAATATGATTTCATTAAGTTCTGAGTCCAACAAATGAATTCACGCTACATGTCACTCGTCTCTATATGAGGCAGCTTGAACATATATGAAATTCAAAGTATGTTTCTCTCTACAACTTGTAAAGCTACGCTTAAGGTTGTATGGACAAACAATTTTGATCCACAAAGTTTGAGAATTCGATCAAACCGTTTGAGTCGAATATGAGTGCATGAGCGGTGCAAGACTATGTATCCCAACCGGATCTTGAGACAAGCAACTTTTTGAGCTACACTCAAGATTACAACTCTCAGGCGTTTGGATACATGAGATGCTTGCAAATCTATTCATTTAAGTTGGGCTATTTAATATCTAAATGTGATTTAGAAAAGGAATAAGGCACTATGGAAAGTCAATCGAGTTAAATAGTTTAATTTATCATTAGTAAAGGCATAAGGAGGAGGAAATGAAAATGTGACATATTCTGATGTTATGATTTCATAATTATTGTTATACAAAAGGTTAACATATTTTGACGAATGTCGTCACATTGCTTTTGAAGCAATGAATAATATGTATAACGATAATATATATATATATATATATATATATATATCTATTATACATTTGACAATGTTTTTTGAATTCTAGGGCTGACTAGGACAAGATAAAGAGTGGCTGAGATTTGATCTTGTGAAATGAAAGGTTGAGATGAATCTTTGAAACCATGAATGTGAGCCTAGAAATTTGGTCCAGCTTTGAAATTTGGTCCAACTTTAAAATTTGGTCTAGCTTTGAAATGAAGTGATCTTTGAAATCATGAATGTGAGCTTGGAAACTTGGTCCGGCTTTGAAATTTGGTCCAACTTTGAAAGTCGCCAGCTAAATTTTCTTACGCAGATTTGTTGTTCCGAGCCGAATTTGTTGTTCAATGACGAAGGCGTTTGCGCCGAATTTGTTGTTACGCGCGCAAGGTACCCGCGCCGTTAAATATTTTTATTCTAATTTGTTGCTCTTTTAAATTTTAATTATTTTTTGGAGAACAAAGATTTCGTGGGGCAAATCTTAAATTAACCGTGCCCACGGACACCGATTTTTTGCACTAATTTGTTGTTCCGCGCCGGATTTGTTCGTTTGAATTTTGGAGGGAGAAATAATTTTTGGGGCGAACACAGATTTTGAGGAAAAATCTTAAATGAACCGTGCTTGCAGGCACGGGTTATGACTAGTATATATATATATATATATATATATATATATATATATTGAATGTTAATATACAAATAGACAAGATAGTAGCAAACTTATATGGTAAAATAGATTAGGTTGTATCGAGAGACTAAGCTTCACAAGTCACATAAAGAGGGGTCTGACCTCTCGTATTATGAAGTCTACAGACACTTGTGAGTCTTACCATCTTAGATATAATGGCCGAAACCCATTTGTAAGACAGTAGGAGAATGAGTTGTCGAACTCAGTCTCGTACATACTGATGTACCTGAGTCTAGATTAACCAAAATAAGTTATTCTTATATTTTATTAAGACACGTGTTCATGATGAAACACGAGTCTGATAAAATAAAGAAATGACTAAAGTATTTAAATTGATTCGATTAGATCGAATGGTCAAGTACTTTACTATATTAAATCTTGTGTAATTAAAAGAAAATGTGATTTTCTCTCAGGTCAAGTCTGTTAACACATCGGTGTGTTAAAAAGATATGAATCGCACTTAGTTAGACTTGGTACGATCCATAGCCAGTGACTCTGAGTTAAGTCCTCCCTCTGGGTTAAGTCCGAGATAGTAATGCCTAGGTTTTGTTAATGTTCTATGAGGGCATTATCTATAAGATATTCATTAAATCGATCATTAAGAAGTTGTATAATTACTCGAATCTCATGAGTCGAGTCAGACATCATAATTGATGATGACTTCTTGGATGAAATTCAGAGTAGTAACTCCGATTTATACTTGATGCAATCAGAATAGGTACATGTGTGTAAATAAATTTTGGAATTTAGTTTACGTGTACAAGGAAAATGTTTCCTCATTTTCTGCAAGTAAATCTTTAAGTTGAAAGGTTGGTGCAGAAAGGAAAATAGTGAAGTTCAATCATGTTTGGTAGAGAACGGTTTTTCATCCTAATTCATATAAGCGGATTAGAATGAAATTGTTTTTCACCAGCAGATGTGTATAGATCTACTCGGACCAAACTCGATGTAAACGCTCAAGTTGACCATGAAAATTGGAACATTCACTTATAAGTTCGTTTTTCTAAATATGATTTAGACGAACCAACTTATATAAATTAGCCAGAAAGTTTTCAAGGTCAGTGGGAGCGTATAAATTACATGCGAGGCATCAAAGGGATGGAACATTTATTTTGACAAAGTAATCAAAAGGTTTGACACTTTACCAGAAATAGATATGAGCCATTTGAAATGACCAGTAACAAATTTAAAATTATTATCGTAAGGTACGATGGACTGGATAAGATCCAAGGAAATAAAATATTATGGATTCCGACAAACCAACTGAATTATTTGAATGAGATTCAAATGGTTGGTCTAACATGAACATAGAAACCCCTTAAGTCTGTAGTGTAGACGGTTTTAGCAGATCCACTCATGAAGACTCTACCACATGAAGTCGGGAAAACTTATGTGTAAAAACGATATAAGATACCGAGATAAATTGGCCTGAATGCAAGTGGGAGATGTAGAGGTATGATGCCCTCGAGGCATTTATCTCTGTGTGAATAGCACAAACGTCTTGTTTGAAATAACAGTAAGCTGTTTGGTAATAATTTGTCTAAATTATAATGTAGTAAACATTAGATATTAACTTAGTTAAAGTCCTGAGACTTTATGCAAGGTACAACAGGTATCGAGATGAGTATCTCAATCATGGAGAAATGTTTGACCGTCTGTAGCATAAGTCTAACAGGGTTCGTGGTCGTAGATGTTTCGAGACAAGGATATCGAAACATCGGATAGACCATTGTATCCTTGTCTTCACCGTTAAGCGATGGCGATGATCTCATGATCATTCGATTTGGGGAAGTCGGAGACGAGACACATGTGCTCATTAGAGAATGAGTTCACTGAACGATCCACAAAGTTATCATATGGTTACATTGAGCAATCTGTCAATGATAACTCTTAGTGATGATAGGCAAGTTGGTCTTTTGACTTGAGGTCATTTTACGAACCTGTGCGTAGACGGTGCCACTTAGATCATTTACCTAGCTTCGAGCCTAGGCCTGTCGAAATGTCTTTGATTGGGTGTCACTTGAAGCGTACGAGGAGAGTAATGACCAAGAGAGGATTCGTCTCTCCCGGTCAATGGGAGTTAGTGTCGTAGAGTTAGTTCGGTCTTTAGCAAAATCTCTACGCAAAGTATGTTGGAAGAATTCCAACATTAGTTAACTAAAGACTGATAGAAACTAACCAGAGTCAAGTTATTGGGGTTGACAGTTATACAATACCCTAGACTTGATCAACACGACATAGTTTAGACGAAGAGACTATAACTACAGAAATCATCACCGACACATTTAGGGTGGTCCCGACAATTCTCATGTTGATGAGCTAACCACATTATGATGATTCTGAAACAGGGACGGCATCCACTGCTCGTGATCACCGCCGTATAGGGCTTCGAGCCCAACCTGTAGTAGGGTCAGGATGTAGGGTCATACACAGAGTGCGACCTTCGTCTAGTAATAGGTAGAAATTAGTTAGGGAGAATATTTTACATTTTTGATGCAAGGGATGGAATAATTTCATTTGATGCAATATGATAATTTAACTCTAGATATGGACTAATTTGCATATGATGCAAAAGAGATTAAATGTGTCTTAAATTATTTAAGACTGTATTTAATATAAAAAATGCAAGAAAAATCTCATGGGTAAGACGGGAATGTCCCGGTCTACGCCCAGGTTCGAACGACGTCCAATTCGGACGCTAGATGCCCAAGATACGCCCAAAACAGCCAAATTGATCAGATCGGGTCAGACCAGGCTGACCCAGGCCAGACTGGGTCTGGCCTGGGTGCCTGGCCAGACCCAGGCAGCCCAGGCGCCCGGCCCACATGGGCCTGGGTGCCCGGCCCAGGCCCAGGCCAAGGCCCGGGCGACTGGCGCCCTGGGCACCTTGGGCACCTGGCCTGGCCTGGGCCAAGCACCCAGGTTGGGCGCGCTAGTCTGGGCTTGCCCAGCTGGCCTGGTGGGCCCCGTAGGTAGGTTTTCTGAAACCTAGGTTGGGCAGTTTTTGACGGCTCAGTTTTTGCAAAAAATAAGCCTTGGGCTGATCTTTGGACGATCAATTGGAGGATCAAACTAACTCCGATTGACGAACCGTTTTTTCCTATGTGTTCACCGTTGAACGCCCTTTGTATTGATAGGTTGTATCAATCATGAAGCTCAACGGTGAGGGAGTTAAAATTCATGGAAATTTGCACTTTGTGAAGGGCAAACTAACTTGATTTAATTAACTCTAATTTATTAGTCCCACATCGGTTGTGCGGAAAAGGGGAGAGTCCGCCGCCTATATAAATAGGGGCCTCCCCCTTCCTCCAAACTTGTCCCAAGCTGTAGATCTGAGCGGCTCTCGTAAATGTTGGAGCACGCTCGGATCTAGGCTTAAATTAATATCTCTCTATCTCCCTATATTTCTGCCTTACTCTTGAGGGCTCTAGCAAAACCGCAATGAACTTCAGATTCGGATCCGAAATCTAGGCGAAGGTTTCACTCGCGTATAACTTTCTTCGGTGCGCGGTTGGCTCGGCGACACGCAGATTGCTTGCCTCGAGATGCGGAGCGGTTAGAGGAGCGGCTCGGCGTGGGATGGGGAGCGGCTCGGAAGACGGTGCAGAACATCTCGCATGCCCTAGGGTTGAGATTTCGGGTATGTATTTTATAAGCATTAGTTTAATTTAATCGCAGTAGGTTAGATCCTTCTTGGGATGGTCAGAACCATCCCGAGTCGGCATAGATCTTGGCTAAGGGTCTTGTACCTTAGGGCTAAGTTAAATTGTTTAATTGCATGTTATATAGATTAACTTGTTTATTCTTCCGCTGTAAATTTTTTTATGTCTATGTTCCGTCCGACTTAGGACGGGAATAGAGTTTTTGTGCCCTAAGGGTCCTAGAAAACCCTTCATGAATCCCTAGAAAGAACAAAGCTTTTGAGCTTTTGGGATTTCTCTTCGCATTTCAACGTAAGTTGTTGAATGCGATATTCTAAGCTAAGGTTTTGAGCTAGCAATTTTTCATTAGAAGTGCTCAATTCTTTAACTTGAGAGAGAAATGTGTCTCTCTCACTAGTGTCACAAATATGCACATCATTCATATTTACATTAGCAGATTCTAATTCATGCACCCTACTCATAGCATCTTTAAATTTTCCTTTAAATTTAGTGTATGAGTTGATGCACTTACTTGACCCGTTGGAGACCATATTGTAGCGAAATTCAAGCTCCTCATATGAAAGCTTTAGCTCCTCCTCACCTTCATCATCGGATTCCTCCTGCTAAAGCTTGACGAAGACTCTTTCCCTTTTGCCATGAAGCACACTTCTTCATTGGTGTTGAGCCAAGCCTCCACCTCTTCATTACATGATCTTGAAGAGAGATCTTCCAATGTTGTGAAGCACATGTGGGTTTGCTCCTTGTCGTCTTCTTCTTCATCACTTTATGAGTCCTCACTTGAGTCATCGAATGTTCCAACAAGACCCTTCTTCTTGTTTTTGTATTTGGAGTTGCATTTCCAATATTTCTTCCCTTTCCTTTTGTAAGAATCTTTGTAGGGTTTGGAAGGGCATTCAGTAGAGAGATGACCTTTACCACTGCAAGTATAACAAACCTTGTTAGATTTAGAGGCAAACTTTGACAAAGAGTTACCTTACTTTCCATTGAGGAATGCTCTTAGTTGCTTGGCAAGCTCTATGATTTCATCACCACTAGCCTCATCCTTTACATCTTCACTTGAAGATTATTGATGGAATTTCTTTCTCCATTTGATTGGCTCCTTCTCGACATGGAATGCAATCCCTTTTAATTCTCCGGCTTCTCGGATTTGGATGGTTGAATATCCTTCTTGTGTTGAAGCTTGACTTCATATGCCATGAGATTCCCAATGCACTCCTCAACGGTGTATTTGGACATGTCGTTAGACTCCAAAATACAGTTAGGCTTTGACTCCCATTTGGGTGTAAGAGAGTCAATGATCTTCTCCGTTCGATCCTCTTAGGAAATCACCTTCCCAAGTCCTTCCAAAGCATTCACGATGTCTGTGAACCTTGTGAACATTTCCGAGATGCTTTCTCCTTCCTACATCTTAAACATTTCATATTTAGATCTAAACACACTTTGTTTAGATTTCTTTACCTTGGACGTCCCTTCATGAGTAATCTCTAATGTATGCCAAATTTCATTGGACGTTTTGCATTTGGAGATGTGGTTGAACTCATTTGGAATAAGGGCGCAATGGAATGCATTCATAGCCCTCGCATTGTATTTGATTGAGTCCTTCTCCGCCTTTGTCCTTTAGTCCATAGGTGTGGTAGGCTTCTCAAAGGACGAATCTATGATGTCACATAGGTCTTGACCCTCTAAGTAGATCATCATCTTGATCTTCCAACTAGGGTAGTTGGTTCTGTTGAAGAGCGAGAGTCGAATAGTTGATAAACCTTCTTCTTAAAATGTAGATGAAGCGTTGAATGCCATCGTTGTAGAATGCTTCAACCTTCCTTTGATACCAATTGTAAGGATCGTCTATGCCTTGCAATACTAAGAACAAACACTCTAGATGGGGTGTGAATAGAGTAATGGCAATGATCATGTAATTAAAAATTAAACTTGTAAATGCGGAATTATAAGTGCAAGACGAATTTAAACAACACAATCAAGCAAACTCTAACACACAGATTTTACCATGGTTTCCCAACTTGGGTACATCCAGCAGCACCAAATATTCACTATGATTCTACACAAGGTAGTGAATACAATCTCACAAAGAGATATGAACTTTCATAAAGAAAGTTCCAAACTCTCACAAAGAGAGAAACTAACTCTCACAAAGAGAGTACATAGTTCTCACAAAGAAAGCAACTAACTCTGACAAAGAAAGTTAGGGTAAAACTCTCACAAAGAGAGAAAGTAACTTTCACAAAGAAAGTTAGGGTTTCAAGAAACAAATGAAACAAATATACTCTTACATGTGCTTTGATAAGATGAACTTATTCAATATGAATGCAAGGCATGGAAGGGGATCTTTAAGTGTTGAGATGAGCTTGATTGCACTTGGATAAGAGAACTCTTGCTAGCTTCAAAGCGTGAAGAGATTAGAGCTCATGAGAGGGAAATGAGAGAATGAGAGTTGCTTAATGAATATATATGATATACAATGTTAACCAAGGGTTCTAATAGAACTAACCCATCTCCTATATATATGAAGCCACAATAACCCCTCAAAACAAAAAAGGCCAAATAAACAAATCTGCAACAGCTAGATTTTAGTAGTTTACGGCTCGGACAGGCGACTGATGAAGGAATATCAGTCGACTGATCAACGACTAGATTTTCCCCAATGGCTATAATCTGAGACAGGACAAGCGATTGTAGAAGACTACACATGCACATGTACAATGTGCAGGTGCCTGTAAAGACTTCGTCAGGCGACTGTCACATTGGATGGAATGGAGCAGGAAAAACATAATATTCACACTTGTGCATTCAGACGACTGAAGTGCAAAGTCCATGCGCATGAAGAATGACAAGCGACTGTAAACTCTACATCAGTCAACTGACCCACAAGATGGAGTGATGCCCAGAAATGACCAGTTATGTACTTTGGCATACAGACGACTGTAGAACAATGTCCAGGCACCGGAAGGAAGACATGCACCTGTAAAATGGACTTCAGTCACCTACACCAAAAGCTCAATAAAATATTTAAGAATTATTGACTTGAGCTATGCACAACAGTCGCCTGTAGAAGGCTGGCCAGGCGCCTGGTAATCACTAGTCGCTTGTCATGCCTTCAACAATCGCCTGTTGGAAAGCCCGAAACTCCAATGAGAGTCCTTGACAAGGGGAACCTATAAGATTGGTTTCTATGATAATCCTAAGGCTCACTAAGAAGGTTAATGCATATGCATGAATCAGTAGACCATCTATCAAGGCATTACAAAATCCTAGACTCAAAAAGAGAAATGCAAGTAATATGAATTACATGGATTACATTTTGCATCTCCTAGAGTCTAAGGCTTCAAGCTCATGATGCTTTGATGCTCCCCATCATCTTCACAGCTTTGGGACCTCTTGATGAGCTCTCTGTCAAGTTCCAAGCTTTGGCAATGCTCCTCTTGATGTCTATACTTGCACCAAGCTATTAGTCTCCAGAAATGATATTCTTCAATTGATTAAATATGAGACTAAAAATGAGAGTCATTAGCAACAACATAATGTTGTGATCATCATCAAAATAACATGGGTCTAAAACACCAATACCTAACATAAAATCCCTCAAAGATGATGCATTTGCCCTTCAGTCTTGCTCCTCCAAGCTCATTGCCCCATTAATGGCCTCCAACCCTAAAAATATAGAAGAAGGAATAATGAATTCTGGTTTTGGGGGGCTATAACCCTAAAAAGCTCTAAAACTCGTATTGGGTCCGAACTATCTGCTCAAATTCTGCTACCGACTTCACCGCAGCTTGCACATGCATATCAGCTGGATCCAGGTCAGGTTTTAGAGCTGCTTTGCTCAACCTGCTGCTTCGCTTCATGTGGCACTCTTAACAGTTGGATCTGGGTCGGATCGCTGGGACTGTGCTCAACCCGTAAAAAACCTGACCACAATAGCGGGCGGTCGCTGACGTCGGTGCTTACGTTGGTGCACGCATTCAGCACGTGTGCTAGCATAAATTTTGAATTTTTCATTTTTCGTCTTTTTAAAATGATTTTTGGGATGTAAAAATCTCGGAAAATTTTCCCGACGTCCGAAAAATTTGGAAAAATAGCAGTTAGACTTGAAATATTGCAATATTCACCTGAAAAATAAAATAATCCAAGATTAGGCCATAAAATCGTATTTTTGCACATAAATGTGATAAAATCCACTTTTAAAAGATATTATGAAAATACATGTATTAGAGTCCAAATAGGAAAATGAAATGCGCAAAATGATGTCAAATACGGGGGTAAAATAAGCAATATTCTCCTAGAATCACACCCCTTAGCTAGCTTTTTGCTAGTCATTAGCAAAATAAGCTTCTAAATCGGATTAACCATACAACCACATTAATCTCTATCCATTCTTTATGGCAATCCTCTAAAAGTTATTTCCATCATGATTTCAAGCCAATATGCACAATCAATGTGATTTCAAGTCATTAGCAAAAGTTATTTCCCCATGACATTCTCCCTAATTTAGTTCACAGAAAAGTAAAGTAACAAGCATTGTTTTGCATTTGTTAAGACAAATCACAATGTCATTTCCTATTTTTCAACGTTCAAGGGTTTGGCCATCGCAAAGCAAGGTTTCTTCTAACATATGGGAGGTGAGAATGCATCACTTATGTCTATTATTGTTGTTCTTTTTCTTATTTTTACAAAACTTTTGAAGGGTCCATATAGTGAGCTATAGGTCAATGACTCCTAGATCGGACGATCTTCAGGCATTAGGCCAAGAAGGACCCCTTAGACTTATCGGCTCGAACCATCTAAGTTTCGTTTTATTTCCCGTGCACTCCCCCAAACTCCGTATTTTAACGCAGAATCTCCACTGCTTCTTGAGGCAGGAAGATCCAACTAGCTACTCAACAAGAGTTGGATGAACGATGCATAATTTTTTTTCTTTATTTCTTTTCTTTTCTCTTTTTTTGAATTTAAACATAAACTACAACTCATCCACCCACTCCTTTTGAGTAAACCTAGCATAAACTAATGGCCAAAATCATAGCCAATTAAAAACCAATCCAATCCATTATTTCTATCCAAACTCATGCATAACAATAACTAGCGAAAAACTCTTCTCAAACTATTTCGAGGATAATAGTCAAGGACATATAAACTAGTTTCATACGAGGCATGTTAATACTTGATCCCATATAGGAAAAGGAATTAGAGCATGCCAATCACAATTTCAAGAGTTTGACATAAAAATAGTAATACGAAAAAGTGCACGGAATTAAACATTCAATGGACTACACCAAAAAAATTTGATGAAGGCAAAGATGGATGCACATAACAATATGATTGCAATATGATTGGATGATGATGATGCATGATGTCGTTCCCTTAAAAAACTAAGCAAAAACAATTAAACCATTACAAACAAACAACAACTAAATATCCTATAGAATCTAACACTCTTCCCCCAACTTAAAGATGAACATTGTCCTCAATGTTGAAAAAGTATTAGATTTATTCAAAGATACCAGAAACAAAAACATAACAAAGGAAAACATACTACTAAAGTGATAAAACTAAAACTTGTATTCATTTTATCAACACTACTGGTAGGAACACACTGTAATCAAATTGCAGATCCCAAATGTCTAATGGTGGAGGAAGATGCTCAATCAATTTCTTTTGTTCCTCAGCCAGAATTTTTCCTCCACTCGAAGCTCTATGGCCAAGTGACACAACCAAGCATTTCTCCTTTATATTTCTACATATGTCATGCAAGATATACATTGTGGGAATAACATGTGGGCACACTTCACCTTCAACATAAGTATTCCAAATATAATCATCAAAATAAAATAAATAAGTCAAAGCATGTTGTCGAAAACTCCCTAAAAAATTGCACCAATCTCGGTGTGATGCTCAACCACAGGAGAGGGAAATACCGGATGTTGGAAAAAAACTGGGGGAGGGCACAGTTCTGGCTCCATCAAGATGATCTCTTTGCTCGTGTCCCTACTTGTCTCCACCTCTTGTTCAACCAAAATTGCTTGCTCGTCCTCTCCATCTTTGCATACATAGGCCAAATCAGTTGGCCCCTCATATTCTGCCATGTCACTACTTTGATATATGCTCTCAGTTTGACATGGCTCCATTGAAACACCTGAAATAGAAGAACAATCTTTATCAGAAATTTGTAATTGTTCTTTATAAAGTTTACCTTCTTCGATGCAAGTGGCTAGTCATGCAAGATTTTCATTAATTTGCTGAAGTGTCTCACTTAAGGATTGAAATTGCGCACTTTGCTCTTTTTGCTCAAAACACGCTTCAGCAACATCATCTGGCTGGGGTAAACAATGACCACCAAAAGAAAGATCTGTTGGCTCCATCATCACATCCTTTAGAGTCACATACAATGTCTGAGCTTCCTTTCTCATGGACTCCAGATATCCCCATGCATTCTCATGTGTGTACTCTACGAAGGCTCCGTTGTCCAGCATCTCTAAGTAACACTTTGTCTCTGGTTGTATCCCTTCAAAGAAGAACTGAAAGAGATTAACCACTGTTTGCACATGATGTGGACATCCCCTCACTAAATCTGTGAACCTTCTCTAAGTCTAATAGAAGGATTCACTATCGCTTTATGCAAAGTTCGCAATTTTAAGCTTCAATAAAGTCTATTGCAATATATGTTCATCATACCAAAAATTTGTGCAAAGAAGAGGAATGTGCATCATACCAAAAAAGAGGAATGTGCATCATACCAAAAATTTGTGCCATTAAAGTCCATTGCAATATATGTTCTTTGAATTTTTAAAGAAAAAAATAAAAACAAATAAAATGACTCAATAAGTGTAAAATAAACAAATAGAAGGACTCCACACTAAAAAGATGGAAGTATCAGACCACACAGTCCAGAATCAATCGAAAATGAAATATGCAAAAATCGTTGTCCTCGGCAACGGTGCCAAAAACATGACACATGCAAAAGATTACTCACACTCCCAAGTATAGGAGGTCGTCAAGTAATAAAGTCTCGGTGAGCACAGGGTCAAGCACAAGGACAAGTTGATTGAGATATCACAAGATTCAATTTACTGGAGAAATGTGATGGCTAGAGTACAACCACCTCGTTATAGGGATAATGGTGCAAAGATGGATGAAATGATCGACCTAATCTATGATAACTAGTGTTAGAGAATCAGATGGGAAAATGGCAAGGAAGAGTGTGTATGTTATGCTTTCATTAGGGCCATAGTTTACTATGCTATCCAATCTCACTTGGATTACATAATCTCGCTTCCAAGCCAAGGTATGCGACATCAGAAAGTCAAACACTCAAAACAATAAAATCAGTAACTTAGGTAATCATCGGATTCATTTATTTCATGACATGAACATGTCAATAGATCAACCTCCTGGTTCATCACCCTCCTAGGGCCCCTTTATGGGTTTTTTGCACATAGATAATGCCTCGCATCACATCATCCTCCTTGTACCCTTTTACGGGTGGTGCATGATTTAATCAAACATAGAAACATGTCAATCCAATGATATAATCATATAATTGGGCTAGAGATGAATAAACGCATAGTAATCATAAGCCCAAACTACAACAAAACACATCATAATATTAGCTAAGCATTATGAAAAAGATGACATTTTTATAGCATAACATCATTCCAACACAAAATGCTTAAGCCAAATACAAATAAACAGGAGAAAAGGGAAAGAAATAGCCTATAATCCCTCAATGGTGGTGCCTTTGCCCTTCAATATTGCTCCTCCAAGTCAGTGCCCCTTCAATGGCCTCCATACCCAAAATGTAGAAGAATGAAGAAGGAATTCCCATTTTTTGGGGGCTAGAACCTTATAAAATGCTCTAAAACATGCTACCCACTACAGCTTGTGTGTGCATAATTGACAGATCCAAGTCGGGTTTCATCATTGTTCAACTTGATCCACTGCAGCTTGTGTGTGCATAACAGCCAGATTCGAGTCGGGTTTCAGCATTGTGCCAACTGATTTGCTGCTTCGCTTCATGAGCAGGGCACGCCTAATAGTGTGATCCGGGTCAGGTTGTTGGGACTGCACCCGACCTACAACAAACATACCCAAAATAGTAGGTGGTCACTGACGTCAGTGGCTGGCGTAAATTTTAAAATTTTCTTTTCTTTCTTTTTAAAATGATTTTTGGCTTGTAAAAATCCCAAAAAATTGCCTCGACGTCCAAAAAATCTAACAAATAGCCATTGGACTTGGAAAATTACAATCTTCTTAAAAATAAAACGAGCCAAGATTAGGTCATTAAATCATATTTTTGCACAAAAATGTGATAAACTCTAGAATTAAAGGATATTATGAAAATGCATGTATTAGAGTCCAAAAAAGCAAATGAAATGCGCAAAATGATGTCAAATACGGGGGTTGTTAAGGGTATTTCACGTGCATATTTCCACCCCTTTCAACCTGCATTTTTCATGTTTATTTTACATCGTCTCGCACTTTCAGTTCCACTTTTATGCTTTGGGCGTATCTTTTGTACATTACAGGGAATTTGCTCTAAAACGATGAAAATCGAGGAAGGGAAGAACTTGGGAGAAGAGTTGGCAAGGAGAAGAAGAATGTAGGACTTGATGGAGAGAAACAGGCAACATGGCCGTGCGTTTTTTCATGCACGGCCGTGTCATCATATCAGATGGGGCAGAGAGGAGGAGCAGCTTCAGCAGCACGCCATGTGGCTTCACCGCACGGCCATGTCTAGATGAATACAGGAAGGGGTCTGCAAACCTTATGCAAACACGGCTGTGCAGGATTAGTGGCACAGCAGTGCGAGCTGATGCACATGGAGCTGTATGTAGCATTGGAGATGAATCGACACGGTCATACCGATTAGCAGTATGGCCGTGCGCAAGACGACGGCTGTAGCTAACCCTAATTTCTTAGTGGCGGCACGACCATGCCGCTTTGCAATACGGCAGTATGCCTGTTATTTTCTAAAATCATATAAATAGTAAACTGTAATCTAAACCCATCATCTTTTGACTAGCGCTATCTTTGTATTGGGCATTTTTTGGGCTTCCTTCTAAGGTTTTCTTTCCTTTCAATTTTGGATTTTGGATCAAAGTTTGTAAGACTCTCAATCTCTCTCTCCTTAATTGAATGTTCTTGCTATTGCATCTCTTTTGATTTTTATAGATATTGTTCTTATCTATTTTGGTATTAATCTCCAATGCGTTCTCATCTGATGTTTTCTACGGTAAATCTGATGGATGGTGAGTAGTCCTCTTGCCTAGTGCCATGTAAATCCCTATTGTAGGTTATTTGCATGATGGATCGACCCAAATATCAATCCAAATAGGTTTTAGTTAGGCATGGGGTTGGATGCAATAAAACATCAATCCATCTCATTAGTGAGATACACAATCTTAATCACCGACCAGAAATCGATGTTTTGGTTTGATTCCCCAACTAATGGATTGACTACCTGATAATAGGCCATGACGCGACATCGGGCCATAATTATTAGAACCACCTAAATCGAGGATTTCGACGAGACATCGGAGCCCCGATAGGGATCCAACCCATCCTCCCGAGTCCTCTCTTACGGTTAGATGGTGAGAGGACGAGGATTGAGATTCAAACCCTCATCGACAACTTTAACCTAATTGATTGATACGTTAGGTCCATCTTACAGATAATCTACAATAGCGGTGATACATTAGCCCTAGCATTTCTCATATCTGAAATCACTCTAGCTCGACCCCCATCTCACCTTTGAGATATAATACTCGCGTAGCTATATAAAACACGATACTGATCATTCATTAAACCACTGCCTCCTTGTATTCGACACCCGCTGCTATAACACCCGTACGGTTGCGGTAATTTAAAACATAACAAGTTTTTGGTACCGTTGCCGGTCAGGCAATCGGTTTGAATTTGCATCTGGTTTAGGGCTTAATGGAATACTCTTTTTTCAGTTTTCCTATTTTTTCGTCTTTTGCTATCTAACTTGTGCAGCTGACGGGTTCCTTGAGTTTTGTCTTCTTTCATGCGCAAGCGAAGCCAGAGTACAAAAAATCGTATACCCCTTGATCCTAAGATGAGGCAACTTTGAGGAGACTAAACGTAGATCGAGCCATAGAGTAGAGTAGGAGAGAATGGCTGAGGAAGCAAGACAATCGAAGTCCCTCATGGACTTCGTGATGCCTTTAAACAACCCGACGTCTAGCATAGTGCGCCCCGCGGTCCAGGTGCAGAATTTTGAATAGAAGACAGGGTTAAATCACTTTATTTAGCATGAACAGTTCAGCGGTCATCATTCTAGAAGCCCAAACGAGCACTTAAACAATTTCATGGAGAAGTGTGTATAATCAAGCTAAACGGCGTCACCGAGGACGCGTTAGATTGAGGCTATTCATGTTTTCATTAAGGGACAAAGCCAAGGAGTGGCTGAAAAGCAAGGATACCAATTCATTCACCACGTGGGATGCATTAGCCAAGGCTTTTCTGAACAAGTTCTTTCTGCCTGGGAAGAACGTGAATCTGCGCAACGAAATCACGTCTGTCAGCCAACATGACCAAGAGTCGCTATATGAGGCTTGGGAGCCTTACAAGGAGCTGCCGAGGAAGTGTCATCATCACGACGTGCCAAAATGGCTTCTAATCTAGACTTTCTACAATGGATTGAAGCACGAAGTGAAAATCTCTATAGACATCGCAGCTGGCGATGCTATTATGACAAAGACCCCAGAGGATGCAAAGACACTGTTGGAGGAAATAGCCTCCAATAATTATCACTGGAGAATAGAAGGAAGCTACAAAGAAGGGAAGAAAATTTGATGTTGATAAGATCACGCTCATTGCAACCAAATTTGAGTCCCTTGGCCAGCAGATAGCACATATTCGTAGCAAGGTCAAGGCATCATCTTCTTCTTCTTCCCCCACTATGGCAAGTTGCGAGCTCTATGGAATACAAGGCCACCAATCCATTGAGTGCCAATTTGCAATGACATAAACTCATGGCATGTCAATTGAGCAAGCAAATGCCCTCTACAACCAAATGCCGCAGGAAATCCCTACACTCCAACCTACAATGCGAGATGAGGAAACCATCCCAACTTCTCATATCAGAGCGGCAATTTTCAGCAGCCGCCCAACCAACCGCCCAGATTTCAGTAGCTGAGGCCTTAAGGAAATTCTCGACAACCACCTCTACAAAAATCTCGCTTAGAGACTACAATGGACAACTTCATTGTAATGCAGAGCCAGAGAAATGATGCTGTCCAGAGTTCGATCATACAGATCACCTCTAGGTTGGACACATTCACGACATCCATCAAGATGCTGGAAACTCCAATGGCGCAGATGGCGCAGCAGATAAGCTCGATGGCGAACACCCAAGGACAGCAGTCAGATCAACTTGAGCAAAACCCATAGGCAATGCACGCTGTTATGTTAAGGAGTGGGAGTCTACTGCAAGGACCATCTGTCAACACTGGTCCTGAATATGAAACCTTCGCTCCTAGGAGGAATGTTATTACTGAGGAGGCTAAGGAAAAGGAGGAGACAACAGAGCCGTCTCGCGTCTACATACCACAGGTCACATTTCCCTAGAGGCTCGCCAAAGCCAAATTGGAGCAGAAGTATGGGAAGTTTTTCGAGGTGCTGAAGCAATTGAATCTGACCATCCCTTTCCTTGACGTACTTACTGAGATCCCCTCATTTGGAAAATTTCTCAAGGACTTGATGAAGAGGAAGAAGGAGGCAACTGTCGCACTTTTAGAGGAGTGAAGCGCCATATTATAGAACAAGCTCCCCACAAAGCTCGAAGACCCAGGGAGTTTTTGAAGGGTTTTGGGGGACCCTTAGGGCATTATTCTATGCCCGTCCTACATCGGACGGACGATAGAGGTAGAATAACATGCATCGGAAAAAGAATCGTTAAACTATTTAACGAAAAACCCTAAGGATAGAAGACCCAAGCCATGATCTCTTCTATCTTGAGGTGGCTCTGACCACCCCAAGAACTACTGCAATATAATTAAATGAAAGCTTTTAAACTACATATACGGAACTTTGCTTGCACCGGTAAAGTGTTCCAAACCACCTTCTACTCCCAAGCTAGCCGCCTCTGTGCTCCCGAACCAATCCATCCGAAGCGAGCCGACACCGCGCCTCTTGGCCAACCACTCGTCGAAGAAGATTTCACTTGAGTGCAATCCAACGTCTCAAACTTTGGATCGAATCCAAATCCTTCTCGTCGTTTTGCTAGAACGCGAGTGAAGGAAATGGAAGAAAAGAGGAGAGAGTAATTTTTGTCTCGAACTGAGCGTGCTCAAAATTTTTGGAGCTATTCAATTCCAGAGACTTGGTGCAAGTTTTTCTAAAGGATGTCGACCCATATTTATATAGGGAGTCGGACCCCCTTGCTCGTGCATGAGCAATATGAGACTAAAAGTGATTAGGGGAATTAATTAAGTTTAGTTTGCCTTTCTCACTGGCTAAACTTCAACTAAATTATTTTCCCTCACCGTTGAGCTTCAGAAGTGATACAACCTATCATTTCGAAGAGCTATGAACGGTGAATGCATAGAAACAAACGACGACAAATTCTGACTTTGTTTGACCCATCAAACAATTGCTCAAAGTCGAGCAAAAAGTCACAATTCGGTTGAAATTTGTAGAAGTCACAACCCCTAAGGTTTCTGGACAATGGGCCCCCTGCAGATGGGGCCCACCTGCCAGCTAGGCATGCCCAATTCGATCTGGGCGTAGCCAACGCCTGGCACGCGGGCTGACCCACCCACTTTGCGGGCGGTCTCAGACTCGCCCGCCTGCTGATCGGAGCTCCGAGATGTGCGAACACGCAACCGGGGCACGTGACTCGCTAGTCTTACTGCAAGCGCACGGTGTAGCGGCGAGCGGGTATCGAACACGAGGATGCCAAATGACAGTGTCTTCTTCAACTCACCTGGCTATAAGAACAGTCGAGAAATGTTTGCAATAAAGCTGTCACAGTCGTTCAATTGTATAAAAGGAATATCAAATTAATAAAGACGCCTAGGGGGTAGGGAATCCCCGCTACAAACCGTATCTCGTCATTGTGATTCGTAGGTGTCACAATTGTTAGACTTGAAATTCAGGTGAACTAGTTACAACTAAATGTAGAACCAAGCTCACGGTCTCGCGCTATTGCCGGTCTATAGCTAACCTAGGGTAGGGTCCAATCTCTTGCAAACCCTGACCTAGGCAAGCTAGCGTGAAGAACAACATCATCGTTCAATCGTATCTCGAGCCCACTCTCGTGCAAACTCAAGCTACGACCTAGGTTGGGATAGTTCCTACCCGTCCAATCTCTTGCAAACGGGTATTGGTATAGAATTGCAATCGAAAACCCTAGTTTCGGTCCAATCTCTTGCAAACCGATTCCGGAGAAATCCAATTGTAACCCAATTCGAATTTCTAGGGCTTCCTATCGAGTTGGGATCCAATCTCTTGCAAATCCCAATCGGTATGAATCCCTAGCTATTCGTATTAAATCAATCCCAAACTAACCCTAATCAATCCTAGCAATAATTTCACCTATTCATCACAAATTAGAAATAGGGTTCGTAGTGTTCATCCCTACGCCCTAAGACGATGAAACTACCCATAATTCATAATGAAATTCAATAGAAATTAACAAATAAAATCAGTAGAATTCATTGCAATATTCAATATATCAATAAAAATGGAGTTTTTGATAGAGAGAGAGACAAACCAATGAAGAATCAATAACATCCAACAAAATAACACTTTTCTCTCCCTCCTAAAAGCTCAATCTAATCTACTAAAAGTAATCTAAAAAAGGCTGCAAAAAGTTTTGAATAAGCTCTCTAAACTAGGTTAAAAAATGGGGTTAAATGCCCCCCAAAAACGTCCAAAAAACTGTGACGAAAATGCCCCTGCACAGCCTCAAAATCGTAGTTTACGCTACAGGCAGCACGGCTCACTCGGCCGAGTGACAAATGTCATTCGTCCGAGTGACAAACCCTGACAAATTCCAGTAAATTCGGACTTTTGGGCGTCGGCTCCTCGGGAGTCACTCGGCCGAGTGACTTCTTTGCTTCGGCCGAGGGGACTTCTTCACTCGGCCGAGTTGGAACTCGGGATTTGGCTGACAAATTACAGTTACTCTGGACTTTTTGTTGTCGTCGTCTTGATGCCACTCGGGTGAGTGGTGTCTCCGTGGTTCGGCCGAGTGGGCTGGTGATGCTCGGCCGAGTGCATGCTGATACTCTATCTTCTGCGTGTCCGATTTGGCCGGCCGAGCGGGCTCTCGATGTTCGGCCGAGTGACTCCTTCACTCGGCCGAGTGACATGCTCAAAATGCCCAATCTCCATATTTTTGCTCCCTCGTCGCTCCTACGAAATTCTTTCTTCTTCCACTCCTCTCCAATAGCAAAATTCCCCTCGAAAGAGTCACGGGTGACATCCCGGAGTGGGTGCATCTCAGAATCACTCCAAATCGCTCGAAATCTCCTGAAATTCGACAAAAACAAGAAATCGTGAAAAGCATCGCAATATTGCCGAAAAATCGTGAAAAAACGCGATTCGAGCGATCAAACTGGCATGCAAACATGCAGAGAAAAGGTGTAAAATATGGAGTGATCAAAATCCCCCAAGCTTACCTCTTACTCGTCCTCGAGGAAGATGAGTAAAAAGCGAACCCGGTGGATAAAGAAAATAGAAACGATGGAAAAGTGGAAAATGAAAATAAAAACGAAAAACGAAATAGAAAACGAAGAGGGAAGCTGCTAGATCATTTTTCTCAGGACGTGGGTTTTGCTTACTCATATAGCACGCATCGAATGTAAAACACATGTCAAAGACTTTTATTTCGATATCATAGTATAATTGTGCATTTGAAATAGAAAACCCAAGAATATCAATATAGCATGAAAAATGGAATAATTCTAGAATTAACATCGTCTGAAGCATCTAAAGCGGTATACAATATCGTAGATCACACACTTTTCAATTGAATGCTTTCTATAAGGAGTATAAGAGATATCACACAATAGAGTAGTAAGAATAGAAAAGTGTGGTTTTCATGAAATGAATGCTAAGCGTAGATTTCTGGATTTCGTGAAACTTTAGCGATCTCATCGAGTATAAAATATTACTTAGCCTAGGTTGTCATGCACCGTCAAGTATCCACTCTCTCACACATCATAGGATCCTCTCCCCCAAGCTTATCCATAAGTGTGGTGGCATATACAAAACAATATTTACATTCCACGTTTCTTATGAAGCTCCAAAAGTCAAAGAAAACAAAAATAAAAGCAAAAGAGGGAAGAAAGAGAGAAAGGATATGAGATGGGATCGTTTTCGAACTTCTTTTCTCTTTTTTCTTTTCTTATTCTCAAATCTTTTTCTTTTTCTTTTTCTCTTTTTTTTTCAATAGCATATATATACAAATGATCCCAAATCAAAGAGAAGGATATACAAGTATTTTTTTTCTTTGGGTTTTGGGGAATTTGGAGCATGTGATATAATAACGGGGGGATGCCAATAATAGAATTGCTAAGGGGAGATTCACCAATGAATTTAAAATAGAGAAATGATGGTCAAGATATGTGGAGAAAGAAATAAATGTATCTCTCGGTTCACTCTATAGGACGTGCATGACAATTTCAGTAGGGTAATCTAATCTACTCAGTTTGATCTCAAAAAAAAGCAAACTAGTCCAGATATATCAATGCTAGCAAACATTCAATCAACCTGAAGTGAAGCGTACAAATCATGCAATAAGAAGTGATATGAGAAAAGAAAGCAGTACTCCAGATATAAGCATCAATGCGTGAATCTTGGTGTGTTTTCGACGATAGCATACATATGAATCATCAGACATCAGCTAATAATAGAATTTCATCCATTTTCATACGGAAAAAGAAGTGGGTTACTATTTCTAAATGCAAAACAGGACATAGCATATGATATCAGAAACAAAAGCTATGACATGAGAAAATTAGCATGCATATAGAGAAAAGCTAACACCACGTCATCGTCATCACAGAAAAATCTTCTCTAGCAAAAGATGAAAGAAATAAAGATAAAAGAAAACAAAGATATTTACAATGCAACACACAAAGAAAAATAAGAAAAACGTGATGCATGGTAAAAAAATGAAAAAGTGATGAAAAATGGGTGCAAAAGCGGAAAAATGTGATAAAACTAAAGATAAAGGTGATAAAAGCAAAAAGTGTGAGAACTCACTCCCCCAAGCTAAAGTGCAAAGTATCCTCAATGTGCAAAGTGTGGCACACCGAGAGACGGGTAAAGGCTGGGGAGGGTGAGGATGCATGCATGATATATATATATATATATATATATATATATATATATATATATATATATATATATATATATATATATATATACACATATAAATGTAAAAATGTTAAGAAAATATGATGATGTGAATGATGCATGCAAAGATGGGAGTGATGCAGATATGTGTCACCAAAACTAACTCTCCCTCTCTCCCAAAAAAGATATATAATGATGTGAGCAAGATAGGGACAAAAATAGTTCGGGGAGGAGGGGGGCCAAAAATATATCGACAGGACCAGCAGAGAAAGGGCAGCATAACGACAAAAAAGATCAATGGCATCAAGGGTGTGCCTAAGCTGGTGGTGCTGCACCATCTCCGTCCTGTGGCGGAGGTGGAGGTGGTGGTGGGGGTGGTGGTGGACGTGTCTGCTGGGTGGGTGGGTGTAGTGGAGGCAGTCGCGCTCGGATCTGATTCAGGCAAACCTAAATATCGGGAAGCATGGCGACGCGGGTCTCCATGGAACTGACCGCGGCAGAGAGAGCCCTAAAATCGCCCCTGAGTCCACTCACCGCCCCCTCAAGAGCACGAATGCTCTGAACTAAGGCGTCAGTGGGTGGTGGAGCGGAGGGACGGACAGGTCTAGGCTGTGAAGGTCGGGGCTGTCTGATACGGGCAGTGTAAGTAATCGGGCCAGCAGGTAGGTGTGGGAGAGGTGCTGTGCTCACTAGTGGATGCCCAGCCTCAGTGCGAGGCTGGGACGCAGGCTGGGACGAGGAGGCAGCAGCAGTGGTGGAAGACAAAATCGGTGACGAGGCAGCAAGAGAGGTCAGTGACACAGGTGTGAGGACAGACGTCACGACACTCTCGGATAGAACAGCTGCGGTGGAGACAGAAAGGTCGACCGCTGGGGAGGAAGTGTAAGGACCAAAAGGTGACACCCCAGCGGACATCAAACCGGACAGGGTCCCCACGACCGCAGCAAAGGAAGGCTCACCACTCTCAAGTATGGTGGGTGGACGCTCGGGAAGAAGTGAAGAAATAGGCTCGACCGAGATAGGCACAGCAGTGGTGGGGGTGGTGGAGGACGTGGTGGACGGCTCAGCAAGGGTACTCCCGACACTGGCAGAAGTGGGGACAGAAGTGCCGGGAGGTGCAGAAAGTGCAGGCTCGGGCAGAGGGATCACGGGGTCAACATGAGGTGCAGGGTGCGCATGGGGTGCCTGCTCAGCGCCCTCAGCCTCAAGAACGTAAGCAGCTGGGATGAGGAGATCCATCGCTGGGATCCAATCCTCATGGGCCGGTCCTATATGTGTCTGAGCTAGGCTCGGGAGGATCATGTAATCGGCACTAAAAGGACCATGCAACCATACCCAGTGCCGCTGGCCGTGGGGACGAAGCATCTTCATCCGGGCCATGACGTCTATCTAGAGTGCAGTGGGGCCCTGGGCTCGTCTAAGGTCAGCCGGTAGGTCCACACCGGTCATCAGGGCTAGCAGAGTAATCAGACCGCCGCAGCAAATAGGTGAGCGAACGCCCACCGAAATGATGATGCGGTCTAAGAACCAGCTAGCAATATCAATCTCAACGGCGGGGACCAGGTCATCACTATCCCTATCGAGAACTCTGGGGCGAGTCATCGCGTAGAGCATATAGAGCTCAGGCGTAGACATCGTCACAGGCTCGTACCTCGCCAAGAAAGTGGTCGCCATGAGGCGGTAGGCTATGCGGAGGCAAGGGTGTAGGATGGCTGAGGCCTTGGCGCTATTAGGGTCAAAGCCATGGTGGGAGCCCGTGATACGTGTCCAGAACGTGGAAGTGTCAAATGATGGTGGTGGGATGTGAGTGGGTGCGTAGGCTCGGTCGGGGACGGGGACAGCGGGCCACTGGAAGAATGCACGAAGCATGTCAAGAGTGACCTCGCACTCTCGATCCATAAGGCGAAATGTGCATCCTCCAGGGGTCCGGGTGATCGAGCTAAGTACCTCAAGTGTCGGACGGACGTAGGTGTCCGCCGACATTGACAAAAAATCGCGCCAACCCACGTTGTGGTACAATGTGAGCATCCCCTCTAGCACCCCTAGGCAGTCCAGGTCTGCTAAGTGTGCGAACCTAGAGGGGACTATAGATCGCTGGGTGATACGCTCAAATCAGACGTGCTGTGTGTCGTCTCTGAACGTGATCCCCAATGGCCCGACAACGGGAGCCGGTGGTGGGATAGGATCGGCGGGGATGGGCTGTGCGTGGATGGGTTCGGTGGGAAGCGGCTGTGTGGGGGGTGGTGGACTAGGTGGAGGGGAGTCCTCCATAGCGTGAGAGGGACCGGCATCATCGGTCCTCTTCCGCTTGGAAGAGGCTCCTCGCGTGCGTGGCCTAGTGCGGGGCGGCATGTGTGCCGCGAGTGCTCACCCAATAAAAATACAGTGCGACGTGCTCAATAAAAGGAGCGAGTGTACCTGAACACGTCGCGAGAGCAAATCAGCAAGTGCGTGAGAAGAGCGCCACCTCCGCGAAGCTAAAAGTGCGTCCTGAAGCTCCCCTAAGCTCCCCCAAGATAGCCTGCAAGTCAAACAACGATATCAGCGGATAATATTCAAAATACATGGGGAGATGGGGTATAATAGATAGATAAACAAATTAATTTGATTTTTGGGTTCAACTGGTCTATGGATCGAGAAAAATAGGAGAAAAACGGCGTTTGGGAGCAAACCGAGGTGATAGGGAGTCGACCGGTGGTGAGGGGTGTCGCCGGAGGTCGGGGCGTCGACGGTCGGGCGATCACCGGCGGTGGTCGGCCGATCGGGCCGGCGGCGAGTCGAATCGGGCGAGGTGGCAAATGTCACGGGCGAGGGAAGTCGAAAGGGCGAGGCTCGGGCGAAGAAAACTGAGAATAGGCGCTTCGAAGTTTGCGCCGAGCCCAAGCGGTTTATATAGGTGCAGATACGACTCGGCCGAGTGACTATGTTGCTCGGCCGAGTGACGTATCGATAGAAAAAATTTAAATTTTCCCCGCCACTTACGACTCGGCCGAGTGGCTTCTGTCCACTCGGTCGAATGGAAAAAACTCCTTCGGCCGAGTGGCACAAGCTACTCGGCAATATACATGCTTGGAGGGTATCCGTTTCACTCGGCCGAGTGACTAAACGTACTCGGCCGAGTGACAGTTAATACGAAATGCACAAAAAAGACAGAGAGTTGGGTTCAGCAGACTTCCCTTGTTGGTGCCCCACTCGGCCGAATGGGTTCCTTTGCTCGGCCGAGTCGCATATGATACTCGGCCGAGCGACGTGCTGTTTTCTGCTTCGGGGCTCCGTTTTCGCTCTACTCTCTGTTTTTCTTTCTCCAGTTGGTTTCTTCCTCCTCCTACAGCCTGAGCGCATTCCTGGAGCACTCTTTCTTTTCTCTATCTTCCTCCACATGAGGGATCTCCTTTTCTCTTCTCCTGTCATAGAAATTAAGACCCGTTGTCACGGTTTTTATGGGCAAAAAGACTCAAAACACTAATAAAGTCTAAAACAAAAATAAAAACCAAAATAAAAAGAATGCAAAAACCATCGGGTTGCCTCCTGATAAGCGCTTGTTTAAGGTCTTGAGCTCGACCCCTTTGGATTTTCAATTAACGCTTGATGTTGGGTGCATATGGGATGCATCCGTCGAACTTGCCAGGAAGACCGCTCGGATTTGGATCGTGGTGGTGTGTGGCCTTCCTCAGCACCCCTTCATCATGAGCAATGTGGGAAATGGCTCCCCCAAGCTTGAGCTTGTTTCGGTCCTTGGCTTCGACGGTGACACCGATCTTCGAGTCGGTGGAGCTTTATTTGGACTCTTCAATGTCGAGAGCTTGCAAAGCTCCCGTATTCTCGTGACATCAGTGTTGCCATCATCATTTACCGTGGAGCTATTGGGAGAATCCTCCATCTTCTCTTCTTCGCTCAAATAGTGGCCCTCTTCGAGGCCGTCATCGTGGAGTGCACCGATAGAGTAGGGGATAGCCTCTTCAATGACCTCATCAAGGAGGTATGAAAGGTCATCTGGCCGTCCCTTGAGTAGATATATTCTATTTACTTCGTCCATAGGGACTCCTTCGAAATAATGCTTTAGCCGTTGCCCATTCACCTTGAACGCGGCTCCATCTTTCCCTTCCAATTCAAAAGCTCCTCCCGGTTGTATGCGCTTGATGGTGAAAGGTCCAGACCACCGTGACCTCAACTTCCCGGGGAATAGTCGGAGTCGGGAATTATATAACAAGACTTTGTCTCCGACCTTGAAGTCCGTGACAGTTATGCGAGCGTCGTGGAGAATCTTGGTCCTTTCTTTGTAAATTCTTGAGCTCTCGTAGGCGTCTCTTCTAATTTCATCAAGCTCATTGATATCTAGGAGCCGCCTCACCGCCGCACTCTTATAGTCATAATTGAGGGTTTTGATGGCCCAATATGTGCGGTGCTCCAACTCTATCGGCAAGTGACAAGCTTTTCCATAAACAAGTCGGAACGGCGTGGTGCCAATGGGAGTGCGGAAGGTCATGCGATATGCCCATAGAGCATCGTTTAACTTCATGGACCAATCTTTTCTAGATCGATCTACGGTCTTTTCAAGAATTTGCTTGATTTCCCTATTTGAAACTTCCACTTGTCCGCTCGTTTGAGGGTGGTAGGCCATGCCAATTCTATGGTTTACCCCGTACTTTTTCAACATGGCTTTAAATTTGTTTTCTATAAAGTGACTTCCACCGTCGCTTATCAAAGTACGGGGCACCCCAAAGCGCGGGAAAATATTCTGCTTGAAAAACTTGGAGACAACCCTCGCATCATTGGTAGGGGTGGCGATGGCTTCTACCCATTTAGAGACGTAGTCCACGGCCAATAAGATATACTTGTTACCTTTGCTTGACAGAAATGGTCCCATGAAGTCCACTCCCCAACAATCAAAAAGCTCAATCTCTAGAATGGGCCTCATTGGCATCTCATTTCGTTTGGAAATATTTCCGGTCCGTTGGCATCTATCGCACCCCTTGACGAAGTCGTGCGTGTCTCTGAACATGGTTGGCCAAAAGAATCCACTCTGCAATATCTTAGCGGTAGTCTTAGAAGCGGCGTGGTGTCCCCCGCATGGCATACCGTGGCAATGCAAGATGATGGAGGTGGCCTCCTCCTTAGAAATACATCTCCGAATAACCCCATCCTTGCATATCTTAAAGAGATACAGATCTTCCCAAAAATAGCTACGGACTTCATGCATAAATCTCCTCTTTTGTTGCGTGGGCATCCCGCATGGTTTAATCCCACAAGCCAAGTAATTGACAAAGTCCGCATACCAAGGAACTTCCTCGGGCCTTATGGCGTATAGCCTCTCATCAATAAAGGAGTCATCGATGGGCAAGCTCTCGTCCTCCTTGTCACGAATAAGCCTAGACAAATGGTCCGCCACAACATTGTCCGTACCCTTCTTATCTCTGATTTCCAAATCAAACTCTTGCAATAGAAGTATCCACCTAATTAACCTGGGTTTCGCCTCTTTCTTGTTTAGAAGATACTTCAATGCCGTATGGTCGGTGTGGACAATTACCTTGGATCCAAGGAGATAGGAGCGGAACTTTTCAATGAAATAAACGACCACTAGAAGCTCTTTCTCTGTAGTTGTATAATTTTTCTATGCGTCATCCAACGTTTTGCTTGCATAGCATATTGCATGAAGCTTTCTATCTTTCCTTTGCCCCAATACCGCTCCAATGGCTTGGTCACTTGCATCACACATGAGCTCAAAGGGAAGGCTCCAATCCGGTGGTTGCATGATGGGCGCAGAAATTAGTGCTTCCTTCAATGTATTGAACGCTTGCAAGCATTCACCTGAAAAAACAAATGGGACATCTTTAGCAAGCAAGGAGGTTAGAGGTCGGGCAATCAAGGCGAAATCCTTGATAAAGCGGCGGTAAAACCCCGCATGACCAAGAAAGCCCCTAATGCCCTTAACATTAATAGGAGGATGGAGTTTCTCGATTACCTCAATCTTCGCCTTATCAACCTCAATCCCTCTTGAGGAGACAAGGTGCCCAAGCACTATCCCTTCGGTGACCATGAAATGACATTTCTCCCAATTAAGAGTAAGATTATTTTGTTGACATCTTTTAAGAACTTTGGTAAGATTAGTCAAACAAGAATCAAACTCACTTCCATAAACTGAGAAATCATCCAAGAAAACTTCCATAATATTTTCAATATAGTCGGAAAAGATGGAGGTCATGCACCTCTGAAAGGTGGCGGGTGCATTACAAAGACCAAAGGGCATTCTACGGTAGGCGTAAGTGCCATAAGGACAAGTAAAAGTAGTCTTTTCTTGGTCGTCTTCATGCAAAGGGATTTGGAAAAACCCTGAATACCCATCCAAGTAGCAAAAGTATTTATGTTTAGCGAGCCGTTCAAGCATTTGATCTATGAAGGGTAGTGGGTAATGGTCCTTTCGGGTGGCTTTATTAAGCTTTCGATAATCAATGCACATCCACCATCCCGTGACAGTGCGCGTAGAAATGGGCTCTCCTTTTTCATTTTTTATAACGGTCATCCCCCCTTTTTGGGAACAACGTGAACGGGGCTAACCCATCTACTGTCTGAGATTGGATAAATAATGCCGACCTCAAGCAATTTAAGGATTTCCTTTTTGACTACCTCTTTCATATTCGGGTTCAACAACCTTTGAGGCTCAATAGAAGTGGTTTCAGTGTTTTCCAAGTGGATTCTATGTGTGCATAGCCTAGGGATTATTCCCTTAAGATCATAGATAGTGTAGCCAAGGACATCCTTGTGATCCCTAAGGACTTCTAGTAGTTTTTCAAGTTGATCATGGCTGAGGTGGGAATTAACAATCACCGGGTAGGTCAATTTACTACCCAAGAAAGCATACCTTAGATTCGACGGTAATTGTTTAAGCTCTACCTCAAAGGGTGACGTACCCTCTGCTTCATCATCTTGTGTGAGTTTGGCTTCTCCTCCAACATCTGAGTTTAGCTCACTCTCGAGTGGAGGCTCAGATTCGCTTCTTAGTGAGGACGGTGCATCGGAATAGAAGCTCTCCAATTCTGCGCTTGCATCGATAGGACCACCACCTTGCTCCGGTTCATTCCTGAGATCAAGAAATGCATCAGCAGATTCATAATTGCAAGAGTGGGGGTCATAGAGTGTAACTCCCTGAATATCGGTTTGCTCGAAGGATTCCTCGGGGGTGTAGTACTCTTCGACGCATGTTCTACCGCTTTCGAAATATAGCTTGTCGTCCCTCACATCAACTCTGATATCGCCCCCAATAGTCCCATCCGGGGAGATTTGATCCATCACAAAGCTAGCAAACAGTTGTTCGACGGGGTCCTCGATATTAATAGCAAAAGCTCCGGTAGCGTGGACCTCATCAATACGTTCCTTAAGGAGCTCCGCAAAGGATTCATCATCTCCCTGGCCAGCCTCAGTCATTGGAATTGCATCCCCCATTTTACCTGTTAAGATCTTGTGGAAAATTTAGGGAGAGCTTGCAAAATAGGGCTGTAAACAGAGTTAGAAAAGAATGAAGAAATAAATAAAGAAACTGAAAAATAACCGGGTGATCCAAATTGAACTCCGTCAAAAACCTTCCCCGGCAACGACGCCAAAAAATTGATCGGAGCCCCGAGATGTGCGAACACGCAACCGGGGCACGCGACTCGCTAGTCTTACCGCAAGCGCACGGTGTAGCGGCGAGCGGGTATCGAACACGAGGAGGCCAAATGACAGCGTCTTCTTCAACTCACCTGGCTATAGAACAGTCGAGAAATGTTTGCAATAAAGCTGTCACAGTCGTTCAATTGTATAAAAGGAATATCAAATTAATAAAGACGCCTAGGGGGTAGGGAATCCCTGCTACAAACCGTATCTCGTCATTGTGATTCGTAGGTGTCACAATTGTTAGACTTGAAATTCAGGTGAACTAGTTGCAACTAAATGTAGAACCAAGATCACGCTCTCGCGCTATTATCGGTCTATAGCTAACCTAGGATAGGGTCCAATCTCTTGCAAACCATGACCTAGGCAAGCTAGTGTGAAGAACAACATCATCGTTCAATCGTATCTCGAGCCCACTCTCGTGCAAACTTGAGCTACGACCTAGGTTGGGATAGTTCCTACCTGTCCAATCTCTTGTAAATGGGTATTGGTATAGAATTGCAATCGAAAACCCTAGTTTCGGTCCAATCTCTTGCAAACCGATTCCGGAGAAATCAAATTGTAACCCAATTCGAATTTCTAGGGCTTCCTATCGAGTTGGGATCCAATCTCTTGCAAATCCCAATCGGTGTGAATCCCTAGCTATTCATATTAAATCAATCCCAAACTAACCCTAATCCATCCTAGCAATAATTTCACCTATTCATCACAAATTAGAAATAGGGTTCGTAGGGTTCATCCCTACGCCCTAAGACGATGAAACTACTCACAATTCATAATGAAATTTAATAGAAATTCACAAATAAAATCAGTAGAATTCATTGCAATATTCAATATATCAATAAAAATGGAGTTTTTGATAGAGAGAGACAAACCAATGAAGAATCAATAGCATCCAACAAAATAACACTTTTCTCTCCCTCCTAAAAGCTCAATCTAATCTCCTAAAAGTAATCTAAAAAGGCTGCAAAAAGTTCTGAAAAGGCTCTCTAAACTAGGTTAAAAACTGGGGTTAAATACCCCCCAAAACCGCCCAAAAAACTGTGACGAAAATGCCCCTGCACAGCCTCAAAATCGTAGTTTACGCTACAGGCAGCGCGGCTCACTCGGTCGAGTGACAAATGTCATTCGGCCGAGTGACAAACCCTGACAAATTCCAGTAAGTTCGGACTTTTGGGGGTCGGCTCCTCGGGAGTCACTCGGCCGAGTGACTTTCTTTGCTTCGGCCGAGGGGACTTCTTCACTCGGCCGAGTCGGAACTCGGGATTCGACTGACAAATTACAGTTACTCTGGACTTTTTGTTACCGTCGTCTTGATGCCACTCGGGCGAGTGGTGTCTCTGTGGTTCGGCCGAGTGGGCTGGCGATGCTCGGCCGAGTGCACGCTGATACTCTATCTTCTGCGTGTCCGATTTGGCCGGCCGAGCGGGCTCTCGATGTTCGGCCGAGTGACTCCTTCACTCGGCCGAGTGACATGCTCAAAATGCCCAATCTCCATATTTTTGCTCCCTCGTCGCTCCTACAACATTCTTTCTTCTTCCACTCCTCTCCAATAGCAAAATTCCCCTCGAAAGAGTCACGGGTGACATCCCGGAGTGGGTGCATCTCAGAATCACTCCAAATCTCTCGAAATCTCCTGAAATTTGACAAAAACAAGAAATCATTAAAAGCATCGCAATATTGCCGAAAAATCGTGAAAAACACGATTCGAGCGATCAAAATGGCATGCAAACATGCAGAAAAAAGGTGTAAAATATGGAGTGATCACTTGCAAGGTGTGGGCTGGCTCGCCCATAGAGCGGGCGGGCTTTGGCCTGAGCCAGCCAATTTGGCAGGCTTGGGCTCGCCCTGACCAGTTGGGTGGGCTAGCCCAACCCACATGGGCTGGGCTAGCCGCTAGAACTGGGCAAAATCCCAGTTCTAGCTTTTTGAGCCATAACTTGAGTTCTACAACTCCGTTTGAGCCGATTTCAGATTTTTTGGAAAGCATGGTTCGAATGGGACCATCCCAAAGAGCCATCTATCCATTTCTATGCATTATATGTTTCAAAATATCATCATAAACTATTTACAATGTATTTTAAACCTGTTTGCATCATATGCAATAACACATTCAGCATTCTACTAATGTTGAAGTCGCAAACATTTTGCGACATTATTAAATCTCATTTAATGTCAAAAACTTATGCGACCCTATTAAATCCTATTTAATATAGATCAACTTAATGTCACTAACTCTTAGTGGCTTCAAGTATCCTCGTCCTTAGCATGGAACGTGTCACACTTTGCCAAAAACGTGTCGATGTGGTGGGTTGGGTTTTCATGAGGATGCCCATGGAAGGGGTCCTGCTGCATGAGATTTATTAACACAGTCTTCAGCTCAAAACTACCTGCTGCCAGCTGCGGTCTCAAGATGGAAAAAACTCCAGTAAAGTTTGGCTTAATGTAGTCCAAGATGGACCCTTTGCATGGAGGAGAAGCATTTCCTTCTGCCATTGTATCTTTAAGAGTCTGACTCCTTTTCTCTACTCTGATCCTTCTTGCGGTCTTTTCAATCTCAGGGTCAAATAATAATTCCTTATCAAGACTCCTAAGGCGAGTGTTCATGCACAACAAGAACTCAGAGAAATACCGTCAGTAGCAAAGTAATAAAAGAATAAAAAGTACGGAAAGAGGAGAGATGATAAGATTTTCTAACAAATTCTTCAACAGAAAAAATAATCCAAGTAACACTGTTACCGTCTCTGGCAACAGCGCCAAAAACTTGATCGTCCAGAATTAACACCTAGAACTCACCTAGCAATGGCACGAACGCCAAGTGCTAAATGTATCCCAAATACAGATCTCGGCACTTTACACAAGCATACGGTGTCAAGTAATAGTATAAAATATATCGATCCTACAGTGAAGGTATGAATGTTATTGTCTTGGGTTATTTTTAAATCTCAGAATATATGTAGCAGTCGGTTTCGAAAGGTTTTTTGTTTGGATTGTGAACAATTAATTAAAACTAGGGTTTTAGGACTCACCACTAGGATTGTCGGACGTCGATGCTTGGTTAGGACTCTTACGTTACATTGGTTTTATAGGGATTGTCGCATCCAAGATGTGGAATTCATGGTTCTAAGCACCGTGAATCTAACGTATCGTATTAATTCGTAGGCGCACATGACACGTGCATTAAGAATCAACAATATTCACGCAACTCTCATGGACGAAATGATCGCGGCTCACGCCACTCTCGTGGGTTAGAGCTTCGATGTATTTTGGTAGCTCTCATTGACGCAATGGCGACAACTGTCAATTAGTAATATAGTTCGTCGGTGGATCCCATCAAGACACGAGCCAGGCATGGTCACGAGTCCCAATTGAATCCACAAACTCCCTAATTTAGCCTATAGGATACTCCTTAAGCAAAATCGATTCCACCGACCGTGGGTACGATCTCAGTACGAGTTCTCCTACAAACTTAGCAAGATCAACCAAAATACTTCCCTTTTATTCCAACGCAACCTAAAAATCCTAACTTTGCATCTCAATCCTAAAATCCATGGGCTATTCCATTAGTCTTAGATAGAACTACTCACGCATCATAGAAATAACGACAAGAGATTCAATTGATGCAATAGAATTCATCATGGCAATGGAAAACATTAAACAGAAATAGAAAGTGTAGAGAATTGTTACCAATGCATCGAGAAGCAATAATAATCCAAAGAGAATTAAGAAGACAAGATTCCTTGCTTGAAACAATAGTAAAAAATCCAAGCTTTGCTTCATGCAAAATAGCGACGTCACAAGTTCTCAAAACCCTAATTAAAACTAAACTAAGAGTTTCTCTAAAGTTCCTCCCTAAAATAAAGCTTAAAATGTCCTTAAATACATAGGGGGGAGATCCAAAAAAATTTCAGAAAATCTGAGCACTTGGGTTCACAAACTAGGATGGTCGCGTCGGCTACTCGGCTGAGTAGAGGAGCCTGCTCGGTCGAGTCAGCTACAGGCTCCCCTTGCTACTGCTTCTACGTCTGGCAGATACGGGTTACTCAGTTGAGTAGCCCCCTACTCGGTCAAGCTACAATAGATCCGAAATTCCTCCAAAACGTCGCTCTGTTTTTTTTTTGACTCGGGTCGAGCAGGTGAGCTGCTCGGTCGAGTTGCTTTACTGATCGGTCAAGCTGGGATGCCCTAGAGAGAAGCTCAAAATCTTCATCTGTTTGGATCGACTCGGGTCGAGTCGGCTGCCTGCTCGGTCGAGTAGGTCAAAGCTGTTTCCTATGTGATTTCAGCGTGTCAGCTCGACCGAGTAGCTGATGCTACTCAGTTGAGTCACCTGGGAAACTGGTCTGAATCTTGCCATTTCTCGTTCTCTTCTCCTCCACTCCTCCAATCTTCTTCCATTCCGTGGCGAACTCTCATGGAGCCTTGCCAATGACATGTCTGATGTGCCAGATGTGTCCATGTCCCAAAATAGCTTCAATTTGCTCCAAAACTCCTGAAAATCCAAAAACCTAGACAAAACTCAAATATGGCATTAGAAGCGCGATAATACGTGAAATTACGGAGTTTGGAGGCAGAAATGACATGAAATGATGCAGTAAAAACATGTAAAATATGGACACATCAACCCTAGTATATCCTATTTAATATAAATAGACTTAATGTCACTAACTGTTAGTGACTTTATTTATCCTCGTGCACCCGAGTGCACTCCTCCTAAATTCTTTTTATTACTAAGACGCAAACCGAACTCGGTGTGAGACCCTACAGCCTGATCCTATTACAGGTTGGGGCTCGAAACCCCTAGATGACAGTAACCACGAGCAGCAGGTGTGGTCCCTGTTTCAGCATCATAATTACGTGATTGACCGATCGACAAAAGTGTCGTCGGGATCACTCTGACTGTGTCAGTGATGAATACCACAGTTTTAGTCCCTTCGTCATAACTATGTCCTTGCGTAGCCTAGGGTATGGTAAACCGTCAACCTTACTAGCCAGCATCGGTCAGAATACTTCGGTCTTTGTTATATACACATTGTACATCTTACAACGTACCTCGGACGAGGTTTAGCACAAAGAATTATACTGAGCCTGTGACACTAACTTCCCTTTAACGGAAGAGACAAATCCCATCTTAGTCATTTACTTACCTCGTATGCTTCAGGTGTCACCCAACTTAAGACCTTTAAGTAGGCCTGGCCTTGAAGCTAGATCATAGATTTAAGTGACACTATTCACGGACAGGTTAGTATAAAGGCTTCATGTCTTAAGGACCAACTTGTCTATCATCACTATAGAGTTATTAATGACAGTTTAGTTAAAGTTTAACCATTTAATAACTCTTCATTGGGTCGTTCAGTGGACTCATTCTCTAATGAGCACCTGTGTCTTGTCTCCAACTTCGCCAGATCGAATGATTATGAGATCATCATTACCCTTTAAGGGTAAGACAAAGACACAATGGTCTGTCTGATGTACCGATATCTTTTTCTCGACATATCTATGACCATGAATGTTTTAAGACTTAAGTTCCTAACGGTCGTTTACTTCTCATAATCGAGATCTGCATCTAGATATGTAATGACCTTACTTTAAGTCTACGGAAATTATCCAAGTATATAATTCATTGAATTTATACTAGGATAATTAGTACCATATATATATTGAACAAAATATACTCTTAGGATAAATTACCTCAAGGGCATATATCTTCATACATCTTCCCCTCGCACTTAGGCTATTTATCTCGGTATCTCATACCGCTATAGCATATCAGTCACGATGGACGTTCATATGTTAAACCTAAAAGGGATCTGCTAAAACATATCTATTATGCAGTTTTATGGAGTCGTAATATTAATACACCATTTGATCGCACAGGGGTGATCCTTCGAAACCGTCTTTGGATCTCATCCAACGATTTTCCTTCTTGTATAGCTAACAATTAGCATACACAACTTGATGTAATGTTTATTATTCCTACAAGTCAGTCATATCATAGCATATTCCAATTATTCTTGTGTCAATTATGTCCAGTACATTAATGACACCAAAGTGTCTATATCTTTGACATAATCAAAACACTTTTGATTTGATGTTACATATAGATGGTTTTATTGCTTGGAACTTTTACTTAGTCAAAAAACGGAACTAAGTAATAGGCTTGCTCCCACTGACTTCAAGAATCGTCTGGTTAAATACTTCAACTTATACTTCTAAATCTTATTTAGAATATTTATTAAGTATAACCAGCCCATTCGTGCTGAATTAATTAAAGTGGAATGTACCAGAGTCAAGTTGATTTGACGAATAAGTCATATCAAGATCCATCTATAGGAGTCTTGATGACAACTTACTCAATCAAAACTTCCTACGCTGTTATTTCTTTAACTACATTAATCTTCTAACTTGAAGTATTAAATGCAGTCCAGCAAGAACTATTCTCATTGTGCGCATAATTAAGATCACATCTAATTTATACGCTCATGTGACTTACTTGTTACATAGGATTAGTTAAATATACTGACAGCTCCAATTAATCTCATTAACTTAAAGCATATATGATAGCTCAGGAAAACATCTCAACAACCCAGATAGTCATACACAGCAAACAGCCATTCACAACAAATCATATTTCAACAAGAGCATATATTGCCAAGATATCAACGATTTCATCCAGAATGAAAAACTTATTCATTACAGAAACTCTGAGTGACAATCACTCAATCATTGTTTGCAAACAAAACATCGATACATTTATTCAAAATAAAAAGGTGTCGTCTGCTTCTTGATATCTTCTGAAGTCCCTAGACGGCCCCATCAACAACGATTACTCTGATACCGACTGCGTTGGGAACTTCTTCCATGCTTTGCTTCAAGCACATGTAGACAGTATACAAATGCCTTAGTAATCATACTGGTATCTCATACCATGTATCAAAGCTTTATGGAAATTTATATGCTCTTAAATAAGATTTTTACCTGAGGTAGAGGCATCACCATGCCCCTTCTTCTCTGTAAGGTAGACCTTGCAGTTCCTCTTTTAATGACCCGGCTTGTGGCAGTGGAAGCATTCGGATTTTGATGGTGCCCCTTTGCTCTTCTTCCCCTTCTTCTCTTTCGCAGGTTGAGGGGTCTGCCTTTTCTTACCCTTGCCCTTAGGCTAGTAAGAAGGGATAGAGCCTACAACCAATGCTGATGTTGGCTTCTTCTCTATCTCCTCGAACTGCCGGAGCATGTTCAGGAGACCAGGAAGATCCACTTCAGTGATGTTCATTATGAAACTCGTAATGAACGGGTTGAAGTCAGGGGGTCAAAGATCTAAGGATTATTTCCACGCTCATTTCATTTTCGAGGAAAAATCCTAATTGGGCTGCATCCTCTCTGTATCCGATCATTTTGATAACATGATCCTACACAGGGCCCGTCGTCATCTTGGCTCCCCAAAGGTTGCAGGTGGCCGCAAACCTGGCAGCTCTAGACCGCTTGCCTTACAATTCCTCTGCATTCAAAAGCATGCTCCTAACATCCATATGCTCGTGCTTTCTTTGCATGTCATTGCTCATAGAGGCCAGAGTAAGGCATCTGGCCTTCTCTGCATCCCTTTGGTACTGCTTGTAGGCTTCCCTCTCCTCGTTGGTGGCATCCTCGTCGGGCCTTTCCAGAGCGTCCTCCATCAGTATGTAGCCTATCCTAGCTTGTGAGAGGACCAGCTTTATGTTCCTCAGCCAGTCTTTGTAGTTCTTCCTATCTAGCACGTTCTTCTCGATTATGAATTTTAATCTTGACTCCATACTGCATTATTAATAGACATAGAATTAGCATATGTTCTTGTATAGTTTAAGAGGTTTTTATTAAACTATATTCTCCCACTATTTTTAAAGAATTTTAAGCCGTAATAATAAACAATTTATTATAATTAAAAATTTTGTGGGAGAGGGATCCAACCACCCTGAGTCTCACAACCTTGAGTGTGCTCAACATGTTGTTTGACTCTGGAGTCGGTAGATGAACTCTTCATAAATCATATCATATATGACTCCCTTTATAATTTTACCCCTAGCCACTTATGATCATGAGTGTGCTCATCCAAATCATAATGACTAGCCTAGTCAGACCCGTGTTTTCGTGGCTAGCTTAACTTGCGCTGGCGCTCGGTGTATTCACAACACGACGGTTTGGGTCAAGACTAGACTACATCAAATGTAATAAGAAGTTGGTTTCTATAAGGTTGCTCTGAGTGTGCTCAACAACTGTAACATGGATCCTACAGTTACCAAACTCTAAAACAAGGAGGGCTACGTTTTATCTTGAAAAAGATTATTCACGTATTAGACTTAGGTATAGTTGAGGGTGTCATATAATCCTGATTTGCGTCATTGCAGTCCAGCGGACACAGCCAGGGAATTGGCTAAGCCAGGATCACTTATCCCCAGTCTAGCTAGGGTGATCCAACAAACTTAGCCAATCACATTGACCGAATCATGGTCCATTGAATGAAGCTTGTCATTTATATATGCGTGCCATCAACTAAAAAGCTTTTATTAGAACTAGTTAATCCTAACAACTAGTGGAATACTTAAAATTCAAAATTTATTACGATTCGTTAATAACTTTTATTAAGTCCTTATCAACTATAAGGTTTCATTTGTATTAATGTGCTATCATAATCGTTATTAGGATTTTCATAAATACAAAATACCACACTTTAAAGTGTAGCCTTTAATGAAAATTATTATTATAACGATTAAAATAATAATCGTCGTCAAAAGGGGCTAACCTAATCAAGAATTAGGTATCTTAAAAGTTGTAACAATTTATTAAAACATAGCAATTATTTTAAAATTCATCGCATAAATTTTAAATGAGTTTTTAATGGCTAACCTAAAAAGTTTTTCTTGATTCATCAAATAATAAGCAAGAATTTAGAATGGCCATTAAAAACATAATCTAATTTTATCATATAAAATTAGCATGCAATTATCAACTAAAATATCGCATAAAAAGTTTCTAACTATTTAATAATTATTAAATAATTATTAAACATGCACAACATATTAAAATTTATCCTATAAATAATAATATGCAATTTAAAATTTTAACACTTAAATCATAAAAATGATTTTAAAACATAAAATTTTTATCTAATAAAAATTAACAGTTTCATAAAAATTATCACATAAATTTTATTTCGAAAACTTCGTTTTAAAATCATTGCATAAAATTTGCATGCTGCTAAAAATTTTATCACATAAAATAATTATTTAAAACATCTCAAATTTAGGGGTATCATTTTTAACAATATCGTATAAAGTTAAAAAACATATGTATCTTAAAAAGCATTCAATTATTTAAATATTGCAGTCCTTAGATCACATGCAGACCTAATGCTTTGATACGCCTGAAGGGTTATGGGGGACCCTTAGGGCGTTATTCTATGCACGTCCTACGTCGGACGGACGATAGAGGCAGAATAACATGCAGCTGAAAAAGAATCATTAAACTATTCAACGAAAACCCCTAAGGATACAAGACCCTAGCCAAGATCTCTGCTATCTTGAGGTGGATCTGACCACCCCAAGATAGATCTAAACTACTGCAATATAATTAAATGAAAGCTTTTAAACTACATACTCGGAACTTTGCTTGCACAAGCAAAGTGTTCCGAACCGCCTTCTGTTCCCCAAGCTAGCCGCCTCTGCGCTCCCGAACCGATCCACCCGAAGCGAGCCGACACCGTGCCTCTGGGCCAACCACTTGCCGAAGAAGATTTCACTTAAGTGCGATCCAACGTCTTAGACTTCAGATCGAATCCAAATCCTTCTCGTCGTTTTGCTAGAACGCGAGCGAAGGAAACGGAAGAAAAGAGGAGAGAATAATATTTGTCTCAAACTGAGCGTGCTTAAACCTTTTTGGAGCTACTCAATTTCAGAGACTTGGTGCAAGTTTTTCTAAAGGGTGTCGACCCCTATTTATATAGGGAGTCGGACCTCCTTGCTCGTCGCACGAGCATTGTGGGACTAAAAGTGATTAGGGGAATTAATTAAGTTTAATTTGCCTTTCTCAAAGGCTAAACTTCAACTAATTTATTCTCTCTCATCGTTGAGCTTCAGAAGTGATATAACCTATCAGTTTGAAGAGCTATAAATGGTGACCACATAGAAACAAACGACGACGAATTCCGACTTCGTTTGACCCTTCAAACAATTGCTCAAAGTCGAGCAAAAAGTCAAAATTCGGCTGAAATTCGTAGCCGTCACAATCCCTAGGGTTTCTGGACTATGGGCCCCTGCAGTGTAGGATCCTGACAAAACAGCGACGTTAGGATCGAAATAAAGTAGAGACTTACGTTTGCGTACGCAGCACCGTAATCTCTGAATTTTGCCCTCGGATTCACCACAACGGTCGATACTTCGTCACAGAGGATCGAAGCAGAGTTTCACCGCCTAAATCTCTAATTAGAAGAGGATTTTAATGGAAGGGAGAAGAAGAACATAAGATGCCTTATGCAAACTTGTGGCATGGAAAGTGTGGAATGAATGCCTTACCCTTGGGTCCTATTTATAGGCTTTAGGGGTGGTTATTGTAGGAAATAACCAATTATAAGCTTATTAGCCTATATAAGCACATTCATTTATCCTCTTCTTCATTCACTTATCAAGTGCCTTTATGCACTTATAAAGTGACTTTTTCCACTTATCGAGTGGCTTTTTCCACTTATCGAGTGGTCCTTTTCACACGAGAAAAGGTTCCCTTCGTGCACGCTTTCGTGCACGCGACATCTGAGGTCCGTAGTTCCTCATACATCCCCTCATGGGTGTATTCATGTCGTCCATATCCAACATCTCCCACTCACACTTGAGGGGATTGTAAGGAAACATCTTTCCTTCAACTATTCTGTTTATCATACCGAGAAATAGGCCGTGTGACCGTCATGCACATAGAGTCCGTTATTATGCACTTGTTAGAGATACACAACACCCCTCGAGGTGCAAAGTTGAGTAGATCAACGCATGCTTTTACCCTAGATTATTTCTTCACATTTCTTATACTTTATATTCAACAATTGAATCCCATCTGGATTACAATTGGCTGGCCAGCTTTGAATCTCTAAAGTTCAAATGTGAATATGAAATTAATCTTCCTCTTCTTGCGATCCTTTTGATCTTGACTTGACTCGCTTTTCTAACATGCCCCGCCGGACCGAATTAACCATAGTCCATAAGCAACATGCTAAGATAGCAATCACCCAGTCAAATCTTAAGGAACCAATTTAGAGTCCATAAGGGTAATGAATTAAGACCCATGTGGTCTTTGGGTCTCACATAATAGTAAACACAATTACTATTCTAACCCAATGGTCAAAATGCATACGTAGTATGAATACGTATTACAACATCACTCCTTTCCCAGGGAGCGTATGTCTTAATGATGTTGTAAGGATGATGATCAGACACCACAATGTCTGATTTTGAGTCCCTTTTACTACTCAAATGATCTTCTGGACCCACATCCCGCATAAGACAAATAGGATTTAAGAATCCTCTTAGATCTTTTATAAGCATCCATATGATGCAAATCTTTCATACGACCATTTTGTTTAAGTCATGACTCTAAATCATCCGTCTGATGATTTTGACTTTAAACAGGTCTCATCTTTATTTTAACCGTCTGATAAAATGAAGGCGGTTGCTCATGTGAGAGAGCCAACCTCAATCTGTCCGACATATTAGAAAATCTAGCTGAGATTTCAAAAATGTACACAAACATTTAAAATTTCATATGAAATGTTGAAAAAGAACTTATTCTTTTATTGAATTTGATCATTTACAGACATGTGAATTTACATTTGTACAACTCAGCTCTTACGCAATCCTTGAGATGATAAGTGTTTGTAAAACACATCTCTGGGGTTCGTCTTCGTAAGCGGATCCGCTATCATCTCATGCGTAGATATGTACCTTATGTCTACCTTCTTGGTCTTATCATAGTCTTTTGCAAATTTGTAGCGGATATCTATGTGTTTGGTCGTACAATGGAATTTAGGATCTTTGACATAAGCTATAGATGCTTGACTGTCGCTGTGTATAGGTACAACACCTGAGTCACTTGCATCAATTAGCCTGTCTAAGAACTTCCTAAGCCAAACAGCCTCTTGGACTGACATGCTAAATGCTACAAACTCGGCTTCCATAGTTGAAAGTGTGATGCAGGATTGTTTCTTGCTACTCCAGGATATTGCACCAGATCCGATTAGAAAAACATATCCTGAGGTCGATCGTCGCTCATCGAGATCACCCGCCCAATCAGCATCAGTGTAGCCTTCGAGCCTCAAGGCATCTCCTTGATAGCATAAAGCATAGTCTGCAGTTCCTTTGAGATACCGTAATATCCTCTTAACCGCTTTCCAGTGTACTTGCCCTGGGTTGGATTGGTAACGACTTATCATTCCAACGGTAAAACAGATGTCCGGTCTTGTACACATCATAGCGTACATAAGACTACCAACTGCACTGGAATATGGAACTTTTTCCGTAATTTCCTTTTCCTTTTGGTTCTTTGGACATGATTTCAGACATAAATTGTCGCATTTGCTTATAGGAGTATCAATGGACTTGCAGTCCTGCATATTAAAACGTTCTAGAACCTTCTTTATATAAGTCTCTTGTGAAAGAGAAAGAAGTTTCTTTGAACGATTCCTTGAAATCTTAACTCCAAGGATATATGCGGCTTCTTCCATGTCTTTCATCTCAAAAACTGATGAAAGCCAAGCCTTGATATCCATCACAAAGCCCTTGTCATTTCCGGCTATTAAAATGTCATCTACATATAGAGACATAATAACGTACTTGCTCTTAATCCTCTTGATATATATGCAGTTGTCTTCATCAAGCATGGAAAAACCATTTGATAAGACAACTTCTTGAAATCGTATATACCATTGCCTCGAGGATTGTTTAAGACCATATATGGATTTACGAAGTTTACAAACCTTATGTTCGTTTTCTTCTTTTACAAACCCTGTTGGTTGTTCCATATATATCTCCTTGTCCAATTCTCCATTGAGAAAGGCAGTTTTTACATCCATCTGATGTAATTCGAGGTCTAAGCAAGCTACCATTGCCAGAATCAGGCGAATCGAGGTAAAACGCACAACAGGTGAGAAGGTCTCTTCGTAGTCTATCCCTTCCTGTTGCGTAAAACCTTTCGCGACAAGGCGAGCTTTATATCTGTCTATAGAGCCATCAGCCTTATGCTTGATCTTGAGAACCCATTCGTTCCCAATTGCTCTACGTCCTCTGGGTAAGTCAACTAAGTCCCAGACTTGGTTAACTTTCATGGATTCCAATTCCTCCTTCATCGCTTCCATCCATTTGTCTTTTGCAGGGCATGATACGGCCTGTTTGAAAGCAGCAGGCTCGTCATCATCTTGTAGAAAAGTCATAAAGGTTTGCGGAAATTCATCCTCAAATCTTAGAGGAGCCAACCGTGTACGACTACTACGTCGTATTTGAGATTCTTCAAGTCCTTGTTGACTCGAATTTAGATCAATTCTAATATCACTCCCATTTGGAACATCGTTAGAAATGCTCCCACTTGGATCATTATTCCCGTATGGAATAGGATTAGTGTCATTCATATCATCCATTGGTGAAGTTTGAAACGTATTTTCTTCTTCACCAAGAATTCTCCCACTCGAATGATGTAATCCATCTTGATCATAAATCTCAAATAGAGATAAGTCCTGACTTATCTCGCCCTGTCTTGGAAACTCGTTTTCCAAGAAAGTGACATCCCTCGACTCAAATTCAATTAGACCACCATTGTCTTCCGGACTAACGAAAACATAACCTTTGGAGTTTTCAGCGTATCGTATAAAGATACATTTCCTTCCCATTGGCCCAAGTTTGCCATACTTATGGGAGGAAATATGTGCGTAGGATGCACATCCCCAAGGTTTTAAAATGTTTAAGTCAGGAGACCTTTGGTTCAACAACTCATAAGGAGTGAAGCTAACTGATTTCGAGGGTACGCGGTTCAAAATGAAAGTGGCTGTTAATAATGCATCAACCCAAAAGGTAATTGGCAAGTTAGCTTGCGCCATCATTGATCGGATCATTTCCATTAAAGTCATATTCCTCCTTTCTGCAACACCATTTTGTTGAGGAGTACACGGCATAGTTACCTGATGTACTATGCCCTTTTCATCAAAAAGTTCTTTAAAACTTGTTGATTGATATTCACCGCCCCTATCGGTTCGCAAGACCTTAATATTGCGATCTAATTGATTCTCCACTAAACTCATATAGTTTTTAAAGCATGTTAATGCTTCACTTTTGTAGGATATCAAATAGATATGTCCGAATCGGGTGAAATCATCAATAAAAGTGATGAAATAGGACTTTCTGCGCCTTGTCTTGACATTCATCGGACCACATCTGTCCGAATGGATGAGCTGTAATGGAACATCGGCCCTTGTGCCGGTTCCAAACGGCTTGCGACAAGATTTCCCCACAAGGCAATGTTCGCAGGTCGACATATCGACCTTTGAAACATTGGATAGAAAGCCACGTTTGGCAAGTCTATCCATACGCATTGGTCCAATATGACCAAGCCTTGCGTGCCAACAAATTATATCAGACTCATAAGTCGAAGAATTTGCAACAAGGAAATTTTCATTACAATCAGAGGAATCATACATTGTATTTAATACAATAAATCCTTTAAATACATACCCAGTACCAATTAAGGAATTATTACAACACAAGTCCACTTTACAATCATGAAAAAACCAGCTATAACCAAGACCCATTAACACGACCACAGATACTATATTCCTTCGAATATCTGGAGCGAAGAGAACATCATGAAGTAGGAGAGTGCGGCCGTTGTCCAAGACTAGCTTGCAAGTCCCAACACCTTTCACTTCAACACGTGTGTTTTTTCCTACATAGATCCACTTCGTTCCTCGGGGTATCCGGTGATACTCCACGAAGGATCGTCTGTCCCTTGCTATGTGGTCGGTGGCACCTGAATCAATTATCCAAAATGGATTAGATTCCACAAGAAATATTGAACTAGAAACACATATGTAACTAGCATAATTACAAGTTACCTCGTCGCTTCCACTCGTACACGAACGAGCATAGTGACTGAGCTTGTTGCACTTGAAGCACTTGATCTTTTTCAAGTCTTTCTTCTTGTACCATTTCTTGTGCCCACACTTATGTTTGGGTTTCTTGGTAGACTCCGGTTGCTTATTACGTTCATTTGTAAACTTTGAACGATCTTTCCTTTTCTTTCCCCCGTGTGAGGAACTAGCAACCATGTGCACTTCTGCACTTGGCTTGGCAGCCGCAAGCCGCTCTTCCTCTAATTCGAGGTGCTTGGAAACATCGCTGAAGGTCTTGATGCTCTTATTGTGAGTGAGATGCATCTTCATTTGGTCCCACCTATTTGGTAGGGAACGTATGATTGCTTGTATTTGTTGCTCATCTGTGAGCACATGACCCGCATCCTTTAACTCTGAGATTTGATTTGTCATATGTCGCAGATGTTTCCCCATGGAATGATCTGGACGTTTCTTGTATGAATCAAATCTTATAGTTAAGGCGTGAAGTTTGGACACCGATGTGCCACCAAAATTCCCCTCAAGCTTGGAGCATATGTCCATGGCTAAGTCATGTTCTCGGAAGATGTGCATTATGTCATCAGCCATACTGCTTAATAACGTAATACGCGCTATCTTATTCTTCTGAGACCAAGCATCAAAAGCTCCCTTGTCTCGTCTGTGTTGGGCCGTAGTGCCCAACTCGGGTTCAATCATTACATTCTTTAGAGTTTCGAGCACTTCTTGCTCCTCTAAAACGTATTGTATCTTGATGGACCATAGTTTGTAATTATCGTCGTTGAGTTTTTCACCTCTGTTTAACTCAGCGACGATATTCTTTGAAGCGGAAGACATTTTACTTTTAAAATGCTGCAAAAGACACAAAACCGAAGGTTTGATCAAAAACATTGCATTGAAAATTCTTAAAATATAATTCCCATTTGAAATGATAATAGAATATCCCATTTGGATAGTTCTAATTTCAACTCCCACTTGGAATGATATTTATAATTTGATAAGTTACTTTCGAAAAATACTGAAGATGTTACCCTAGAATCGGAAAGGTCACTACGTTTCCAATCACCATCTAGAGTAACTTTCAGTATTTCCCCATCACTTTATCAAATAAAAGTACTCTTATAGTACTTCGCAGCGGAAAAGCGTTTTTGAAAACGTATTTTTCAAAACGTATGAAAACGTATTTTTCAAAAAAATGTATATTTCAACTTAGTACCCTTATGATACTAGTGAAATATTCGGCACTTCCTGGCCATTTGTCGGGATGAGTCGTAGCCGTGCCAAGGTCGGATCCCCCCTTTGGGGATTTTTCTGCAAGCTATCGTCGCCGGCTCCCGTAAGGATCCAGGCGCTTCCCCCTTATTGGAGAATTTTGCCGCAAACGACTGCCGTTGGCCCCGTATGGGCTAGCCTTGCAGGTTGCCGGAGCCGAAACCACTGGCAAGGCCTCTGGCTTAATTGGTCGACCAAAAATCCCGGATTGGTCGACCAATACTGACCAATTTTGCACCCCCTTGGCCAGGGCATCTGCCCTGGCCGGGGCTGGCCAAGGGCCGGCCAGGGCCTCTGCCCTGGCCGGCCAGGGGCCCTGGCTCCGGCCAGGGCCTGCCAGGCCCTGGCAGAGGCCAGGGCGCCGGCCCTGGCCACTACCAGGGCGCCGGCCCTGGCCACTGCCAGGGCCGGCCAGGCCGGCCTCTAGCCTTGGCCGAGGCCGGCCAGGGCCCCTGGCCCTGGCCTGGCCTCGGCCAGGCCTGGCCTTGGCCACGGCCAGGGCCCCCTGGCCCTGGCCGGGGCCGGCCGGGGCTTGGCCATGGCCCTTTGGCCTTGGCCGGCCTTGGCCCATATGGCCATGGCCGGCCACCCCCTTGTATGGGGTTGCCGCACACCCCGCCGGAGGGGTGGCCGTGGTGGTTATTGGCCGTAGCCAACCCCCTCCGCATGGGGAGGGGGGGTGCATTGCCTTTGATCACTCCATATTTTACACCTTTTTTCCGCATGTTTTCACGCCAATTCGATTGCTCATATTGCGTTTTTCAAGATTATTCGACAATATTGCGATGTTTTTCACTATTTCTTGTTTTTGTCGGATTTCAGGAAATATGGAGCGATCGGGAGCAAAAATGAGCTTAAAGGATTTGCACCCACTCCGGAGTGTCAACCATGGCCCTTTTGAGGGTTATTCTGCAATGGAAGACGAGTGGAAGAAGAAAGAACGTCGTAGGAGCGACGAGGAAGCGAAAAGATGGAGATTGGGCATTTTCAGCATGCCACTCGGCCGAGTGAAGGAGTCACTTGGCCGAGCATTGAGACCCCGCTCGGCCGGCCAGATCGGACACGCAACAGAGATGTATCAGCGTGCACTCGGCCGAGCATCGCACGCCCACTCGGCCGAGTGCGGAGACTCCGTCCGCCTGAGTGGCACCCAGACGACGGCAAGCCAATATGTCCAACTCTCTGTAATCCGTCAGTCGACTACGAGCTCCGACTCGACCGAGTTCCAAAAGCCCCTCGGCCGAGTGACATTTGCCACTCGGCCGAGTGATGCCGAGGACACGCAGCGCCCAGATTTTCAGATAGCCTCCCACTCTTTTGAAATCTGATATCATTCCAGCAAGCAAAGTATTTTTCTCATATTTTTTATGGATAGTAGACTTCATGACGGTTCCAACGCCGCCAAGAACACGCCAATCGGAGGTTGGATGAAATCTGGAGAATTTCTGCAAGTTGACGCTGCAGTGCAGGAATTTCCACTCGGCCGAGTCACATTTTCCACTCGGCCGAGTCGGCGACGGGCCCAGATTTTAAGTAGCGGTTTGGGCTGTTTTTGGGCATGAATTTGAGGGGGTTTCTAGGGTTTTCTTGCTAGGGTTTTGGGGGGATATATAAGGGTTTTGTAGCCACCATTAGGGAGGATCCCCATTATGTTTTCTTAGCCCCCATATATTTTTCTTAGGATTATTTTAGAGGTTAGGCCATGCCCTAGGCCCCCTCTTGGATCTAAAAGCTTGTATCTTGGATTGAAGATCTTCATCAAGCTAAGTATTTTCTTCTTTTTATTTGAATCTTTGTTTTTCTATCTTTTTGTATGCAAGCAATGGTTTTTATTGATTCTCATATCGTTATTGCTATGCTTGAGTAGAATTGTTGTTCTAGGGTTTGGGGATGAACCCTACGGATCTAATTTCAGATTTGTGATGAATGGATTTCTAAATTGCTAGAATCGCTAGGAGGTTAGGTTGTGATCGATTTATTACGGATAGCTAGGGATTTCCATCGATTGGGGTTTGCAAGAGATTGGATTCTAATCGATGGGAAGGCCTAGATATTCGATTTAGGTTTACAATTGGGTTTCTCTAGACTTGGTTTGCAAGAGATTGGACCAAAGCTAGGATTTTTAATTGTAAATCTATACCCATATTCGTTTGCAAGAGATTGGACGAATACGAACTATCACAACCTAGATCGTAACTCGAGTTTGCACGAGAGTGGGCTCGAGGAGCGATTGAACGATGATGTCGATCCTAATGCTAGTGGCTTAGGTTAGGGTTTGCAAGAGATTGGACCCTAATCTAGGTTGCTATAGACTGGCAATAGCACGAGAGCGTGAGCTTGGTTCTCTATTCAGCTACGACTAGTTCACCTCAACGCAAGTCTAGTAATATTAAGATTCACTATTCACAATGATGCATGACGGTCCGTAGTGGGGATTCCCTAGCCCTAGACACTTTTATTATATTGTATTTGAATCTATATTTGACCGATTTCTCTATCTCCGACACCGACATCCATTACCATTGCCATTACATCATACCATAGCCATCTCCACCAATAAAACATTCGTAGTCGAGCCAACCTAGGATAGATTGGAACCAACACCACCTCCTAGTGTTCGATACCCGCTCGCCACTTGACCGTGCGCTTGCGGTAAAACTACAATCGTTCTCCGGGTGTGTATCCGGGGCCGATCAAGTTTTTGGCGCCGTTGCCGGGGAGGTGTTTTCCGTTGGGTGCCAATTTGTCACAATTAGGTTTATTAGACAACGAAAAAAAATTAACAAAAAGTATTTTTCACCCCCGCCACCATTACTATCATTTCTATATTCTTTTGTGCCACTGATATTTTTCTCCAGGTATTTATCTTTGTTGATCAGGTGTTATGGATGGTATTATGTGGACCACAGATTTTGAGGAGGAAGCATTTCAGAACTTATTGGAGGGCCTCTTGGAGTCAGTGAGGTTCACCGGTTCAGAGAGCATTACAGCAGGTGATGCATTTGATCTACGATTTGCAGATTTTGTTATGAACCATGTTTCAGCTGCAGGAACAATTGAGGAGGACATACATGTCAGTCTTGAGGGGGATAGATTAAATTTTTGGATTGCTCGCGGGCATTCCCCTCCATATGATGCTTCCCCACAAGTTGACACACATGAACAGCCAGCATCACCATTCCAGAGAGAGCCTACATTGATAGTTCACGAGGAGGCATCACATGCGGAGCCAGAGCATTGCATTGCGGAGGTAGCACTTTGGGACGAGGGTAACTTCATTCAGATAAATCCAGAGTCTTGCCCACCGATAGTTGAGCTTCCGCAGCCACCTCTACCTTCTGCTGAGGCTGTGATTATATGGACCACACATTTTTATGCGTATCTGGATGAGATTCTTGGACGGCAGGCTGAGGACATTGATGCTTCCACATCTGAGGAGACAACGGTACCAGGCACAGATGTAGCCACTTCTGATGAGAGAACTGTGATGAGATACTCAGGGCGTGTTGCTACAGAGCCGGGTTTCACCGTCGTCACTCCCCCACCCACAGACACAGCTAGTCCATACGGTGAGTGGATGGATGGATATGATTCAGATGGAGAAGACATTGATGTTATTTACCTCGCAGAGCCAAAGCATGCTTTTGAGGAGGCCTTACACACGGAGCCAGAGCTTATCACCGAGGAGGTCGTGCATCGGGACGAGGACACATCCATTCATGAGGATCCCGAGCACTACCCTCCTCCATTAGAGCTTCCGCAGCCACCTCATCCTTCCACTGACGCAGAGGACTATCCCACATAGCTTACTGCTCCCACTCAGGGAGATATTTTTACCCACTCCATTTCTGAATCATGCATTCCATTCGATATTTATTTTGATTCAGATATTTTTGACACGTCATACCTCTTGCAGCACACATACGATTATGGACCGGAGGTATGCTTGGACGTGTCACAGTTTGACGAGCTTATCGAGGAAGTCCACACATATGATCTAGATTTACCTGAGCAGCTTAGAGAGGACATCATGGAGACACCTATCACAGCACGGGAGGATATAGGATTAATTCCAGTGAAGTATCGTCTACCATTATTTATTTCATATATTTCTATAGATGATCCTCTTTGGGATACTTTTATTATGAGGGTGAATTTTTTGCAGCAAACTGATGCATCCTATTCTCTTCAGGGTACAGGTGGAGTCCTTGTGGGAATGCTGGAGGATGCATTGCTGGAGTTCGTTAGAGTCTGTGGACATATGCGTCTGGCGGAGCCACGGAAGGAGAAGTTGGAGCAGTTGCCTGCACCGGCAAAGATACTGGATCCGCCTTTTGCTATTGGTGATATCAATCCAGTAGTGTAGAAATTTTTATGCTTTAAATAAACACGAATTCTCTCGACAGCGAGAGGACCGTATAGATTTGCTTGAATAAATATCACCTCATATGACGGCAAAAAAAATCTTTTACACCCTAAACCCATTATATATATTAATTGCCCTCTTCATATTTTGATACGCCATATCCTTTTGCTCACCACCATCGAGCATTTCTTTCAAGTGAATACTCACTTTCTTATTCATTTGACTTGATCACGCTTAGCAAAGCCATGACATTTTTGATCAAGTCATTTGAATAGGATTTTTTAGCATAAGCTTGGGGGAAAGCGCTCTCATGCATCATTGCATGTGCATGTAGTTGCATTAGGATTTCATGTCATTCATTTCATCATTTTTCATTCACATCGCTCATATTTATCGTTGTTCCTCATATTTTTCCTTTTATGATCACATTGAGGACAATGTGAAGTTTAAGCTTGAGGGAGTGCATTTCCATGCCATTTAGAAGCATTAGTTGCATTTTTTACTTTATGTTAGGGTTTTTAAAATTTTTCAAAATTTTTGCATCATCTTTTTGATTTTTCCATCTTATTTTCCTTTTATGTGTGTTCATGCATCATATTGTGTGCTTGTTTTTTCTTTTCTTTCCTCTCTTTTATTTTTATATCTTTATTTTATTTTCCTCCTTTTGCTAGATTTGCTCCTTATGATGATATCTCTTATTGCTTTAGCAGCCATCACGATGCTTATTATTCCTTGCCATGCTACTTAGAGTATTTCAGTATCATGCTTTCCATGTGCTTGCTTATATATTCTTTTGATGATTTCTCTATATGAATGCATGATATTAGTTGAAACTGAATGTATGGATTAGTGTTTAGTATGCTTTTGTTGGAAGTGCACCAAGATTCACGCATCAATTGTATAACGGGAGCATCTGCCTTATCATCTTATTCACCTTCTGTTGCATGCTTGATATGAAAGTACTCTTTACCGCTTGAATTCACTTTTTATTGAGATGATTGAGAATATCCATGCTTACATATGAGTTTTAGTTGAAGTATTATTTTATTGAACCGTTCGTGCACATCTTAGAGTGAACCGAGTGTTACATTATTTCTTTCTCCACATATATCTTTTTATTCTCTACATGTCACTTGAGCTCACCTCCTAAAGCTACTTATATCGCATCTATTTCCCAAAAATCCCTACAAAAGAAAAGGTTGCTCCAAAAAGTCCAAAAAGCCAAAAAGGAGCCAAAAACCAAAATTACAAATCAAATAGCTCCTACAAAAATCCAAAAAGAAAAGTGAGAAACAAAAAAGTTCAAAAAGAAAAAAAAAGAAGAAAAAAAATTGTTTCTCTATCTCATTATTGGAGCCACAAAATACTTGGGAAAACCAAGGCAAAAATCCCATTTTCCACTATCATATTCCTTTAGATGCGATGCCTCAAGCTAAGCTTGGGGGGTGAACTCATTTGACCATATGAGTGAGTGCGACATTAGAGTGGAGAGGTACACGAATGGGGAAGTTTGATAATGCTGAAACTTAGCACAATACCTTAGTTATGGAGATTTCTTATGAATCGATATAAATATGTGAATGCCATGATTTATTCTATTCTCCATTGCATGTTTGGTGTGATTCTTATATGCTTCTGTTATAACTCTTGATTGAAAAGTACATCGCCAACAATTGTATATTAAATTCTATGAAATGCATGATGTGGATATGAATTGATTGTATGAATTTAGAGAATCCCTTTTGTTGATCTGAAAAGCTTGCAAGTGCCATGTTTAAGTAAGATATGAAATCTTTATAGCATGTGATTCATATTTCCCAAGTTATCGTGATGTGTAGCTTATGGCTTGAGATCTGAGGTAATAATCTAGCGACCCCTTCCACTTCGTATTCTTTTTCATTTTTTCCTTATTTTTACCCTTCGGGTTCGCCTTCTACATGTCTTCCTCGAGGACGAGTAAGAGGTAAGCTTGGGGGATTTTGATCACTCCATATTTTACACCTTTTTTCCGCATGTTTTCACGCCATTTCGATTGCTCATATTGCGTTTTTCAAGATTATTCGACAATATTGCGATGCTTTTCACTATTTCTTTTTTTGTCGGATTTCAGGAAATATGGAGCGATCGGGAGCAAAAATGAGCTTAATGGATTTGCACCCACTCCGGAGTGTCAACCATGGCCCTTTTGAGGGTTATTCTGCAATGGAAGACGAGTGGAAGAAGAAAGAACGTCATAGGAGCGACGAGGAAGCGAAAAGATGGAGATGGGCATTTTCAGCATGCCACTCGGCCGAGTGAAGGAGTCACTCGGCCGAGCATTGAGACCCCACTCGGCCGGCCAGATTGGACACGCAACAGAGATGTATCAGCGTGCACTCGGCCGAGCATCGCACGCCCACTCGGCCGAGTGCGGAGACTCCGTCCGCCCGAGTGGCACCCAGACGACGGCAAGCCAAAATGTCCAACTCTCTGTAATCCGTCAGTCGACTACGAGCTCCGACTCGACCGAGTTCCAAAAGCCCCTCGGCCGAGTGACATTTGCCACTCGGCCGAGTGATGCCGAGGACACGCAGCGCCCAGATTTTCAGACAGCCTCCCACTCTTTTGAAATCTTCTATCATTCCAGCAATCAAAGTATTTTTCTCATATTTTTTATGGATAGTAGACTTCATGAAGGTTCCAACGCCGCCAAGAACGCGCCAATCGGAGGTCGGATGAAATCTGGAGAATTTCTGCAAGTTGACGCTACAGTGCAGGAATTTCCACTCGGCCGAGTCACATTTTCCACTCGGCCGAGTCGGCGACAGGCCCAGATTTTAAGTTGCGGTTTGGGCTATTTTTGGGCATGAATTTGAGGGGGTTTCTAGGGTTTTCTTGCTAGGGTTTTGGGGGGATATATAAGGGTTTTGTAGCCACCATTAGGAAGGATCTCCATTATGTTTTCTTAGCCCCCATATATTTTTCTTAGGATTATTTTAGAGGTTAGGCCATGCCCTAGGCCCCCTCTTGGATCTAAAAGCTTGTATCTTGGATTGAAGATCTTCATCAAGCTAAGTATTTTCTTCTTTTTATTTGAATCTTTGTTTTTCTATCTTTTTGTATGCAAGCAATGGTTTTTATTGATTCTCATATCGTTATTGCTATGCTTGAGTAGAATTGTTGTTCTAGGGTTTGGGGATAAACCCTACGGATCTAATTTCAGATTTGTGATGAATGGATTTCTAAATTGCTAGAATCGCTAGGAGGTTAGGTTGTGATCGATTTATTACGGATAGCTAGGGATTTCCATCGATTGGGGTTTGCAAGAGATTGGATTCTAATCGATGGGAAGGCCTAGATATTCGATTTAGGTTTACAATTGGGTTTCTCTAGACTTGGTTTGCAAGAGATTGGACCAAAGCTAGGATTTTTAATTGTAAATTTATACCCATATTCGTTTGCAAGAGATTGGACGAATACGAACTATCACAACCTAGATCGTAACTCGAGTTTGCACGAGAGTGGGCTCGAGAAGCGATTGAACGATGATGTCGATCCTAATGCTAGTGGCTTAGGTTAGGGTTTGCAAGAGATTGGACCCTAATCTAGGTTGCTATAGACCGGCAATAGCGCGAGAGCGTGAGCTTGGTTCTCTATTCAGTTACGACTAGTTCACCTCAACGCAAGTCTAGTAATATTAAGATTCACTATTCACAATGATGCATGACGGTCCGTAGTGGGGATTCCCTAGCCCTAGACACTTTTATTATATTGTATTTGAATCGATATTTGACCGATTTCTCTATCTCCGACACCGACATCCATCACCATTGTCATTACATCATACCATAGCCATCTCCACCAATAAAACATTCGTAGTCGAGCCAACCTAGGATAGATTGGAACCAACACCACCTCCTCGTGTTCGATACCCGCTCGCCACTTGACCGTGCGCTTGCGGTAAAACTACAATCGTTCTCCGGGTGTATATCCGGGGCCGATCAGCCTTCATAGCCCATTTGGCCATGGTAATCAAGCACCAAAAGTCATCTTCCCCGATGGGAATAACTACCATCTTCTTCGTCGATGAAGCACACGTTCGTCGATGAAGCACCCGTTCGTCCAGAAAGTAGTTATTCTCTAATGGCCGTGTGCCAAAATGAAAAAATAACATACTTTAAAATTCGTAAACTACACGCTCCATATGAAGAGAGTTCACATTCCCTATGAATGGAGACTCAGCATCCATGAAGAGTGCGAGCTTGACGATATGAACGGTCGGTTCTTCCCGTCACGGAGAGTTCCTGCTATATCCGTAATGACAGAAGACCCTAACGTGAAAATAACAACTGCTGTGTTCTCTCCGTCATGAAGCGTTCCTACCATATCCATAATGGTAGGATACCCATTCGTGAAAAGGACAACGCCTCGTTCATCGGTTCGACGGGGCGGCGGTTTGACCCGTGCGAACCCGTATGGCTCTGATACCAATGTAGGATCCTGACAAAACAGCGATGTTAGGATCAAAATAAAGTAAAGACTTACGTTTGCGTACGCAGCACCGTAATCTCTGAACTTTGCCCTCGGATTCGCCACAATGGTCGATACTTCGTCACAGAGGATCTAAGCAGAGTTTCACCGCCTAAATCTCTAATTAGAAGAGGATTTTAATGGAAGGGAGAAGAAGAACATAAGATGCCTTATGCAAACTTATGACATGGAAAGTGTGGAATGAATGCCTTACCCTTGGGTCCTATTTATAGGCTTTAGGGGTGGTTATTGTAGGAAATAACCAATTATAAGCTTATTAGCCTATATAAGCACATTCATTTATCCTCTTCTTCATTCACTTATCAAGTGCCTTTATGCACTTATAAAGTGACTTTTTCCACTTATCGAGTGGCTTTTTCCACTTATCGAGTGGTCCTTTTCACACGAGAAAAGGTTCCCTTCGTGCACGCTTTCGTGCACGCGACATCTGAGGTCCGTATTCCCTCATACATCCCCTCATGGGTGTATTCATGTCATCCATATCCAACATGCAGATGGGGCCCACCTGCCAGTTGGGCGTGCCCAAAGGGCGCGCCCCGTCCGATCTGGGCACAGCCCACGCCTGGCACGCGGGCTGACCAGCCCGTGCCCATGTGTGGGCGGGTCTGACCCGCCCGCTGGCTAGCTCGCCCACAGAGCGGGCGAGCTCTGGCTTGAGACCGCCACTTTGGCAGGCTTGGGCTCGCCCTGCCCAGTTGGACGAGCTAGCCCAGTCCAACTGGGTCAGGTCTGGCCAGAACTGGTCAAAAGCCAAGTTCTGGCCTTTTGAGCCACAACTTGAGTTTACAACTCCGATTGAGCCGATTTCAGATTCCTAGGAAAGCATGGTTCGAATGGGACCATCCCACAAAGATATCTATCCATTTCTATGCATTATATGTTTCAAAATACCATCATAAACTATTTACAATGTATTTTAAACATGTTTGCATCATATGCAATAATCCCATTCAGCATTCTACTAATGCTGAAGTCGCAAACATTTTACGACATTATTAAATCTCATGTAATGTCAAAAACTTATGCGACCTTATTAAATCCTATTTAATATAGATCGACTTAATGTCACTAACTCTTAGTGGCTTCAATTATCCTCGTGCACCCGAGTATACTCCTCCTAAATTCTTCCTATTACTAAGACGCAAATCAAACTCGGTGTGAGACCCTACAGACTGACCCTACTATAGGTTGGGGCTCAAAACCCCTAGATGACAGTAACCACATGCAGCAGGTGTCGTCACTGTTTCATCATCATAATTATGTGATTGACCCATCGACAAAAGTGTCGTCGGGATCACTCTGACTGTGTCTGTGATGAATACCGTAGTTTTAGTCCCTTCGTCATAAGTATGTCCCTGCATATCCTAGGGTATGGTAAACCGTCAACCCTACTAGCCAGCATCGGTCAGCATACTTCATTCTTTGTTATATACACGTTGTACATCCTACAATGTACCCTGGCCGAGGTTTAGCATAAAGAACCGTACTGAGCCTGTGCCACTAACTTCCCTTTAACAGAAGAGACAAATCCCATCTTAGTCATTTACTTACCTCATACACTTCAGATGTCACCCAACCTAAGACCTTTCAGCAGGCATGGCCTCGAACCTAGATCATATATCTAAGTGACACTATTCACGCACAGGTTCGTACAAAGACTTTAGGTCTTAAGGACCAACTTGCATATCATCACTATAGATTTATTAATGACAGTTTAGTTAAAGTTTAACCATTTAATAACTTTTCATTGGGTCGTTCAGTTGACTCATTCTCTAACGAGCGCATGTGTCTTGTCTCCGACTTCGCCAGGTTTAATGATTATGAGATCATCATTAACCTTTAAAGGTAAGACAAAGACACAATGGTCTATCCGATGTGTCGATGTACTTTTCTCGACATACCTATGACCATGAACGTTTTAAGACTTAAGTTCCTATCGGTCATTTACTTCTCATAATCGAGATCTGCATCTAGATATATAATGACCTTACTTTAGGTCTAAGGAAATTATCCAAGTATATAATTCATTGAATTTATACTAAGATAATTAGTACCGTATATATATATATATTGACCAAGATGTACTCTTAGGATAAATTGCCTCACTGGCATTTATCTTCCTACAGTTTTTCTATCCCATGCCTAGTCAAAGATATTCCTATACACAAATCTTTGTGTGATTTGGGTGCGAACGTGAGCATAATTCTTTTGACTATTTGTAGGAAACTGGACATGGTAGATCCCGAGCATACAATGATTACCCTTCAATTGGCGGATCTCTCTATTAAATATCACGTTGACATGCTACAAGATTTGCCAGTGCAAGTTGAAAGATTAACCATCCCATGTGACTTCATGGTGATGGATATGGATGAGGATGAGCTGATACAAACTATACTTGGCAGACCTTTCCTAGAGACCACCGGCACGACTATTGATGTAAAGTACGAAAAGCTCACCTTCAATGTGGGAGATCAAAACCTCTAATATGAATTCTGGAAAAGTGGCAAACCATCATCTACTCCTGATGATTGTTTCAGAATTGATACACCAACCATGGGTGAGTGAGATATGCAAAAGGCTCCTAAGGAAGCACTAACACCGATGGCGACAACGGGGAGATCCTTTGAACCAAACTCCCATACCTTAAAATTTTTGAAATCACGCTTTGTTAGATGCTTAAGTGTTCTCCCACCTAGGCCCCTAACTCATTCTAACTCTTCTATGCTAGGTAGCTCCAAGGACAAAGGGAAAGACCACGATCCCACCATAAGGGCCCTGTCGAGAAGGAAATCCACAATCGAGCCTAAAAGGAAGAGAAGCCAAAGAATAACACGCCACAACACCGCGATGATGGCATCAAGTGCGAGGATACCCCCACCAAGCATAAATAAGTCTACCTTCCACAGTTCTGATGAGTGGGATGCACAAAGGTGATGTCTTCGAAACCCTTCAATCCGAACGATTAAATTTTTAGGTTGTCGAGCTAATGACGTTAAACATGTGCATCTTAGGAGGCAACCTAGTGTTTTTGTAATTTTAGCCTATATGAATCAATACAATAGAGGGGGGTGAATAGTGTATATAATAAAAATGTTGAAAATAAAACGTTACTGATATTTGCAAAGATGGAATAGAAATAAAATGATAAGTACTGAAAATAAATTAATCGCAAACACAGAGATGTATCCTGGTTTGGATCCTCACTACTACAAAAAAACACTTGCATAGCGCTTTTTTTACACTTGGATAGCGCTTTTAAGCGCTATCCAAGCTACCATAGCGGTAGCTTGGATAGCGCTTTTATAAGCGCTATCTTAGTGGTTTACTAAGATAGCGCTTATAAAAGCGCTATCCAAGCTACCGCTATGGTAGCTTGGATAGCGCTTTTTAAGCGCTATCTAAGTGGTTTACTATTTTTTTATTTTCTATTTTTTTAAAAAAAAATCTAAACATTAGCCACGGCCAATCCGTGGCTAATACATATTAGCCACGGACTGGCCGTGGCTAATACACATTAGCCACGGATTGGCCGTGGCTAATGTTTTAGTTTTTTTTTAAAAAAAATTAGAAACCAAACAAACCCTCTGCTGGCCAACTCTGGAGTTCATAATATTGTGTGAGCATGCGTCGATTTCATCATTATATTTTAGATATCTCACAACTGGCCAATCACAACCATATTATCATATAGCAATAACACCAAGGAACCAAAACGTGATCTGCAAAATTTCCAGCTATTCCCCATGGTTATCAGCAGAAAACATGTAAATCAGCTGCTTAAAATTTTCCTTCCCTTGGTTTTGTAGGATTTTCTGGGACCCTTAGGGCACAAAAACTCTAGTCCCGTCCTAAGTCGGACGGAACATAGACAGAAATGCAGCGGAAATTTTTTTATGTTAATCTAATTAACATGCAACCCTAAGGAACCAGACCCTATTAGCCAGGATCTCTGCCAACTTGGGGTGGATCTGACCACCCCAAGAGGGATCTAACTACTGCGAATAATTAAATGAAAAACTTAAACACATACCCGGAATCTCAGCCCTGGGGCAGGCGAGATGTTCCGCACCGTCTTCCGAGCTGCTCCCGTTCCACGCCGAGCCGCTCCTCGAACCGCTCCCCAAACTGCTCCTCGAAATGCTCCGCATCCCGAGGCGATCAACCCCATGTCACCGAGCCAACCACACGCCGAAGAAAGTTTCACGCGAGTGAAACCTCCGCCTAGATTTCGGATCTGAATCCGAACTCCTTTGCGGCTTTGCTAGAGCCCTCGGGAGCAAGGCAGAAATTTATAGGGAGAGGAGAAATATTAATTTAGCTTAGATCCGAGCGTGCTCCAACATTTACGAGAGCCGCTCAGATCTAGAGCTTGGGACGAGTTTTGAGGAGAGCAGACCCCTATTTATATAGGCGGCGGACTCTCCCCTTTTCTCAAAATCCGATGTGGGACTAATAATTGAGAGTTAATTAAATCAAGTTAGTTTGCCTTTCACAAAGTGCAAACTTTCATGAATTTTAACTCACTCACTGTTGAGCTTCATGATTGATACAACCTATCAATTCGAAGGGCGTTCAATAGTGAACGCATAGGAAAAAACGGCTCGTCAATCCGAGTCCGTTTGACCCTTCAAACAATTGTCCAAAGTTAGCCAAAAGTCATGCTTCTCTCAGAAACGTAGCCGTCAAGAAAATCCCAGGTTTCAAAAAACCCTAACCAGAAAATTCGGGCTTGGTGGGCCTCCATTTTCGCTGGTTTCAGCCCAACAATTTGGGCTGACTTGTTTTGGCTATAACTTGTGCATTTTGACTCCGTTTTTGACGTGGTTTGAACCTGCGTTTAGAGCGGGACGATCCCGTCATCTAGGTAACCTTTTCAACACGTTTATTTAATTAAATATAGTCTTAAATAATTTAAGATACATTTAATCTCTTTTGCATCATATGCAAATTAGTCCCTATCTAGGCTTAAATTATCATTTGCATCAAATACAAATGATCCGAGGGCATATTCCTCTACATCTCCCACTTGCACTCAGGATCATTTATCCCGAATGCATAAGATGATTGCAAACATCTTTTGCAATATTTTATCCCTTGCATCAAATGCAAATTATTCTCCCTAACTAATTTCTTCCTATTACTAGACGAAGGTCGTATTCTGTGTGAGACCCTACAGCTTGACCCTTACAACAGGTTGGGCTCGAAGCCCTATACGGCAGTGACCACGAGCAGTGGTTGCTGTCCCTGCTTCAGGAATCATCATTATGTGGTTGACTCATTGACATGAGTATTGTCGGGACCACCCTGACTGTTTCCGTGATGAGTTCCGCAGTTATAGTCTCTTCGTCTAAACTATGTCGTGTAAATCAAGTCTAGGGTACGGTCAAACTGTCAACCCCAATAACTTGACTCCGGTTAGTTTCTATCGATCTTTTAGTCAAAAATGTTGGACTTCTTCCAACATACTCTGGTCAGAGTTTTTACTAAAGACCGAACTAACCCTACGACACTAACTCCCATTGACCGGGAGAGACGAATCCTCTCTTGGTCATTACTCTCCTCATACGCTTCAAGTGTCACCCAATCAAAGACCTTTTGACAGGCCTTGCCTCGAAGCTAGGTCATTTGATCTAAGTGGCACCGTTCACGCACAGGTTCGTCAAAATGACCTCAAGTCAAAAGACCAACTAGCCTATCATCACTAAGAGTTATTATTGACAGATTGGTCAATGTAACCATATGATAACTCTTGTGGATCGTTCAGTGAACTCATTCTCTAATGAGCACATGTGTCTCGTCTCTGACTTCGCCAAGTCAAGCGATCATGAGATCATCACCACCGCTGAACGGTGAAGACTAAGACACAATGGTCTATCCGATGTTTCAATATCCTTGTCTCGAAACATCTACGACCACGAACCCTTTTAGACTTATGCTACAGACGGTCAAACATTTCTCCATGATCGAGATACTCATCTCGATACCTGTTTGACCTTGCATAAAATCTCAGGACTTTACCTAAGTCAATATCTAATGTTAACTACATTATAACATAACTTAGATAAATTATTACCAAACAGCTTACTGTTATTTCAAACAAGATGTTTGTGCTATTCACACACAGAGATAGATTGCCTCGAAGGTATCTTCTCTCAACATCTCCCACTTGCACTCAGGCCCATTTATCTCGGTATCTAATACCGTTTTTACACATAAGTTTTCCCGACTTCATGTGGTAGAGCCTTCGTGAGTGGATCTGCTAAAACCGTCTACACTATAGACTTAAGGGGTTTCTATGTTCATGTTAGACCAACCATTTGAATCTCATTCAAATAATTCATTTGGTCTTTCGGAATCCATAATAATTTTATTTCCTTGGTTCTCATCCAGTTCATCGTACCTTACGATAATCATTTAAATTTGTTACTGGTCATTTCAAATGGCTCATATTTATTTCTGATAAAGTATCAAACTCTTTTGATCACTTTGTCAAAAAATATGTTCCATCCCTTTGATGCCTCGCATGTAATTTATACGCTCCCACTGACCTTGAAAACCTTCTGGTTAATTCATATAAGTTGGTCCGTCTAAATCATATTTAGAAAAAGGAACTTATAAGTGAATGTCCCAATTTTCATGGTCAACTTTGAGCGTTTTACATCGAGCTTGGTCCGAGTAGATCTGTGCACATCTGCTGGCGAGACAGTTTCAACATAATCCGTTTTATAGGAATTAGGATGAAAACCGTTCTCGACTAACATGATTGCACTTCACTATTTTCCTTTCTGCACAAATCTTTCAACTTAAAGATTTACTTGTAGAAAGTGGGGAAACCTTTTCCTTGGGCACGTAAGCTAAATTCCAAAATTTATTTACGCACACGGACCTATTCTGATTGCATCAAATTTTTAAATCGGAGTTACTATTCCGAATTTTCATCCTAGAAGTTGGCTAAGTCATCATCAATTATGATGTCTAACTCGACTCTTCGTCTTATGAGATTCGAGTAATTATACAACTTCTTAATGATTGATTTTATTAATATCTTATTGATAATTTCCTCACAGAACATTATCAAAACCTAGGCATTACTATCTGGGACTTAACCCAGAAGGAGGACTCAACTCAGTGTCACTTGTTATGGATCGCACCAAGTCTAACTTAGTGTGATTCATACCTTTAACAAACCGATGTGTTAACAGACTTGACCTGAGAGAAAATCACATTTTCTATTAATTACGCAAGATTTAATGTAGCTAAGTATTTGACCATTCGATCTAATCGAATCACTTTAAATACTTTAGTCATTTCGTTCTTTATTTTATCAGACTAGTGTTTCATCAAGAACATTTGTCTTAATAAAATATACGAATAACTTATTTTGGTTAATCTAGACTCGGGTACATCAGTATGTACCAGACTGAGTTCGACAACTCATTCTCCCACTGTCTTACAGATGGGTTTCGGCCATTTTATCTTAGAGGATAAGACTCACAAGTGTCCGTAGACTTCATAATACGAGAGGTCAGACCCCTCTTTATATGACTTGTGAAGCTTAGTCTCTCGATACGGCCTAGTCTATCTTGCCATATAAGTTTGCTACTATCTTGTGTATTTATATATATTAACATTTAATACATATATTATGATTATACAATTTACTCATTGCTTCAAAAGCAAGGTGACGACATTCGTCAAAATGTGTTAAACTTCTGTATAACAATAATCATGAAATCGTGACCTCAGAGTATGTCACATTTTTATTTCCTCCTACTTATGCCTTTACTAATGATAAATTAAACTATTTAACTCGATTGACTTTCGGTGTGCCTTCTTCCTTTTCTAAATCACATTTAGATATTTAAATGGCCCAACATAAATGAACAGCTATGCAAGCGACTCATGTATCCAAACGCTTGAGAGTTGCAATCTTGAGTGTAGCTCAAGAAGTTGCTTGTCTCAAGATCCGGTTGGGATACATAGTCTTGCACCACTCATGCACTCGTATTCGACTCAAAAGGTTTGATCGAATTCTCAAACTTTACGGATCAGAATTGTTTGTCCATACAACCTTGAGGGTAGCTCGACAAGTTGTAGGGAGAAACATACTTCGAATATCCTATATGTTCAAGCTGCCTCATATAGAGACGAGTGTCATATTGCGTGAATTTATTTGTTGGACCCAGAACTTAATGAAATCATATTTCTTAAGTCTGTTCTTTAGAATGTCATTTTAATGTCAACGAGAGTATAGTTTAATCTTATCAATTAGAATATTACTTGATATTCAATTAATCAACCTATTTGACCAATTAACTAATTCCATTAAAAAAAATTATATTTTGATTCCTTCGGTAAACATAGTCTTGCCCTAGTTTAGCATATGTTCAATATTAAATATAGGTAGAATGGCTTTTATCTATCTATATCCTCCCACTATTTTTACGATCGTTTCAAAGCTTAATAACGAACGATTTAATCGAATTAAAATTTAGTGAAAGAGGGATCCAATCATCCTGAACCTCACAACCTTAAGGAGACTCAACAAGTTGATTGGTTCCATGATTGGTAGACTAACTCTTAGTCAATCACATCACATGTGACTCCCTATCATTTTTTTTTACCCACAGTCACTTATGATCTTGAGGAGACTCAACAAATCATAATGATTGGTCTAGTCAGACCCTTGATTTCGTGTCCAGATTTGACTTAGATCGATGTTCGAGGAGACCCGACGTATCGATTTGGGTCAAGTCTAGACTACATCACATGTATGTTGGAGTTTGTTTCTTAAAGATAAACATGTCATAGCTTGAGGAGACTCAACAACTATAATTGTCTTCTTTGAGTTACCAAGCTCCAAAATCAAGGAGGGATACGGATTAATCTTTAATAAGATTTATAACGCATTGACTAGATATAGTCCAGGGTGTCATACAATCATGATTCGCGACATTGCGGTCCAGCGGAACACAGCCAGGGAATTGACTAAGCCAGGATCACTACCCCTTAGACTAGTGAGGGTTGATCCAGAACTCTTAGCCAAGCACATTGACTGGATCATGGTCCATTGAATGAAGCTTGTCATTTTTGTATGTGTGCCATAGACTAAACAGCTTTTATTAACAACTAATTAATCCTATCAACTAGTTGCATCCTTAAATTCAAAATTTTAGGATTTGTTTAATAACTTTTATTAAGTCCTTATCAACTATAAGGTTCACGTGCTATCCTAATCGTTATTAGGATTTTAATAAATTTATTAATCAACGCTAAAAGCGAAGTCCTTTAATGATTTAATAATAACAATTAGAATTAAAAATTTCATTAAAAGGACTACCCTAATCAGGAATTAGGTCTTGAAGCAATGTTAATGTTTTATTAAAACATAGCATGTCATTAAAATTCAAGTAATAAATTTTAATCATTACTTAATGGCTAACCTAAAGGGTTGTCTTGTGTTATCAAATAAGGGACAAGAAGACATATCCATTAAAAATTTACACTAATTTTATCGCATAAAAAGTGTACAACTATTTAACAATTAAATAGACTAAAGTTTATCGCATAAACAATTTTAGCATGCATACTTAAATTTAACATTTAAATTTAAAAATACGATTTTTAAAACATTTTATTTTATCTCATAAAGTAAAAGCTTGTTTAAAAATCATAACATTTGCATGCTTCTGTAAAATATTTATCGCATAAAAATTTTAAACTTTTAAAATCAGTTTTTAAAATTATCTTATAAATTTAAAACATCATTTAAAAAATTCCATGTTTAAAATTTATCACATAAAATTTTAAACAACATTTTAAACTTATCGCATAAAGTTTTAAAGCTTTAAAACAATTTTAAAATTTATCACATAAATTTAAAATTCCATTTTAAAAATTTTCATGTTTAAATTTTATCATATAAAATTTTTAAACAAAAAAAAATTAAATTTATCGCATAAATTTAAAGAAAACATTTTTCTGTAAAAGCATTCAAATAATAAATTCGCAGTCCTAGATCAGCATACAGAGATGGCTCTGATACCAATGCAGGATTTTCTGGGACCCTTAGGGCACAAAAACTCTAGTCTCGTCCTAAGTCGGACGGAACATAGACAGAAATGCAGCGGAAAATTTTTTATGTTAATCTAATTAACATGCAACCCTAAGGAACCAGACCCTATTAGCCAGGATCTCTGCCAACTTGGGGTGGATCTGACCACCCCAAGAGGGATCTAACTACTGCGAATAATTAAATGAAAAACTTAAACACATACCCGGAATCTCAGCCCTGGGGCAGGCGAGATGTTCCGCACCGTCTTCCGAGCTGCTCCCGTCCCACGCCGAGCCGCTCCTTGAACCGCTCCCCGAACTGCTCCTCGAAATGCTCCGCATCCCGAGGCGATCAATCCCATGTCGCCGAGCCAACCACACGCCGAAGAAAGTTTCACGTGAGTGAAACCTCCGCCTAGATTTCGGATCTGAATCCGAACTCCTTTGCGGCTTTGCTAGAGCCCTCGGGAGCAAGGCAGAAATTTATAGGGAGAGGAGAAATATTAATTTAGCTTAGATCCGAGCGTGCTCCAACATTTACGAGAGCCGCTCAGATCTAGAGCTTGGGACGAGTTTTGAGGAGGAGAGCAGACCCCTATTTATATAGGCGGCGGACTCTCCCCTTTTCTCAAAATCCGATGTGGGACTAATAATTGAGAGTTAATTAAATCAAGTTAGTTTGCCTTTCACAAAGTGCAAACTTCCATGAATTTTAACTCACTCACTGTTGAGCTTCATGATTGATACAACCTATCAATTCAAAGGGCGTTCAATGGTGAACGCATAGGAAAAAACGGCTCGTCAATCCGAGTCTGTTTGACCCTTCAAACAATTGTCCAAAGTTAGCCAAAAGTCATGCTTCTCTCAGAAACGTAGCCGTCAAGAAAATCCCAGGTTTCAAAAAACCCTAACCAGAAAATTCGGGCTTGGTGGGCCTCCATTTTCGCTGGTTTCAGCCCAACAATTTGGGCTGACTTGTTTTGGCTATAACTTGTGCATTTGGACTCCGTTTTTGACGCGGTTTGAACTTGCGTTTAGAGCGGGACGATCCCGTCATCTAGGTAACCTTTTCAACACGTTTATTTAATTAAATATAGTCTTAAATAATTTAAGATACATTTAATCTCTTTTACATCATATGCAAATTAGTCCCTATCTAGGCTTAAATTATCATTTGCATCAAATACAAATGATCCGAGGGCATATTCCTCTACAGGTTTCACATTATCTAATAATAACATTAAGGCGAAAAAGACACATTTTGGTACAAACATGATCAAGCAGAACTCTCATTCTCCGAGGTACTTCCGCTTCTTGGCGGTGTTCATGAAATTTCTTAGATCCCATTCGCTCTGGCTGTTGCTTTGATCCACCGTCCCTAGCTCAATCTGATGAAAACATACATCGAACCATGAATCTAATCTTAGATTAGGGTGCAAAGGGGCAATATATAACTCACTGCAAGGCTCACCTTGTAAGGTTTCAAATCGAAGCGAGGGCCAATCTCTTTTAGTTCAACAGACTTCGGCCCACCACGTTTCTCATATACATGGTGCCTGCATGGAAGAGCAAGGTAGACGGTCAAGCGTTTGAATATCAAGTGGTTCCCATTAACTAAGGTCGTTATACTGTTACAGATTCTCAATTTGACATAATGTTGCATTATAAACATATACAAACGTATACAAAACAAAAATGGATACAAGAACACCAGGAAAACATGTGTAATACTTGATGCCTGCTGGTATTGGATGAAAGGAACCGAAAAAGGTGCAATATGAAACATCTACATGAATGAATATGATGATGCCAACTGAAACTGAGGACCTGATCAGACATAATGTCAGGCAGATTCACAAAATTTCAGAAGTTCATGTCAAATTGATTGCTTCTCAGAATTCGACAGAAAGAGAACACAATGTTGCTGGTATGCTACTGCGAATATGAAAGCATCGGTTGCTGGTATTTCGAGGAATTCAAGTCAAATTAGGTTATTCCATGTTTTACAGAAAAATGCCGAATTTCAGTTTGTTCACTAATGCAGATGAAGCTTAACATCATGCTAAATGATGCAGAAAACTTCCAAGTATCTGTTTTTGTTCACTGATACAGACACTGCTTATCCTATGATTTATTGTTCTCTTCAAGTATTTTGGGCAAATAGCAGGGCACTGAGGTTTATGCTATGGTCTTCTATATAAAGTATCATAGGACTAGAATAGCAGATGAGCTTCCGAAGAGGGGGACTCGGATAATAAAGAAACATGTTATAGTGCAGGTGTATTTTGAGTACTTGGTAAGGGTATGTATTTCCAGTGCAAGTGCATGTTTTCCAGTGCAAGTGAATCTAATGGTACAGCTCAAATAAGTTCAAGAAAACAAGAAATGGCAGTGAAACAACAGAGTTAATTAACATGAAAGGAGGAAAATTAGAACCGCTCATTTGCAGACTTCTCCATTTCGTCATAAATCCAGAGAGAAAGCCCTAGCAAAATGATCATGTGCTCCATCAAATTTATAGAAGATGCACTGCAAGTTGATTGTATGATATACTAAGGAAATCATCTAACGAAAATAAAACAAACTGGATATTCTATATTGATGTCTTACCCAGAATGCAATGATCAGGTTACATAGTCCCTGTTGAGTATTGGACTCCCCGGATTTGGTTTTGGATGATAAGCAAACATAAATATATCATGAACTAACAATTTGTGAGCGCAATTATGGAGATCGTCGCCAAATTCATGTGAACATCCAAAGCGACGTCTCAAGACTTCTCAAAGCGCGTGATCGCATGCCTAAAGCTTCGTTGAAGCTTTTGTACCTTCTTTGAAGTCGAGAATGAAGATTGAAGCTTTGAAGACGGATCGTTAAGGTTTATTTTATAGTCTTCTTGCTTCGTTTTGTAGAATGTTAAGCCTTGAGTAGGACTTACATTATATTCTTCATATCGCTCATATCTTAGAGCTAGGATCTTAGTAGAAGTCCGTTCGATCTTTCCCGAAGCATCGTGCTTCGATTCGGGACTTCTAGTGCATGTTAGTTGGTTCAAGAAGAAGAACCAACCGACTAGATGGTGATCTAGTCGGTCGGCAAAGCTTCTTGGACCGACTAGTTTGCCTTCTCTATTTTAAGCTCTTAGTTTACAGTTAGTCGGTCTACATTGACTCACCGACCGACTAGTTGGTGAACTAGTCGGTCAGTGATCCTTCTTGGACCGACTAGTTGAGCTTTCCAAATTCATGCCAACTTACTGTTTATCGTTAGTCGGTCTAAGAACGTTTTGTGACCGACTAGTTGTTGATCTAGTCGGTCAACATTTGTTTTTGGACCGACTAACTCAATTTGTATTCAGACTATTTGTTTTTGACTCTTAGTCGGTCTAAGTTCACTGACCGACCGACTAGTTGTGAAACTAGTTGGTCAGACAGTCTTCTTGGACCGACTAGATTTCTAGGTCTGAAATTCAATCTGTTCACTGTTCACCTCTTAGTCGTTTCATGTTGTTTCACCGACTGACTAGTTGATGAACTAGTCAGTCAGTGGTTGTTCTTTGACCGACTAGTCTGCTTCAGATTTAGTTCCGTTGGAGATTTGAAAGCAACGTTTCTTTCTCTCTTTTCCCTTGATCCTTTAAATACCTGGAGGGGTTATTTCATAGGATCTAAGGCTGCTATTTCCAGAGTTCTATTGATTCAAAGAGAAGCTTTCAACTCTCATCTTCAAGCTCTCCCATTCTCAAGAATCTCTCCCTCACTCTTATTCCTCAAGAGAGATTCATTGGTTGTGAGCCTTCCAAGCCAATGGCTTGATTCTAGGTCATCATCTCATACCTAGGCTTCCATTGCTGGTCATCCTCTTGAAGCTAGGGTTCGGTGACTCTTCCTCCATCAAAATCCTCTTTGCCCTAATTTGGTAAGAAATCTCAAGGCATAGGTATTTTGTTGGTAAGCATTTCATTTCAGTTATATTTGAATTGTATACTCTCGGTTGTGAGAGGTTTTGCATGATCCTGGGTTGTGGGATTCACGGTCATCGATTGTAGGTCGATTGCACTTGTGAGGTTTTCGCAAGTGGTCATATTGGAAATCTTGGGTTAGAGGTTTTCTAACTCAAGTATCCGGAAGGGATCCGGGTGGTTGCGACGTAGGATCACCGGGAACAAGTCGGGGAGACTTGGGTGGATCCGAACCCATTAAACCATTTTGTTTGCGTTTGCATTATTTCTTGATTGTAGTTATTCCGCATCGTTGTTTGTTAATTGCACGATAATTAGGAATAACACTCGTAGTTATTTTAAAAGTACTATTCACCCCCCCTCTAGTACATGTCCAGTGGCTTCCTAGGGCACTACAATTGGTATCAGAGCCAAGGTTCAAAGCTACACATAGCCAAGGTTCAAAGCTACACATAGCCAAAGTTCAAAGCTATGACGAACAACGACTACGTCTTCAAGAACCGCGATGGAGCTTCTTCAGTTATGGAAGGACTATCCTCAGTCAGGCCTCCACACTTCAACGGTACCAACTATGGGTACTGGAAATGCCGGATACAAATTTTCCTCCGGAGCGCTTCACTATGGAGAGCCACCATGACGGAGTATGTCGAGCCTTCCGAAGAAGATTTCGCGAAGTGGACTCCCACGGAGGTCGCCGCAGAAGTAGCCAATGCCAAGGCAATGAATGCCTTGAATTGTGCGTTGGAGCCCGAGGACTTCAACAAGATATGCACATGTAAGAGTGCATATCAAATATGGAACCAACTCCTCATATTGCACGAAGGATCGAGTACGGTAAAAGATTCTAAACTCGTCGTTGCTAATAAAGAATTTGAGTTGTTTCATATGGAGCAGGGCGAAACCATGAAGGAATATTACGCTCGCTTCGTGGATATATCAAACGACTTGGAAGCTCTTGGGAAGGTCTATACCCAAAAGGAGAAAGTCGCGAAGATTATCGACGGTCTTCCATCATATTGGGAAAAGCGTACCTTCGCCATCGAGGAAGGTAACGACATGAATAAATATACCGTCATACAACTAATGGGTACCTTGTTGTCTTACGAGGTACGCAAGGATAGTAAGATCCGAATAAAGGAAAAGATGAAAGCGTACTTGAAGCAAGATGAGCCAAAGAAAAAGGCGATTACCTTCAAGGCCGCTCAATCTACCGATGATGAAGAATCGGAAGACGAATTGGACATGGAATCCATTGCCTGTATGGCAAGGAAGTTCGATCGATTCCTTCGAGAAGGTATATCTTTGAATAAATATAAAGTTAGTTCGACTAATGCTTCTACTCCCGTGTGTTATAAATGCAACAAGCCAGGACACATCAAACCGAATTGTCCTCTCTACAAACACAAGGAGAAGGGGAAAGCATCGAAGTACGACAAGTCGAGAAAGTACAAGAAAGGACTTGTTGGCACATTCACTGACTCCGAGGAGGATTCCTCAAGTGGAGAGTCAGATGTTGGACATGTGGAGAAAGCAAAACTTTGCTTCATGGCTAATGAGGCAAAAGATCGAAAGTCCTCATTCGATGATAGAGAGGATGAAAGCGAGGATGGTAGCGAGGATGAAAGCGGAGAACCTACTATTGATGAAATGAGGTTAGCAAACCAAGAAATTTGGTCTAAATTTACTAAATTAGTAGATAGATATAATAAGACCAAAGATGAACTTGTTAGCCTCCAAACCTCTCCTAAGTCTACCATCACCAACAATGACACCATTGTTGAGACACTCGCCAATGAGAAAGCAAGTTTGCTTACTCATAATGGCTTGTTGAGAAATGAGGTGAAGTCCCTCAAATCTCAACTTGAGCATGTTCTTGTTGAGGATTCGGATGAACATGTGATAGCGGATTTGACGTCTCAAAACTCAACTTTGAGTATTGAGAATAAGAATCTCAAATCACGTGTTTATGCACTCACATCGCAAGTATCCACTTTGGATGCTTCTTTGCATTCTCTCAAAGAGAAGTACGAGTGCACGTTAGGCCGTATCAATGATTTCAATAAAGGTAAGGGCCATTTGGATAATATCCTAAATGACTTACTTCCGGCCAAACACCACATTGGCTTGGGGTATAAGATGGGAGACTCATCCAAATCGCCTACCACCTTTGTTAGGCCGACATCCGATGCCTCGACGAGTGGGAGCAAACACCCCATTGGTAGTTCTCCTACCAATAGTGCTTCCACTTCGTACACACCCCCGATTGGAAAGAAACCCACTTTGGGTAGACCTCCAAAGAGGGGTCATGCATTTTTGTACTCACATGCTATGCCACGTAGGAACACACATCCTACTCCACCGGTGCATGCAAATAATGATTTTTATGCTCCGCACCCACGAGCACGTGCAAACACTCATATGAGACACCCACATGCACGTAATCATGCTCATGCACATCCTAATGCTTATGTTCACACATCTAATCCACATGTGAATGCCTTCTCTCATAATCATCCTCATGCATACACACCTCATGCTTATCCACGTATGTATGCTACACCACATCATGGATCTCATGCTCATCATAATGCTATTGCTAGATCTCATGCTCCTAGGCCACATGCACCACAAAGAAATCAACCTTTTGTGCATGCAACCACTAGGAAGAGGATTCCCAAAATTTACACTATTTGGGGTCCCAAGAACACTAGCAATCATGATATGAATGTTTATGTGCAATCCTATATTAATGATGTTATTTTGAATGATGATTATGTTGGAAAGTCAAGTTCCTCTTGGACTTGGTTTTCGAAGGGTTAGTTCCTTTAACTCTTCAATGCTTGGTACCATGAGTTTATGATCATGTTATGGGTACTAAGGCATTTGATTATAAAATTGATTTTGATTACATTAACTCATGGGTTACAATTATTTTAATTTCGTATTTCAAATTTGTTGTTTAACCAATTGGATCCAAAAGGGTTTTTGGATACCAAAATGAAGTTTTCTAGGTTCAATCCACCGTGGGATACCAACCCTACCAACTCCTCGATTTGCGAAGACTTTCATTCAAACGGAGTTAATGGTGCTTAGGTAATGCACCAATGTAGGGGGAGCTTAATGTTGTAAGTATGATATTACATTTGGTATCCATGAGGGTTGAATGCATGCTTGGTTAGAATCTATTTCTTTACATTGGTATCATTTTGTTTCTCCTAGCATGATAGAATTGTGAATGCCATAAATGCTTTGAAATTCATATCTATTTTTGGCATGACATGTTTTAAAAGTTATTATGATGATTTTCGTATTACTTTTATCACCTTGTCACTTCTCATCGCACACTTCACTTGGTTTTGATGTGCTTTTACTTTATGTTCATTTTCGATCGATATTGTGACATTTGATATTCTATGATGTGCACCACTCTTCTGATGGTTCATTCCTTTGTGCACATTTTATGTATGTCTCTGATATTGATTTCGTCGCTCGACGATTTATTTTGATTCAATAGCTTTAGTTGTATGAAAATATAGAATTGTTTTCCATGCACTAAAATAGCTATAAATGTTGATATTGGAGAGTAAATTCATTTCATCAATAAGTGAATTTACATTTGATATTTTGATGATTTAAGTTTTCGATTTTCGACTATGGTCTCATTGACACGCTTTGATTTTATTCGAATTTTATTTTGGTGTCATATGAAACGTGGTCGTATTCTTAGACTCCCATGCTTAATGAATTATTTGGCCATGATTTATTGTCATTGGCTTCCTCCCGCTCTTTTTGGATTATGCCAAAGGGGGAGAGATATAATAATGGCATGTGCTAAATAATAATGGCATGTGCTAAATGATAATTTACCATTAATCTAATTTGATATGTTAGAATCAGGGGGAGTTAAGATATAAAAATTGATTTCAAATCCTAAATTTCAAATATTGGATTTGAATTTTTTACTTTCATCGTCTGCTTGATGTATGTGCTTATTATTTCATATGGAACTAATGTGTCATCAATGCAGGGGGGGTAAGTATATTCCATTTAGTTCATTATTTTTTATTATTATTTATGTTGGTTTGTCATCACCAAAAAGGGGGAGAATGTTGAGTATTGGACTCCCCGGATTTGGTTTTGGATGATGAGCAAACATAAATATATCATGAACTAACAATTTGTGAGCGCAGTTATGGAGATCGTCGCCAAATTCATGTGAACATCCAAAGCGACGTCTCAAGACTTCTCAAAGCGCGTGATCGCATGCCTAAAGCTTCGTTGAAGCTTTTGTACCTTCTTTGAAGTCGAGAATGAAGATTGAAGCTTTGAAGACGGATCGTTAAGGTTTATTTTATAGTCTTCTTGCTTCGTTTTGTAGAATGTTAAGCCTTGAGTAGGACTTACATTATATTCTTCATATCGCTCATATCTTAGAGCTAGGATCTTAGTAGAAGTCCGTTCGATCTTTCCCGAAGCATCGCGCTTCGATTCGGGACTTCTAGTGCATGTTAGTTGGTTCAAGAAGAAGAACCAACCGACTAGATGGTGATCTAGTCGGTCGGTAAAGCTTCTTGGACCGACTAGTTTGCCTTCTCTATTCTAAGCTCTTTACTGTTTACAGTTAGTCGGTCTACGTTGACTCACCGACCGACTAGTTGGTGAACTAGTAGGTCAGTGATCCTTCTTGGACCGACTAGTTGAGCTTTCCAAATTCATGCCAACTTACTGTTTATCGTTAGTCGGTCTAAGAACGTTTTGTGACCGACTAGTTGTTGATCTAGTCGGTCAACATTTGTTTTTGGACCGACTAACTCAATTTGTATTCAGACTATTTGTTGTTGACTCTTAATCGGTCTAAGTTCACTGACCGACCGACTAGTTGTGAAACTAGTCGGTCAGACAGTCTTCTTGGACCGACTAGATTTCTAGGTCTGAAATTCAATCTGTTCACTGTTCACCTCTTAGTCGGTTCATGTTGTTTCACCGACCGACTAGTTGATGAACTAGTCGGTCAGTGGTTGTTCTTTGACCGACTAGTCTGCTTCAGATTTAGTTCCGTTGGAGATTTGAAAGCGACGTTTCTTTCTCTCTTTTCCCTTGATCCTTTAAATACCTGAAGGGGTTATTTCATAGGATCTAAGGCTGCTATTTCCAGAGTTCTATTGATTCAAAGAGAAGCTTTCAATTCTCATCTTCAAGCTCTCCCATTCTCAAGAATCTCTCCCTCACTCTTATTCCTCAAGAGAGATTCATTGGTTGTGAGCCTTCCAAGCCACCATTGCTGGTCATCCTCTTGAAGCTAGGGTTTGGTGACTCTTCCTCCATAAAAATCCTCTTTGCCCTAATTTGGTAAGAAATCTCAAGGCATAGGTATTTTGTTGGTAAGAATTTCATTTCAGTTATATTTGAATTGTATACTCTCGGTTGTGAGAGGTTTTGCGTGATCCCGGGTTGTGGGATTCACTGTCATCGATTGTAGGTCGATTGCACTTGTGAGGTTTTCGCAAGTGGTCATATTGGAAATCTTCGGTTAGAGGTTTTCTAACTCAAGTATCCGGAAGGGATCCGGGTGGTTGGGACGTAGGATCACCGGGAACAAGTCGGGGAGACTTGGGTGGATCCGAACCCATTAAACCATTTTGTTTGCGTTTGCATTATTTCTTGATTGTAGTTATTCCGCATCGTTGTTTGTTAATTGCACGATAATTAGGAATAACACTCGTAGTTATTTTAAAAGTACTATTCACCCCCCCCCCTCTAGTACATGTGCAGTGGCTTCCTTAGGCACTACAATTGGTATCAGAGCCAAGGTTCAAAGCTACACATAGCCAAGGTTCAAAGCTACACATAGCCAAAGTTCAAAGCTATGACGAACAACGACTACGTCTTCAAGAACTGCGATGGAGCTTCTTCAGTTATTGTCACGACCCGCTTCCCTAAAATGGAGGCGAGACGTGAAAAGGTCCGCACGGGAGTGGAGCGGTGAAGCCCCAAACCCGATAAGCGTCAATTTAGTATAAGCAGGTCCCTGTAATTGCAATCGAAACAACAACAATAATAATAATAGTATGAGACGGATATGAAATACCAATCCCAAAGTTTGTCCACAAAATATCCAACATCACAGAAAAGCCACCAGGCTAAAAGAAAGAGTCTAAGGGCCCAGAACAAGGCCAAACAAAAGCAACATCATAACAGAGTAAAGGTGCGACGCACCGACAACAAAACAACTGTCTAACAAAGGTACAACACCACGAAGACACTAGGACTGGTCCCCAGTGTCCACGTACTCCCCGTCCAACACGGGCGCAAGCTCGGCGTCCGCAAACACCTCACCCTCAGCAAGCAACTCAGGCTCAAGGTCTAACATGCGTCACCCAAAAGAGAAAGGGGCACATGTCAGCAAGTCTAAAAAGACTTGGGCAAGGAAACTGAAAGTGACTAACAACCTAGCATTTAAATGTTAAACAATGGCATGGCAGTTGAATATGATGCAACAGTTTAAAAGGGAGGCAAGCACTCACGATGTAGCAAAAGCTACCAATTCACTAGTCACTTATCATTTAACACTTATCACTTATCACTTATCACTTAACACTTAGTGCATAGAGAGTCCACTTGCTGGCCAACTCGTTTATCTCTATCACTATCAATCACTTAAACACTAGAGATTTCACCTGCTGGCTGGAGTGGCTGATCAAGCCAACTCGGGCTCAGTCCGCTTATCTCTTACCCCACCCCCATGTGTCGAGCGTTGTGGTTAGCAACTCATTATGCTCGCTTCTGGTCACGAGCCAGGAAAATAAGTGTGTGTATGGCATAGGAGTACACCTAGCCGGTATCCGAGCGTTGGGGTTAGCAACTACAGGGCTCGCTTCTGGAACACGAGCCAGGAAACATAGTATTGTAGCGTGTGCTACGCAGTCACGATAAATAATCACTATGCAATGCCAAGAACAGATAATTGCGTACCATTAATGGAATTTAAACGTGACAGGCAAAATGCAATGACATGAACATATTCGCGTACCATTAATTTAAAGTAGACGTGACATATGAGCATGATGGGGGTGACGGATCAAGCTTCGTTGTCAAGCTAGGTCAATGGCGTCTAAACGGCTATCCTTTCACCGTTTAGTCTCTTTTACGCTAAAGCATGGTAAATGGCCTAAGACATGGCCCAAATCAAGAGAGGCAAGTTTCACTTGCCTATCACCGGGGATGACGGTTACGAAGGTTCGTTTCCGCGGATGCTAGCCTACGGGGAATCGCTGATATGGGGAACAATCATCAAAACACAAGTATTTTATTAGGGTTTCATAAAAATTACAATAGGATATGAAAACAAGGGTAGATCGATTTCTTACCGAGAGGAGGCGGAAGAAACACTCCGGGGAACCCTAGGACCAGATCTGGAAGCCAATGGAGAAGTTTGAGGAAACTAGGGTTTTGGGGGATTTGGGGATTTTGATGGGTTTGATGAGATTTTTAGGGAAGATGAGAGGTAGATGGAGTGAATGGATGGTTTGGATGATGGATTTGAGGCTTGGAATGAAGAAATGAAGCTTGGAGGAAGATGGGGGCTGAAGGGGGGGAGATTTTAGGGTTTTGGGTCATGTTAAGGAAGAAGAAAACGTTTGGGTTGGGTTTAAATAGGTTGAGCTGGCGGCTGCCCAGAAATTAGGGTTTTAACACTGGTTAGTCGGTCAAAGAACAACCACTGACCGACTAGTTTGGCAACTAGTCGGTCGGTCGACCAACTCAGACCGACTAAGTGTAAACAGTAACTCCTGAACGAAAAATAGGATTTAGAGTTAGTCGGTCCATGAACAAGTACTGACCGACTAGTTTAGCATCTAGTCGGTCGATGAACGTTCTTAGACCGACTAAGAGTAAACAGTAACTGATACAAAAATAATATGATGAGTTAGTCGGTTCAAGAAGCATTGCTGACCGACTAGTTTGCAACCTAGTCGGTCAACCAACGTTCTTAGACCGACTAACGATAAACAGTAACTCCTGAGAAATTTAGAAAGCTAACTAGTCGGTCCAAGAAGGATTGCCGATCGACTGGATCGTCATCTAGTCGGTCGGTGCCCCTTCTTATACCGGCTAATGAGCACATCAAAGTTCCGATACGGAGCGCGGGGCCCCGGGATCGATTCCTAAGACTCCTAGGCTTGATCTAATAGTTAGATACGACCGTTATGAAACCCGTCACGAGTGACATACTTCGAATTCGACAATCCTAAGGGAGAAACGAGAAAATACGACGAATCGATCGAAAATGAAATCTACGGAGACGAAAACCACACAAGAGGAGAAAATCCACCAAAACATATATTATATTATAATAAATCCAAATACATGAAAAGCAGTCATTACATCCTCTCCCCAACTTAAGAAAAATTCCGTCCTCGGAATTTCCAAAAACTCACGAGTCCGGAAACAAAAGTGGGAAACGCTCTCGCATCTCATCCTCATTCTCCCAAGTAGACTCTCCAGGTGAGCCGTGTCGCCACATCACCCTCACAAGATTGACAATCTTGTTCCGAAGCGACTTCTGACGCCTGTCCAGAATCTGCACTGGATGCTGATCATACGACATATCGGGGCGAACGATAATCTCCGAAAAATCCACCGCATGAGACGGATCACTAATGTATCGACGAAGCTGCGACACATGGAAAACATCGTGAACTCCTTCCAAAGACGGCGGCAAGGCCAAGCAATAAGCTACCTCGCCAACCCTCTCCAAAACGTCAAACGGTCCAATGTATCGCGGGCTCAACTTCCCACGCTTCCCAAAACGAATCACACCACGATTCGGGGAAATCTTCAAGAACACATGGTCGCCCGGCTGAAACTCCAAAGGACGACGTTTAGCATCCGCCCAATGCTTAAAACGGTCCTGAGCAATTCTCAACCTCTCCCGAATATTCCTGACGATATCCACGGCCTCCACGATCATCTCAGGTCCCAACAACTCCCGATCACCAACGTCATCCCAACTCAATGGCGATCGACATTTTCTCCCATAAAGAGCGGCGAAAGGCGCCATGCCAATACTCGCCTGGAAGCTGTTGTTGTAGGAAAACTCCACCAAATGTAGGTGGTCCTCCCACGAACCCTTGAAATCCAACATGCACGCCCTCAGCATGTCTTCCAAAATCTGAATCGTCCTCTCAGACTGGCCATCCGTCTGCGGATGGTACGCCGTGCTGAAACTCAGACGCGTACCCAAGCTCTTCTGCAAACTCTGCCAGAACTGAGATGTGAACCTCGTGTCTCTGTCAGACACGATACTCACGGGGACTCCATGAAGTCGCACGACCTCCTCCATATACCTCCTCGCCAGCGCCTCAGTGGACCGTCCCACTCGGAACGGAATAAAATGCGCAGATTTGGTCAACCGATCCACGATTACCCAAATCGCGTCATTCTGCTTCGGACTCCGAGGTAGTCCAGTCACGAAATCCATAGTGATGTGCTGCCACTTCCACTCCGGAATCGGAAGCGGTTGTAGCAACCCGGCCGAACGCTGATGCTCCGCCTTCACTTGCTGGCAAACCAAGAACTTGGCTACACTCCGAGCCACGCTCCTCTTCATGCCATGCCACCAATAATTCAGACGAAGATCCTGGTACATCTTGGTGCCACCAGAATGCACAGCATACGGTGAACTGTGTGCCTCCACCATCAGCTCCTCTCTGATATCCCCAGCTGGCACACACAACCTGGCTCCGAACCTCAGCGAGCCATCCTCATGAATCAAAAAGTCAGTCCGCAGACCGGCTTCCACCTGCTCCCGAATCTTCACCAGCTTCGGATCCTCAGCCTGGCCAGCCTTAATCCGATCCACGATCGTCGACTGTACCTGCATGTACATCAACGAAGAAGCCTCCCCAGGAAGGACAATCTCCACACCAGACTCGCAAAAATCCTGCTGCAATCTCCACTGCGAGGTCAAAATCATCACCGCTGGAAGCCTACTCAAAGCATCCGGAACCACATTCACCTTGCCAGGGTGAAACTGCAAATCAATATCATAATCCGTCATAAGCTCCAACCATCGACGCTGTCGCATGTTGAGCTCCTTCTGAGTGAAAATATACTTCAAGCTTTTGTGATCGGTGAAAATCTTCACTTTCTCACTCAGCAGGAAGTGCCTCCAAATATTAAGAGCAAACACAACGACAGCCAACTCCAAATCATGCGTCGGGTAATTCTTCTCATGAACCTTAAGCTGACGAGACGCATACGCCACAACGTGCCCGTGCTGATGCAACACACAACCGAGACCCTTGCCAAAAGCATCGCAAAAGATCTCAAATCCACCGCTGCGATCAGGCACAACAAGAATAGGCGCACACGTCAACCTCTCCTTCAGAATACCAAAAGCACTCTCACAATCACCCGACCAAACAAAAGCAACATCCTTCCGCGTCAACCTGGTCATCGGCTCAGCAATACGAGAAAAGTCCTTAATGAATCGCCGATAGTAACCAGCAAGTCCAAGGAAACTCCGGATCTCAGACGCTGACGACGGAACAGGCCACTCCCTGATGGCCCGAATCTTCTCGGGATCCACTGAAATACCATCTCCAGTCACCACATGCCCGAGAAAAGCAACTCGATCCAGCCAAAACTCGCACTTCGAAAACTTAGCATACAACCGATGCTTCCTCAAAATCTCCAACACCGTCCTTAAGTGCGAGGCATGCTCTTCCTCCGACTTCGAATAGATCAGAATGTCGTCGATAAAGATAAAGACAAACTTATCCAAAAAGTCGTAGAAAATCAGGTTCATCAGATTCATGAAAACTGCAGGCGCGTTAGTTACGCCGAAAGGCATAACCACGAACTCATAGTGTCCATACTTCGTCCTGAACACTGTCTTCGGAACATCTCCCTTCTTCACCTTCAACTGATGGTAACCACTCCTCAAATCCAACTTAGAAAACACCCTCGAACCTCCAAGCTGATCAAAAATATCATCGATGCGAGGCAACGGGTATTTATTCTTAATGGTCACCGCATTCAACTCCCGATAGTCCACGCACATACGACGCGAACCATCCTTCTTCTTAACCAGCAACACCGGTGCTCCCCACGGAGACACGCTAGGATTAATATAACCCTTCTGCAAAAGCTCATCCAACTGCTTCCGCAACTCTTCCAATTCAGCAGGTGCCATACGATACGGCGCCTTCGAAATCGGCTGCGCACCTGGAACAAGATCGATAGAAAATTCCAAAGCCCGATCAGGTGGCAAACCAGACATCTCCTCGGGGAAGACGTCACCAAAATCACGCACCACAGCTGGCCACTCCAGCTCCATCTGCATAGCCACAGCCTCCACCGGCCTGGCCCGAAATCTGACAGGACCAAGCGAACTGCTACCACGACTGAACTCGAACACTGGATGTCCGGGAATCTCGAATACCACCTTCTTCCTCCTGCAGTCGATCGTAGCATAGAAGCTCGCAAGCCAATCCATCCCAAAGACCGCATCGTAGTTGGTGATGTTGTGGACAATAAAATCAGCATAAAGCTCATGTCCACAAACCACCACAGAGCAAGGACTGCATCCACGATGCACCGTGACTACTCCATTCCCTGTAACGATGTTCCAACTCTTGGAGAGAGGGGACGTTGACAAGGAATGCTTCTCCATGAAGCTCTGGGCCAAAATGCACATCGATGCACCAGAGTCAAAGAGGACTCGGGCAGGGAACGTGCAAACCAAAACCACACCTAACAAACAGTCTAATCAATCAAATCTTACTCTAGCAACACCATACACAAGCATTCACATAATTTAACAATCAATTAATTAAGGAAGGAACAATCTAGATCGGAAGTTACCTGCAATGACCTCATCCATGGCCAAAACCTCCTCCTCAGTCATCAGAAATGCCTGCCTCCTCGGCGGAGCGGCCTGCTGAAAAGCCTGCTTCTGTGGAATGAGGGGCACCCCATGAACAACGGGCACCGGGGCTCTCTGCTGCAATGGCGGGGCAGCAATAGGTGTCCTCCAAGGTTGCTTTAACCTCGGGCACTCCCGGATAGCATGGGCGGGATCTCCACAGATAATACATTGCCCCAAGAACTTCCTACACGATTCCTTGATATGGCCCTCCTTGCCACAGAAATGGCAAGTCCTCCGAACAGGCCCTCCTGGCCTCTTAAACTGAACAGGCGGGTTCGGCCTGAATCCAGACCTAACCACAGCTCTCGCCTGTTCCAAAGGCCTCTTCCCAGCACCAACAATAGACCCCTTTCTCTGGTTCACAAGCAGCTCCTGCCTCTTGGCAGCGACCAAAACCTTCTGATAAGATTCCCGGTCAGAAGAGGTCACAAAGCTCTGGAGCTCCGAAGCAAGTCCCTGCAGGAACCTCTGAGCTCTCTCCTCAGCGTCCTGCACCATCTTCGGCACAAACCGACTCAGCCTCATGAACTCCTGGTGGTACATGTCCACCGACGAGTTCCCCTGCTTCAGATCGATAAAACGCTGCAGCATCTCTTCCCTGGCAGCCTTCGGGAAGAACTCACCATCAAATCTGGCCTTGAAGGTAGCCCAGACGATCGGCTCCACTAACATCTTTTCTTCAGCATCCCACCAGTTCCTGGCGTTATCCTTTAGCTGGCGCTTCACCAAGTCAACCCAACTAACCTCGTTGACCTTGGACATCTTCAGATTGTCCTCGATATTCCTCATCCATTCATCAGCAGCTAGTGGACCTTCGGTTCCATCAAAATACGCAGGACCCAGCTCTCTGAATTGCTTCGCCCCGGGCTCAGGGCGAGGGGCTTCCACCACCCGAGCAGCTCGAGTCACCGGAGCATTCTGTACCTGCAGGAGCACACCCTGCTGAACTTGCATCATCTGCAACATCATCCGCATCATCTCTCCATTAGTGGGCTCCCGCTCAGGCTCCTCGGCATGAGGGGGCGCACCACTACCACCACCACGGGTGATTCGCCTTCCTGCCATCTAATGACGCGGAAAACGAAACGGTTAGACTCACAGCTTAGGGCTCAAATGTCGAACTTATTTGTTGGACAATCTTGCATTATTATTATTATCCCGATAATCGCAGTTACAGAGGACCTGCATGGGCCACCACTAAAACCTGTCACGACCCGCTTCCCTAAAATGGAGGCGAGACGTGAAAAGGTCCGCACGGGAGTGGAGCGGTGAAGACCCAAACCCGATAAGCGTCAATTTAGTATAAGCAGGTCCCTGTAATTGCAATCGAAACAACAACAATAATAATAATAGTATGAGACGGATATGAAATACCAATCCCAAAGTTTGTCCACAAAATATCCAACATCACAGAAAAGCCACCAGGCTAAAAGAAAGAGTCTAAGGGCCCAGAACAAGGCCAAACAAAAGCAACATCATAACAGAGTAAAGGTGCGACGCACCGACAACAAAACAACTGTCTAACAAAGGTAAAACACCACGAAGACACTAGGACTGGTCCCCAGTGTCCACGTACTCCCCGTCCAACACGGGCGCAAGCTCGGCGTCCGCAAACACCTCACCCTCAGCAAGCAACTCAGGCTCAAGGTCTAACATGCGTCACCCAAAAGAGAAAGGGGCACATGTCAGCAAGTCTAAAAAGACTTGGGCAAGGAAACTGAAAGTGACTAACAACCTAGCATTTAAATGTTAAACAATGGCATGGCAGTTGAATATGATGCAACAGTTTAAAAGGGAGGCAAGCACTCACGATGTAGCAAAAGCTACCAATTCACTAGTCACTTATCATTTAACACTTATCACTTATCACTTATCACTTAACACTTAGTGCATAGAGAGTCCACTTGCTGGCCAACTCGTTTATCTCTATCACTATCAATCACTTAAACACTAGAGATTTCACCTGCTGGCCGGAGTGGCTGATCAAGCCAACTCGGGCTCAGTCCGCTTATCTCTTACCCTACCCCCATGTGTTGAGCGTTGTGGTTAGCAACTCATTATGCTCGCTTCTGGTCACGAGCCAGGAAAATAAGTGTGTGTATGGCATAGGAGTACACCTAGCCGGTATCCGAGCGTTGGGGTTAGCAACTACAGGGCTCGCTTCTGGAACACGAGCCAGGAAACATAGTATTGTAGCGTGTGCTACGCAATCACGATAAATAATCACTATGCAATGCCATGAACAGATAATTGCGTACCGTTAATGGAATTTAAACGTGACAGGCAAAATGCAATGACATGAACATATTCGCGTACCGTTAATTTAAAGTAGACGTGACATATGAGCATGATGGGGGTGACGGATCAAGCTTCGTTGTCAAGCTAGGTCAATGGCATCTAAACGGCTATCCTTTCACCGTTTAGTCTCTTTTACGCTAAAGCATGGTAAATGGCCTAAGACATGGCCCAAATCAAGAGAGGCAAGTTTCACTTGCCTATCACCGGGGATGACGGTTACGAAGGTTCGTTTCTGCGGATGCTAGCCTACGGGGAATCGCTGATATGGGGAACAATCATCAAAACACAAGTATTTTATTAGGGTTTCATAAAAATTACATAAGGATATGAAAACAATGGTAGATCGATTTCTTACCGAGAGGAGGCGGAAGAAACACTCCGGGGAACCCTAGGACCAGATCTGGAAGCCAATGGAGAAGTTTGAGGAAACTAGGGTTTTGGGGGATTTGGGGATTTTGATGGGTTTGATGAGATTTTTGGGGAAGATGAGAGGTAGATGGAGTGAATGGATGGTTTGGATGATGGATTTGAGGCTTGGAATGAAGAAATGAAGCTTGGAGGAAGATGGGGGCTGAAGGGGGGAGATTTTAGGGTTTTGGGTCGTGTTGGGGAAGAAGAAAATGTTTGGGTTGGGTTTAAATAGGTTGAGCTGGCGGCTGCCCAGAAATTAGGGTTTTAACACTGGTTAGTCGGTCAAAGAACAACCACTGACCGACTAGTTTGGCAACTAGTCGGTCGGTCGACCAACTCAGACCGAATAAGTGTAAACAGTAACTCCTGAACGAAAAATAGGATTTAGAGTTAGTCGGTCCATGAACAAGTACTGACCGACTAGTTTAGCATCTAGTCGGTCGATGAACGTTCTTAGACCGACTAAGAGTAAACAGTAACTGATACAAAAATAATATGATGAGTTAGTCGGTTCAAGAAGCATTGCTGACCGACTAGTTTGCAACCTAGTCGGTCAACCAACGTTCTTAGACCGACTAACGATAAACAGTAACTCCTGAGAAATTTAGAAAGCTAACTAGTCGGTCCAAGAAGGATTGCCGACCGACTGGATCGTCATCTAGTCGGTCGGTGCCCCTTCTTATACCGGCTAATGAGCACAGCAAAGTTCCGATACGGAGCGCGGGGCCCCGGGATCGATTCCTAAGACTCCTAGGCTTGATCTAATAGTTAGATACGACCGTTATGAAGCCCGTCACGAGTGACATACTTCGAATTCGACAATCCTAAGGGAGAAACGAGAAAATACGACGAATCGATCGAAAATGAAATCTACGGAGACGAAAACCACACAAGAGGAGAAAATCCACCAAAACATATATTATATTATAATAAATCCAAATACATGAAAAGCAGTCGTTACAGTTATGGAAGGACTATCCTCAGTCAGGCCTCCACACTTCAACGGTACCAACTATGGGTACTGGAAATGCCGGATACAAATTTTCCTCCGGAGCGCTTCACTATGGAGAGCCACCATGACGGAGTATGTCGAGCCTTCCGAAGAAGATTTCGCGAAGTGGACTCCCACGGAGGTCGCCGCAGAAGTAGCCAATGCCAAGGCAATGAATGTCTTGAATTGTGCGTTGGAGCCCGAGGACTTCAACAAGATATGCACATGTAAGAGTGCATATCAAATATGGAACCAACTCCTCATATTGCACGAAGGATCGAGTACGGTAAAAGATTCTAAACTCGTCGTTGCTAATAAAGAATTTGAGTTGTTTCATATGGAGCAGGGCGAAACCATGAAGGAATATTACGCTCGCTTCGTGGATATATCAAACGACTTGGAAGCTCTTGGGAAGGTCTATACCCAAAAGGAGAAAGTCGCAAAGATTATCGACAGTCTTCCATCATATTGGGAAAAGCGTACCTTCGCCATCGAGGAAGGTAACGACATGAATAAATATACCGTCATACAACTAATGGGTACCTTGTTGTCTTACGAGGTACGCAAGGATAGTAAGATCCGAATGAAGGAAAAGATGAAAGCGTACTTGAAGCAAGATGAGCCAAAGAAAAAGGCGATTACCTTCAAGGCCGCTCCATCTACCGATGATGAAGAATCGGAAGACGAATTGGACATGGAATCCATTGCACGTATGGCAAGGAAGTTCGATCGATTCCTTCGAGAAGGTATATCTTTGAATAAATCTAAAATTAGGTTTTGGTTTGCGACAGAAATTGAGGAGGGGGAGGATTTTGTGAGGAAAAGACTTCAATCGAATGATCTCTTTATATAAGGGCAAGAGAGAAGGTTTATACCGGTGTCGATCCTGGCTCGATCGTCGTTCGTCCAACTCGCGAAGACTCGGCGAGCCGTCAATCGAAGCTCGTCGGGACCTTTCCTGTCTCGGTCGTCGCTCCTCCCGCTTCGACCTGGTGCCCCTCCGACTGAGAGCGGGGTGCCCAGCTGCGTTCTATGATGGATCGAGCTCCTCCCGCTTCGAACGACCTATGACCCTTAGTGCTCCATCAGCATCCACTCAACTCGGCGCTGCCATCAAGATGGCCCTCGAGGTTCGATCAATGACCAAGACCAGAGTCTCGATCGACAGCCTCACCAAGAAGGAGCGGTAAAAGGAGTATTCTCCAAGCTCGAGCAGTGACGAAAATGCCCGATCAAGGCTCCTGTGAGTCATACGAACCTCGGCGTGCCTCCCCAAAATCGAGCGGCGAAAGGAGCTTCCTCCCAGCTTAGGCGATCGCAAATGAACGGTGATCTGCAGACCGCATGCTCAAAGGGGATGTCTCGCAGAATGGGCAGACGAGATGAGGAAAGAGACGAGATGGATGAGGGCGCCGCAGGTTGGGAACTTTAGGGCAAGGGTAAATTTAGGGATTTTTTTAAGCGCTAAGAGTTTAGATATATGAATATTTTTTAATAAAAATGCTTACGTAACGATTAGTATCATAGCGCTAACAAAAAGCGCTATGTAAGGTATTACTTGGATAGCGCTTTAATAAAAAGCGCTATCTAAGTGATTTTTACCTTAATTTTGATTTATTTTTATTTTCTATAAGTGCAGAAGCTCTATACAAGAGCCCACTTAGATAGCGCTTTTTAAAAGCGTTATCTAAGTGGCGTTACCCAAGCCCAAATCTGTAGTAGTGCCTCTTGATCCTACTCCAGTCCTCTACTCCCAGTAGAGATTTTCAATCCACTATAATCACTTGCCCCGCAAGCACAAACTTACAAAAATGGCGACACTCCCCGTGTCCCAAACTTTATACAATCTCTAAACAGAGATTCAAACCTGTTAAATAATGAAATAGAAAAACACATATAGCCTTGTTATGAATTTAGAATGGAATCCAAGGATGGTGTTTAGAGAGAGACTTCAAGATGTATATGATATGTAATGAAGAACAATACTTGAAGTTCTCTGGTTCATAAAAGAAGAGAGAGATCAATTGATTTCTTCTTGTAATTATGAACACAAACAACTTTCCAAAATGATGTTGAAAAAGACAAAATTGTTTTAAGGAAGAAAACTTCAATTCTCAAAAGATATATGATTAAGAATCTTGAAGTTCTTTCGTTCTCATGAGAAGAGAGAAATCTCTGGATTTCTTCTTGCAAATGAGAATGAGAACAACGAAGGCAAGATTGCTTAGAATCAACAATTCTAGAAAAGAAAGAAAGAGGAAAGTTGTGTGTCTTGAAAGAGAGGGTCTACCCCTTTATTTATAGTGTTTTGGTATGGTTGGGAAGTGTAAGTAACATTGCAAAATGGTCATGAACCGTCCCTGAAAATTTGGGGTCAAAACGGCTAGTTTTGAAATTGGTCGACCAAAATGACCAAATTGGTCGACCAAAATTTAAAGAGGGAATTTTGACCGTTGGAAGACAGATCCAGAATCTACATGGTTAAGAGAGTTTGCATATGTAATCCCATAGTCAAATTCGACGGTTTAAAATTGGTCGACCAAAATGGGGTTATTGGTTGCCAATTTTCAAAGTTATGAATTTTCGAAATTGGGAAGTGTAGATCGCTGAGTAATGGAACCTAAGTGACTAAGACATATTATCACAAGGCTTTGTAACTCTAATAAAGTAAATTTTACATTGATTACATAAAGCCGTAGATAGGACTGCTTCTGCAACTGAATCTGAGAAGGTTCTTTGCAGGTGTTGCGGGGTGGAACTCGCGTACAATGAATTTGTATTGATGGGAACCAAGGGCACGGTGGTTATATTGACAAGAGGATTGTGGATGGGCTATTTAACAAGTGGTTAGTGGGGTGAAGAGGATAAGTTTGCCGCCGGGGAAGACCACGGGGCCAAGTCTTGCCAGACGCGGCGGAGGATCAGGTGGCGGGAGCCGAGGGTTGACGTCAACCAAGGGGCGAGCTTTCCTGCACCACGAGCAACTCGTCAGAAGGGCGGGGTTGGGGTCCAACCCGTAGCCCCTCCGATGCCTAAGTTAGTAACTGGGCTTCAAGCAGGGGCTAGGCATGTAGGTCGGACTAAGGGTGTGTCCGCCGTACGGGCCGAGCTATAGGTGGGAGAACAAAGATATGGACGACCTTTGCCCTCGTGTGTGAATAATGGAGCTTGATAGAATTTGCCAACCTCCTCACCGTAAGAAGTGAGGGGGTATTTATACCTGATGGGAGATGACTAGGCGGGACTGACCTGGCATGCTGACTCGACGCGTTGAGCTGGCTCGGCTGTCAGCGGAAACTTCAGACGAGGATGTCAGGAACGGGAGCGTCTGCCCTGCTTTTGTCAGACGGTACAACGGCGCAACGGCCTGGGGCACTTTTGTCAGGGTGTCAGGGCCGAAAGCATTAAGTGTCAGGGGGCTCAGCGGCCAGGGGGTGCTTTGTAAGGTGGTCGGGCGGCGTTAGTGTCAGTCATGTCCTTACACTAGGTTGTTTGTCGTGCGTGACGGACTAAAGGTCCGGCAGTGCTATCCCCGGCGGCGGGGTTCGTGGAGAACTGCCGGACCAACCTGTTCGAGGCTTGTCCGGCCCGGCCGCGCCCCTTTTCGGTCGCGGGTCACGGACCGCTAGCAAGGAGGGATACGCCCATGCCTCCGTCAGCATCCCGGGCGGCACTGTCTGGGCGTTCCCCGGGCACGCTGCCCCTGGCGGGTCGAGCGATTGCGGTTGTTCGCCTCGGCCGGGAGAGGGGAGTGCTGCGAGGCGCGCCCATTCTCATGTAGCCTCGGACCTCCAGGGTGGCGTTCCTTTCGTCAAGAGGTGATTCATTGGGGTATGTCAGCGGATCTAGGCGGGAGTTGGACTCCCCTGATCTTTAGGTCGTAACAATTGCCCCCGGCATTCGAGTGCGAGGCGGGAACCCGGCTCGGCTCGGATGACGTAACGCTACCTCCCTTCCCGCATGGTTCAGACTTGGGTCCACGCTCAGGAGTGGCGATGCGGTTCCAGCGGGGTATTGCCCGCTGTTGCGGGACCGCTAGATCTCGTTCCGAGTGGGAGCCAAGCGAGGAGGTGGGTTACTGCGATTTGGGGGGGTTGCCCCTTAACGCTGTGCCGTTGTAGGTGGCGGTTGGGTAGGACTTTGGGGGAGCCCGGCTTTTTGGGAAGGCCACGGGTTCGTTGCGTTGTGTTTACCGGACGTGGTTGTTATTTTTGTGGGGCTTTGGCCGCACTGAGTCTGGTGAAATTCCTGGCTATTATGCGCTTGGGCTTAGGGTGAGGAGTTCGTAAGGAGGAATATTATTCATCATCCTTTACAGGAGATCTAGATCGTATCTACAACAAGAGGGCAGGTGTGACCGAACCTGTGGACGGGGCGGGAGGCTGTTTTAACTTGTCATCTGCTGCATCGGGGTGAGCGGGGTCCCTGTTGTTGGAAGGCCTTCCTTTCTACTGGCTGCTGAACTCCTCCTGCCTCATTGTCCGGGGGCGAGCTGTCGTGCCGTGAATCCCCGTTTGGTTTCATCGGGTATGCAGCCCCGTGGTGACCCCCCCTCGGGAGGTTTGACCCTCGTTTGTCGGGTGGGCCTCCTTCCTTTCCCTTTCCTCGCTTCCTCGCGTTCTGTCTCGCCGTCACCGTGCTGGATGGTCACCCGGCCTTGCCGGGGATCCCGTACACCAAGGGGGAACCCCGGAGGAGGCGAAGGACGAGGTGGCGGTGGTGGCGTCGTTGGGAGACCCGTTGGGGGTTTCCACCCTCACACCCGGTAGGGATCGCCGACGGGGTGGATGTTAATTGGGGTGTGGCGGCCCACGGCTAGTCTTCCGGACCTGCCGTTTCATCTGGTTTAGGGCAGGAGGAAGGCTGGCGGGCGGGACCTCCCATGTGTAAGGGGAACATCCTATCAGAAGTCACGGAGAGGAAGCGGTCACCGGTGGGGGAAGTGAGGCCCGTCGATGGACATCGGCCTTCTTCGTAGCTCGGTGGGGCATTCGGGGCCTTTTCATACCCGGTGTGAGGGGATGCGAATCCCTTTCGTGTATCTTCCCTTCCTCCCTAAACTCTGAAGGGGGGGTACTTATGGAGGGATTCTGTAGAAGGGTTCGCCTTGGATAACGTGAGGGGCTAGTGCCATTAATGGGCAACGCCGAATCACGCCCTTTGGGAACCGCTTTTTCCTGGCGGCACCTGACACGGTTCGTCTGTTCTGGCCCCTCGGGGGGCGTGTTGATGCTGACGGCGTGTTTTCCGAGTGTCCTATCGTTTCGTCGAGTCACATCATGGCATTGTCTTGTCGGGGCCAGGCGTATACCCAACAGGCAATGTTTCGCGGTTTCTGGTTTACGACCGGTCCGCCCCAATTTACGTGTCCTTGTCCTTATTCCCCGCTTTGGGTTTTCGAGGATCGGGGTCCTGATCCGGGCGGGGGATTCTTGATGTGGTTTGGGAGGCTAGCGCCGGGTAGTTGGACGCTGTGCGGGCCAAACCGGTTAGCCCCTACCGAGGTCGGCGGGTCGCCATTGGGAGGCCGGCCCTTGCCGTGTTTTATCTTGCTTGAGTACGCACTTACTGCCCCCAACATTCCCTTGTCCGAGAGCACGAGGTCTGGGGGAAGGGGATGTTGATGGTCTCTGTGTTGTGTTTGGGCAGGACGGAGGATCGTTGGATATGACCGGGATGAGACACGCCGCCCTATCACGAACAGGGGCTACTCATAGCATGGCTGACCCCTGGGTGTCTGTTGCGAGTGGGTTTTGCCTAGGCGGAGGCGGCCCCACAGAGCGGGTCTCAGTTCCACCCCTTCCCCTTTGTATGAAAGGTATTGCAGACTTTAGTTGGCGAGGGGTCTCGTTTTGAAGCGTCGGTCCTTCCTGTTATCGGGGGGTTCGAACTGAGGGGGTATACTTACCGGGTGACCTAAGTTAGTACGGGGGGAGTGCGATTCTTTGTTCCTGCTTTACCCATCGTGAGGGGTGGTTCCGGTTCGTGAGCTCGCCCGGCCTTTGGCGGGGGGATCGTTTCATGCTATGGCACTTTCAGAAGGTTAAAATGACTTTGATGAAGATAAATGTTTTCATTTATATTTACAAGAACCCTTCTATGGTTCGCACACGAGTACTTAGATTATCGCCCATTCTTGGGGGTAAGATTCGGCTCTGGGGCGGGCTGTGGAACTGTCCTCGCCTGCGGTGAGCGACCTCCTGATTTAGGGGTTACCCTCTGCCAGGCGGGCCTTTTTATCTTCGGTTGATCTTGGCACCTAGGCGAGCGTCCGTCCAATGGGCTGAATGGTTGCAAGGTCTCCTCGGCCAGGTGGATGCACTGGGGGGGCTCACCAGGGAAGCTGTCTTGCTGTGTCGCCTGTCCCGGGGGGGTCCTGACGATCGGGCCTCCTCCTCTCCGTTTCTTTGTCATCTCCCTCCACGCCACGCGGTTTGGGTTTGAGGGTGGGGAAATCCTGACGATCTGGCCGCCTTCCCTCCCCGCCTCGCTGTTTGGGTTTGAGGGCGGGGTTTGGGTTCCGAGTGTGCTGGGGCGGCCTGACACACCATGACTCGCCTTTTGGGTTCGTCAGGGATGCAGCCTTGTCGAGGCCCCCGTCCGGAGGTTGAAGGCGAGCAGGTGTAGGCCTGCAAGCCCGGGGGGGCTTTTGCCTTTCCTGCCGGTGGGGAGCGGATGCCTACCTTTCTCCGTCTCGTCCTGTTTAGAACAGACGGAGGAGTGAAAGGTGGATTTCCCTTGTGTAAGTGGAATATCCTATTGGCGATCTGAATGTAAGGGGAATATCCTATCGGAGGTTGTGGAGATGCCGTGACCACCGTCCAGGGAGGGGGGAACCACTGGTGGCCGGTGACCTCCCATTTGTTAGGACGAGGCGTCACGGCCCGTTTCCCAGCGGGTGGTGGGTGTTGGGACCGATATCTCATATCTTTCGACTCTCTGTTCTTCTCTCTTTCGGGGGGATGAGAGGTGTATTTATAAGGGAATTTTGTTGAAGGTTTCCTCCATAGTTATTGCGATGAGCTGGCATTATTGATGGGCTCCTCGGAATCACGCCCGTTGGAAACCGCTTTTGCCAGGTGGCGCTTAGGGAACCTCTTTTGTAGTGTATCATTAATGGCGGCGTATTTCTCGAGCGTCCTTTCGTTTCATCGAGTCACATCAGGGCCGCCTCCTCGGGAACTGACGCCTCGTTTGCCCTGGTTTACGTGCCCTTGTCCTCCTTCCCGGGTTCGACTTTTCACGGATCACGGGTTCGCCAAGTCAGGGGTGTGGTTACGCGGCGAGGCCTATGCCCTACCCCAGAGGTCTTAAGGGGGGAGCAGGCGCGTAGCCCGGCCCGTGCCCTTCTCTGGTTTAGGTGGCTAGGGTTGGCCCTGCCCCAGAGGTCTTGGGGGGGAGCGGGCGCGTAGCCCGGCCCGTGCCATTCTCTGGTTTGGGTGGCTAGGGTTGGCCCTGCCCGAGAGGTCAAGCGAGCACGTAGCCCGGCCCGTGCCCTTCTCTGGTTTGGGTGGCTAGGGTTGGCCCTGCCCCAGAGGTCTTGAGGGGGGAGCGGTCACGTAGCCCGGCCCGTGCCCTTCTCTGGTTTGGGTGGCTAGGGTTGGCCCTGCCCCAGAGGTCTTGAGGGGGGAGCGGGCGCGTAGCCCGGCCCGTGCCCTTCTCTGGTTTGGGTGGCTAGGGTTGGCCCTGCCCCAGAGGTGTTGAGGGGGGGGAGCGGGTGCGTAGCCCGGCCCGTGCCCTTCTCTGGTTTGGGTGGCTAGGGTTGGCCCTGCCCCAGAGGTCTTGAGGGGGGAGCGGGCACGTAGCCCGGCCCGTGCCCTTCTCTGGTTTGGGTGGCCTGCCCCAGAGGTCTTGAGGGAGGGAGCGGGCGCGTAGCCCGGCCCGTGCCCTTCTCTGGTTTGGGTGGCTAGGGTTAGCCCTGCCCCAGAGGTCTTGAGGGGGGGGAGCGGGCGCGTAGCCCGGCCCGTGCCCTTCTCTGGTTTGGGTGGCTAGGGTTGGCCCTACCCCAGAGGTCTTGAGGGGGGGAGCGGGCGCGTATCCCGGCCCGTGCCTTTCTCTGGTTTGGGTGGCTAGGGTTGGCCCTGCCCCAAAGGTCTTGAGGGAGGGAGCGGGCGCGTAGCCCGGCCCGTGCCCTTCTCTGGTTTGGGTGGCTAGGGTTGGCCCTGCCCCAGAGGTCTTGAGGGGGTGAGCGGGCGCGTAGCCCGGCCCGTGCCCTTCTCTGGTTTGGGTGGCTAGGGTTGGCCCTGCCCCAGAGGTCTTGAGGGGGTGAGCGGATGCGTAGCCCGGCCCGTGCCCTTCTCTGGTTTGGGTGGCTAGGGTTGGCCCTGCCCCAGAGGTCTTGAGGGGGGGAGCGGGTGCGTAGCCTGGCCCGTGCCCTTCTCTGGTTTGGGTGGCTAGGGTTGGCCCTGCCCCAGAGGTCTTGAGGGGGGGAGCGGGCGCATAGCCCGGCCCATGCCCTTCTGTGGTTTGGGTGGCTAGGGTTGGCCCTGCCCCAGAGGTCTTGAGGGGGGGAGCGGGCGTGTAGCCCGGCCCGTGCCCTTCTCTGGTTTAGGTGGCTAGGGTTGGCCCTGCCCCAGAGGTCTTGAGGGGGGGAGCGGGCGCGTAGCCCGGCCCGTGCCCTTCTCTGGTTTGGGTGGCTAGGGTTGGCCCTGCCCCAGAGGTCTTGAGGGGGGGAGCGGGCGCGTAGCCTGGCCCATGCCCTTCTCTGGTTTGGGTGGCTAGGGTTGGCCCTGCCCCAGAGGTCTTGAGGGGGGAGCGGGCGCGTAGCACGGCGCGTGCCCTTCTCTGGTTTGGGTGGCTAGGGTTGGCCCTGCCCCAGAGGTCTTGAGGGGGGGAGCGGGCGCGTAGCCCAGCCTGTGCCCTTCTCTGGTTTGGATGGCTAGGGTTGGCCCTGCCCCAGAGGTCTTGAGGGGGGGAGCGGGCGCGTAGCCCGGCCCGTGCCCTTCTCTGGTTTGGGTGGCTAGGGTTGGCCCTGCCCCAGAGGTCTTGAGGGGTGGAGCGGGCGTGTAGCCCGGCCCGTGCCCTTCTCTGGTTTGGGTGGCTAAGGTTGGCCATGCCCCAGAGGTCTTGAGGGGGGGAGCGGGCGCGTAGCCCGGCCCGTGCCTTTCTCTGGTTTGGGTGGCTAGGGTTGGCCCTGCCCCAGAGGTCTTGAGGGGGGAGCGGGCACGTAGCCCGGCCCGTGCCCTTCTCTGGTTTGGGTGGCTAGGGTTGGCCCTGCCCTAGAGGTTCGGAGGTTCGCGCTGAAACACTCATGTGGAAACAACCGAGTTGGGAAAAAATGGGTAGATGCGTATTTCGTATATACAAAAGAAAAACTTACAACTATTGGTAGAACTTTAGCAGGTGCTTTGCATTCCAAGGATGGGCTAGCTCACTCCCGTCTGGGGTTGCCAAGATGTACGTGGCTGGTCCGATGATATCGATGACCTTGTAGGGCCCTTCCCACTTGGCGGCCAGCTTTCCCCGAAGGGCGGTCTCGGGGCTGAAGGTGGCGTCTCTGAGGACCAAGTCACCGATCCTGAAAGTTCGCTGCTTCACCTGGGAGTCGTAGTGTCGTGCCATCCTTTGGCTGTACCTCACGAGGTTCGTCAGGGCTCGGTCCCTTACCTCGTCCACCAATTCGAGACTGAGGCCGAGCCCCTCTCCATTGATCTCTTCATCGAAGAGTTTTAGCCGGAGCGTCTCTTCTCCGATTTCTACGGGAACGATCGCCTCCGATCCGTATGCCAGCATGAATGGGCTTTCTCCGGTCGAGGCCTTGTGGGTGGTGCGATAGGACCATAGGATTCCTGGCAGCTCGTCGACCCACGCACCAAGGGCGGCGTCCACTTTTTTCTTCATAGGGTTCAAGATGCATTTATTCGCGGCCTCCGCCATTCCGTTGCACTACGGGTGGGCGACTGATGCGAAATGGAGTTTGATCCCCCAGCCCGAACAGAAGTCGCAGAAGCCCTCGCAATCGAACTGCCTTCCGTTATCCGTGACTATCGAGCGCGGTATCCCAAAGCGACATATAATGGATTACCAGATAAAGCCCTTCATGTCCATCCACGTGATACGCGCTAGTGGCTCTACCTCCACCCACTTTGTGAAGTAGTCCACGGCGACAACTAGATATTTCCTTCCCCCGGAGGCCTTTGGGAAAGGCCCAAGGATGTCGAGTCCCCATTTGGCAAATGGGATCGGGCTCATGATGGGCATCAAGTTGGCCAGAGGTGCAGTCGTCCGTCGACAGAATTTCTGGCACGCCTCGCACCTCCTGACGTATTGTACCGCGTCCCGGATCATTGTCGGCCAATAGTACCCCATGCGCATTATTTTGTGGGTGATGGTGCGACCGCCATGGTGGTTTCCGCAGAAGCCTTCGTGCACTTTGTGGATGACTTGCTCGGCCTGCTCCGGGCCTAAGCATTTTAGATAGGGCAGGACATCGAAATTGGCGCGGCGGCGATGGTACATCACTCCGTCGAGGAGTACGAATGACAGGGCCCGCCTCTCCACCTTTTTAGCCAGCATCCGCTCCTCGGGCAGTTCCCCCGTCTCCAAGTACTTCATAATGGGGGTCATCCACGTCGTCACCATGCCCACACACATCAGTTCTTCTTCGTCAAAGGTTGGGGTCAATAGGCTTTCGACGTAGATGGCCTTCCCGATCTCGGCCGCGGAGGAGGAGGCCAGCTTGGATAGGGCGTCCGCCCAGAGGTTGTTGGAGCGGGGCAGGTGCTGGACGTCCGCCTTCTTGAACTTTCAGAGTTCGATCTGGATGCGCTTAAGGTAACGCTTCATTGTTTCTTCTCGAGCCTCGAAGCTTCCTAGGATCTGTTGGACGACGAGCTGTGAGTCACTCAGGAGCAACACGTTCGTTGCCCCCACCGCCCTAGCGAGCTTCAACCCGTTGACCGTGGCCTCGTATTCCGTGACATTGTTAGTTGCTGGGAAGTTGAAGCGTAGGGCGTATTCCAACGAGCACCCGTCGGGGGTCTGAATGATGATACACGCCCCCGTCCCGGATCCCGTCGCGGAGCCGTCGACGAGGATGGTCCACAATTCATCCACGTCCATCCGGGAGGGCTCTGTGGGCTCCCCCCCGGTCCCTCGCAGGGACACGGTCGCCGACGGGGGCTCTGGGTGGTCCCCCTGAGTACCCCCTGTGGTGCACTCCACCACGAAGTTGGCCAGCACCTGGCCCTTGATCGCCGTCCGGGCTTTGTACGTTATGTCGAACTCGCTGAGCTCGATGCTCCAGTTGAGCATCCTCCCCGACCGCTCCAGCCTCTTCAGGTTTTTCTCGAGGGGCATGTTGGTGTGGACGGCGATGGGATGGGCCTGGAAGTAGGGTCGGAGCTTTCGGGCGGTGGTGATTAGGCAGTAGGCGGCCCTCTCGATGGGACTGTAGCGAGTCTCCGCTTCACGGAGGATCCGGCTGGCGTAGTAAACAGGGCGTTGCACCCCCCCTTCCTCCTTGATCAAGACAGAGCTAACGACCTCTTCGTTGGTTGCCAAGTACAACCCTAGGGGTTCGCCTTCTTTCGGCTGTGCGAAGAGCGGAGGACTTTGTAGGTAGGCCCTCAGATCCGCGAACGCCCTTGCACAGTCGATGTCCCACGGGATCACCTTCCTCTTGTCCTTAGCTTCGCCAAAGGCAGTGCGTAAGACCTTGAAGAAGGGGAGTGACTTCTCCGCCGATTTCGACAGGAATCGCCCCAGAGCAGCGATCCGGCCGTTCAGTCGCTGCAAGTCCCAGATGGTTCGGGGTTTTGCCATATTGATGAGTGATGTCACCTTGTCGGGGTTCGCCTCGATCCCCCGCTTCGTTATCATGAAGCCCAGGAATTTTCCCGACTGCACACCGAAGATACATTTTGCAGGGTTCAGTCTTAAGTTGTATCGGCGGACCCTTTGGAACGTTTCATGTAAGTCGGCGAGGTGGTCCGGGGCCCTCCTACTCTTTACCAGCATGTCGTCGATGTATACCTCCAAGTTCCGCCCCACCTGAGGGCCGAATATTCGGTCTACCATCCGCTGATAGGTTGCCCCGGCGTTCTTCAGTCCAAAGGGCATCTTGGTGTAACAGAAGGTGCCCTTGTCGGTGACAAAGGACGTCTTTTCCTCGTCCTCCTCCGCCATCGGTATCTGGTTGTACCCCGAGAAGGCGTCCATAAAGCTTAACAACTCGTAACCGGACGCCTGGTCCACCAAGCGGTCGATCCGGGGCAGGGGGAAACTGTCCTTTGGGCACACCTTGTTGAGGTCGGTGAAGTCGATGCACATGCGCCACTTTCCACTGGGCTTCTTCACCAAAACGACATTGGCGAGCCAGTCGGGTAATCCACTGGCCGGACGAACCTGGCTTCGAGGAGCCGCTCTACTTCTTCCTCAGCCGCCCTCTTCTTCTCGCCCCCCGCGCTTCACTTCTTCTGTCAGACCGGTCGGGCCTCGGGGTCCGCGTTCAACCTGTGGGAGATCACCGTCGGGTCGACCCCCGGCATGTCCGCGGGTGACCATGCGAATATATCCGCATTTTCCCGGAGCAGGCCGACGAGGGCCTCCCTCAGGGCGGCCGGGATTTTCGTCCCGATGGAGACAGTTCTCTCTTCATTTGTGGCCACGGGAACCTCCTCGACCTCCTCGGCCGGGGTCGGCCGATGGTCGCAGAAGTCCTCCCTTTCGTCGGGGATGAGGACCGCCAGGGCCCGCTTCGGGCTCTCGCGCCTGGCCGGCCCTTCGTCGCGGCCCCCAGACACCTCCTGGTTTCCCCGCACCAGTCCCACCCCCTTTGGGGTCCGGAATTTCATTACCTGGTGTAGCAGGCTGGGGAGCGCCTCTATGGCCGTCATGTACGGACGCCCTATGATTCCGTTGTACGCCGACGCGACGTCGACGATGACGAACCGTGTCCCCCTGGTGACGACTCTCGGTTCCTCCCCCAGAGTCATTGGCAAGGTGATCGCCCCCACTATGGGGATCATATGGCCGGTGAAGCCGACAATGGGGCCTGCGCTGGGCTTTAGGTCCGCACGCTTCCACCCCATCCTTTCGACCGTTGACAGGAACAGGATGTCGCAGGAGCTATCGGTGTCAATCAGAAGCCGACAGACAATGACCGCCCCGATCCGAGCCTCGACGACGAGGGCACCATCGCACTGACTCCCAACCTCCTGTTGATCTCCCTCGGTAAAGGCGATAGGGGGTCGGTTTGTCCTTCTCCGCTTCGGCCGGCCGCTGGCGCTCGCTACCATCACCTGTCGGGCACCTGCCTCCGAGATCATTGGCGGCCCCCCGCTTATCATCTCGATGCGCATGACCGCCCCGGGGGGGCGGCTCCTCCCGATCGCGGCCCGCTGGCGGTTCCGGCCCCCGCGCCTCCCGGGGGGGCTCTCTCTCCTTGTACTGCCCGCCTGTTCCCCACGAAGCCTCCCAAGTGGCCCGCCTGGATTAGCCGCTCGATCTCTCTCTTAAGAGTGTAGCATTGGTCGGTATCGTGGCCGTGGTCACGGTGATATCGGCAATATCTCCGGAGATCCCGTTTCGTCGGATCCGACCTCATCCCCCGGAGAGGCTCAGGCAGTAGTCCGGCCCTCATCGCCGCTGCCAGAACCTCCAACATGGGGGCGTTGAGCTGTGTTTAGTGTACCGGCAAGGGGCCCTCCTGTCTTGGGATGGCTCGGGCAGTACCTTTCGGACCAGATCAGGGCGATTGTGTGGGCGACGCCCCGTCGGGTCGCGCCTCGGTTGGGCCATCTGGTCGCGACCCCGGTGCCCCTCCTCCTGCCTCGGCCGAGGGTGTGACCAGGGCTCGCCTCGGAGCGGCTTCGCCGGGAGAAATAGGGCCTTTGTGCCGAGAGTCTCTTCGGCCAATGCATGCCTCTCCACCATAGCAACCAGTGCCTCATAGTCGGCCGACGGATCTCGGAGCAGGGATTTGTGGAGGCTCCGAGTCCGTAATCCTGTCTTGAAGGCCAGCATGAGGACCTCGTCTCTGCTGGTCACCACCGCCCGTCTCTCCTCCTGATATCGGCGCATGTATCTACCCGTCGTCTCCCCTTCTCCTTGGACTATCGTGTTGAGGTAGTCCAAGGGCTTCTTCTTCGTTCGCCCGGCTCGAAACTCTTGGCAGAACTTATGGGACAGCTCGCCAAAGCTTCCAATCGATCTCGCGGGAAGGCCGAAGTACCAGTCCAACGCCGTGTCCCTCAGACCTTGCGAGAAATGCTGGCAGAGGAACGCCTCATCTACATCCTGCACCTCCATTGCCCCCGGTATTGTTGAACGTGCGTGAGGGGGTCCCCTCTTCCGTTGTAGGTGGCCAGGTGGGGGGTTTGAACCTTACTGGCCTCGGGGCTGACGTGATCCATCGTGCCAATGGTGTGGCCTCCTCCGGGTAGGTAGGGCGATCGGGCGCGCCACCCCTTCGCCATTCGGGGGTCTTGCTCCGGTCGCGCCTCTGCTGCCGGTGGTGTTCCCGCCCCGGGGAGTAGCGTGACGGCCGCCCGGGGGGGGGTCCTTCCCCGGGTCGAGGATTCGACAGGTTGCGGGATACGGTTCTCCCAGTATCATCGTCCTCCGGCCGCCTCCTCCCGGATCGCCATCCGCTACTGATTCTCCAGCAGAAGCCTTTCGCGCTCGGTGGTGAGGAAGCGTAACTGTCGACAAACGGCTTCCTCGTGTAGGCGATCGGGGGAGTGGCGCTGGTGGGCCGGACTTCCTCCACCCAGTGGGGATCGGGCCCATAACGGGCCGTGCCTGTCCTCGGGCCCCTGGGTCACCGCCGTCATCTCCAGGATTTCCCGGTTGCGTTCGTTGTCCCTCCGTAGCCTTTCGCGTTCGACGATAATGAACCGGAGTTGGTTGCGGGCGGTTTCTTCGTCCTGGTAGGCGCGCCGGACGGTCTCAGCCGCCTCGTCCAGGCGCCTCTGCGTGGCGGACACCTCCTCCCGGTGCCTCCACAGCCGCGTGATCTCCATTTCCTCCTCCAAGAGCTTCTGCTGGGCGGCAATCTCCTTGGCGAGCCCCCCGTCCCCCCTCCTCCTCGAACTGAGGGTGAAGATTCCTTCTCACGTTCAGAGGCTCCGAGGGGCCGGGTGGGGGCTCCGCGCCAGCCGCTGCATAGCCCCCCACCACCCGAGTGACGGCCTCGAGGCTCTTCTGGATGGCGCGGGCCGACGTTTGGGCTGTCTCGGCGCCTATCCCCGGGGGGTCAGTCGCCGGGGTGATCGGTAGAGAGAGTGGTTCCTGGCCCACGGGATCCTTGCCATGGTCAGGGTTCCGTGTCACCGGCATGGAGTCGAACATGGGTGTGACCCTTCGTTCCCACAGACGGCGCCAATTGTTGCGGGGTGGAACTCGCGTACAATGAATTTGTATTGATGGGAACCAAGGGCACGGTGGTTATATTGACAAGAGGATTGGGGATGGGCTATTTAACAAGTGGTTAGTGGGGTGAAGAGGATAAGTATGCCGCCGGGGAAGACCACGGGGCCAAGTCTTGCCAGACGCGACGGAGGATTAGGTGGCGGGAGCCGAGGGCTGACGTCAACCAAGGGGCGAGCTTTCCTGCACCACGAGCAACTCGTCAGAAGGGCGGGGTTGGGGTCCAACCCGTAGCCCCTCCGATGCCTAAGTTAGTAACTGGGCTTCAAGCAGGGGCTAGGCACGTAGGTCGGACTAAGGGTGTGTCCGCCGTACGGGCCGAGCTATAGGTGGGAGAACAAAGATATGGACGACCTTTGCCCTCGTGTGTGAATAATGGAGCTTGATAGAATTTGCCAACCTCCTCACCGTAAGAAGTGAGGGGGTATTTATACCTGATGGGAGATGACTAGGCGGGGCTGACCTGGCATGCTGACTCGACTCGCTGAGCTGGCTCGGCTGTCATCGGAAACTTCGGACGAGGATGTCAGGAACGGGAGTGTCTGCCATGCTTTTGTCAGACGGCGCAACGGCGCAACGGCCTGGGGCACTTTTGTCAGGGTGTCAGGGCCGAAAGCATTAAGTGTCATGGGGCTCAGCGGCCAGGGGGTGCTTTGTCAGGTGGTCGGGCGGCGTTAGTGTCAGTCATGTCCTTACACTAGGTTGTTTGTCGTGTGTGACGGACTAAAGGTCCAGCAGTGCTATCCCCGGTGGCGGGGTTCGTGGGGAACCGCCGGACCGACCTTTTCGAGGCTTGTCTGGCCCGGCCGTGCCCCTTTTCGGTCGCGGGTCACGGACCACTGGCAAGGAGGGATACGCCCATGCCTCCGTCAGCATCCCGGGCGGCACTATCTGGGCGTTCCCCGGGCGCGCTGCCACTGGCGGGTCGAGCGATTGCGGTTGTTCGCCTCGGCCAGGAGAGGGGAGTGCTGCGAGGCGTGCCCATTCTCATGTAGCCTCGGACCTCCAGGGCGGCGTTCCTTTCGTCAAGGGGTGATTCATTGGGTATGTCAGCGGATCTAGGCGGGAGTTGGACTCCCCCGATCTTTAGGTCGTAACAGCAGGGGATCCTTATCAAGCGATTATATATCCAAGTCGTGGATGTAGGTGCCTTTGCCTTTCCAGCTTCATGAATGATATATCCGATTGAATATGCATGAAGATATCTGATTGTGTGGAACTCAGCATTGATTTGTATCTGCATACAAAGAGTTAGTAGCACTGAATGTGTTTGTCATATCAAAACCATATGGGAATAGAAATATGGAATTATGAAATTCCAACATTCCCCCCCTGTTTGATGATGACAAACATGAAATATACATATAGTTAAAATTGAACATATCTGATATACTCCCCCCGAATATGTGGATACTCCCCCTGAGTAGATAAAATATATTCTCCCCCTTTGGAATCCTCGAAAAGAGGCAAAGAATAAATGAGTTAAAAATAGGAGAGAAATATAATTAGCGGTAAAAGAAGGAGTATATAGCCGGAAAAATAATGCACAAAAGTTGGTCATTGGTGGAAAAAGGAGTTGTAGGCCTAATATAGTATATTGGCAAAAAATACTTGTATAAAAATACATTGTGGAGGCCGAATTAGTGAGCAGGCCATTAAAAAACAATGAAGTGGCAAACCATTTAAAAATAATCAGTGGGAAGGCCACTGAAAAAAAATTAAGAATAGGTATGCCATGAAAAATACAGAAAAGTCCGGGCCTAAAAAATGGAATAAGCTCAATTGTTTATTAGAGTAAGAGCAGGCCGAAGTTTTCACATAGTTAGAGCAGGCCAAAATATTGACAGAGTAAGAGCAGGCCTAAATAAGAAACAGGTTGCAAATGATCAAATGTTGGTGTCCAAAAATATATGTAAAGGAGGACATAAGAAACAGGTCTTGGGGCAGGAGTGCGAAGTGCCCAACAAAGACACTGCTAGGGGGTATGATAATAACCTGGGGGTCTGTTGTGAAAAAAAATAGGCATTATATGGGCATGAAAATTCTTGACAGAACATGTAAAAGAAATAACACATACGAATGAGTCCTGCCTGCGGAAATTATGTGCATGTTCAATGAGCCCAATTATATGGTAATGTGCTTGTGCAAAATTTGAATAGTAGGACATGGTAAAAAAAATTGGATAGGTGAGACCGTCCTTCAGAATATGGAGAAAGCAATGAACAACAAAAGTGCCATAGAAATGGATATAGAGCAGAATATGAACAGAGAATAAATATATAAGAGAATTGAACATTCAAAACAAATATCCAACCACAAATAGAGGACATATACAGAAGAAAATTTACAAAACCATTAAGTAGTGAGCACCAAATTATCCAAAGAACATGCAAAATAACAATCTGAGTACGGGACCAACACAAAACTACGTACAGAATATCAAAAGAACTACCCAGAGAAGTGGCACAGAAAAGTATCCAAACATACTAAGTAAAGGACATACATGCATCCCAAAGGCTGAACCTAGGAATAACACCAAATTACAGAACAACAAACCAAAAGTCTAAGATAATAGCACCAACAAACTGGCAAGACCAAGAAAACAATAGAAGATTATCACCAAACACCATTAAACTAGTACCCGAAGTACCCAAAACAACTATCTGATGCCAAGGAAACCAGCGGTAGAGAAAATCTAAGGCCTAGTGGATGGCCCAGGCTGTGAAGGAGAGGCGTCGGAGGAGCGACGAGTGGCACGGAAGTGGAGAGACTCAAAATGAGTCGACATCGTGGCTACGGCAACCTGAAGCGCCTCCATCATCTTGTTATGTTCCTGCAGGGTATGATTGCTGGAACTCATATGAGAATGACGACCGTGGAAGCCATCTTGCATTTCATTTCGAATATCCATGAAACCGCGAGTGATGGAATGACGGAGAGCATGAACTTCACCAAGCAAATCAACATCACCATAGGAGGAGGATGGGGTAACAGGAGTGCTAAGGGAAGCACCAGAGTGGGAATAACGCTTCCTAACAGGAACACGGCCACGAGCACGAGAAGAAGATCCGGGGGTTAGGGTGCTTTGAGTGGTACGGGTGCGGGGTGAGCGAGACATAGAGCGAGTAGTAGGACCAGATGGGAGGGGAGAGGTGTCTCTAGGAGAGGCATCAGCATCGTCATCATGGTCTGAAGTATCAGAAAGAACTAACTGCATATGCGTCAGGGTCTTAGAATTGAAGTCTATGGGGTTAAAGATCGGGACAGAATGGGCAAAAGGAATCTAAAACGCCTCAAGAATCCTAGTGATAAGCGAAGGCAAGAAAATGTGAGAGCAGACAGGTTTAGCCAAAGATTCGAGCAAAACAGAACCCCAATCAATGGGAAGTCCTCCCATCAAGGCATATAAGCAACGGGCAGTTTTGGTACTCATGTAATTAAGGGAGCCTATTTTCGGGGCGAGGTTGGTGAGGATGATCGTAACCATCATTCGCGCCGGGGGATGAAGAGTGGCAGCGGATCGTTTGGGGCGAAAATCAGGGGACAGAAGTTGTTTAATGGCTGGGTCAGTGAGGGTGTCGGGGAGCGGCTGAATGTGGGTAGAAATTCAAGATCAGTGATAGCATGGGGCCAGTCAAACGAAAATAGAATTGATTGACGATGGTGGTGATAGAAAGCATACTATCCCTCGTGGAAGAATCCAAATTCACGTAAAATTCGCGAACCAAAGAGGGGAAGTAGGGTGTGCGGTTTGCAATCGACCACATAGCAACGAGGCCAGCGGATTGGAGGGGGACGAAAATCCGGGAGAAACCGTGATCGGCGAAGTCCACGTGGCATTCCAGATGAAATGGAAGGTTCTCCAGGTTGCGACAATACTTGGTGGCCGCCAGAGAACGAAAACGGACAGGAGAAGCCGTTGCAACGAAGTCTAGGTACCGCGGATCCATAGGATTGAGGGCGGAATAGGGTCGATCGATGGTAGGGCGGAGCCGATCGAGGGAAAATCGGTGAAGAGCGGTCGATTTTGGGGTTGGTGCCGACGAGATTTTGAGTGGAAGTCGTCGATTTGGGGTAGGCCGTCGGTGGTTTGGGAAGGGAGACGGGCTAGGTGATTTTGGGGAAAGAGGATGCTTCGGGAAAAGTGAAGTGAAGCATTGGGGAGATATTTTGGTGAAAAAAATGTAAGTCCCTAGGCAAGAATTAAATGGGGAGAAAAATAATCAGTTATGGAAGTTTTGGAAACTGAAATTGTTCAATCGACAGAGTAGTTTTGAAAACTGATCAAATTTTAAAAAAACGAAAGGATGGGTTCAGTTGGAGAAAGAAAAATGGAGGGAACGGGTAACGAGAATAAGCTGGAAGACGAAGCAGTTACCGAAATAATAAAAAAAATCGACAATTGGCGACCAATATTGGTGAATTGGTCGACCAATTTTAAAAAGCAGCCAAAAAATTTGAAAAAATTCTAAAAATAAAAATAAGAATGTGTCATAAGTCCGATTCACTAATTATTCCCAAATTCCTGTGAAGTTTAATAAAAGTCTCTTCTTTCAACGGTTTAGTCAAAATATTAGCAGTCTGATGTTCAGTAGCTATAAATTTAAGAACAATATCTCCTTTCTGAACATGATCATCTAGAAAATGATGACGTACATCAATATGTTTTGTACGAGAATGATGCACATGATTTTTAGAAAGATTAATAGCACTAGTATTATCACACATAATAGGGCAAGTAGAGCAATCAATACCATAGTCTGAAATAGTTTGTTTAATCCATAAGATTTGAGCACATGCTAAACCGGTGGCAATATATTCTGCCTCGGTTGTAGATAATGAAACAGAGTTTCGCTTCTTGCTAAACAAAGAAACTAAAGCATGACCTAAAAAGTGGCATGTACCACTGGTACTTTTACGATCTGATTTGCAACCAGCAAAATCTGCATCACTATACGATAATAAACCAAATGTGCTTGACTTGGGATAAAATAAACCAAAATCAGAAGTATGCTTAACATATCTAATAATCCTTTTTCGGCAGTTAAATGTGAAACTTTAGGATCTGCCTGAAAACGTGCACATAAACATACTAAAAACATAATATCTGGTCTACTAGCAGTTAGATAAAGTAAAGAGCCAATCATATCTCTGTAAAGACGTTGATCAACACTCTTACCATTTAAATCTTTGACGAGAGAAGTAGATGTACTCATTGGAGTACATTTTTCTGCAGAACTTTCTAAACCAAAACGCTTGATGAGTTCTCTAGAATACTTGCTTTGGTGAATGAAGATTACTTCCTTCATTTGTTTGATTTGAAGACCGAGGAAGTAATTGAGTTCACCCATGTGACTCATCTCAAATTCTTTCTGCATAATCTTAGAAAAATCTTGACAAAGAGATTCATTAGTCGAAACAAAAATAATATCATCAACGTATATTTGAATAATGATTTTGTCAGATTTTATGTTCTTAATAAAAAGAGTGGAATCTATTTTACCAATAGAATAACCAGAATTTAAAAGATAGCTTTTAAGTCTTTCATACCAAGCACGAGGTGCTTGTTTGAGACCATATAAAGCTTTCTTTAATTTGAAAACATGATTTTCTAAATTTTCATGAATAAAACCAGGAGGTTGTTCAACATAAACTTCCTCCTTGAGAAAACCATTTAAAAAAGCACTTTTGACATCCATTTGAAATAATTTAAAATTTTTAAAACTTGCAAATGATAACAACATTCAAATTGACTCAAGACGTGCAACTGGTGCATAGGTTTCATCATAATCAATACCTTCTTCTTGATTTTTACCTTGTGCAATCAATCGTGCCTTGTTTCTAATTACCTGACCAGATTCATCCAATTTATTTTTGAATACCCACTTGGTATCAATAATTGAATGATCTGTTGGTCTGGGAACTAATTCCCAAACATCATTTCGTTGAAATTGATTGAGTTCTTCCTGCATAGCGATAATCCATGAACTGTCTTCACATGCATCCTTGATGTTCTTTGGTTCAATGGTTGAAAGGAAAGCACAATGCGCCATTTGTTCTATTTGATAACGAGTTCTAACTCCATCTGTAATATATCCAATGATTAACTCTGATGGATGATTTGGAACTTGTGCAAATGCCTTAGGAAGATCTGTATTATCTGAAATAGACTCAACAGAAGGTTTAGTAGCATCAATTTCATCAATTTTAATATTATCTAAAGAATTAGATAAAGGTAATATATTCTCTTCATCGTCAATGATGGGAGAATTAGATGAGGGGTTCTCATCAAAAGTGACATGTAGTGATTCTTCAACTGTTGAAGTTCTTTTGTTATATACTCTGTAGGCTTTGCTACGTGTTGAGTATCCAACAAAAATAACTTCATCAGATTTTGAATCAAATTTATCAAGTGCATCCTTAGTATTAAGAATGAAACATTTACATCCAAACACTTTAAAATATAATACACGAGGAATGCGATTAAAGAATAATTCAAAACAAGTTTTATTAAGCAAGGGCCTTATAAGAACTTTATTCATAATATAACAAGCAGTTGCGACAGCTTCAGCCCAAAAATATTTTGGTAATTTACTATCACAAAGCATTGTTCTTGCACATTCTTGTAAAGTTCTATTTTTCCTTTCTATTACTCCATTCTGAGGAAGAGCACGAGAAAAAGAAAAATTGTGAGTAATGCCATTTTCATTACAAAACTTGGTAAAAGATTCATTTTCAAATTTTCCTCCTTGATCACTACGAATAGTGACAATGTTAGAGGATTTGATCTTTTGTATCTTTTTACAAAATATTGAAAATTCTTCAAAAGCATCATTCTTATTTTGTAAAAATATAACCCAAGTGTATCTTGAATAATCATCAACAATGACAAATGCAAATCTACTTCTATTCAAAGAAGCTACTCTTGAAGGACCAAACAAATCCAAGTGTAGAAGTTCTAATGGTCTCTTTGTTGAGATAATGTCTTTTGATTTAAAAGAAGATTTGTGCATTTTTCCTTGTTGACAAGCATCACAAAAATGTTTGTGTTTGAAAGAAATATTTGGCATTCCATTTACTAATTTGTGTTTTGAAATATGTGCTAGATTTTTTAAATTAGTGTGTCCAAAAATTTTATGCCATAAAAGTGTATCATCAGATGTAATCATTAAACAATGATTATGAATGATAACAGACATGCATAAGATATAAATGTTATTCTTACGCTTACCATGAAATAAAACAGATGACATATCAGAATCATAAATAATGCAATCATTTTGTTCAAATACTATTTTGTAATTTTTATCGCATAACTGACTAATGGAAAGTAAATTGTGTTTCAAACCGTCAACCAGGAGAACATTCTCAATGATAGGCTGATTTGTATTGCCAACTGTTCTGGTGCCTATGATTTTGCCTTTGTTGTTGTCACCAAAGGTAACTGTGCCTCCATATTTATATTTAACGGTTGAAAGCAAGTTGACATTTCCCGTCACATGTTTTGAACATCCACTATCCAAAATCCATCTTTCCTTTTTAGGTACCCGAAAAATAAAACATTAAGCATTGGTACCCTTTATTTGAGGGTCCTTGGGATTAGATTTTTGGAAGCCAAACCCAATTGAAATTTGGCTTTCTAATATAATCACTAGAATGAACAATGGAATGTATATAATGAGAAATATAACTATTTCTATCTTTTAAGCATGAATCCTTAGGAACCCATATACTAATAGTAGTAGGTTTCCTAGGAGATGGTTTTGAAATGTTAGTAACATTTCCTTGTGAAGAAAAAGTTATAATGTTTACTTTCTTCGTGTATATGAATGCGTGATTCTGCTTTTGAGGTTTAACAAAAATTGTTTTTCCACAAAAAGAAGAAGTGTTACAAGACTTGGGTGCATCCTTATGAGAATATCCCAATCCTTGTCTATGATTTGCTGGATATTGAATTTTTAGCAAATCATCCAGATTTGTCTTTCCTTTGTTAAATTTATTAACATTGGATGACATCTCATCGTATTTCATCTTTAGTGATGAAATACTTTTATCCATTTTGGATATTTGTGTATGCAATTTTAGATTCTTAGTTTTGAGAAGATCATTCGCTTTACTAAGATCCAAAACTTGAGAAGATGTATTCTCAATATGTATAGTATTTGGTGTAGTGTATTTAGAAGATGATAATTCTTGATATCTAAGATGGAGATCATCATTATTCTGTTTCAAAGATTTATGTTGACCATTTAATCTTTTGAAACGAGAATAGAGATCTTTTAATGCATCTAGTAATTCTTCGTTATTAAAAGAACTTATCTCATCTTCATCATCTTGTGCCATAAAGCACATGTTAGCACTTTCATTATGATCATCATCTTCATCATCTGAAGAATCATCCCAAGTTGCTGCAAATGCTTTCTTCATTTTGTCAAACTTCCTTTCTCTTCTGGATTGATCATTGTTGTTGGAAGTTTTGAATTTGGCCGTGAGAAGTGGACAATCTTTCTTCATATGTCCAGGCCTATTACAATTAAAGCAGAGAGAAGATTCAGTATTCTTAGATTTGAAATTATTATTATACTTACCTTTTTGAAAGAATTTTCTGAATTTATTGGCAAAGAACGCTATATCATCATCTGAGTCTTCATTTTCTGATGTAGCGTTGAAGGCGAGTACTTTCTTCTTTTGATCTGATTCTTCTTTCTCATCTTGTAATGTAACTTCATGGGCCATTAGGTTACCAATAAGATCTTCCATGGCAAATGTGGAAATATCATTGGCTTCCTCAATAGCGGTAATCTTTGGACGCCATTCTAGAGAGAGTACTTTAAGAATCTTGCATACCTGATCATGACTAGAATAAACTTTTCCAAGAGCATTAAGAGAATTAATAATACTAGTGAACCTGGTGTTCATTTCTCCAATTGTCTATTTGTCCTGCATCTTGAACAACTCATATTTATGAACCAAAGAGGAAATCTTAGTTTCCTTTACTTTACTGGTTCCTTCATGAGTTACCTCGAGTATGTGCCAATTCTCTTTAGCACTTTTGGCCTGAGATACTCGATTAAACTCATGTTTATCCATGGCACAAAATAAAGCATTCATGGCCTTCGAGTTGTTGGTTTTTGCAGATTTGTTGGCTACGGTCCAATCAGCAACAGGAGTTGTTAACTTTGTGTATCATGTCTCTACGATGTCCCAAATCTCATAATGCATACTTTGGAGATGAATCTCCATTCATATTTTCCAATATGAGTAGTTTGAACCATCAAATAGAGGAGGACGAACTTGAGAGTGCCCTTTAGGATGTTGATTTGTGTTGTAGTTGTGTGGAACGGCGTTCATGTTTGATGCTGCGGAACTTTCTGCCATCTTAGCCTTGCTCTGATACCAAATGTAATTTTATCCTGTATGGATCAATACACTAGAGGGGGGTGAATAGTGTATATAATAAAAATGTTGCAAATAAAACGTTACTGATATTTGCAAAGATGACATAGAAATAAAATGATAAGTACTGAAAATAAATCAATCACAAACACAGGGATTTATCCTGGTTCGGATCCTTTTGATCCTACTCCAGTCCTCTACTCCCAGTAGATATTTTCAATCCACTATAATCACTTGCCCCGCAAGCACAAACTTACAAAAATGGCAACACTCCCAGTGTCCCAAACTTTGTACAATCTCTAAACAGAGATTCAAACCTGTTAAATAATGAAATAGAAAAACACATATAGCCTTGTTATGAATTTAGAATGAAATCCAATGATGGTGTTTAGAGAGAGACTTCAAGATGTATATGATATGTAATGAAGAACAATACTTGAAGTTCTCTGATTCATAAAAGAATAGAGAGATCAATTGATTTCTTCTTGCAATTATGAACACAAACAACTTTCCAAAATGATGTTGAAAAAGACAAAATTGGTTTAAGGAAGAAAACTTCAATTCTCAAAAGATATATGATTAAGAATCTTGAAGTTCTTCCGTTCTCATAAGAAGAGAGAAATCTATGGATTTCTTCTTGCAAATGAGAATGAGAACAGCTAAGGCAAGATTGCTTAGAATCAACAATTCTAGAAAAGAAAGAAAGAGGAAAGTTGTGTGTCTTGAAAGAGAGGGTCTACCCCTTTATTTATAGTGTTTTGGGACGGTTGGGAAGTGTAAGTAATGTTGGAAAACGGTCATGAACCGTCCCTGAAAATTTGGGGTCAAAATGGCTAGTTTTGAAATTGGTCGACCAAAATTTAGAGAGGGAATTTTGACCGTTGGAAGACAGATCCAGAATCTACATGGTTAAGAGAGTTTGCATATGTAATCCCATAGTCAAATTCGACGGTTTAAAATTGGTCCACCAAAATGGGTTTATTGGTTGCCAATTTTCAAAGTTATGAATTTTTGAAATTGGGAAGTGTAGATCTCTAAGTAATGGAACCTAAGTGACTAAGACATATTATCACAAGGCTTTGTAACTCTAATAAAGTAAATTTTACATTGATTACATAAAGCCGTAGATAGGACTGCTTCTGCAACTGAATCTGAGAAGGTTCTTTGCAGGGGATCCTTATCAAGTGATTATATATCCAAGTCGTGGATGTAGGTGCCTTTGCCTTTCCATCTTCATGAATGATATATCTGATTTAATATGCATGAAGATATCTGATTGTGTGGAACTCAGCATTGATTTGTATCTGCATACATAGAATTAGTAGCACTGAATGTGTTTGTCATATCAAAACCAAATGGGAATAGAAATATGGAATTATGAAATTCCAACAGTTTTGAATTGGATTTTTGTTCATTTAGTTTTTATTCGTAGTTAGTAGAAATTTTTTGGAGAACACCTAAAGTTTTGAGCACTAAAACGTCCAATCTTTATGTGTAGGAGTTATGCACTACCGTGCTTATGCACACACGGTCGTTCCGGAGCCCAAAAAATCAAGCCAAGAATGGAGGAGCAACAACACAACCTTGTAGCTTCACTGCACGGCTGTGTCCAAGAAAAAACAGGAGGCCAATTCTTTAAACTAGGCTAACAGGGCCGTGCTAAAATTCGGCACAGTCATGCGACCTACAGCAATTTTTTCCCTTTCAACAGCTAAATATGGCACGACCATGCGAACATCACGCATGGTCGTGTGCCCCCAAAATTTAGAAATAAAAACCCATTGGCCCACCTTCTTCCTTCCCTCCTCCTTCACTTCAAACCCAAATCCCCCATATCCATCATCTACCCATCTCTCTAAAATCTTTCTTCATCACCCTAAACCCTCCCCTACATCTAAATTCTCCATATATTCCTCAAATTTCACACAACCCAACTCCCTCCACTAAACACTAACCCATTTTTCATCCAAATCCTTTGTCGATCCGAAATCATTCGTAGATCTGAGTTCGGGGAGTACGTACAGGACAAGATCTACAGCTGGAACCATTGGGAGGAGGAGATTCGACGATCATTTGGTACACTCCTTCCATTCTATTGTTTCTAGGATTTTTCCATGGAATTCTTATTTGCTGCTTCTATATATATTTGTATGATTGTATTGCATTCGCATCACACTATACACCACCACAACACTGAAGCATGCCACAGCTTCCTCCATCACACGACAGGCTCGCCCTCGAAGAGTGGCTGAGCCTGCTCCTCCTCTTCCTATAGCACCACCCACGTTGGCGCTATTGGGTATCAGACACCGGGAAGATGCCAAACACCAATCATATGTCGCACTTAGTCCCCACCCAATGTCAGCGACCAAGTTTGCTAGTATCTCTGCCCCTTAATCCTTATGGGTTATCGAGGGTGTTGAAACATTATTTGTTAACATTGGCTGGACGGCGTGCCTCCACACTCATGCCGAGACTTAGTGGCAGCTCACACTAGAATTTATAAGCGCACCCCAATGGGAATTTCGTTCCGCCTTTTGAATGTGGACCGAGAGCTCATGAGCAAATAAATGAGTTGTTTGGATGGCCTGCTAGGGGTCGCATGAGCTGCGATGATAACGTGCTACCATGTGGGTTCAATGCGGGATAGTTTTGGAGAGCCATTATAGGCTCAGGAGCATATGATCTAAGGATGGCTAAGGCCTCCATATTGTTCACCCATGCTTGCACCTAGCGCATAGGATCCTGGCCTGTACAATTTTTGCTAAGGTAGATTATGGGACCATGACACAATCAGAGCTTTTCTTCCTCTGGCTTAAGACCAAACCTCTTCGCGTTGACCCAAACATGGGTCTCGCATCTCCTGCTTATCCACTTAAGAATACAGAGTGGTTAGTTTACAAATTGATGAGAGTCTCCACTTCCCGCACCAGTAAGATATGTTACGGTGGCCTCATCACCCTTATTGCACAATACCAACCATTTCATATTGAGATCCCAGAGAACCTCCTTAGAGCCAATGGCCCCACATCCATCGACATCAACTTCCTATTTTGGATGTCCATGATTCTATCTCGAGGGTCATACGATTACACATGGTAGTATGGTCCGCAACACATTGAGTATACGGTTCTCTCGAAACCCATTGTGGCCCGACTTGATGCGGCCACAGATGGGCTCTTTTCCTCTGATATCACCCGAGAAGGGCAAACCCGTTTCTATAGAGGAGGAGAACTCCCGAGTACCCCTACACACCTTACCACGCACCACACAATTTGAGGAGGGTGGCACCTCCGGCACCTCCTACGAGCCCACATACTATCACTTGTCTCCAAAATTTAACGCATGTTTCGGTCGTATGGAGCGATTATGGAGAGCAAGCTCCAATGGAATATCAGTGAGCACCAGTTCTTTGGTCCTGATGCACCCTAGCCTCTACCTGACGGTGGGGAGGAGTGATCACCCCTCTCTTCCATTTCATTTTCCTATACACCTCACTTAGACACATTGAGGGCAATGCGTCCTTCAGCTTAGGGGAGGCGTTCCACTTTAGCTTCACCTTAGCTTGGGGGAGGTGTCGAGTTGTCTGATGACTTACCTGATCTGATGTTGGTTGGTGTTGATTCTTGCTTGATGATGTCATTATGATCGTCCCTTGTTTTTGTTTTTGTTGTGATGATCATCGGTTGTGTTGGTTGTGTGACCTTGTGATTATCCCACTCATCCCACTTTTCTTTTTTAATTTTCACCACTTTCACTTTTCCTTTTTATTTTTCCACTTTTCTTTTCCACTTTTCTTTTTATTTTTATTTTTCCAAAAATGTTTTGTAAAGTCTGATGAGATGAACCCTCAGGGAAAACCACTCTCACGTATTAATTGTATATACACTTATGTAGGGTCACTTCTTTTACATATACTCTAGAAATCTTTCTCGGCATGATTTTTCGCTCATATCCTCACGGTTTTACCTTTAACCCTCAGCCGCAAATAACGGTTAGTTTTCGTTTTTATCTCTGATAAGATAGATTGATTGCTTATTCAGCTCTTAGAATACACAAGTTTAGGTTTTACCGATTGTGCAAAGTAGACTTAAGCTCGATAGGTATTGGACTTGGATATAAAATAGGTCTCCCTTAAACATGGTGAATTGACATGTCTCAAAAAATGATGATGAAAATGATGAATACAAAAAAAGAAAGACTTGAAATAAGTGCATCGTTCTCCCTATCCAACTAAGTAGCCGGATTTTCGTGCCTCAGGAAGCATCGAAAATTCACGTCAAAAGGTGATATTTGGAGGAGTGCACTAGATAGACATAATAGGTCTTACGCGGTTCGAGAGAGTGTGTGCGAGGGGTCCATTTTGGCCAATTGCCCAATACTCGTCTGAGTCGGGATGAAATCTCGTTACATGAATCACCTAGGCCCCATGTTAATAAAAATGTGTATATTTTCTTATATAAGCATGTCAATCACCATGGTTTAGGAGGAACTAGCTTGACATAGCCAGCCTTGGAGAGATTAGGGCTCTAAGATGTGCTCTCGAGGTTTTTGCCTTCACGAGTGTAGGAAAAGAGTTGAATTTTATCAATGTAAGCTTATTAGAGAATTTTTGGCGGACCTAGTGCTTTTCTTGGGAGGGTGTGTATGTTAAATTTAACACCGTGTTGGAGAGTGGCGTTTAAATCGTATGCCGCCTTGGATTGATATAGTATATGTTCTTTGGAATGATCCCTAACTTTGTTGTATATGTGATTCATGCATGCGAGTGGTAGGAGAGGGTGATCTTCAGATTTTCTTAGCAAATATCTACATGCCCTTTAAGTCTTGTCTTGCCTGAGGACGAGCAAGAGTTTAGCTTGCGGGAATTTGTTAAGGGTATTTCTCGTGCATATTTTCACCCCTTTCACCCCTGCAATTTCCATGTTTCTATTTCATCATCTTTCTCTTTCGGTTGTTTTTATCCACTTTTATGCTTCGAGTGTATCTTTATATATTGCAGTGAAATTGCAATCAAAACAATGAAAATCGATGATGGGAAGAACTTGGGAGAAGAGACAGTGAGGAGAAGAAGAACAGAGGACTTGATGGAGAACTTAATGGAGAGAAACAGGCAGCACGGCTGTGCATTTGCATGCACGACCATGTCATCATATCAGCTAGGGAAGAGAGGATGAGCAGCTTCAGTGACACGACCGTGCGGTTTCACCGAACGGCTGTGTCTAGATGAATACAGGAATGGTCTGCAGGCCCTCTACAAACACAGCTGTGAGAGCTGATGCGCATGGAGCTGCCTGAAGCTTTGGAGATGAATCGACTCGGTCGTGCCGATTAGCGGCACGACCGTGCGCAAGATGGAAACTTTAGCTAACCCTAGTTTCTTATTGGCGGCATATCCATGCCTCTTTGTGACAAAACCGTGTGCCTGTTATTTTTCAGAATCCTATAAATAGTAAGCTGTAATCTGACCCCATTATCTTTTATGGAGCTATCTTTGTATTGGGCGTTTTTTGGGCTTCCTTCCAGGTTTATCTTTGCTTTCTATTTTGGATTTTGGATCAAAGTTTTTAAGTCTCTTAATCTCTCTCTCCTTAATTGAATGTTCTTGCTATTACTTCTCTTTTGATTTCTATAGCTATTTTTTATCTATTTTCGTATTAATCTCTCATGCATGCAAATTTGATGTCTTCTATGGTAAATCTGATGGATAGTGAGTAGTCCTCTTGCCTAAGGCCATGTAGATCCCTATTGTATGTTATGTACTTGATGGATCACCCTAAATATCAATCCAAATAGGTTTTAGTTTGGGCAAGGGTTTGGATCCAATTAAACATCAATCCATCTCATTAGTGGGCTACACAATCTTAATCATAGACCAGAAATCAGGGTTTTGGTTTGATACCCCTATTGAGGGATTGACTGCATCATAATAGGCCACGACGAGACATTGGGCCATAATTATTAGAACCACCTAAATCAAAAATTTTGACGAGACATCGGAGCCCCGATAGGGATCTAACCCATCCTCCGAGTCCTCTCTCGCGATTAGACAGCGAGAGGACCAGTATTGAGATTCAACCCCTCATCGATAACTTTAACCCATTTGATTGCGAAGTTAGGTCCATCTCACACATAATCTATAATAGAGGTAATACATTAGCCCTAGCATTTCTCATATCTGAAATCAGTCTAGCTCGACCACCATCTCACCTTTGAGATATCATATTTGGGTAACTATATAAAGCCCGATTGTCATGCCCCACTTCCCAAGTATGGAAGGCGAAACGTGAGAAGGTCCACTCAGACATGGAGCTGTGAAGCTGCAGTCTAATAATCGTCAGTAAAAATTTCAAATAGTAACAGGTCCTTTGCATTGCGACGAAACAACAACAATGACAATAAAGCAGACAAATGAACATCCACCAACAAAGATCCAGAAATTATTCTAACATCACAGAGCAGTCGCAAAAGTACAAGTCTGAATAATAGGCTTAAAGCATGGCCGAAACAAAAGTAAAGAGAGTCAGGTGCTACGCACCAAAAGCTAACTGCAACTACTAAAAAGTGACAACCAAAAAGACTCCAGGTGAGTCTAGGACTGGTCACCAGTGTCCTCGACCTCAGTCTCTGCAGGTACCTCGAACTCAGCGTCCACAAACTACTCGTCCTCTGCGGCTAACTCTAACTCGAAACCTGACATGTGACACCCAAAGAGAAGAGGGCGCATGTCAGCAAAAGTCTCCCAAAAGAAAGCGGAGGACTTTTGTGCAAGGATACAAATAACAAAAAACGACTAGCAGTTCTAAAATAATGAAATGAGTTGACATGACATTTAAGAATGCAACAGTTAAAGATGATATGATGAACATGCATGCACGTCATAGCTGAAACTACGAAAAACACCAATTCATGAATCACGATCACTATCCTATCACATTGTGCACAGGGTTTACTCCTTACAGCTGAAGGAGCGGATCAGACATCCTTCTACGCTGCGTGATAGCTTAACCCTACCCCTCCACGTGTACCGAGCCAGGGTTTCCCAAGTACATGAGCTCGCTTCTGGATCACTAGCCAGGAAGTCTTTTTGGATTTGGCATAGGGTTGTGTCTGCAAAGCAGGTACCTTGCCTCAATAGTTACAATAAGTGTAACATGTGCTACGCAATCACAATGAAACATTGGATGCATGCAATGACATTGTAATGAGCAGTTAAATTACGTACCGTTAATTGAAATTAAACATGGCATGGCAGCATGAATGCAAGCATGGTAGAAGTGTCGGTTCTAGCTTCGTTATCAAGCTAGATCTAAAAGGGGCGTCTAGGCGACTATCATTTCACCGCCTAGTCTCTGTTATGCTACTATACAAAATGGCCTAAGACTTGGCCTACACAGAAAACTGGCAAGTATCACTTGCCTGAAAAACAACCAAGTCACGATCCCATTCAATCAGTCTGAGTCTACCTATGCGTTCAGATCGCAGTCCAGCCTACAGTCCCAATTATTTATCTTGATTAGTGAGTTACAAAAATAATCAGAAGCTACGATTTTTAGGTCGATTAACAGGCGAGGTGGGGGTTCTTACGGAGCAGTACTTACCTTAACACGACACGAGAGCTACTCTGACGTCGGGTAGCGACGTCAGGGGTTGGATTCCGTTATCGCGAACGGTACGGAACGACGGGTTCTCTGTTGATAAATCACGTGTTCAATTTAGTTCGTAACGACCCGCTCCGAAACAAAGAAAAAGGTGTGTTCCGCACTCACGAGGGACTGCCAGTGAGATACTGGAGGAAGGTGGGGATGACGTCAAGTCCGCATGGCCCTTATGGGCTGGGCCACACACGTGCTACAATGGCAATGACAATGGGAAGCAAGGCTGTAAGGCGGAGCGAATCCGAAAGATTGCCTCAGTTCGGATTGTTCTCTGCAACTCGGGAACATGAAGTTGGAATCGCTAGTAATCGCGGATCAGCATGCCGCGGTGAATATGTACCCGGGCCCTGTACACACCGCCCGTCACACCCCGGAAATGGGTTTCACCCGAAGCATCGGACCAATGATCACCCATGACTTCTGTGTACCACTAGTGCCACAAAGGCTTTTGGTGGTCTTATTGGCGCATACCACGGTGGGGTCTTCGACTGGGGTGAAGTCGTAACAAGGTAGCCGTAGGGGAACCTGTGGCTGGATTGAATCCTGAGCGATGGAAATGCCCTCGCCTACTTGACTAAACTAAGGACCTGCAAGCAAGGCAACGGATGCTTATGTTGAAAGTTGAAGCTTTTTAACAATCTTGTTAACGTCTAGTGAATCCATTTTTAATTAGGTTCTCCACTTCGTAACGGGGTCCACATCATATTATTAATGGTACTAGCACATTACCTAGGTTAACTAATAAGTTATAAAAATATTTGTGACGTTATTCCTAGCAACCAAAACTAACGGTTGCTAGGAGACAAGTCACCAAATATCATTTAGCATGCCATCTTCTTATTATTGGGTCCATGGTTGTTCGTTATCGCTGTCCAACAATCAATAGTAAACTGAAATTAAAATTTCAGCAAACGATACTAACCGTGGTGAAGAGATGATCCCACGAAGCTACCAGGAGAAAGTCGCGATTTGTCTACGTCTAGATGGACGTCTTCACGCAGGGACATCGGCTAAGGAACGTTGTAGCGGTGCGTGGGAAGGTTAACACCCCGGGGCTGCAGTGTGACGCTGCAGCGCGAAGGGGAGTCACGCCGTATGGGGGAAGTCGTTGCCACGAAGAGCAGCGGCTGTCGACGGATTACTGCTGTGCCCAGGCGGTTGCCGACGAGGTTTAGTTAGAGTGAAGAACGTCGGAGGAAGGCTGATGCGTGAAGGGGATCTGTTGTGCGGGGCGGCACCTGGCGGTGCTCGGGCGCTGCTGGGTGGTGCTGCTGCAACGCATGGAGAGAGAGCCCGGGTGCTACAGCCGGGATCGACGGCGGGGGTTGTCGGGGTTCAGTCTGGGGAAGGTCCAGCGAGGGGATGGGCCAGAGGGAGGGTTAGGTCGGAGAGAAAGTCGATGGTCGAGGGTTAGATGCCCGATGACGGGCGCTGGAAAGAGAAAACACGATGGAATAGAACCTAGGTCTGCTGCGGGTTGAAATAGCTTGAATATTTCCTATTTGGGGTGAACTTTGGGGGTGCACTTAAGGGGCTAGAAGAGAGTGGAAATAAGGAATTGGTGGAAATAAGGGTGTAGATAGCTAAATCAGTTTTGATTTGATACGATGGTGAGATTCCTCATTTGCTATTCAACATGGGATTTAGGATAGTTTGTGGGTAAATGGGAGAGAGTGTGTGAGAGGGTAGGGTACAGTTAAGAGGGAAATAGGATGAGCCTAGTTCGAAGAATTAATCATGTGAAAACTTAGGCTTAATATAGTTTAATGGGGAAAATTAGTGCACAAATGGGTCAAACAGAACCCGATAATTACGAGAAAAATACCAGGGCGTCCATGTCGACGAGAGAATCGAAACTAAGAGGATCGATCATAGCTAAGGCGACGAGAAACGAAACTAAAAATAAAAAGGTCTCACTACAAAAGTGAAAATCTCGACGCCTCTTCAAACAAAGTCAAATTGTGGGTGAACGACCCGTGAAATGACGTTCCAAAATAATTTCACAATTAAATACTCTTCCAGAGGGTCACAACGACATATCACATCAAAGGGTTCGGATACAAGAAAGGTCCAAAATAAATACGTGTACGAACAAGAGTACTTGTATGAAAAGCGTACGATCAAAAACCGACAGTGACATCCTACCCACCTTGTGAATGATTCCGCCCTCGGAATCAACATCAACCACTACTCTGAAATAAGTGCAGGAAGTGCTCCCTCATATCATCCTCGTGCTCCCAGGTGGACTCCCCAGGGGAACCATGACGCCACTGCACTCTAACCAAGTCGACGGTCTTATTCCTCAACTGCTTCTATCGTCAATCCAGAATCTCAACTGGCTGCTGATCATAAGTCAGATCCAGATGAACCGTGATCTCCGAGAAATCCACAGCATGCGACGGATCACTGACGTATCGACGTAACTGAGATACGTTGAACACGCCGTGAACTCTCTACAGTGATGGCGGCAATGCCAAGCGATATGCCACAGCTCCAACTCTCTCCAGGACGTCAAAAGGCCCAATGTACCTTGGACTCAGCTTGCCTCTCTTTCCAAATCGGATGACTCCTCGATTCGGAGAGATCTTGAGAAAGACGTGATCTCCAGGCTGAAACTCCAAAGGTCTCCTCTTGGCATCTGCCCAATGCTTGAAGTGGTCCTGTATAATCCTCAGCTTCTCCCAGATGTTCCTCACAACATCCACTGCCTCCATGATCATCTCTGGTCCTAACAGCTCCCTGTCTCCAATGTCATCCCAGCTCAGTGGCGATCGACATTTCTTCCCATATAGCGCAGCGAATGGTGCCATGCCAATACTCGCCTGGTAGCTGTTATTGTAGGTAAACTCCACATGATGAAGATGATCCTCCCAAGATCCCTTGAAGTCCAACATACACGCTCTCAGTATGTCCTCCAAAATCTGAATCGTCCTCTCTGATTGGCCATCTGTCTGCGGGTGGTACATGGTACTGAAACTCAGACTCGTACCCAGACTCTTCTGCAGACTCTGCCAAAACTGAGATGTTAATCTCGTGTCTCTGTCCGACACAATACTCATGGGGACTCCGTAAAGTCGCATGATCTCCTGCACGATCCACGTTACATCACTATCTAAACTAGGGAAAGGAAACAAAAACGGAGAGTAAAAGAATTTACCTCCATGTATCTCCTCGCTAGCGTCTCAGTGGACTGTCCTACTCGGAAAGGAATAAAGTGCACAGATTTGGTCAACCGATCCATGATCACCCAAATCGCGTCATTCTTCTTCGGACTCCGAGGTAGTCCAGTCACGAAATCCATAGTGATGTGTTGCCACTTCCTCTCTGGAATCGAAAGGGGTTGTAACAACCCGGCCGTACACTGATGCTCCGCCTTAATCTGTTGACAAACCAAACACTTGGCAACACTCTATGCCACACTCCGCTTTATGCCATGCCACTAGTAGTTCAGGCGAAGGTCTTGGTGCCACCAGGATGCACAGAACACGTCGAACTATATGCCTCAACAAGAAACTCCTCTCTGATATCTCCAGCTGGCACATAAACTCTGGCTCCATACCTCAGCGAGCCATCCTCATGAATCTGAAAGTCAGTCCACAGACCGACTTCTACCTGCTCACGGATCCTCCTCAGCTTCGGATCTCCAGCCTGACCTGCCTTGATCCGATCCACGATCGTCGACTGTATCTGCATACACATCAACAACGAAACCTCTCCAGGAAGCACAATCTCAATACCCGACTCACAAAAATCCTGCTGCAACCTCCACTATGAAGTCAACATCATAACCGCTGGATGTCTGCTCAGCGCATCAGGAACCACATTCACCTTTCCAGGATGGTACTGCAAGTCGATCTCATAATCCACCATAAGCTCCAACCATCGATGCTGTCGTATGTTGAGCTCCTTCTGCGTAAAGATATATTTCAAGCTTTTGTGATCAGTGAAGATTTTCACCTTCTCACTCAGCAAGAAATGCCTCCAAATCTTGAGCGCAAATACGACTGCAGCCAACTCCAAATCGTGCGTCGAATAATTCTTCTCATGAGCCTTAAGCTGCCGAGAAGCATACGGGACCACATGTCCATGCTGATGCAAAACACAACCGAGACCTTTGCCAGAAGCAAAGCAAAAGATCTCGAAACCTCCACTCCGATCAAGCACCGCTAGAACATGGGCAGTCGTCAGTCTCTCCTTCAGAACAGAAAAGGCCTCCTCACAAGCATCGGACCAAACGAATGGTATATCCTTCCTCGTCAGTCTAGTTATCGGCTCTACAATACGGGAGAAATCCTTAATGAAGCGCTGATAATATCATGCTAGCCTAAGAAAACTCCTGATCTCAGACCCTGTCTGTGGAACCGGCCACTCTCTGATAGCCTTGATCTTCTTCGGATCCACGGCTATGCCATCTCCTGACACCATGTGCCCAAGAAAGGCAACTCTATCCAGCCAGAACTCGCACTTGGAATACTTCGCATACAAGCGATGCTTCCTCAAAATCTCAAGGACAGTCCTCAAGTGCTCAGAGCTCCTCTGACTTCGAATAGATCAAGATGTCATCAATAAAGATAACGACAAACTTACCTAAGAAGTCATAAAATATCAGATTCATCAGGTTCATGAAAACCGCGGGTGCGTTGGTCACACCGAAAGGCATAACCACGAACTCGTAGTGTCCATACTTCATTCTGAACGATGTCTTCTGCACGTCTTCCTTCTTCACCCTCAGATGGTGATATCTGCTCCTGAGATCCAATTTAGAGAATACCCTCGATCCTCCAAGCTGATCAAAAATGTCGTCAATCCGTGGCAATGGATACTTGTTATTGATGGTGACAACATTCAGCTCTCTGTAGTCCATGCACATCCGACGCGAACCGTCCTTCTTTTTCACCAATAGAACAGGTGCTCCCTACAGAGACACACTCGGATGGATATAACCCTTCTGCAAAAGCTCTTCCAACTGTTTATGTAACTCCTCCAACTCTGCCAGAGCCATATGATATGGTGCTTTCGAAATAGGCTGTGCTCCCGGAATAAGATCAATCGAAAACTCAAGAGCTCGATCGGTCGGCAGTCCTGAAATCTCCTCAAGGAAGACATCGTCGAAATCTCTCACCACAGCTGGTCTAGTCACCTCCATCTACATAGCCACAAGCTCCACCACTGGCTTGGCCTGATATCTGACTGACCCAAGCGAACTGCTACTGCCACTGAACTCGAAGGTCGGATAATCAGGAATCTCGAACACCACCTTCTTACGTCGGCAGTCAATCATAGCATAGAAGCAACTAAGCCAATCCATCCCAAGAACAGCATCATAGTTGGTAATGTCGTGGACGATAAAATCGGCGTAAAGCTCGATTCCACAGACTACCAAAGGACAAGATTGACATCCAAGGGACACTGAGATCACACCATTCCCTGTAGCGATATCCCAACTCTTGGAAAGAGGGAAAGTCGTCAGAGAATGCTTATCCATGAAACTCCGGGATATGATGCACATGGATGCATCGGAGTCAAAGAGAACCCGAGCGGACAAGCATAAACAAAAATAACCCCTAACAAACAAACTAGCAATCAAAACCTATTCTAGCAAACAATATCTAATCTAACATGAAAGATCAACTAATGAAAAGTAAAGACTAGTCTGAGGGTTACCTGCAATAACCCCATCCTCAGCCTCCGCCTCTACTACGGTCATCGTGAAAGCCTGCCTCCTAGGCTGAACAGCCTGTTGAAACACCTGCTTCTGGGGAATGAGATGCACTCCACGTCCAGCGGCTACTGGTGCTTTCTACAGCTATCTAGCAATCGGGCAATCCTTCACTGAATGGTTAGGGTCGCCACAAAGTAAGCACTGGCCCAGAAATCTCCTGCACTGGTCCTTCACACGGCCGGTCCTGCCGCAAAAATGACACGTCTTCTGAACAGGCCCACCTGGCCTCTTGAACTACACGGACTGATTAGGCTTCGGCACTGGCCTAACCACAGCTCTGGCCTGCTCCATAGGCCTCTTCCCAGCACCTGAATACTGCCTTCTCCTCTGATTGGCAATCAGCTCCTGCCTCTTGGCAGCGATCAGCAACTTCTGATAAGAATCCAAGTCCGAAGAGGACATCAGACTCTGTAGCTCCAAAGATAAACCCTGCAAGAATCTCTGAGCTCGATCTTCAACGGTCTCCACCATCTTCGGTGCAAAGCGACACAATCTAGTGAACTCCTGGTGGTACTGATCCACTGTCAGATTCCCCTGCTTCAGATTGATAAACTGCTGCGTCAGCTCCCTCCTCGTAGCTCGAGAAAAAAACACCTCATCAAATCTCGCCTTGAAAGTGGCCCAGGGATAGGCCTCACCAGCATCTGCTCCTCAGACTCCCACCAACTGCGAGCATTGTCCTTCAGTTGCTTCTTTACCAAGTCAACCCATCCAGCCGAGTTAACCTTCGAGAGAAGCAGATTATCCTCTGTATTCTTCATCCACTCGTCCGCAGCTAATGGTCCTTCCGACCCATTGAAATATGTCGGGCCGAGCTCCCGAAACTGCTTCGCTCCCGGCTCAAAGAGAGGGGCATTCTGAAGCATACCCTACTGAACCTGCATCATCTGATGCATCATCCTCATCATCTCAGCTGTGGTGGGTTCTCTATCTACATCCTCAACACGTCCTGCTCCACCACCAGCTCCAGATCCACTACCAGCTCGAGTGTTGTGTCTTCCCACCATCTAAGACAATAAAACGTTCAGATTAGACTTTATTATGACTCGGATGTTCTGTATATTTAATTGGATGTTGTTTATCATTATTATTGTTCCGATATTTTGCGGATGCAAGGGAGGACCTATATGGGCCACCAACAGAACCTGTCACGCCCCGCTTCCCAAGTATGGAAGGCGAAACATGAGAAGGTCCTCTCAGACATGGAGCTGTGAAGCTGCAGTCTGATAAGCATCTGTAAAAATTTTAAATAGTAGCAGGTCCTTTGTATTGCGACGAAACAACAATAATGATAATACATCAGACAAAAGAACATCCACCAACAAACATCCAAAAATTATTCTAACATCACAGGGCAGTCACAAAAGTACAAGTCTGAACAATAGGCCTAAAGCATGGCCGAAACAAAAGTAAAGAGAGTCAGGTGCTATGCACCGAAAGCTAACTGCACCTACTAAAAACTGACAACCAAAAAGACTCCAGGTGAGTCTAGGACTGGTCACCAGTGTCCTCGATCTCGGTCTCTACAGGTACCTCGAACTCAGCGTCCACGAACTGCTCGTCCTCTACGGCTAACTATAACTCGGAACCTGACATGTGACACCCAAAGAGAAGAGGGCACATGTCAGCAAAAGTCTCCCAAAAGAAAGCGAAGGACTTTTGTGCAAGGATACAAATAACAAAAAACGACTAGCAGTTCTAAAATAATGAAATGAGTTGACATGACATTTAAGAATGCAACAGTTAAAGATGACATGATGAACATGCATGCACGTCGTAGCAGAAACTACGAAAAACACCAATTCATGAATCACAATCACTATCCTATCACATTGTGCACAAGGTTTACTCCTTACAGCTAAAGGAGCGGATCAGGAATCCTTACGCTGCGTGATAGCTTAACCCTACCCCTCCACGTGTATTGAGCCAAGGTTTCCCAAGTACATGAGCTCGCTTCTGGATCACGAGCCAGGAAGTGTTTTTGGGTTTGGCATAGGGTTGTGCCCGCAAAGCAGGTGCCTAGCCTCAATAGTTACAATAAGTGTAGCGTGTGCTACGCAATCACGATGAAACATTGGATGCATGCAATGACATGGCAATGAGCAGTTAAATTGCGTACCGTTAATTGAAATTAAACATAGCATGGCAGTATGAATGCAAGCATAGTATAAGTGTCAGTTCTAGCTTCGTTGTCAAGCTAGATCTAAAAAGGGCATCTAGGTAACTATCATTTCACCGACTAGTCTCTTTTACGCTAATATACAAAATGGCCTAAGACGTGGCCTACACAGAAAACTGTCAAGTATCACTTGCCTGAAAAATAACCAAGTCACGATCCCGTTCAATCAGTCTGAGTCTACCTATATGTTCAGATCGCAGTCCGACCTACAGTCCTAATTATTTATCTTGATTAGTGAGTTACAAAAATAATCAGAAGCTACGATTTTTAGGTTGATTAACAGGCGAGGTGAGGGTTCCTACAGAGCGGTACTTACCTCAACACGACGCGAGAGCTACTCTGACATCGGGTAGCGATGTCAGGGGTTGGATTCCGGTATCGTGAACGGTACGGAACGACGGGTTCTCTATTAATAAATCATGTGTTCAATTAAGTTCGTAACGACAGAAATAGCTTTTTAACATTCCTGTTAACGTCTAATGAATCCATTTTTAATTAGGTTCTCCACTTCGTAACATGGTCCACATCATATTATGAATGGTACTAGCACGTTACCTAGGTTAAATAATAAGTTATAAAAATGTTTGTGACGTTATTACTAGCAACCAAAACTAACGGTTGCTAGGAGATTACGCGTACGAGTCACCAACTATCATTTAGCATGCCATCTTCTTATTATTGGGTCCATGGTTGTTCGTTATCGCTGTCCAACAATTAATACTAAACCGAAATTAAAATTTCAGCAAACGATACTAACCATGGTGAAGAGATGATCCCATGAAGCTACCGGGAGAGCGTCGCAAGTTGTCTACGTCTAGATGGACGTCTTCACGCGTGGACAGCGGCTAAGAAACGTTGTAGCGGTGTGTGGGAATGTCGACAACACCCTGGGGCTTCTGTGTGACGCTGCGGCACGAAGGGGAGTCGCGCCGTGCGGAGGAAATCGCTGCCGTGAAGAGCAGCGGCTGTCGACGGATTGTTGTTGTGCCCAGGCAGTTGCCGGTGGGGTTTGGTCAGAGTGAAGACCGCCGGAGGAAGGCTGATGCACGAAGGGGATCTGCTGTGCGGGGTGGCACCTGGCGGTGCTCGGCTGCTGCTGGGCGACGCTGCTGCAATGCCTAGAGAGAGAGCCCGGCTGCGCTACAGGTGGGATCGACGGCGGGGGTCGTCGGGGTTCGGTCTGGGTAAGGTCCAGTGAGGGGATAGGCTGGAGGAGGGAGGGTTAGGTCGAAGAGAAAGTCGATGGTCTAGGGTTAGATGCGCGATGACGGCGCTGGGAAGAGAAAATGCGATGGAAGAGAACCTAGGTCTGCTGCGGGTTGAAATATCTTGGATATTTGCTATTTGGGGTGAACTTGGGGGTGCACTTAAGGGGCTAGAAGAGAGTGGAAATAAGGAATTGGTGGAAATAAGGGTGTAGATAGCTAAATCAGTTTTGATTTGATACGTATGGTGAGATTCCTCATTTGCTATTCAACATGGGATTAAGGGTAGTTTGTGGCTAAATGGGAGAGTGTGTGTGTCTAAGGGTAGGGTACAGTTAAGGGGGAAATAGGGTGCGCCTAGTTCGAAGAATTAATCATGTGAAAACTTAGGCTTAATATAGTTTAATGGGGAAAATTAGTGCACAAATGGGTCAAACGGAACCTGATAATTACGAAAAAAATACCGGGGCGTCCGTGTCGATGAGAGAATCAAAACTTAGAGGATCGATCACGGCTAAGGCGAGAGAAACGAAACTAAAAATAAAAAGGTCTCACGACAAAAGTGAAAATCACGACGCATCTTCAAACAAAGTCAAATTATGGGTGAACGACCCGTGAAATGACGTTCCAAAATAATTCCATAATTAAATACTCTTCCAGAGGGTCACAGCGGCATATCACATCATAGGGTTCAGATACAAGAAAGGTCCAAAATAAATACGTGTATGAACAAGAGTACTTGCACGAAAATCGTACGATCGGAAACCGACCGTGACACCGATACTGATCCATCATCAAACCACTGCCTCCTTGTGTTCGACACCTGCTGCTACAACACCCGTACACTTGTGATAATTTAAAATGTAACAAGTTTTTGGCCAGGGAGGCAATCGGTTTGACTTTGCATCTGGTTAAGAGCTTAATAGACTGTTTTTTTTTTTCTTTTTCTTATTTTTGCTTCTTTTGTTATCTAACTTGTGTTGCTGATGGTTTTCTTGAGTTTTGTCTTCTTTCATGCGAATGTGAAGCCAGAGTTTGGAAAATATTATACCCATTGATCATGAGATCGAGGAAACTTTGAGGAGACTAAAAGCATATTGACGTCTTATAGCACAGTAGGAGAGAATGACAGAGGAAGCAGGACCATTGAAGTCCCTCATGGACTTCGTGATGCCTTTAAACAATCCGACGTCTAGCATAGTGCGCCCTGCGGTCCAGGTGCAGAATTTTGAACAGAAGACCGGGTTAAATCAATTTATTTAGCATGACCAGTTCAGTGGTCATCATTCTAGAAGACCAAATGAGCACTTAATAATAACCTGGAGAAGTACGATACAATCAAGCTGAATGATGTCACTGAGGACGCGATTAGATTGAGGCTATTCTCGTTTTCATTAAGGGACAAAGTCAAGGAGTCGCAGAAGAGCAACGATCCTAATTCATTTGCCACATGGGATGCGCTAGCCAAGGTTTTTTTGAACAAGTTCTCTCTGCCTGGGAAGACTATGAAGCTACGCAATGAAATCGCTTCATTCAGCCAACAAAACTAAGATTTGCTCTATGAGGCTTGGGACCATTACAAGGAATTGTAGAGGAAGTGTCCTCATCACGGCGTGCCAGAATGGATTCTAATCTAGACTTTCTACAATAAATTGAAGCATGAAGTGAAAATCTCTATAGACACCACAGCTGGCGGTGCTATCATGAAAAGACCCTAGAGGCCGTGAAGACACTGCTGGAGGAAATGGCCTCCAATAATTATCACTGTGGAATTAGAGGGAGGCAACAAAGAAGGGCAGCAAATTGGATGTTGATATGATCACGCTCATTGTAAGCAAATTTGAGTCCCTTGGCCAGCAGATAGCATAGATTCATAGTAAGGTCCAGGCACCGTCATCTTCTTCTTCCCCCCACTATGACAAGCTGCGAGCTCTATCGAATACAAGGCCACTAATCCATTGAGGCCAATTTGCAACGGCACAGACTCAGTGCATGTCAATTGAGCAAGAAAATTCCCTCTGCAACCAAAGGTCACAAGGAAATCCCTACGCTCCAACCTACAATGCGGGATGGTGAAACCATCCCAACTTCTCATATCAGAGCAGTAATTTTCAGCAGCTGCCCAACCAACCGCTGGGATTTTAGTAGTAATGGCCTCAAGGAAATGCTCGGTAACCACCTCTATAGAAGTCTCGCTTGGAGACTATGATAGACAACTTTATCGTGATGCAGAGCCAGAGAAATGATGCTTTCCAGAGTTCGATCATGCAGATCACCTCTAAGTTGGACATGCTCACGACATCCAACAAGATGGTGGAAACTCAAATGGTGCAGATGGCATAGCAGATAAGCTCGATGGCGAACACCCAATGACAGCTACATGCACAACCTGAGCAAACCCATGGGCGATGCTCGATGTTATGTTAAGGAGTAGGAGGCATATGCAAGGACCATTTGTCAACACCGGTCCAGAAGATGAACCCTCCACTCATAGGAGGAATGTTATTGCTGAGGAGGCCAAGGAAAAGGAGGAGACAGCAGATCCGTCTCGCGTCTACATACCACAAGTCCCATTCCCCCAGAGTATTCCCAAAGCCAAATTGGAGCAGAAGTACGGGAATTTTTCCGAGGCACTAAAGTTATTGAATTTGACCATCCATTTTCTTAACACACTTAGTGAGATCTCCTCGTTTGGGAAATTTCTAAAGGACCTACAGAAGAGGAAGGAGGAGGCAATCGTCGCACTTTCAGAGGAGTGTAGCACCATATTACAGAACAAGCTCCCCAAAAAGGTCAACGACCCATGGAATTTTTCTATCCATTGCCTAGTCAAAGAGATTCCTATACGTAGAGCTTCGTGTGATTTGGGAGCTAGCGTGAGCTTAATGCCTTTCTCTATTTACAGGAAACTAGAGATGGGAGATCCCGAGCCTACAATGATTACCATCTAGTTGGAGGATCACTCTATCAAATATCCCATCGGCACGCTACATGATGTTCCAGTGCAAGTTGAATGATTAACCATCCCATGCGACTTCGTGGTGATGGATATGGAAGAGGATGCACAGACGCCAATTATACTCGGTAAACCTTTCCTAGCGACCGCCGGCACGACTATTGATGTAAAGTACGGCAAGCTCACCTTCAATGTGGAAGACCAAAAGCTCTAATATGAATTCCGGAAAAGTGTCAAGCCATCCTCCACTCCTGATGATTTTTTCAGAATTGATACGCCAACCATGGGCGAGGGAGATATGCAAAAGGCTCCCGAGGAAGCACTAACACCGAAGGAGACAAACGGGAGATCCTCTGAACCAAACTCCACTACCTAATTTTTTTTGAAATTGCGCTTTGTTAGATGCTTAAGTGTTTGCCCACCTAGGTCCCTAACTCATTCTAACTCTTCTGTGCTAGGTAGCTCCAAGGGGGCAATGGGAAATGCCACGATCCCACCACAAGGCCCCCGTCGAGAAGGAAATCCACAATTGAGCCTAAGGAGGAAGAGAAGCTGAAGAATAACATGCCACACCACCACAATGATGGCTTCAATCACTAGGATACCCCTACCAAGCCTAAAGAAGTCTACCTCACATCGTTTCGACGAGTGTGATGCACAAAGGGGACATCTTCGAAACCCTCTGATCCGAACGATTAAATTTTGACGTCGTCGAGCTAACAACATTAAACAAGTACTTCTTGGGAGGCAACGCAAGTGTTTTGAGTTGGATTTTTGTTCATTTAGTTTTTATTCTTAATTGGTAGAAATTTTTTGGAGAACCCCTAGAGTTTTGAGCACTAAAACGTCCAATCTTTATGTGCAAGAGTTATTCATAGCCGTGCTTATGCACTCACGGCCGTGCCAGAGCCCAGAAAATAAAACCAAGAATGGAGGAGCAGTAGCATGGCCATGCAGCTTCACTGCATGGCGTGTCCAAGAAAAAACAGGAGGCCAATTCTGCAGACTAGGCCAACATAGCCTGCTGAAATTTGGCTCGGCCGTGCGACCTACAGGCAATTTTTGCCCTTTCAACAACTAAATGATGCACAGCCGTGCGAACATCACACACGGCCGTGTGCCCCAAAAATTCAGAAATAAAAACCCATTGTCCACCTTCTTCCTTCCCTCCTCTTTCACTTCAAACCAAAATCCCCCAAATCCATCATCTACCCATCTCTCCAAAATCTTTCCTCATCACCATAAACCATCTTCTAAATCTAAATCCTCCATATATTCCTCAAATTTCTCACAACCCAACTCTCTCCACCAAACCTAACCCATTTTTCATCCATATCCTTCGTCGGGCCGAAATCATTCGTAGATCTGAGTTCGGGGAGCTCGTACAGGACAAGATCAACTACTGGAACCATTTGGAGGAGAAGATTTGATGATCATTTGGTACACTCCTTCCATTCTCCTGCCGGTTTCTAGGATTTTTACGTGGAACTCTTGTTTGATGGTTCTATATATATTTGTGTGGTTGTATTGCATTCGCATCACAGTATACACCACCATGGCACTGAAGCACGCCGCTGCTTCCTCCACCGCACAACAGGCTCACCCTCGAAGGGTGGTTGAGCCTACTCCTCCTCATCATATAGCACCACCCACGGTGACGCTATTGGGTATCTCACTTCGGATTGAGTCGCAATGCCAATCATATGACGCACTTAGCCCCCGACCAATGTCAGTGATCAAGTTCGCTAGTATATCAGCCCTCCAATCCTTAAGGGTTATCGAGGGTGTTGAAACATTATTCGCTAACATTGAGTGGATGGCATTCCTCCACACTCATGCTGAGACTTATCGATGGCTCACACTAGAATTTATAAGCTCAGTCCACTGCACCCCAATGGGAACTTCATTCCGCCTTTTGAATGTGGACTGTGAGCTCACATTTGATCAAATAAATGAGTTGTTTGGATGGCTTGCTGGGGGCCGCATGGGCCGCGATGATAACATGCTACCACGTGGGTTCAATGCGGGAGCGTATTGGAGAGCCATCACAGACTCAATAGCATATGATCCGAGAAGGGCTAAAGCCTCCGCTATTCTTCACACATGCTTGCACTAAGCACATAGGATCCATGCATTCACAACTTTTGCTAGGGTAGATTGTGGGACTGTGACACAATCCGAGCTTTTCTTCCTTTGACTTATGACCAAACCTCTCAGCATTAACCCAAACAGGGCCTCGCATCTCTTGATTGTCCACTTAAGAGCACAGATTGGTTGGTTTACAAATTGATGAGAGTCGCCACTTCCTACACTGGTGAGATATGTTGTACTGGCATCATCACCCTTATTGCACCATGCCAATCATTTCATATTGAGATCCTGGAGAACCTCCTTATAGTCGGTGGCCCCCCATCCCTCGACATCAATGCCTTATTTCGAATGTCCATGATTCGATCTCGAGGGACACACAATTACAAATGGTTGTCTAGGACGCAACACACTGAGTATACGGTTCTCCTGAACTCCACTGCGGCCCAAGTTGATGCGGCCACAGATTGGCTCTTTCCCTCTGATATCGCACGTGAAGGGCAACCTGTTGCTATAGAGGAGGAGATCCATTGAGTAACCCTACACACCTTACCATGCACCACAAAATTTGAGGAGGTGGAACCTCCGGCACCTTCCATGAACCCATATAATATCCCTTTCCTCCAAATTTTGACGCTCGTTTCAGTCGTATGGAGTGCATTATGGAGAGCATGATCCAATGGCATATCAGCGAGCACCATTTATTTGATCCCGACGCACCCCAGCCTCCATTTGACGGTGGGGAGGAGTGATTGCCCCCCTCTTCCATTTCATTGCCATATACACCTCACTTATACACATTGAGGGCAATGCGTCATTTAGCTTGGGGGAGGCATTCCACTTTAGCTTCACCTTAGCTTGGGGAAGGCATCGGGTTATCTGATGACTTGCCTGATCTGATGTTGGTTGGTGCTGATTCTTGCTTGATGATGTCATTATGATCATATCTTGTTAGTATCGTTGTTGTGATGATCGATTGTGTTGGTTGTGTGGCCTTGTGATTATCCCACTCATCCCACTTTTCTTTTTTACTTTTCACCACTTTCACTTTTCCTTTTCCTTTTTACACTTTTCTTTTCTATTTCCCCACCATCACTTTTCACTTTTCTTTTTATTTTTATTTTTCCTAAAATGTTTTTAAAGTCTGATGAGATGAACCCTCGAGGAAAACCACTCTCACGTAGCAATTGTATATACAATTAGTTAGGGTCATTTCTTTTACATATACTCTAGAAATCTTTCGCGGCATGATTTTTCGCTCATATCCTCACAGTTTTACCTTTAACCCTCACCCAAAAATAAGGGTTAGTTACCGTTTTTATCTCTAATAGGATAGATTGATTGCTTATTCAGCTCTTAGAATACACAAGTTTAGGTTCTACCGATTGTGCAGATTAAACTTAAGCTCGATAAGTATTGGCCATGGATATAGAATAGTTCCCCCATAAACATAGTGAATTGACATGTCTCAAAAAAATGATGATGAAAATGATGAATACAAAAAAAGAAAGATTTGAATTAAGTGCATCGTTCTCCATATCCCACTAAGTAACCGGATCTCTGTGCCTCAGGAAGCATTGGAAATTCTCATTGAAAGGTGAGATTTGGGGGAGTGCACTAGATTGGCATAATTGGTCTTAGGCGGTTCGAGAGAGTAGGCCCGAGGGATCCTTCTTGACCCAATACCCTTAACTCTTCTGAGTCGGGAGTCATTGGTCGAAATCTTGTTACATGAATCACATAGGCTCCATGTTAATAAAAATGTGTATATTTTCTTATATAAGCATGTCTACCACCATGGTTTAGGAGGAACTAGTATGACATAGCCATCCCTGGAGAGATTAGGACCCTAAGATGTGCTCTCGGGATTTTTGCCTTCAAGAGTGTAAGAAGAGAGCTGAATTCTATCAATCTAAGCTTATTAGAGAAATTTTTGCGGACCTAGTGCTTTTCACGGGTGTGTGTCTGTTAAATTTAACACCGTGTTGGAGAGTAGCATTTAAATCGTATGCCATATTGGATTGATATAGTATATGTGCATTGGAATGACACCTGATAATTGGCCACGACGAGACATCGGGCCATAATTATTACAACCACCTAACATGTTAAAGGAAGCTCTTGTCTCAGACCTATAATTCAACCACCGGTTTGGTCTCTCCCTTTCGAGTTAATATGCGATGCAAGCGATCATGCAGTGGGAATCGTCCTTGGTCAAAGAAGGGAAGGAAAAATCCAAGCAATCTACTACGCCAGCAAGACCCTTGACGAAACCCAAATGAAATACAACAATGAAAAAGGAGCTCTTGGTAGTGGTGTTTGCAATGGAGAAATTTAGGTCATACTTGGTAGAGTCAAAGGTAATCATGCACACAGATCATGTGGCACTCAAATATTTATTGAGAAAGAAGGAGGGGTGCCTTATTCGATGGATTCTGCTCCTCCAAGAGTTTGATATGGAGATTAAAGACAAGAAGGGGTAGAAAACAATGTGGCTGACCATCTGTCGTGCCTCATTCAGGAGAATCAAGGTGAGCCCCTTCCTATCAATGACTCTTTCCTAGATGATCAGTTATGTGTTATTGCCTCAGCTAGTGCCCATTGGTTTGCAGATCTAGTCAAATTTCTTGCATGTGGAATCCTACCTTACGGACTCACATCTCAGCAACGAAAGAAATTCTTCCACGATTGTCACGACCTGCTTCCCAAAAATATGGAGGCGAGGCGTGAGTAGGTCCGCACAAACTTGAAGCTGCGAAGCTACAAGCCTGATAAGCGTCAATAAACTTCAAATGGCAGGTCCTTGCAAATGCGATACGAAACAAAGATAATGAGACAAAAGCAATCTCAAAATATCCATAAAATAAGTTCCAACATCGCAGAAAATCCAACAGGCTGAAAAGAAAAGAGTCTAAGGCCCAAACATGGCCAACAAAAGTACAACGTACATAATAAAGGAGTCACGCACCGACAACTAACAGCAATCCTAAAACAAAAGAAAAGCTCAGCAAGGTTACTAAGACTGGTCACCTGTGTCCACAAACCCCTCCTTGACAAACATGGGCTCAGATTCAGCGTCAGCAAACACCACATCCTCAGCAACGGTCTCTGGCTCAGGGTCTAACATGTGACACCCAAAAGAGCAAGGGGCACATGTCAGCAAGTCTACAAGAGACTTGTGCAAGGAAACTGAAAGTAAAGCAAAGCAACCTAGCAGTTCTAGCATGATGCAATGACATGGCAGTTAAAGTATGAGAGCAACAGGTAAAGTAAAGTACAACAGGCATCTAGCATGGCATGGCAAGAGTAGCAAATTACTAACAATCACGAGTCACGTTTTCATGTCGTGCACAGAGTTCATGCCTTACAGCTGAAGTGGCTGTACAGGCACACTTCTACGCTGAGTGGTCGCTCAACCCTACCCCTCCACGTGTATCGAGCCAGGGCTTTACCCCTGAACATGAATGCTCGCTTCTGGATCACGAGCCAGGAAGTGTTTTGGCATAGGGTTGTGCCTGCAACGCAGGTGCCTAGCTTGAACAAGCAAGTACAAGTATAGTAGCGTGTGCTACAAATGCAACAATTAGACATGTATGGCATGACATGGCAAGCTGTAATTTAAATGCATACAGATAAGGAATTTAAACATGGCAGTTACAAATGCATGGATGACATGGCAGCATGAACAAAACAAGTTAAAGGGGTTGGATCTAGCTTCGTTGTCAAGCTAGATCAAGTGAGGTGACGGATCTAGTTTCGTTGTCAAACTAGATCAAATAGGCGTCTAGGCAGCTATCATTTCACTGCCTAGTCTCTTTTACGCTACGGTACAAAAGTGGCCTAAAACATGGCCTAAACAAGCAACGGGCAAGTTTTACTTGCCTGTAAATCTGACGTCTGAAAAAGACCGTCCAAAAGTCCACAAGTCACAAACAACCTATGTGCACAAGTCCACCAGCCTACAGTCCCATATTATTAATCTTGATTAGTGAATTTAAAAAAAATTAAAAACATCAATTTTAATCTTGTTTAACAGGCTGTGGTTGGGGGTCCTAAGGGTGCAGAACGTTACCTCAACACGACGCGAGAGCTACACTGGCGTCAGGTAGCGACGCCAGGGGTTGAAATATAAGAACTCGCTCCTAGTCCAAATTCCTCGCTTGTCAAGTCCGGGCAGCAACCAGAACGACGAACTAAGATTCCAACGCTAGGACGTGCGACGAAGAGCTACGACGTATCATAACATCGTAATCGGCAAATCCACGAAGAGGAGACACCTAGGTGGGACCCACAGTAGTGCTAGGGGCCAATTGGGGACCCACAACACCTCTGGAGAACTTGGGGGGCCCACGGCAGCAAGCGTTGCGGAAGTTGCGACGTTGCGACGAAAGTCGCTTGGTCAGACCGAGCCGCTGTAGAGATTTCTCTCGGTCAGACCGAGAGTGCAACACAGCCGGTCGGTCGCAGCGCTTGCGGGGTACAGAGCTCACGGTCGCAGCAGGCCGGTGCGAGGGAAAACGTCGGTCAGGCGCTTGGGAGCGGGGGTTGCAGCGGGGCGGGTTGTAACAGAGCGGGGGAGCGCTTCGGTCAGACCGAGCGGAGGCGTCGGTCGCTGCGGGGTTGCAACGTTGCAGTTGCAACATTGCGGAGCGGAGCGGGATGCGGGGCTTTCTCTCGGTCAAACCGAGAGAAGATCTCGGTCGTAGCGGGGAGCGGGGCTTGCAAGGATGCAGCGGGCGCTTGGTGCGAAGCGGAGCGGCGGTGCAGAGCGGGGCCTCGGTCAGACCGAGGGAAAACGAGGAAATCTCTCAGTCAGGCTGGGCAGCTGCGGGGGAGCGGTTGCGACGAACGTCGCAAGTGTGGATGCAAAAGTTTGGGGGGTTTTGTGACGGCTAGGGCTTGTTTGCTTGGGGGAAAAGGGTATCCTATGCCTCCTATATATAGTGTAGATGGGTTTGACCAAGTCTAGGGTTTAATTTGAATTAAAATTGCTTTTTAATCAATTTTAAACCCAACAACTCACCCACACTATATCTCAAGCAATAGGGGTGCGGCCAAGGGGCTAGGATTTGGGTCAAAAATGTTTTGAAGAGTTATAATCTAATAGAAATTATATTGGGTCGAAAATACTTTAAAACTTAATATTTAAAAATATTTTAAGCTTGGCCAAAAATGTAAAATAGGTCAAATGAAATCCAAAAATTGTGAAATAAATATTGAGGTGATCGGGACGACGAAAGAAAGAAAACTAAGAAGACGGATCTCAATTTCGATGTCGAGGGACGAAACTAAAAATAGAAACGCCTCACGTCAAAAGCGAAAATCGCGACGTCTCTTCAAATAAGGTTAAATCGGGAGGGAACGACTCAAGAAATGTCGTTCCAAAATAGTGCCACAATTTACTACTCTCAGAGACGATCACAACGGCATATCACACCAAAGTGTTCAAAAACAAACAAAGTCTAAAATAAATACGTGCACGTTCAAAAGCACGTGCACGAAGAAGGTACGATCAGAAAACGACCGTTACATCCTCCCCACCTTAGAATAAAGTCCGTCCTCGGACTTTCTAACTATAAATATAACTCTAGTCAGACTAGTATCTATCCCGATCACATCACACTATAATTCAACCAGGTATAGTCATTACAAATGCTTATACATGCACTAAGTAGTCAAATAATAACTCTGCTAACATGTATATATTCACGCACATATTTCAATCATATGCATACATCCCTTATATAACTACTACCTACCTAGCACAAAACAATAGTTCAGATACTCACATAAGATTAGTCTCACACTAGCAAATACAATCATTGCTCTACGTATAGATAGCTACCTATGCACAAAACAAACATGGGTATACTACTCCCTAATAGTCATACGATACCAAACACCTCAACACATGTAGTCACACCATACCATTATTAAATCAAGTTTTACTATATCTAATATACATTCACCACTACTATAATTTCACAATATATAGTCATTCAAATGAATGCAAATATTTCACCATATATATTCACATCACGTACGGTCCTATAACTATATTCACGACACGCCACACATACCATAGTCACCAATACCTATAACTAAGCACACACTTACCCGTGCATGGTGCACGCACACACACACACACACACACACACACACACACACACACACACACACACACACACACACACACACTAACATTTCATTCATATATACCAATCATACCACTATATACTCAGCATGTCTACACACCTAGTTTAGCTAGCACACATACGTTCACACAGGCAAGTCCTTAGTAAATAACTATACCACAACCAACACCTATAACTATATACTGGTATAGCGACCCACAATCGTGTGCGTTACACAACCAAGCACAAACAATCCTATCACTATACATAAATCATCCATCGATATATTCATGGTACTACACACAAACCACAGACATATGTAACAACATAATTAGAGTATACCCACTCAAGCTTGAGTGAGACTCGAAACACATCAGAATACTCTATATACGTAACACGGTATTTATACCTATACCAATACCACTCCAATGTATACACATCTACCAATATAACCATATACATACCATATGTCAATCACACTTAATATTTAGTCAGGTAACAACCGCATAGTTCAATTACTTTATATATACCTTAATAATAATACAGACATCAGAACACGTATAATTATAATACCCTCCCTAATACATGCATTCACCGTATAGTCACACACCTGTAGAACATATATTCACACCATATCCTACTACCTATAATTAGTATACCAACACATCTACTTCATACATAGTTAAGATATGCAATAGTCGTGTATACCTCATGGTATACACGCATACAACATCCCGTAAAAGTAAGCAATACCAATCAAAATTATAATCCTACTACCATATGTATATCACCTATATACTCATGCAGCAAATACATAACTACTTACGTCTAAGCACAATACGTATCTACGTACGAGCACACACTCACACGTACTAACATATAGGTCATATAATAGGCCTACTCACTTAACTATAAGTACACCTATTATCATTACCCCTAACATTCACCTGACTTAATAATATACATATACATATCAAGCATTCACCAGTATCTTCAAACTACATACACTACTAGTATATGCCCCAATACAATTTCCAATATATGTACAGACATCCCTAAAGTGGTATAGCTATCCACACATATATAACTAATATCATCCATGCCACTTCAAATACATCATAAATAACACTGAGTATGCATATATATAACACAGAGGCAATCATTAATATCCTTAGGGTAGCATACTCATCAAGCCCACACACTCAACTTAGGTACATGCACCACGACAACATCTCCAAGGTCCAAGGGCCTACTAACAAATTAGAGTTGACACAGTCATTGACGAGCACTAAAGCCTAAGAAATAGAGGGAGATCGAGGTCGAAAGCGTGACGAGGGAAAGATCGATAAGCACGAGTTCAGATAGGACGAATATAAGGAGACATCTTGGTTAGGTGAAACAGTGACTCAATTGTGAATATTTAGGTAGAGGAAAGGGAGATGTAGTGATACCCTTATAGGATACAGGAAGAAAATAGTGTAAATAACATAAGCTAAAATACGTGAAATTTGAAAACTGTTGTACTTCAAAAGTTGGAGTCCTCGTCTGTATAAAAGTATGTGGAGGTCGATAAAACAAGTTGTTCGAAAAAGTTTGAGTCGAATATACATAATAAGAGAAAATGGTTTATTGGCTTATATAAAATTATCAGGAGGAAAGTAAATCATTTACACGGACATTAAGGACATATGTTAGAAAATATTACGCGGCAGTAATTTAAAAATTTTGGCAAGAGTTTCGAAATTCAAAGAATAAAATCTGATCAACTATAATGTGGAGAATTTACGCTCATGCTAAATGTTTTCCAAGTCTTAAAACTGGAGAGAAACTTCAAATAAACAATATTAAAATTACTTTAGAGGAATCCGGATTCGCCAACAGAAACTGATTTATACAAAGATCTTAATGTACGAGCACAACGAACCTAGTACTGATATATAAAAATAATTGAAGTTCTATTTAGAAATTTTTCTAAAAGTATGCATGGTGAACGGAAAGATAATAATAACTTAGTAGTAGAATTATCAAAATTGGTAATAAAGCTTTAAAACCGAATTATGGAGGGTCTAGATCAGGAAGTAGTTACGAAATAGTATTTTTACAAAAACCTGAAATAGGGAAAACGATGAGCATAAAATCGACTTGCTGAAAGCTGAAGTCCCATGTGACTTGAAAAGTATATTAAAAGTAAACGCGATGTGTCAGTCGAATGGCATAAATAAAAAAAGAAAATTATAAATCGAATTGGGCAAAATAAAGGTACGGTTCAGAATTAGTATATAAGGGACAAGGTATTTACATAGGTACTGAAAGTATAGGCTGGAAAAATATCATAAGCTAGTATTCAAAAATCTCGACAAAAGTTTTAAAAATTTAAGTCAACGAAAGAGTATGAAGCCTAAGAATATATATTAAAATTTTCGAACAAATTTAAACTTAGGGAAAGAGAAAATCCAAAAAAATACTTTCAGAAGATTCAAGATTTGTAACGGAGCGATTTGAAAATTGACGACGATCGTCATGAGGCGATCTCGTGAATCGAGGCAAGGAAAATAGTCGGATGATCAAAACATAAATACGCCTAGGGTATGATTCAGGAAAATCTACGGGAACTCCTACGATCGACCAACTAAAGATTGGGAAACTTGGCGCTACGACTTCCTAAGGAATAAGACTGTGATGAAATGTGTTCAGCCTGGTCCGAAATCGATGAACCCAAGCGAACGACTGAAGAAATCCTAGAAGTCTAATATGGTCAGAGTTAGGCAAGAACCACTATGGTAACTCCTAAGATGATTAAATCAATTCCTAGCATGGAGTCTAACTAACAATCAGGGACCTCTAACTAGCAAACACAGATGTCTAACTAAGTCTTCTTACCACCTAGTGACATAGAAAAACGATTAGGGCTAGGCTCAAGGCTTATGACTCGGATGTTGGAATTTATTTAATGGACATTCCATAGTTATTATCGTTGTTTCGATAATTCATAGTTGCAAGACGGACCTGCATGGGCCACCAACAAAACTTGTCACGACTCACTTCCTAAAAATATGGAGGCGAGGCGTGAGTAGGTCCGCACAGACTTGAAGCTGCAAAGCTACAAGCCTGATAAGCGTCAATAAACTTCAAATGGCAGGTCCTTGCAAATGCGATACGAAACAAAGATAATGAGACAAAAGCAATCTCAGAATATCCATAAAATAAGTTCCAACATCGTAGAAAAGCCAACAGGCTGAAAAGAAAAGAGTCTAAGGCCCAAACATGGCCAACAAAAGTACAACGTACATAATAAAGGAGTCACGCACCGATAACTAACAGCAATCCTAAAACAAAAAAAAGCTCAGCAAGGTTACTAAGACTGGTCACCGGTGTCCACAAACCCCTCCTTGACAAACATGGGCTCAGATTCAGCATCAGCAAACACCACGTCCTCAGCAACGGTCTCTGGCTCAGGGTCTAACATGTGACACCCAAAAGAGCAAGGGGCACATGTCAGCAAGTCTACAAGAGACTTGTGCAAGGAAACTGAAAGTAAAGCAAAGCAACCTAGCAGTTCTAGCATGATGCAATGACATGGCAGTTAAAGTATGAGAGCAACATGTAAAGTAAAGTACAACAGGCATCTAGCATGGCATGGAAAGAGTAGCAAATTACTAACAATCACGAGTCAGGTTTTCATGTCGTGCACAGAGTTCATGCCTTACAGCTGAAGTGGCTGTACGGGCACACTTCTACGCTGAGTGGTCGCTCAACCCTACTCCTCCACGTGTATCGAGACAGTGCTTTACCCCCGAACATGAATGCTTGCTTCTGGATCACGAGCCAGGAAGTGTTTTGGCATAGGGTTGTGCCTGCAACGTAGGTGCCTAGCCTGAACAAGCAAGTCAAGTATAGTAGCGTGTGCTACAAATGCAACAATCAGACATATATGGCATGACATGGCAAGCTGTAATTTAAATGCATACAGATAAGGAATTTAAACATGGCAGTTACAAATGCATGGATGACATGGCAGCATGAACAAAACAAGTTAAAGGGGTTGGATCTAGCTTCGTTGTCAAGCTAGATCAAGTGAGGTGACGGATCTAGTTTCGTTGTCAAACTAGATCAAATAGGCGTCTAGGTAGCTATCATTTCACTGCCTAGTCTCTTTTACGCTACGGTACAAAAGTGGCCTAAAACATGGCCTAAACAAGCAACGGGCAAGTTTCACTTGCCTGCAAATCTGACGTCTAAAAAACACCGTCTAAAAGTCCACAAGTCACAAACAACCTATGTGCACAAGTCCACCAGCCTACAGTCCAATATTATTAATATTGATTAGTGAATTTAAAAAAATTTAAAAACATCAATTTTAATCTTGTTTAACAGTCTGTGGTTGGGGGTCCTAGGGGTGCAGAACGTTACCTCAACACGATGCGAGAGCTACACTGGCGTCGGGTAGTGACGCCAGGGGTTGGAATATAAGAACGCGCTCCTAGTCCAAATTCCTCGCTCGTCAAGTCTGGGCAGCAACCAGAACGACGAACTAAGATTCCAATGCTAGGACGTGCGACGAAGAGCTACGACATATCACAACGTCGTAATCGGCAAATCCACGAAGATGAGACACCTAGGTGGGACCCACAGTAGTGCTAGGGGCCAATGGGGGACCCATAACACCTCTGGAGAACTTGGGGGCCCACGGCAGCAAGCGTTACGGAAGTTACGACGTTGCGACGAAATTCGCTCGGTCAAACCGAGCCGCTGCGGAGATTTTTCTTGATCAGACCGAGAGTACAACGCAGCCGGTCGGTTGCAGCGCTTGCGGGGTGCGGAGCTCTCGGTCGCAGCGGGCCGGTGCGAGGGAAAACGTCGGTCGGGCGCTTGGGAGCGGGGGTTGCAGCAGGGCGGGTTGTAACGGAGCGGGGGAGCGCTTCGGTCAGACCGAGCGGAGGCGTCGGTCACTGCGGGGTTGCAACGTTGCAGTTGCAACGTTGCGGAGCGGAGCGGGATGCGGAGCTTTCTCTCAGTCAGACCGAGAGAAGCTCTCTGTAACGACCACTTTTCGTGGTACGTTTTTCGTGCACGTGCTTTTGGTCGTGCACGTGGTTGTTTTAGACTTTGTTTGTTGGTGAACACTTTTGTGTGATATGCCGTTGCGAACGTCTCTGAGAGTATTAAATAGTGGCACTATCTTGGAACGACACTTCTCGAGTCGTTTTTCCACAATTTAAACTTACTCGATGAGACGTGACGATTTTCACTTTTGACGGGAGACGTTTCTATTTTTAGTTCCTTCGTCCGACGTCGAAACTGAGATCCGTCTTCTTAGTTAGCTCACACTCGTCGCCACGATCACCACGATATTTATTTTATAATTTTTGGAGTTTATTTGACCACTTTTATAATTTTTACAAGTTTTATATTATTTTTAATAATTAATTTATAAATTATTTTCGGCCAAATAAAATTTATTTGAGTTTTAAATGTTTTAAAGAATTTTTGAGCCAATTTCCAGCTCATTTGGACCAGGTCAAACCCTAGGATGAGTTGGAGTAATTGAATTTCAAATTTTAAATCTTTTTGAACTTCTAATCCTATTAGATTTAGCCCTAGACCAAGTCAACCATCTACACTATATAAGCAACCCCTAGCAAGACCTATTTTCGCAAGAAATTAGCCCTAGCCTCTTCCAAACTCATTTTGGACGTTGCGACGAATCGTCGCAACGTTGCGACGTTCAGCACCCCGTCCGACCGAAGAAAACCCCCGCATCCACCCGCTCTGACCGGCCGCCTTGCCCGCATCCATCGCCGCTCCACACACAGCATCGACCGCCGCCCCGTTCCCCCGCTTGGCCGAGAGGAGCTCTCGGTCTGACCGAGGCCCCGCTCCGCACCGACCCCCGCACAGCGCTCCGCTTCGTTCCCCCGCTCCGCTCCGTGCCCGACCGAAGGAAATGCCCGCTGTGACCGAGCGCCCCAAGCGCTGCACGCTGCAACGCTGCCAGCCCCGCATCCCAAGCGAACGACCGAGGATCCCTATCGGTCTGACCGAAGGAAACGCCGCACCCCGCTGCTGCGACCGACCCCCAACTCTGCAACAGCGCCGCCCAACGTGTCTGACCGACAAGTCTCCCCGCACCGAGGCTGTACGACCGAGAGCCACTCGTCGCAACCCCGCATCCGTCGCACCACTTGCCTCCGTGGGCCCCCCAAGTTCTCCAGAGTTATTGTGGGTCCCCCAAAGGTCCCTAGGACTATTGTGGGCCCCACTTTGGTACGTTCTCTTCGACGACTTGCCGCGTACGACGTCGTCGCACGTCGTAGCCCGTCGTCGCACGTACGAGCTTTGGAATCTGGAATCGTCGCCCGGGTTATTTGCTCTGAAATTTCCAGCGAGGAATCTAATTGGAATCTGGACTTGGAGCGCGATCTTATTATTCCAACCCCCGGCGTCGCTACCCGACGCCGGTGTAGCTTTCGCGTCGTGTTGAGGTAACGTTTTGCACCCCTAGGACCCCCAACCCAATACATGCTAATCAAGACTAAAATCGGTATTTTCAAAGTATTTTAAATGTTTTAAATTCACTAATCAAGATTAATAATATGGACTTTAGGCCGGTGGACTTGTGCACGTAGGAATCGTGACTTGGACTCGTTGGACGGTTTTCTTGACGTGATAGTTGCAGGCAAGTGAAACTTGCCAACTTTGTGTAGGGCCATGTTTTTAGGCCACTTACTTGCTTTTAGCGTAAAAGAGACTAGTCAGTGAAATGATAGCTGGCTAGACGCCTACTTGATCTAGTTTGACAACGAAACTAGATCCGTCACCTAAATGATCTAGCTTGACAACGAAGCTAGATCCAAACATTAAAATTGTCATTCATGCATGCTAAACTGTCACGTTTACTTTTCTTACTTGTACGCTTTACTACTTGCCATGCCATGTCATCCATGCATTGATTGTTGCATCGTAGCACACGCTACAATACTTGTCCTTGTACTACTTGTCCGGCTAGGTGCACCCCTACGCCATACTTGTTTACACACTTCCTGGCTCGTGGTCCAGAAGCGAGCATTCCAAGTTCGGGGGTAATGCCCTGGCTCAATACACGTGGAGGGGTAGGGATAAACGTTCGCTTGAGCTTAGGAGTTGGCCCGCGCAGCCACTCTAGCCAAAAGGCGGAATCTCTGTGCACGAGGTGCTTTCTTTACTTGTCTTGTACTTGTCTTGTGAATGCCATGCCATGCTCGTACCTTACTTTACTTTACCTGTTGCACTCATACTTAAAACTGCCATGTCATCGCATTCATGCTAGAACTGCTAGGTTGCTTTCCTTTTCCCACTTCTAGTTTCCTTGCACAAGTCTTCCAGACTTGCTGACATGTGCCCCTTTCTCTTTGGGTGCCACATGTTAGACCCTGAGCCAGAGATAGTTGCTGAGGACGAGATGTTTGCTGACGCTGAGCCAGAGCCTACGTTCGTTGAGGAGTTCGAGGACACCGGAGACCAGTCTTAGAGACTGATTTTACTTGCTTTTGCTTTAGGTTGCTGTTAGATGTCGGTGCTTGCACCTTTTCTTTGTTTTCGTACTTTGTACTTTTGTTGGCCATGCTGGGCCTCCTTTAGACTCTTTTATTTGTAGCCTGGTGGCTTTTCTGCGATGTTGAGATTTATTATTATGTATATTCTGAGATGTACTTTTGTCTCTTTTCGTTATTATTATCTTTGTTTCGTTTCGCGTTGCAAGGACCTGCAGTTTAAAGTGATTGACGCTTATCGGACTTGAGGCTTTGTAGCTTCAAGTCTGAGCGGACCTTCTCACGCTTCGCCTCCACGTTTTTGGGAAGCGGGGCGTGACACTCTCGGTCGTAGCGGGGAGCGGGGCTTGCAAGGATGCAGCGTGCGCTTGGTGCGGAGAGGAGCGGCGGTGCGGAGTGGGGCCTCGGTCAGACCGAGGGAAAACGAGGAAATCTCTCAGTCAGGCTGGGCAGCTGCGGGGGAGCGGTTGCGACGAACGTCGCAAGTGTGGATGCAAAAGTTTGGGGGGTTTTGTGACGGTTAGGGCTTGTTTGCTTGGGGGAAAAGGGTATCATATGCCTCCTATATATAGTGTAGATGGGTTTGACCAAGTCTAGGGTTTAATTTGAATTAAAATTGCTTTTTAATCAATTTTAAACCCAACAACTCACCCACATTATATCTCAAGCAATAGGGGTGCGGCCAAGGGGCTAGGATTTGGTTCAAAAATGTTTTGAAGAGTTATAATCTAATAGAAATTATATTGGGTCGAAAATACTTTAAAACTTAGTATTTAAAAAAAATTTAAGCTTGGCCAAAAATGTAAAATAGGTCAAATGAAATCCAAAAATTGTGAAATAAATATTGGGGTGATCGGGACGATGAAAGAAAGAAAACTAAGAAGATGGATCTCAATTTCGACGTCGAGGGACGAAACTAAAAATAGAAACGCCTCACGTCAAAAGCGAAAACCGCGACGTCTCTTCAAATAAGGTTAAATCGGGAGGCAACGACTCAAGAAATGTCGTTCCAAAATAGTGCCACAATTTACTACTCTCAGAGACGATCACAACGGCATATCACACCAAAGTGTTCAAAAACAAACAAAGTCTAAAATAAATACGTGCACGTTCAAAAGAACGTGCACGAAGAAGGTACGATCAGAAAGCGACCGTTACAACGATGTGAAAATGTTCTTTTGGGATGACCCACTCCTCAACAAATCTTGACTGGATGGAATTATTCAACGATGCATCCCAGATGATGAGACGGCATTCATAATATCTTACTACCATGATTCACCATGCGATGGACATGGGAGCACGTCGAAGACTGCAACAAAAATCCTCCAGTGTGGGTTCTACTAGCCCACCCTATTCAGAGATGTGAACGTGTTCGTGAAGGGATGTGACCACTGCCAGAGGATGAGTAACATCTCTAGAAGCAATGAGATGCATTTCAACCCCATACTAGAAGTTGAGGTCTTCGATGCATGAGGGATTGACATCGTGGGCCCTGTCCCATCAAGTTATAATAACTTGTACATCTTGGTCGTGGTAGATTACGTATCGAAGTGGGTTGAGGCTATCGACATGCCAATAAATGATGCCCAAACCGTCTCAAATTTTTTCAAGAGGATCATTTTTCCATGGTTCGGGGTCCCAAGAGTTGTAATCAACGATGGGGGGCGACATGTCATAGAGAACAAATTTGAATCCCTCCTGAAGAAATATGGGGTACATCACTGTGTCGGCATAGCCTATCCCCCCAGATAAGTGGGCATGTTGAAATTTCAAATCGAAAAGTCAAATCCATATTGGAGAAGACAGTGATGAAATCACGCAACGATTGGTCCCTAAAACTCGACGATGCCCTCTGGGCTTACCAAACCACCTTCAAGACCCCTATCAAAACTTCCCCCAATCGGCTAGTATCTGGGAAGGCTTGCCACCTATTGGTCGAATTGGAGCAAAAGGCATTTTGGGTCGTCAGGAGCCTGAATTACGATTACACTAGCACAGGACAACACCGACTTCTCCAACTGAATGAATTGGACGAGTTCCAACTGAATGCATATGAAAACACATGCATCTATAAGGAGAAGACAAAGAGGTGGAACATGTGACATAGGTGACACGAGGGAGATCTAGTTTTGCTCTACAAATCGAGTTGAAGCTCTTTCCAGGAAAGCCGTGCTCTCGTTGGATGGGACTATTTAAGGTGACACGGGTTTTCCCTTATGGTGTCGTTGAGCTGCTAGGAGAGCAAGGAAACTTCAAAGTGAACGGCCACCTCCTAAAAGACTATGTCATCGGCGACCTTATTGTGGAAGATACATCATATGTGCTCACCACCTCACCTTCACCCAAGCAAGTCTACATCCCACCATTTCGGCGGCAAGGATACGTAATGGGGAAGTCACCAAACCATATCATGCCGAATGGATAACCCATATAGGCCGTGGAGCTAACGACATTAAACAAGCACTTGGTGGGAGGCAACCCAAGCTTATCTGCTTATTTCTCGTGTTTCTTAACATTTTGTGTCCTCCCGCCCTACTAAATCTAATAAGCTCCCTTTTTCTAGGTGCACACGTCGCCAACAATGCAGGACACCCTACACACCACCCCCAGACATATATGGCATTCTCCTACGTGAATTGGGTACAACCATTCCTCTCTCTAACCTCATACTTATCTCCTCACACACTGGTGTCTAATGCATTGAGGACAATGCTTATTTCTAGCTTGGGGGGACAATTTTGCTCTAGCTTGGGGAGGTCCCACCACATTACACTGTACTTTAGTCTGCGAATTCTATCTATGCGCATGTTAGCTAAAAATTTCTCACGCATGCTTTGTATTCCCTCATGGCATGAATTCCTTGTACCCTCGTGGATCCATTCTTTAACTCATTCATGCAAAGGAGCATAAACTTCCATCCACACATTTCTTATTAGGATTAGATTAAGTGCTTAGTTCGACCATTGTAAAGCATGGGTCAAAGCTTCACCAATTGCACTGAGTTGGCCTTACCTCAATAGGGCTTGGTTACAGACATGATTTAGTTCCCTCTAAGACATGTGTGATTGATTTGGATACACACAAAAATGATGAATACAAAAAGAGACTTGAAATAAGTGCAACATTCTCCCTATCTCGTTGAGTAGCCGGGTCTCCATGCCTCAGGAAGCATTGGAGATTCGCACCGAAATATGGGAGTTTGGGGGAGTGCACTAGGCAGTAATAATAGGATCTAGGAAATTCGAGAAAGTAGGCCCGAGGGGTCCATCTTGGCATAATGCCCGAGGTTCGCCCGAACCGGGATCATTGGTCGAAATCTCTCTATATGAGTTGCCTAGTCTCCTCACTGAAAAAGAGTAAATATGTTGAGAATATCTCTCACAATGGCTTAAGAAAGACTAGCTTTATCATAGCCAACGCTAAGGAGTCGTGGTCCTGTGATTCGTAATTACGTTATAGCCTTCACAAGTGTAGAACAACGGTTGAACTTTCACTGACTTAAAACATTCTGGCGGAATCCCATAACTTTGCACCTTTCGTGTAAGCATGGGTTGAATTTGAAACTGTGTCGGGTACTAATATCCTTGAGTCATATGCCATGTTGGAACAATAGAGTTATGTGTGCTCGAATTGGAACCTAACTTTGTCTCATTTGAATCCTGCATGAATGATTTATGTGATGGGACAACCCCCAACTCTTTAGCAAATTTCCCCGCACTCTCCATTTCTTATCTTGCTCAAGGACGAGCAAGAGGTTAGCTTAGGGGAATCTATTATGTGTATTTTATACACATATTTTCGCACCTTCACCCCGCATTTTTCACTCTTATTATATGTCCTTCTCACTCATTTCATCCATTTCTATCCACTTTTATCCACTTTACACTCTCGGGGTATATTTTGTATAGTTAAGGATAAATGCGTGCAAAACGATGCAAAAATGGCAATGGAAGAAGCGAAGTAAAGAAGATGGTGAGGAATGACAAAGCTTGGAAGCGACAGGGAGCAGAGAAGGGCAGATTTTACATGTAACACGGCCGTGCGTATGCACGCACGGCCATGTCAACGTATCAGAAGGGAAGCTCAATGTGCTGCTTCAGTGACATGGCCATCCAAAAATTCATATAGAAGTGCCAACAGGATCTCTGTAGACATGGCCATGCTGCTTAGCTACACGGCCGTGTCAAAAATCAAGACAGAACGCCAACTACAGACACGATCGTGTGACATGGTCGTGGTCGAATTAAGATAGAACACAGTCTACGAGCACGACTGTGTAGCATGGTCATGTGCCTGGAGCAACCTGAATCTTCTTGGAGACATTGGAGATCAATGAAATGACCCTGCCGATTGGCGGCACAGCAGTGCGTAAGATAACTCGTCTGTACTGTAATTGTCTAAGGGCGGCACGACCATGCCGCATGCTGACATGGTCGTGCGCCTGCTATTGTATAAAAGGAAATGCTGGTAAACAAGTTGGGGGCAAACTTGATTAGAGGCGTCCGCTGTTGGGCAATTTTGGGGGCAATTTTGGGAGCAAGTTTCAGTATGGTTTGTGTTCTTTTCCTTCCTTCAAGTATTGTAAAAAGCTTTTAACTTCTATTATTGAATCTTGTTGTTTTTAATCCCATTTGGATTTCTATAGTCTTCATTATTGTCCTTAATTTGCTCTCCTCTTTGAATCCTCAAGGCGTAACCCTAGGATGATTTCATTCGTTAATCTCACGAGTAGTGAGTAGACCTCTAGTTTAGGGCTATCTAGTGCCCAATTCTATGGATTGAGCTTGGTAGATCGCCCCAAATATCGATCCAGTTGGATTATAGTCTAGGAATAGGGTTGGATGATATCTTAATTCAACTCACCCATTATTGAGTTATACAATCTCAATCATCGATGACTCATCGAGGTTTTGATTTGATACTCTTAGTGGGGGTTGATTATCTAGTGCTAGGCATCGACGAACAATCGGGCACACTGACTTGAACCACCTAAATCGTAGTGACCAATGACTCATCGGGGCTACGATAGGTATCCAACATATTCTTCAAGTCCTCTCTCACGGCTAGATGTCGAGAGGACGAGGATTGATACTTAGTCATCATCGATGACTATAATCCTTGGATCGAGAAGCTAGACCTACCTAGCTAAAGACCTACAATAGCGGTGGTACGCTCGTCCTAGCACTTTCCATAACTAAATTCTCCCCTAATTTGATCCCATCTCGCTCTCGAGACATCGATTCCTGCAGCTATATAAAACTTGACACTAGTCCCTAATTTAGCCTTTGCCCCCCTGTGTTCGACACCCGCTGCATACAACATCGTACGCTTGCAGTATTATCACTTCCTAACAATGCTCTTGCCTAGAATTCCACTCTGTTTGATGCTTAGATTCACACCTTCACTTGCCAAGATACGCTTTGAGATCTTCATTCTTTAAGCTTGAGGAATCTTGAGCAATTTGCAATGGTCTCGATATCCTATAACACTAAGATGAAATTGTTAGACCAATAATTAGTGTTTGATCATCATCAAAACATAAGTTAGGGCATCCATTTCCCAACAAAAAGCCAGTCCTGATTAGTCGACTAGTGCTTTAGCACTAGTGGACTAGTTCCAAATTAGTCGACTAATGCCAAAGGCCTAGTCGACTAATTAGTATAGGTTGGCCTGGCTGACTTGGTCAAACAGACAGTTTCGTAATTCTGGATCGGTTTAGGAGTTCAAGTTCAAGATGAAGTTTACTCCATGAAGAATTGCAAGTTAAGAGAATAATTCATGTGCAACACAAAGTCAATACAAACTCAAGAGTTAATGTGCAAGTGGAATTAGTCAAAGAGTTCATGTTGGCTACAAAAATTCATGAACAATTGGAACTCTGCCAAGAGTTATAGATTGGCTACAAGAGTTCATATGCATGCAAATACAAGAGTTCATGTGCACCAAGAATTCAAATGGACTACAGCTATAAGAGTTCATTGCTAGTAGGACTTGGGTTTCAACACTTTATATATACCCACCCCATGCACATGAAAAAGGAAGGAAGAATTAAATAAGATAAGAGAGGGGGCATCCTTCATCATACAAAAGTCTCATCAATCAAGTGCATGGTCGGCTCCAAATCCCTATTGACCTAGCAAGTGGCCGCATCTTCTATGAAAGCAAACAACAAGAATTCTGTAGTTTTTGCAGAAAAGTCCTTGTAGATTTTAGAATTGCAGTTTCAACCCCAAAACTTGCAAGCGCGATATCTTGGGCTACAGGAACTCTGATGGACGAACCACTTTTGTCGACATGATCACACTCTCGCGACCTATGCCACTGTGATATCTTTCTGGTTTATAAATTTAGTTTTAGATCAGTTTGCATTATTTTGTTGCAATGTTGTATTTTTTATAGCTTCATACAGAGGCTATCATTCATCGTATATTCTCTGAAGTGGTTTAGGTAACAGTTCGATTACCACATGTAAGAGTGATCAGGTACTGTAACGATTGGGTCACCACCCGTAAGTCTGATTAGGTTATTTTTGTGGTTTCAAATGGGGTTAAATCCATGGGAAGATGTCAGAGAGGAGACGGGAGCCTGCTCTGTTAAAGTCTGTGATTTGCGCACTCTGATTGCTTGAAAATTTTAATTTGTGCCATAAACCTAATGTGAAACCAGGGAGGTGGCCCGATCTTCACGACGTAGGATGAACAAGAAAATTGAAACAAACTTAAAAGAAGGATATGCACGCCACACTCCAGACTTAGAGAAAGGAAATAGGAAGTGATAAGCTCTGGGTAAGTGTGGTTTACTGACCTGACAATGCACATAGTCAACCAACGTTATAAGGAACATGACCTGCTACTTATACCACTTGCCCAACCATGAACACGAGTTTAACCAATCCACACAGCAGTGCACTTAGGTTGAAGCATGAATTGGGGGCTTTTGTGAATTTGGATTAAGGAAGATTGACAAGGAAAGGTTCCACAAGAGCTAAAGAAGATAGAAATCTCACACAATATGAGAAAGCACTCAAATTCTGGATTAATAATCGGGCTGATGCTTGTTACAAAGGATTACATGCTCTATATATAAGTCGAGCTTGGAAACTAAAAAGACGCTTTAAAAGACCCTAATTAAAGACCACTAATGGCTTTTGGTAGCCCATTAGTCACCATAATGACCTAGGATAAGTAAATGACATAAATGTCACCTAGGGAAAACAAAAAGATAACCTAAAAATTAATGACTAATGACATGCACCAAATTACAATTATAATTCATATAATTATGCTTCTTGACTCTTGATTTTCTCATGAATTCAAAGTTAATTGTGTTTGAACTTGACTCTTGATCTCCCCTATGCATGCATTTAGATTTATGGTTGTTGAACTTGACTTTTGATCTCTCCATGCATGCATTCAGATTTATGGCCTTATTCTTCTTGGGCTTGGATTAGCAAGACTAATGCCTCATTATGAGCACACCGTTTTTGGGCCAGCAATGCTTATACTTGGGCTCCAATTGAATCTTGCATTCTTTTTTGCCTTCCTCTTGTCATTGGGCCTTCATTTAGAACTAGGTCTTCATTTTCTAAGTTGATGGGCTGGTTCACATCATCATCCCCCTCTTGAAAAGCAGTCGTCCTTGACACTTCAAGATCTGCACCAAAATAAGGAGAGAGATCATAAACATTAAAAGATCAGAAACATTAAAAGTAGCACTCACGCTATACTCGCCAGGTAATTGAAGCTTGTGTAACGGCCGCTTTTCGACCGTTTGTATTTTCTACGTGCACGTACTTTTTCGTGCACGTATTTTATTTAGCTCTTTCTTGGTTTCGGTATATACGATGTGATATGCTGTTGTGACTGTAAGTAAGAGTAGTTATTTGTGGGATTTTTGGTGAACGTCATTTCACGGGTCGTTCTCCCACAAATCTGGTGTGATTGCATGATCGTCATAGCTTTAGACGTAGTCGTCGGATCTTTTATTTTTCTGTTCATTTTTCGTGGACCAAACGCATGATTGACCATCGTATCCCTGAGCCTCTCTTTGTCACGGTCGTCCCGATATTTTTTTCGTAATTTTCTGACACTCCTAGCCCACCCAAATCACTAATCAAAGTCATAGCCCGATTAGCCTTAATCAAATTCGAAATTCAAACCTTAATCTCAATCTCATGAAATCTCATACGTATCACATGGGATTTCTGTCTCTACCCTCACCCAGATTTTCACCATTTTGTACCCCCCTCACTCACTCTCTCTCCTAGTCACACCCCCAACTTATACCCTCTTTAAATGCATATAGCAATATCTCTCTTATAACAAAACCTCAACCCTAGCTCTCACGGTAAAACCCAACTTTGGCCGCCTCCTTCTTCATTTTTTCACCACCCTCGTGCCTCCGGCAGCCACCACCAGCAACCCCCCCTCTCCGGCCATCTCTCCTCCTCCTTCCCCTCTTCTCTCTCCTCTCTCTCACTCCTAAAAACCCCATCAAAACAGCCCAGGCCGGATTTCAGATCTGCTGTGCGTGATCGCCGGAAAACGGCCGCCGCCGCCGCTCCGGCCACCCCCTCCGGTCGCCGCTGCCTCCGCTGAACTCCTCTTTGACCCCCGAATCATCTCCAACTCCCCTTACCCTCTTCCCTCATCTCTCTCCCCCTCAAAACGCTTTCAAACACAACCCAAACGACAGTTTTACAGATCTACGCCACCGCCGGGAAAACTCGCGACCACCGGCCATCCGGCCACCTACGATAATCACCCTACCGCCGTTGGACTCTTATCAAACCCCCCTACCAACTGCAACTTCCCTCACGCTCATAGCCCACCTGTAGCTCCGGGAATCCTCGTCGGAACACGCCATATCGGCTGTTTTTCACAGATCGGGAAGCTGAACTTCGACGCCCTCGCACGATCATCTCCGACCACCCCCAGCGAAAACTCCACTGCCGTTGGCTTCATCTTGAATTCCTTAACCTTCTACAACTTCCTGTTTTTGCTGTTCATCGCTGGAATTCCTCTGAGACGCGCGACAACGAACGTTGCACGAATCTGTCCCGGCTTTTCACGGCCATCCACCGCTGTACGCTCGTGCCGTCGGCCACCCACCGGGCCGAGCATATTCCTCTGGTCCTACTTCATCTACCGATAGCCCCCTTGGACTCTCGGAGTTCACGTGCGTTGCCGCACACACGTGTTTTTAGCCGACGTCGCCGTTATCGTGAAGATCTGTTGCGCTACTCGCAACGGGAGGAGGATCGCTATTAGCTCTCTGATTTCACGCCATCACCCTGCTGTCCAGAGATACCTCGTTGCGCTAACCGTTGCCGAGGAGTTCCAGATGACGCCGACGCTTCGCCGTTCAGACCCGACTTCTGCTTGTTGGACGACGTCACGAGGTTGGTTTCCCTAACGAGTAGTAAAACCCACACTATAACTCATCAAAACCTAATCAAAAATTGGTCAACACGAACTAAAGTTAATTTCAGCATCTGTAAAACGTTGCCCACCGTAGGAAAGATCGATGAATGGACAAAATTTTTCGTGCACATAGGGTAGACGTCGATCTAGACTGAACAAACACCAAAAATGTGACTTTTGACTGATAGGTTAGTCCCGCCAAATTTAGAAACAAACCATAATAGGTTTGACCAAAAAGCGCGATCTGACATCGTCGTGATCCTGTTTCAGACGGGCCATCGCCGACGCGACGTTTCGATGGGACGCTCCAGACAGACGACGCACTCGCCACCGCAGGCAAGTGTACTCATTTGTACTTTCGGCCGTGTTTAGGCCATGAACTCTTAGAACTGTTAAAACGTAAACAAAGAGAACCGGACGTGAAATGATAGCGTCCGGGATCCCCCTTGACAGCTTAGACTTGACGACGAAGTCTAAGCACAACAACAACAACAACTGACACCTTAGGGTTATTTTGTGTGTGCGTGCGTGTGGACACCCTAGAATGAACTTTCCCTCAACTCTGTCATGTCATGTCACGAAAGCCTACGGTGTTTCAGGTGCCCTCCATGCGAGGATGATCTCTGGTTGTCTTGTCTTGAGCACTTTGGGTGGAGGAAGATTGAGCGTTCCCTCGGCTTGGCGGGTTTGGCCACCCACAAAACGAAAGGCGTGAATCTCTCTTGTCACCCTCAGTCTTGTCTTGTCCTGTGCACTAGGTTGAGCGTTCCCTCGGTTGAGAAGGTGCTGGCCGCCTTCTAACCGAAAGGCGTGAACCTCAGTGACACACTCCTCAGTCTTGTCTTGTTCCCGTGCACAAGGTTGAGCGTTCCCTCGGTTGAACAGGTGATGGCCGCCTTCTAACCGAAAGGCGTGAACCTTAGTGACACACTCCTCGTCTTGTCTTGCCCCGTGCACAAGGTTGAGCGTTCCCTCGGTTGAGAAGGTGCTGGCCGCCTTCTAACCGAAATGCGTGAACCTTAGTGACACACTCCTCGTCTTGTCTTGTCTTCTCTTCTCTTGTCTTGTCTTGTCTTCTCGTGTCTTGTCTTGTCCCGTTTAGGTTAGTCCCATAGTCAGTAGCACACTACGGCTACAGCGTGTCGTGTTTACTTTTCCTGCACCGTTTTACTTTCTTTAACCTCCATGTTATAACCCCAGCATGTTAATCAACCAGTAAATCGTTGTTTTAAATTACAGTACACTTACAGTAGAGTCTAACCCTCTTTTGTAGACTTTATCAAACGTACAGTTCCTTTTCTCTTGGGTGATGTACGTCAGGTGTTGAGCCAGAGCGTGGACGAGCCGGACGTACCTGAGTACGTGGAGCCAGTGGGCGTCGACCCGGAGTACGTACCTGACGAGGACCAGTCTTAGCGGTCCCTCACCATTGCAGTTCAGAGTTTTTCCTGCTTTCTAGTTCGGGTGCGTAGCACCGTTTACTTTTCTGCCTAGGTTGGGTGCTTGCACCAGTAGTTTACTTTCTGCGTTGTTGCCATGCTGGACATTACTTCTTTTATTAGACTCTTGTACTTCTGGATATCTTGATGGAATAAAATGAATGCATTTCCTTTCAGTACTTTCTGTTGCTACGAATTTTATAAATGCAAGAACCTGAAATTTTAAGATGGTTTCCCCCTACATACGCTTATTGGGTCTGAGCCTCACGGCTCCGGCCCAAGCGGGCCTTAGTCACGCTTCGCCTCCGTAGTTTTGAGAAGCGGGGCGTGACAGGTTTTAGTGGTGGCCCATGCAGGTCTTGTAATTATAAAAGTTCGTAGCAATAGTGTTACTAGCATTCATTTTATTATCCAGTTATCGTGTACGAGTCTAATTCGGGTCTTCCTTGTCAATAGGATGGCAGGGAGACGCAATACCCGAGCCGGGAGCTCAATGGATGGAGTTCCGGGAGACCAGGGTGGTGAATTCCATCAGTTTTTGGGCCTCATGAGAGAGATGCTGGACGTGCAGCATCAATTGGTTCAGCAGTCCCAGCAGGCTGCCCGAGCCGTCCAGGCTCCCCCGCTGCCACCTGCCCCGAGAGCTGCTCTAGGAGTAAAGCAGTTCAATGAACTTCAGGCGAAGACTTTTTCTGGGAAGGAAGGACCGTTAGGTGCTGATGAGTGGATTCAGAGCATAGAGGAGAAGCTGGTAGCTGTGAAGATCCGTGAGGATACCAGAGTTGAAATAGCGAAGATGCATCTGATCGAGAATGCTAGGAACTGGTGGCGCATGGAGGAAAGGCGCCTGCAGAAGCTAGTGGAGTGGAAGACCTTCAGATCAATGTTCAAGGAGAAGTATTTCCCCAAGGCTGTTAAGAGAGAGCTGTTGAGCAGGTTCGTGGATCTGAAGCAGGGAGATATGACTGTCGACGAGTATGAGGCGGAGTTTGAGATGCTGAGTCGCTTTACCCCTCATATGGTGAAGAAGGAGGAGAACCGAGCTGATCGGTTTCTTCATGGACTGCATCCGAAGATTCAGGCTTCTATGTCTTCGGCAGATTTTTCGACCATGGGAGCTGTGCTGAATGCCGCCAGGAATCATGAGATCGTGGCACGCCTACCTGATCCTTCTGATGATGGAGGAAAGCGATCGATGGAGCAGCATAGGCCTTCTGCTAGGTCTATAGTGGGACTAGTTAAGTCAGTGCCTTTCAAAAGGCCAGGAGCACCTGCTCAAAGCCAGATCAGAGAGCGATGTCTTTTCTGTGGCAAGCTGGGACATCGTCAGAACGATTGCAGGAAGAGGCTGGGTTTGTGTCTGGCGTGTGGAGCCGCCACACACGTCACTAGTGATTGCCCGAGGTATCGCCATGTGAAGAGTAGAGCACATGCCCCTACCCAGAGAGGAGCTGTTGTCCGTGGAGCATATGTCATGACAGCAGAGGATGGCGTCATTGCAGGTAACTCCATAGTTTAGTCTTTTATATGATAACTTAGCTTATTTTTGGCTGCTTATGTATGTTTCAAAACTTTATGTTTCCTTTCAAATCAAATCTTTAATGTTTTGAAATTAGTTCACGAGATCACGACCCACATATCTTCTCTCATCCATTACCACAACTCCACACTGTTCTCCCACATGTTATTTTTTAAAAAAAAATATGTCTTTAGCCTTAAAAAAATTTCTTTCCTCTTCTTCCCTCTTTGAAGTATTATTTTCATTGTTGTTATATTATTAGAACATGTTATTATTGCTATAGGATTATGTTTGCGGGTAGGCTTAGAGTGAGGTGAGATATGTCGTAGCAATGATTAATTGATTTTGGAACACAAGGATATTGATTAGATTTCTTTGGATGAAAAGAATGAGGTGTCCAAGACTCATTTATAATACCGATGTGTGACGAACTCAATGGAGAATTCTGGTCGGATGAAATTATATGCGGGGAGATGATAATTTATCAGACTTGAGACTTGGACGAGTGGTAGATAGGAATAGCTATGGTGGTATAGTATGATTTAGAGTGATCATGAAATGAGTAGAACATTTAAAGCAGTAAGACTTGATTATTAAGTTGACATGAGAAGACGTTGGAAGTAACAAGACATGTTGAGATGAATGGGATGTTCGGAAGACGGATTTTATATGATTAGGAGATTAGATGGTAGGGGTAAGGATAGATGTGGCTTGATGGTTCAGTGACTATGGAGGATGAATTTATGAGTTGATTCGACGGAGAATGTATTGGGGGCGAGATGATTGTTAGTTTGTAGACAGTAATGTGGATCTATAGTCAAGTACTAGGATGTGATTCTAGTTGTAGCATTAGCCAGTGGAGAGACGGGTTATGATGGACTATTTGAGGAACGTTGTTTGAAGTTATAGGGTTAGAGATCATTATGTGGAATATGGGAGTTGTAGGCATAAGTGTTTATAGATACTATTACTATTAGTAAGTGCTTCCGAGGGCGGAATCATTTCTAAGGTGGGTAGAATGTAACGGCCGCTTTTCGACCGTTTGTATTTTCTACGTGCACATACTTTTTCGTACACGTATTTTATTTGGCTCTTTCTTGGTTTCGGTATATACGATGTGATATGACGTTGTGACCGTAAGTAAGAGTAGTTATTTGTGGGATTTTTGGTGAACGTCATTTCACAGGTCGTTCTCCCACAAATCTGGTTTGATTGCATGATCGTCGTAGCTTTAGACATAGTCGCCGGATCTTTTATTTTTCTGTTCATTTTCTGTGGACCAAACGCACGATTGACCATCGTATCCCTGAGCCTCTCTTTGTCATGGTCGTCTTGATATTTTTTTCGTAATTTTCTGACACTCCTAGCCCACCCTAATCACTAATCAAAGTCATAGCCCGATTAGCCTTAATCAAATTCGAAATTCAAACCTTAATCTCAATCTCATGAAATCTCATACGTATCACATGGGATTTCTGTCTCTACCCTCACCCAGATTTTCACCATTTTGTACCCCCCTCACTCACTCTCTCTCCTAGTCACACCCCCAACTTATACCCTCTTTAAATGCATATAGAAATATCTCTCTTATAACAAAACCTCAACCCTAGCTCTCACGGTAGAACCCAACTTTGGCCGCCTCCTTCTTCATTTTTTTTCACCACCCTCGTGCCTCCGGCAGCCACCACCAGCAACCCCCCCTCTCCGGCCATCTCTCCTCCTCCTTCCCCTCTTCTCTCTCCTCTCTCTCACTCCTAAAAATCCCATCAAACCCGCCCAGGCCGGATTTCAGATCTGTTGTGCGCGATCGCCGGAAAACGGCCGCCGCTACCGCTCCGGCCACTCCCTCTGGCCGCCGCTGCCTCCGCTGAACTCCTCTTTGACCCCCGAATCATCTCCAACTCCCCTTACCCTCTTCCCTCATCTCTATCTCCCTCAAAACGCTTTCAAACACAACCCAAACGACAGTTTTACAGATCTGCGCCACCGTCGGGAAAACTCGCGCCCACCGGTCATCCGGCCACCTACGATAATCATCCTACCACCGTTGGACTCTTATCGAACCCCCTACCGACTAAAACTTCCCTCACACTCATAGCCCACCTGTAGCTCCGGGAATCCTCGTCGGAACACGCCGTATCGGCTGTTTTTCACAGATCTGGAAGCTGAACTTCGACGCCTGCGCACGATCATCTCCGACCACCCCCGGTGATAACTCCACTACCGTTGGCTTCGTCTTGAAGTCCTTAACCTTTTGTAACTTCCCGTTTTCTCTGTTCATCGCTGGAATTCCTCTGAGACGCGCGACACCGAACGTTGCGCGAATATGTCCTCTCCGGCTTCTCACGGCCATCCACCACCATACGCTCGCGCCGTCGGCCACCCACCGGGCCGAGCATCTTCCTCTGGTCCTACTTCATCTACCGATAACCCCCTTGGACTCTCGGAGTTCACAAACGTTTCCGTACGCACGTGTTTTTAGCCGACGTCGCCGTTATCGTGAAGATCCGTTGCGATACTCGCAATGGGAGGAGGATCGCTGTTAGCTCTCTAATTTCACGCCATCACCCTGCTGTCCAGAGATACCTCGCTGTGCTACCCATGGCCGAGGAGCTCCAGATGATGCCGACGCTTCGCCGTTCAGACCCGACTTCCGCTTATTGGACGACGTCACGAGGTTGGTTTCCCTAACGAGTAGTAAAACTCACACTATAACTCATCAAAACCTAATATAAAATTGTTCAACACGAACTAAAGTTAATTTCAGCATCTGTAAAACGTTGCCCACCGTAGGAAAGATCAACGAACTGACAAAATTTTATGTGCACATAGGGTAGACGTCGATCTAGACTGAACAAACACCAAAAACATGACTTTTGACTGATAGGTTAGTCCCTCCAAATTTAGAAACAAACCATAATAGGTTTGACCAAAAAGCGTGATCTGACATCGTCGTGATCCTGTTTCAGACGGGCCATCGTCGACGCGACGTTTCGACGGGACGCTCCGGACAGACGACGCACTCGCCACCGCAGGCAAGTGTACTCACTTGTACTTTCGGTCGTGTTTAGGTCATGAACTCTTAGAACTGTTAAAACATAAACAAAGAGAACCGGATGTGAAATGATAGCGTCCGGGATCCCCCTTGACAGCTTAGACTTTACGACGAAGTCTAAGCACAACAACAACAACAACTGACACCTTAGGGTTATTTTGTGTGTGCGTGCGTGTGGACACTCTAGAATGAACATTCCCTCAACTCTGTCATGTCATGTCACGAAAGCCTACGGTGTTTCAGGTGCCCTCCATGTGAGGATGATCTCTGGTTGTCTTGTCTTGAGCACTTTGGGTGGAGGAAGATTGAGCGTTCCCTCGGCTTGGCGGGTTGGGCCACCCACAAACCGAAAGGCGTGAATCTCTCTTGTCACCCTCAGTCTTGTCTTGTCATGTGCATTAGGTTGAGCGTTCCCTCGGTTGAGAATGTGTTGGCCGCCTTCTAACCGAAAGGCGTGAACCTCAGTGACACACTCCTCAGTCTTGTCTTGTTCCCGTGCACAAGGTTGAGCGTTCCCTCGGTTGAGAAGGTGCTGGCCGCCTTCTAACCGAAAGGCATGAACCTTAGTGACACACTCCTCGTCTTGTCTTTCCCCGTGCACAAGGTTGAGTGTTCCCTCGGTTGAGAAGGTGCTGGCCGCCTTCTAACCGAATGGCATGAACCTTAGTGACACACTTCTTGTCTTGTCTTGTCTTCTCTTCTCTTGTCTTGTCTTCTCGTGTCTTGTCTTGTCCCGTTTAGGTTAGTCCCGCAGTCGGTAGCACACTACAGCTACAACGTGTCGTGTTTACTTTTCCTGCACCGTTTTACTTTCTTTAACCTCCATGTTATAACCCCAGCATGTTAATCAACCAGTAAATTGTTGTTTTAAATTACAATACACTTGCAGTAGAGTCTAACCATCTTTTGTAGACTTTACCTGACGTACAGTTCCTTTTCTCTTGGGTGATGTACGTCAGGTGTTGAGCCAGAGCATGGACGAGCCGGACGTACCTGAGTACGTGGAGCCAGTGGGCATCGACCCAGAGTACGTACCTGACGAGGACCAGTCTTAGCGGTCCATCACCATTACAGTTCAGAGTTTTTCATGCTTTCTAGTTCGGGTGCGTAGCACCGTTTACTTTTCTGCCTAGGTTGGGTGCTTGCACCAGTAGTTTACTTTCTGCGTTGTTGCCATGCTGGACATTACTTCTTTTATTAGACTCTTGTACTTCTGGATATCTTGATGGAATAAAATGAATGCATTTCCTTTCAGTACTTTCTGTTGTTACGAATTTTATAAATGCAAGAACCTGAAATTTTAAGATGGTTTTCCCCTACAGACGCTTATTGGGTCCGAGCCTCACGGCTCTGGCCTAAGCGGGCCTTAGTCACGCTTCGCCTCCGTAGTTTTGGGAAGCGGGGCATGACAGCTTGTAAGCATTATCATTGATTCTCTCAAGGACTCGAAAAGGTCCATCTCCTCTAGGCATAAATTTGGACTTCTTTTTATCAGGAAACCAGTCTTAGATTGCTTTGATCTTCTTTTTCATCCATTGCAATACCAGTACTACTAACAACAAAGCTAAGAAAAACAATTTTATCTGTGCAAAAATCACACTTTTTCAAATGGCCAAACAATTTCTCCTTTCTTAGAATCTTTAGAATTTGTCTAAGGTGATCCACATGTTCATCTAAGCTTTTGCTATACACAAGGATATCATCAAAATAAACTACCATAAATTTCCCAATGTATGCATGGAAGACATGATTCATTAACCTCGTGAATATGTGATGTGTCCATATTTTACATGTTTTTACCGCATCATTTCATGTCATTTCCGCCTCCAAACTCCATTTTTTTCATATATTATCGTGCTTCTAATGCCATATTCGAGTGTTGTATAGCTTTTTGTATTTTCAGGAGTTTTGGAGCAAATCGGAGCTATTTTGGGATATGGACACATCTGGCACGTCAGACACGTCATTATCAAGGCTTCATGGGAGTTTGCCGAGGAATGGAAGAAGATTGGAGGAGAGGAGGAGAAGAGAATGAGAAATGGCAAGATTCAGATCAGTTTCCCAGGTGACTCGACCAAGTAGCATCAGCTACTCGGCCGAGCTGACATGCTGAAATCACACGGGAAACACACAGGAAACAGCTCTGACCTACTCGACCGAGAAGACATCCGACTCGACCTGAGTCGATCCAAACAGATGAAGATTTCGAGCTTCTCTCCAAAGCATCCCAGCTTGACCGAGCAGCAAAGCAACTCGACCGAGCAGCTCACTTGCTCAACCTGAGTCGAAAAGAAACAGAGCGATGTTATGGAGGAATTTCGGATCTACTGTAGCTCGACCAAGTAGGGGGCTACTCGACCGAGCAGCTCACTTGCTCGACCTGAGTCGAAAAGAAACAGAGCGATGTTATGGAGGAATTTCGGATCTACTGTAGCTCGACCAAGTAGGGGGCTACTCGACCGAGTAGCCCGTATCCGCCAGACGCAGAAGCAGCAGCAAGGGGAGCCTGTAGCTGACTCGACCGAGCAGGCTCTTCTACTCGACCGAGTAGCCGAAGTAGGGATGAGAATGGGCATGCCCAAAGCCCGATTGGGCTTCCAATTGGGCACGCCATATCCTCATCCCTACTCATCCCTTCACTAATTTTTCTAGAATTAGTGAAGGGATGTGTAGGGATGAGGATGTGGCATGCCCAATTGGAAGCCCAATTAGAAGCCCAATCGGGCTTTGGGCATGCCCATTCTCATCCCTAAGCCGACACGACCAGCCTAGTTTGTGGGCCAAGTGCCCAGATTTTCTGAGATTTTTTGGGATCTTCCCCCTATGTATTTAAGGATGTTTTTAGCTTTTTTTTTCAGAGAGGAACTTTAGAGAAACTCTTAGTTTAGTTTTAATTAGGTTTTTGGAGAACTTGTGCCGTCGCTATTTTGTATGAAGCAAAGCTTGGATTTTTACTATTGTTTCGCGCAAGGAATCTTGCCTTCTTAATTCTCTTTGGATTATTATTGCTTCTCGACACGTTGGTAACGATTCTCTACACTTTTTATTGCTTTTTGATTATTTCCATTGCCATGATGAATTCTATTGCATCTATTAAATATTGTGTTGTTAACTCTATGATGTGTGAGTAGTTCCATCTAGGGCTAGTGGTTTAGCCCATGGATTTTAGGATTGAGATGCAAAGTTAGGATTTTTAGGTTGTGTTGGAATAAGAGGGAAGTACTTTGGTTGATCTTGCAAAGTTTGTAGGCGAACTCGTACTGAGATCGTGCCCACGGTCGGTGGAATCGATTGGCTTAAGGAGTATCCTATAGGCTTAATTAGGGAGTTAGTGGATTCAATTGGAACACGTGACCATACCCGGCTCGTGTCTTGATGGGATCCACTGACGAACTATATTACTAGTTGACGGCAACCGCCAATGCGTCAATAAGAGCCACCAAAATACATCGAAGCTCTAACACACGAAAGTGGCGTGAGCTGATATCATTCCATCCACGAGAGTGGCATGAATATTTTTGATTCTTAATGCACGTGTCATGTGTGCCTACGGGTTAATGCGATACATTAGATTCATGGTGCTTAGAACCATGAATTCCACATCTTGGATGTGACAATCCCTATAAAACCAATACAACGTAAGAGACCTAACCAAGCATCGACGTCCGACGATTCTAGTGGTGAGTCCTAAAGACCTAGTCTTTATTAATTGTTCACAATCCAAACAAATAACCTCTCGAAACCGACTGCTACCTATATTCTGAGATTTAAAAATAAGCCAAAACAATAACATTCATACCTTTCCTGTGGGATCGATATCTTTTATACTATTACTTGACACCGTACGCTTGCGTAAAGTGTCAGGGATTCGTATTTAGGATACATTTAGTACTTGGCATTCATGACATTGCTATGTGAGTTCTAGGTGTTAGTTCATGGGTGATCAAGTTTTTGGGTCGATCTGCAGGGAGAGTCCCAAAAGTGTTAAAAAGGGCGCTCTGGAAAGCTTAATGGACTCGACCGAGTAGCTACCTTACTCAGTCGAGCTACAAGGTAAGCAAAAGAGGGCTGAAAACATCGCTCTGTTTTAATTCAGCTCGATCGAGCTGAGTAAGCAGCTCGGTCGAGTACTAATGCACGATTTCTGAGCTTAATTTCAAAATTATTTTAATCTTTTCCTACTCGACCGAGCAGCTATCATTGCTCGGCCCGAGCAATCACTTACTCAGCCGGGCCCACATTCAGACCGAGCTCGACTTGGTCTATATAAAATCAACCCTCACTCAAGCCCAACCCTTATCCCTAATCGAATTAAACCCCTAATCCCTGGGTCCCCCCCAAACCCTAACCTACTCGACCTCCTCACCGCCGCCGTCGCCGCCCCACTCCGCCCGAGCACAGGCCACCGCCGCCGACTCGGTCTGCCCTCTCTCTCTCTCTCTCTCTCTCTCTCTCTCTCTCTCTCTCTCTCTCTCTCTCTCTCTCTCTCTCTCTCTCTCTCTCCAACCCCCCCCCCCCCCCCCCCCGCCTCCTTCGCTCCGGACATCGACCAGAGCAGCACCGCTGGTACCCCCCAGCGCTGGCGGTGCCACCACCTACCCCCTCTCTCTTCATATCTCTCTCTCCCCCTTTCTCTTATCCCTCCCCCCGCAGCCCTAGCTCTGGCGGATTAGCCGGAGCAGCGCCGACGGCACCACCCAGCACCGACGGCGCATCCCTCTTCACCCCCTCCATTTCTCCCCCCCTCAGCCCCCCTTTCTTTTCCCCAAACCCCCCACTCGCCTGCACAGCCCGCCTGCACAGCCCGCCGGAGCACACCCTGTCCTCGGGCCGAGCAGACCCCCACTCCCCCTATTTCCATCTATGTTCCCCCCATCCCCCCATATCTGCCCTACTCCCTACCCTAATTTTTCCATTTTTTGATCGTCAGATCGAATTATTTTCACAAACGCCTAATCTTATTTCCTTATCTTATTGCAGGTATGCTTGGAGCTTGGACGAAGATCCACGGAGCTTGGTTTGGATCATCTTGGGCGATAGCTTGGCTACGAGGTGTCATACATGCACACCACACTTCCGCTCTCGTAGCGACTACGGCTTCAGTACATTTTCTCCACTTCCCACTTTTATTACCATAGCTAGTCGTTTGCCATTTTCACACGATGCCTCCTCACCTTCGGCCGAGGAAGCCTCAGCCAGCAAAGAGGAAGGCCACCACTGATCCCTCCTCTTCTCGGCCTGCACGACGCCATCGGCGTTCACCTTCACCATCACCCAAGCCGTACTTGGACGATTCGTCTTCCTCATCCGGCTCGTCATGATCCACCACACCCGTGCCTCTAGCCATAGAGGCACCACACACCACCCACCCTACCACTCCTCCCATCCCCACCACTGCTCCTCCACCCCGTCCCATCCCGCCACCGGCCACCCTGCGGACGTACGATAATGTCTTCAGGGATGACACTCACTACGAGCGTTTCTTGGCCATGTCCCACCACACCATCGTCCCCACCCAATTCGCACACAACCCCACCCTCCAGTGCCTTGGACTATATAGGATTTACCAGGTCATTGGTTCTGACCGCCTTCTCGCAGTCCATGCCCGCACCTACGCATGCCTCACACTAGAGGCGTTGAGTTGTATTGTCGTCATCGCGACGGGTGACGGCATTAGCTTTCGACTGCTTGACCATGACGTAGTTATCATGCACGCCATGATCTGTGCCCACTTCCACTTCCCCGCCATCCCCGATCCCACATTTGATTTTTCCCTAGACTTCGAGCCCACCTCATTCGATGTCGAGCTGTTTTGGCATCGCATCACAGGTCTGCGAGGATATTTCCCTAGCAGGGTGAAATCCTGTTGTACTGTGCACCCCTACCTCCGATACGCCCAGCGCCACCTCGCCATCTCGTTTCTAGGCCAGAGGTCGGGACACTCTCCCTACCCGAGCTTTCCCATCTCATAGGGATGACTCGATCTCTGCTCTTCCACACAGACGGCACCCTCCACCATTTCCTACTCTCCGACGCAACCCACTGGCTGTGTCATCGCCTCCTTTAGACCGCCCACGTCGCCACTGATTTCTGTTGTGGTGGATTTTTCACCATTTTTCACCCAGATGCTCGTCCTAGAGCTTCCTACTCGTCTAGTGACTCCCGCCGGGCCTACTCGCTTGATGATGGATGTGCTCACCTGCATGTCTATCATCAGGCCGCACGGTGAGCGTCACTAGATTTACCTTTTAGGCACCCACCATGAGTAGTACATCTTCCTACCCCATCCCACCCTCACCCATATCACCCCAGTCATGCTTGACTGGATCACTCCTTGCATTTTTCCCATCCCCCCATCCACGTCCTGGAGCCACCTGGAGCACTGGTCGTCGTCGACATCGACGACTGGGTGCTTAGTTCTGACGAGTATGAGCCAGACCTCGCTTCCCTCATGGCAGCCCAGCCACCCCACCCTACACCTCCACCTGGGAGCACTTCTGTTCCCACTTCTGTCAGTGCTCCCACCACCACCACCAGCACCACCATAGAGACCCCCGGGGACTGTCCACACCTCTACCCCGGAGGTCGCTACCTCTGTCTCAGCCATGCCCGGACCTAAGGGCACGGTTGACTTTGCTACTCCCGATCCTACTTCTACGCCCATGTGGAGCCAGCCAGTTCATTCGCTCTTGAGCCTACCGATTCACCTATCTCGGAGCCCGTCTCTGCCAGCTCTCTTTTCGCACTCGTGGACCTTCTCACTTCCCTTCCCACCACTTTAGGGTCCACGTTTCCTCTATTTGGCACTTCTTCTACATCAGCATCAGCATTTTTATCCGGGAGCGTCGTGGTGTCTATCACCACTTCTGTTGCCTCAACATCTCCTATTTCTGATGTTGCTGCTGCTTCTGTTTTTGCACCGGATCTCGAATCCATTCCATGCACATCATCTTCTTCCGAGATCCCTGCTAGACCTCCCTCCCCTGACTTCCAGTTCAGACCCCGGGTATCACCTGCCCGTGGGCACACTGCGAGGGTGGTCTCTTGCATTTTGCGCCCACCCCTTAGCTCCCGCACCACGGACGCGCGCCTTTCCACGATGGAGCACGAGTTCGTCATCCTAAGGCATGCCTTTGACACCCTCTCGGACTCGTTCTCCACCTTCCAGCAGTCCGTGGAGCGGTACCTTACAGCCATTCTTGAAATTCTTAGGTATCAGCGTGCACCCACCGTCATACTTGCACTAGCCCCTCCTCCCATGCCAGACCCTGTCCCTTCTGCACTTCTTGCACCGCTCACTGTTCCTCACTCTCAGGCTTTTGCAGGGCCTGTCACTTCTACCCTTGAGCCGGTTGCACCTCCGTTGGGGACTATCGTTGTCGACACACACGTTCCCACACCTGTCGACACTCCAGCTGTTGCACCTCTGTCTGGGCCTGTCGTCTCTTCTGTTTCTTCACTGACCGACACACCTCTCAAGCCTCCACCTGTTGAGCTGATTGTTCCTTTTTTTGGTCCCCAGCAATCGGACCCATCATCACCTCCAGAGGGTGATGCCGCTGCTTGATATTTTTACTATTTTTCCTCCAGTCGTCCCCCATCATTTTTTGTGCCCATCTGTCTCTTCGGGGCCCTGATCTTGCATAGCGTGGGGGATGACACTTTTGCACCGCATGCATTCCATCATTTTGCATTTGCACACATCCATTTGCATCATGACATCATCTGCATCATCTTCCTGCCCGTTCTTACTTTTTGCATCTTAGACATTAGGACATGCGTTTTTTCTTTTATTATTTTCATATTTTTGTTTTTCTTATTATTTTCTTTTATTTACCACCCGCCCGCCCTAGCCTCATTTTCCCTACTTGCCAGCGTGCTCTTGATGCGTCCGGAATGTAACCCCGAACGATGTCGTTTACCGCAAGCGCACGGTATAATGGCAAGCGGGTATCGAACACAGGGAAGCGGTGCTTTACTACCTATCTACTCCTAGGTTGAGTTAGACTTGCGGGTTTATTGGTGGATGTGGAATATGGTTGGTCGTAATATTGATGGATGTGAAGGTTGTGTCACTCAACGTTGCAAGCAAGTGGTTCCACACAAAGAAAGAAAGAAATAAAATACAAAAGATTAGGGCTTAGGGCTCGCCACTAGGACCGTCGGAAGTCGATGCTAGGCTAGGACTCATACGTTGCATTGGTTTAATTGGGGATTTGTAGCATCTAGAAAGTGAATTCATGCGTCTAAACACCATGAATCTAACGTATCACATTAGCCCGTAGGTGCACACAATACGTGCATTAAGGATCTACAATAATCTCACCACTCTCGTGGTTCGAATGCTCTCAACTCGTACCACTCTCGTGGGTTAGAGCTTCGAGGTATTTTGGTGGCTCTTATTGACGCAATGGCGGTAGCCGTCAATTAGTTATATAGTTCATCGGTGGATCCCCTCAAGGCACGAGCCGGGCATGGTCACGTGCCTCGGTTGAATCCACTAACTCCTTAATTAAATCCGTAGGATATTCCTTAAGCTAATCAATTCCACCGACCGTGGACACGATCTCAGTATGAATTCTCCTAGGGATCTTGATAGTTCAACCAAAATACAACCCCATTTATACCAACGCACCATAAAAATCCCAACTTTGCAACTAAGTCCTAATCCCTTAGCCCTAGAAAATACTACTCATGCATCATAGGAAGAAAAATAGAAGATTCAACAATAGCAAGAGAATTCATCCTAGCATGCATCAACGAGATATTCAACAAATAATCACAAAGAAATAACAAATAAATAGAATTAAAGAGACAAAAGTACTTATCTTGATACAAAGGAGTGGCCTAGGGCATGGCCAAACTCCCCAAAAGATCGTATTCACAAAAGTCTAAGAAAGAACTAAAAAATCCCTTTTGAAAAGTATACAAAAATCTCCTCCAAAACTAATCTAAAAATCTCCCTAAAACTCCCTACGAAAATCCCTACAGAATCTCCTCCCCCAACTCCCCTCGACGGCTGTCCAATATCACCCAAAAAAACCCTCGGAGAACCCAAAAATCCGGGCGCAGATCAGAAAATGGGCCCACAGTGACTCGGCCCGAGCACAAAGCTGCTCGGTCGAGTCGTTCGGCAGCTCGGTCCGAGTAGGAGGCTGCTCGGTCCGAGTTTTACAGAGAATCAAAGCTCCAAAATATGTCGCTCTGCTAACCCGGGCGCTGCTCGGTCGAGTAGGAGCTTACTCGGACCGAGTAGGAGGTGCTCAGGCAGAGTAGGAGGTTGCTTGGTCGAGTCGGACACCAAAATGCACGACTCGGGCCGAGTAGAAGGTGCTCGTGCAGAGTAGGCTGCTGAGAACAATTTCAGCACTGCACCATCAACTTGTATAAATTTTCCTGGGCTCATCCGACCTTTGATTTGTGCGTTCTTGGTGGCGTTGGAACCGTTTTCAAGTCTACTACCTGGGAAAAATATCAGAAAAATAGTGAAAAATCCCAGGTGATATCAGATTTAGAAATAGTGTACGGTTGTCCTGTTTCCAGCACTTCGGGTCGCTCAATTCCTTCGCCGCATCATAGTTCGATCGAGCGACCTTCTCTCTTGCCTCTTCCTTGCTCCAGTATTCTTCTTTGGTACATCAAACATGTCATCATGAGTCTCATTGGTGCTATCACGTCGCCGACCATCTTATTGGCTCCAAATTGCTCCAATATCGTCCAAATCCCTGAAATGGACATAAACGCTCCGAAAGTCATATTATTCCAAATAATAGCGCAAAAGTGTATAAAATATGTAATTGAGCAATCATTTTGACGTGTAATCTTATCGATAAAATGTGGAATATAATGACACATCAGTTCTCAGCAGTGAGGACACTGCTGTGTTTAGCTTAGGGGATGAGCGGTATCGCTTTTATTTTCATTTTTTTCCATTTTCTTTCATTTTACACCTTTTTATTTTTACTTTCCACCACTTTTTCACCGTTTCATTTTTTAGCATCACATTTTCCATGTTTGGTATGCATGCTTGCTTTTATTTTATTTTTCTCCGCCTTCCCTTCCCCCTTTTGCTAGATATATTTCATATGATGGTATCTCTCTTAGTTTCAATAACTATCACGATGCTTATCACTTTTGCCATGCTACTTAGAGTATTTTAGCTCTTACTATTCATATGCTTGCATATATGTTCTGTTGATGATCTCTATATATGAATGCATAAAATGAATTGAAGCTGAATGTATGCAGTAATATTTGGTATGCTAATGTTGGATATGCACCAAGATTCATACAACTTTAGAATATTTGAAGCATCTGCTTTATTATCCTCTTCACCTTATGTTGCATGCCTGCTATTATTGTATGCTTTACCACATGAATTCATTATTCGTTGAATGAAAATATTTGTGCTTGCTTATGAGTTTAGTTGGAGTACTATCTTATTGAACCATTGTGCACATCTTGTTTCAGAGTGTTTTCTCACTACAAAGCGTTGACCGTGGAGAACCCGGTCAACGTGGTCAAGGGGCCCGCTTTGGGTCCCTTGGGGGGCTTCGAATTGGTGCAGAAGGGGCGAGGGGAAGCCTCGGCCCTGGTTGAGACGCTCGGCCTCGGATAGACGTGCTCGGCCTCGGCTGAAAGGGGGACGAGGGGTAGCCTCAGTCGCCCGGGTAGATGCACGGCCGTCGGGAGGCGAGGGGGAATCTCGGACCCGACTAAGACGCTCGGCCTCGGTAGGGCGTGTTCGGCCTCGGCAGGTTGACGGTGAGGGGAAGCCTCACTATCCAGTCGATTGTGTGGTCGGAGAGGGGCGAGGGGTAGCCTCGGCCCGTTGATCAGCTGTCCACCTGCGTAGACGAGAATGCTCGTCAGGGGGGCCAGACCTTGGTTCCGGCCAAATCCCCTCCGATGCCTAAGTCAGATAGTGATCTGAGAAAGGAGGCACGGCGGAGACGGTTCGACTCGTGAGGAGATCGTAACGGCGTCTCTCGGCGCGAGCGGGGGAGGAAGGAGATGAATTGGGAGAACGAGGTCGTTGATGGAGTACCTTAGGTTTTGTTACCTGAGATGAGGTCCCTTTCTTCGTCGTCTTCCTGGCCCTTTTGTAGAGCTCCCAGCGCGGTTGCCCCTGGCCCACGTCCCACGCCCGCCATCGATCGTGCCCCATCAGTCCCCCCTCGCCGCCGCCCTTTCCGCCATGCCAGCACCTCCCCATTATCGCTATTAGTGGTCGCGCGTCCGGGGGAGTGGTTTTCGCAGGAGTGGGCGAGTGACCAGCGGGTTATTGGGGCCGGGTCGGATCGACGTTCGAGAAGGTCCCTTATAGGGCCTTTGCAGAATGGGCTTTTGAGGATGCAGATGGGCTCTTGACCTGTGGTCGGGCTCCTGGGCTCGTGTCTTTTGGGTCTCGGTCAAATAGGCGTAACAATTGCCCCCATCGGTCGGGTTGATCGGCCTCGGCCGGTTCAACTCGGCCGATGTGACTTCTGCCGATTTTGACAAGCTCTCCAGTCGATGCCGACTCATTTATTAGTCGTCATCATGAGTTGGCCCGTTCGATGTTTTTAAGGCGCGGGGTCCGAAGCGCCGTCGGCCTTCGGATGTTGCCACGTGTAGCGGCAAGCTTATCCCTGCCGCTCGCGGAGTCGTCTTAAGTGGAAAAAGCCGAGGGATTCGTGAGCCGCCATCCCGTCGCCTTTCTTCTTTGTGCTGATCCCCCTTCTGTCTGAGCTCTGCCCCATGTCGTCTTCCTCTGCTACGGGTTCGGTTCGGTCGGAGCGCGATGCGGCTCCAGGTCTGGCGGGTGGCACTCCTTCGGCGATTAGTCAGCATGGGGATGATCCTTCAGGGGTTCCTTCTGAGGTCTTGGCGTGGCCTTCGTCGATCTGTGCCACCGCCATCGGGAGCATGCGCTCCTCCTACCTGCTTCCGCCCTACTCGGCTCGTGCCCCTGGGGCTGACGAGCGGATCTGCTCTCCTGGTCCCAATGAGGTCGGAATATATGAGAAGTGCTTTCACTTCGGGCTCCGTTTCCCGCTTCATCCTTTTATCATGGAGTTCCTTCAGGCCCACAATGTGTGCTTGTGTCAATTCTGTCCCAACGCCGTCGGGATCCTCGTCGGGTTCGTTGTCGTCTGCATGCTGAAGGGTGTGGTGCCCTCTCTCCGCCTCTTTGCCCAGTTCTACCGCCTGAGCCTCCACCAATCGGGGGCGTGGATTTACATCAGCGCCCGCCTGAAGATGTCCCTGGTGCTGGGGTTGCCGAGCTCTCTGAAACGCTGGAAGGGGGAATACGTGTTCGTCACATTCCCCTCGAGCGTACACTTCCCGGCTCGGTGGGTGGCGGCCGGTGCCGTTGTTCTTAATCTGGGTGAGCCGACGGTCGCTGAGCAGCAGACGGCGAGGGACATGTTGGTAATTCCTCCGAGGGAGCGCTCGATCGACTTCCTCTTTAGTGACCTCAATTTGCGTAAGACGGTGTGGCCCCTAGGTAAGCTGCTCCGAGCGTTCGCCCCTCGAGGTCGCCCAGGTTCTGCTCTGTCTCTCATTTATTCTTTGAGTGCAGGTGGGTTCCCTCTCGGTCCTTCTCCTGCCAGCGCTCTCGTGCAGGCCCCAAACCCGGATCCGCGCAGAAGGGACCATGTGTTGGCGGTCCGGAAGAAGCAGCGGGTTGTGACCGCATCCGGAGGCTCGAAGCGAAAGAAGATGTCGTCTCCCTCTCTCCCCTTGCAGGGATCTCCCAAGAGGCTCCGTGAGGGGGTCGAGGGGGTCGACGTTCAGCCGACTGCTGACCGACCTCATCCTGCTCCCGTTGAGGTTGCTTGGCCGTGGGCCGGCCCTTCACCTCTTCCGGACGGCTCTCTCCCTGATGCTTACAGTCAGTATCTTGGGGCGTTCCGCTCCGCTCCTGGTGAGTTCCCTTCGTCAGGGGAGGGTCTTCTTTGTCCACGCTTTCCAGTGGGTGAGAAGGAGTCGGTGTTCTTGAGCCGTGGAGCCGCCGCTCGAGTGGCCGAGAACTGTTGTCTCCCTCCCGACCAGGCGGTGTTGGACGGAGTCAGAGGTGATTGCTTGGCTACCTTCGTGATCCAGGCTGGTCAACAGGTAGTGTGTCTCTGCTTGTCCCCCCGTTCTCCAGCTGTTTTTGCCATCTTACCTTCGTTGCTTTGGCACAGTTGTCCTCGGTGGGCCTCTCGATGAGGCGCCAATTCGCGGCTCTTCCCAAAGCCAAATCCGTGGCTGGGCTAGGCCCTGAGGTCCCTGGCGAGGAGGAGGAGGAAGCTGGTCAGTTGGAGGAAGCGCGGGTCCAATCCCTGAACTCCCGCATAACTGAGCTGTCCTCTGCCCTGGAGGCGGCGGATCGTGAGAGAGCCGTGGCTCTGGCCGCGAAGTCCGAGGCCGAGACGCGGCTCGCCTCTCTTTTAAAAGACGTCGACGCGTCTAGAGGGGTCAAGCAGGTCCCCGGCCCGGCTGCTGCCTCCGAAGCCTCGGAGCTCTCCGATCGTCTGGACGCGGCGGAGGAGCAGGCGAGGGCCCTTGCTGCCCAACTAGGAGAGAAATCCCGGGAGATCGAGAAGGAGAGGGCGGAGCACCAACGCCAGGTAGAGACCCTAGAGGCTCGGCTGTGTGGGCTCGAGGAGGTGGATCCTGCCCGGATCGCTCAGGATGTCGTGGCGGAGTATGCCACCTCCTTTGTGGAGACCGCCTTATCGGAGGCGTACGAGAAGGGCTTCGCCCGGTGCCAGTCCGAGATCCAAGAGAAGTTCCCGCTCTCGGGGATCAACTTCGAGAAACTTCGGATGTACTCTGACGCCGAACGGAGTAAGGGGGGAGACCCTAGTGAGCCTCCAGCCTGTGGCTCCCCTGGCGCCCCCGGAGAAAAATGAGGGAGGAGAATGCCCCTCGACCTCTTCGTGTATCCTTCTGTGTACCTTTTTGTTTTATCTGGAAGGGAATGAATTTAAAACAAATTTATTTCATAGGAAACGATACATCTATTGAAAGTACTTGCGTAAATATTCCGCATTCCAAATGTGAGTGAGAACTCTCCCTTCCATGTCGGCTAGTCGGTAGGCTGCGGGTCCGAGGACCTCGACGACTTTGTAGGGTCCCTCCCATCTAGCCGCGAGCTTCCCTTTGCGAGCGGTATCGGTGGTGAAGCCCGCTTTCCGGAGGACCAGGTCCCCGAGGTGGAAGCTTCTCCCCCGCACCCGAGCGTTGTAGTATCGGGCCACCTTCTGCTTTTGGCGGACGATGGTGGCCAGTGACTGCTCCCGTCGCTCGTCGAGGAGCTCCAGGCTGAGCCCTAGGCCCTGCGAGTTCCGGTCTTCGTCAAAGTATTTGAGGCGAAGAGATTCTTCACCCAATTCGACCGGTACCACCGCCTCGGCCCCGTAGGTGAGCATGAAGGGGGTCTCGCCAGTAGCCTCCTTGTGGGTCGTCCGGTATGACCAGAGTATCCCGGGGAGCTCTTCCGGCCAGTTCCCTTCGGCGTCCTTCACTTTCTTCCGGAGGGGCTCTATGATACACTTGTTGGCCGCTTCTGCCATCCCGTTGGTTTGGGGGTGTGCTACCGAGGCAAAGAGGAGCTTGATTCCCCATTCCTCGCAAAAATCTTTAAACCCTGCTGAATCGAACTGCTTCCCGTTGTCTGTGACGATGGCCCGTGGTACTCCGAATCGGGAGATGATGGAATTCCACACGAAGCTTTTCGCTTTCTTCCACGTGATGGTTGCCAACGGCTCGGCCTCGATCCACTTGGTGAAGTAGTCCACTGCCACAATCAGGTGCTTCCGCTGCCCTCGTCCTGGCTTGAACGGTCCGAGGATGTCGAGCCCCCATTTCGCAAAGGGGAGGGGGCTCACGATGGGGATGAGCTCTGACGGAGGAGTCGAGATGTGGTGGGCGTACCTCTGGCATTCTTGGCATTTCTGCACGTAGCTTGTAGCATCTTTGGCCAAGGTCGGCCAGTAGTACCCCTGCCTTAAGATCTTCTGCGCGACTATCTTGCCCCCGTGGTGGTTCCCGCAGATCCCGTCGTGAACCTCCCGTAGGACGTAGTCAGCTTCTTACGGTCCGATGCACTTCAGGTATGGGAGGACGTCCGTCTTGGTCCAGCGTCTCCGGTAGAGTGTCCCCTCATGGATCACGTATCGGAGTGCTTTTCTCTCCAGGGTTCGGCGCTCATCCCCATCGGCCGGTACCTCTCCGTGGGTGAGGTATCGGACGATCGGGTCCATCCAGGTGGGCTCTTGGTCGATCGCCATCACCTCGTGCTCCATCGTACTGGGGGACGGCAGGTTCTCTACGTAGATGGTGCGGCCCAGCTCCTTTGGCGAGGACGAGGCCAGTTTTGACAACGCATCGGCCTGCGCATTCTCTGACCGTGGGAGGTGTAAGACCTCCACGTCCTTGAATTTGGACATCGCCGCTCTGGCGACTGGGAGATATCTCTGCATCGCCTCCTCCCGTGCCTCGTAACTCCCTAAGAGCTGGTTGACAATGAGCTTCAAGTCGCTGAGGAGGCGGACGGACTCGGCCCCGAGCTCCAGGGCCAGCCTCAGGCCGTTGATCACAGCTTCGTATTCCGCCACGTTGTTCGTGGCCGGGAACTCGAACCGCAACGCGTATTCCGCGATGTTCCCCTCCGGAGATCGGATCGTAATCCCGGCCCCTCCTCCTGACTGCGTGGCCGACCCGTCCACATGAACTATCCACGCTCCTGGATCCTCTGGCTGAGAGTGGTCAGCCGAAAGAAAGGACAAGGGTTGAGCAGTTACCGTCCCTGGGCCTTCTCCCTCTGGGGGGTCATTTCCTTCCGTCGTGCATTCGGCGATGAAGTCGGCTAGGGCCTGTCCCTTGATGGCCGTGCGCGGTTTGAATCGGAGGTCGAACTCGCTCAGTTCCACTCCCCAGTTTAGCATCCTTCCCATTCGATCGAATCTCTTGAGGTTCTGTTCCAGCTGTGAGTCGGTCAGGATCAGTATGGTGTGGGCCTGGAAATAGGGTCGGAGCCTTCGCGCTGAGAGGACGAGGGCGTACGCCAGTTTCTCCATGGGCGAGTATCGCACCTCCGCCCCCTTCAAGATCCGGCTCGTGTAATATACCGGCCATTGCACCCCGCCGTCCTCCCGGATCAGCACCGAACTCACAGCTTCCTCCGCGCACGCCAGGTAAAGGCTCAGCGACTCCCCTTCCCGGGGTTTGGACAGGAGAGGGGGGCTGTGGAGATACTCTTTGAGGTCCCCGAACGCCCGGGAGCAGTCTTCGTCCCAGAGTATCGTCTTCCTATTGTTCGGAGGTTCCGCGATTGCTTTCCTCAGGACCTTGAAGAAGGGAAGCGATCTTTCCGCTGATTTGGAAAGGAATCGCCCCAGGGCTACGATGCGCCCGTTCAGCCTCTGTAGCTCCTTGATCGTCGTCGGTTCGCGCATGTTAACCAGCGCCTCGATCTTGTCGGGATTAGCTTCAATACCACGATTAGTTATCATAAATCCCAAGAATTTGCCAGATCTTACCCCGAACGTGCATTTCGCGGGGTTGAGCCGAATGTGGTGTCGCCGCAACCGCTCGAAGGTCTCCCGCAAGTCGGCGATGTGGTCTTCCGGTCGCCTTGACTTGACAAGCATGTCGTCGACGTAGACTTCTAGGTTCCTCCCGATCTGGGAGCTGAACACCTTGTTGACCATTCTCTGGTAGGTGGCCCCCGCGTTCTTCAAGCCAAAGGGCATCTTCTTGTAGCAGTAGGTTCCCCGGTCCGTCGTGAAGGCAGTCATCTCTTCGTCCCGGGGGTCCATCTGGACTTGATTGTACCCGGAGTAAGCGTCCATGAAGCTTAGCATCTCGTATCCCGAGGCGTTGTCCACCAGGTGGTCGATGCGCGGCAGGGGGTAGCTATCCTTGGGGCAGGCCTTGTTGAGGTCACTGAAGTCCACACACATTCGCCACTTCCCGTTGGGTTTTTTGACCATCACCACGTTCGACAGCCACTCCGGGTACCAGACTTCTCGTATGAAGCCGGCATCGAGGAGACGCTCCACTTCCTCGGAGGCTGCCTTCATCTTCTCGCCGCCCAGGTTACGCTTCTTCTGCCTAACCGGTTTGAAGTTGGGGTCGGCGTTGATCTGGTGGACGATCACCTGGGGGTCCACGCCGGGCATGTCTTCAGGCGACCAGGCGAAGATGTCCAGGTTCGCCTCCAGGCATTCGATCAGCTGATCCCTTAGGTCCGGGCTCAGCCCTCTCCCGATCGAGACGAACCGGCCCTCGATGTCCGTGACCGGGATTTGCTACTGCTCCTCCGCAGGGGTGGGCCTAGGCCCACTCCTTAAGTCGAGCACGGCCATCCGGTCAGCTAGACGATCCTCGGGACCTTCCTCCGCCAGTTGATAGCAGGTATTCGGTCTCCCCGCGTCGCCTTCGACTTGCCCCATCCCCCCCGGCGTTCGAAACTTAATGGTCTGATGGAGGGTCGAGACCACCGCGCTGACGGCGTTGAGTAGGGGTCGGCCGATGATCCCATTGTATTCCGACCCGATCCCCAATACGATGAATTCCACCGCTAGGGTCACAGAGTCTGGTGTGTTTCCGAGCGTTACCGGGAGATGGATAGTGCCGATGATGGGGGTGGAGTGACCTGTGAATCCGACCACGGGACCCGAACGAGGTCGCAAGTCTTCTTTCTGCCGGCCCATCTTCTCCAGGGTTGACATAAATAGGACGTCACAGGAGCTGCCGGTGTCGACAAGCAGCCGTCGCACTAAGGTAGTGTCTATGACCACTGATACCACCAAAGCCACGTCCGAGCTGCGTGCCGTTACGGGCGCACTCGGTCTCCCGACCGGTGGGGAAGGGGAGGGTATCCCGGCCCTTTCCTCACAACTCTCCTCGCGTCGGTCCCGTGCCCATTCTTGGCAACGATGGCGGGCCCTGTCGCCCCGCGTCGGGGCCTCGCCCTTCTTTCGCCGAGAGGAGGGAGGCCGCGTCATCGCAGATGTGGTTTGTTTCTTCGTGGGACAGTTTTCGTTCCCACAGACGGCGCCAGATGTTTCAGAGTGTTTTCTCACTACAAAGCGTTGACCGTGGAGAACCCGGTCAACGTGGTCAAGGGGCCCGCTTTGGGTCCCTTGGGGGGCTTCCAATTGGTGCAGAAGGGGCGAGGGGAAGCCTCGGCCCTGGTTGAGACGCTCGGCCTCGGATAGACGTGCTCGGCCTCGGCTGAAAGGGGGACGAGGGGTAGCCTCAGTCGCCCGGGTAGATGCACGGCCGTCGGGAGGCGAGGGGGAATCTCGGACCCGACTAAGACGCTCGGCCTCGGTAGGGCGTGTTCGGCCTCGGCAGGTTGACGGTGAGGGGAAGCCTCACTATCCAGTCGATCGTGTGGTCGGAGAGGGGCGAGGGGTAGCCTCGGCCCGTTGATCAGCTGTCCACCTGCGTAGACGAGAACGCTCGTCAGGGGGGCCGGACCTTGATTCCGGCCAAATCCCCTCCGATGCCTAAGTCAGATAGTGATCTGAGAAAGGAGGCCCGGCGGAGACGGTTCGACTCGTGAGGAGATCGTAACGGCGTCTCTCGGCGCGAGCGGGGGAGGAAGGAGATGAATTGGGGGAACGAGGTCATTGATGGAGTACCTTAGGTTTTGTTACCTGAGATGCGGTCCCTTTCTTCGTCGTCTTCCTGGCCCTTTTGTAGAGCTCCCAGCGCGGTTGCCCCTGGCCCACGTCCCACGCCCGCCATCGATCGTGCCCCATCAGTCCCCCCTCGCCGCCGCCCTTTCCGCCATGCCAGCACATCCCCATTATCGCTATTAGTGGTCGCGCGTCCGGGGGAGTGGTTTTCGCAGGAGTGGGCGAGTGACCAGCGGGTTATTGGGGCCGGGTCGGATCGACGTTCGAGAAGGTCCCTTATAGGGCCTTTGCAGAATGGGCTTTTGAGGATGCAGATGGGCTCTTGACCTGTGGTCGGGCTCCTGGGCTCGTGTCTTTTGGGTCTCGGTCAAATAGGCGTAACACATCTTATGAGTGAACCGAGTGATTACATTATTTCTTTCTCCACATATCTTATTATTCTCTACATGTCACTTGGGCTCACCCCCTCTGCAGCTACATATACCGCATCCTATTCCCAAAAATCCCAAAAGAAAAAGTTAGCTTCAAAAAGCCCAAAAAGCCAAAATGGAGCCAAAATAAATGTTTATCCTATTGCACCAATCCAAAAAAGGGAAAAAGGAGGAAGAAATACTTCCTATATCGTACTATTTGAAGCTACACAAATACTTGGGAAAAAGCCACAAACTTCCTTTATCCTTAGATGTGATGCCTCAATGCTAAGCTTGGGGGTGAATCCATTTGATTATACGAGTGAGTATGCCATTAGAGTGGAGTTGTGCACAGTTGGGGATATTTGATAATGCTCAAACTTTGCGAAATATATTAGCTATGGAGATTTTTCATGATTTGAAATGACTTTATGAATGCCATGATCTTTATTCTATTCTCTATTTGCATACTTGGTGTGACTCTAATATTCTTCATTTATCTCTATCGATTGGAAAGTGCGTCGACAACATGTTTATACTAGACTCTATGAATTGCGTGATGTGTATATGAATAGATTGCATGAATTTAGAGGATCCCTTCCTTTGTTCTTAAGTGCTTGCAAGCAATATGTTAAGCTAAGATATGAAATTCTTATTAGCATGTGATCTATTTTTCGAAGCATTGTGATATATTGCTATCGCTTGAGATCTGACCGAATATTCTAGCACTCCCCCATCTTCCATTCTTTTTCTATTTTTTGTTTTTATCCCCAGGTGAGCCTCGTATTCGTCTTCCTCGAGGACGAGTAAGAGGTAAGCTTGGGGGATTTTGATGTGTCCATATTTTACATGTTTTTACCGCATCATTTCATGTCATTTCCGCCTCCAAACTCCATATTTTCATATATTATCGCGCTTCTAATGCCATATTCGAGTTTTGTATAGCTTTTTGGATTTTCATGAGTTTTGGAGCAAATCGAATCTATTTTGGGACATGGACACATCTGGCACGTAAGACATGTCATTGGCAAGGCTCCATGGGAGTTCACCGAGGAATGGAAGAAGATTGGAGGAGAGGGGGATAAGAGAACGAGAAATGGCAAGATTCAGATCAGTTTCCCAGGTGACTCAGCCGTGTAGCATCAGCTACTTGGCCAAGCTAACACGCTGAAATCACACAGGAAGTGACTCTGACCTACTCGATCGAGCAGACATCCGAATCGACCCGAGTTGATCCAAACAGATTAAGATTCGAGCTTCTCTCCAAAGCATCCCAGCTCGACCGAGCAGCAAAGCAACTCGACCGAGCAACTCATCTGCTTGACCCAAGTCGAAAAGAAACAGAGCGACATTTTGGAGGAATTTCGGATCTACTGCAGCTCGACCGAGTAGGGGGCTACTCGACCGAGTAGCCCGTATTGTAATGCCCTGAAAGCTACTGCACAAGTACTAGAGGGGGGGTGAATAGTACTTTAAAATAACAAGGAGAATAATTCCTAATTATCGTACAAACTACTACCAACAAATGCGGAAGCTAAAATAGACAACAACAAATAATCAAAGCAAACAATTGATATTATTGGGTTCGGATCCACCCAAGTCTCCCCGACTTGTTCCCGGTGATCCTACGTCCCAACCACCCGGATCCCCTCCGGATACTTAGGTTAGAAACCCTAACCCAAGATTTCCACTATGAATATCTTGTGAAAAACCTTCACAAGATCAAATCATACAATCAATAGCAATAGTGAATCCCACAACCCGGAATCACAACCTTCTCTCACAACCGAGAGAATCAATATCAATAAAAGAGTTTATATGAAATAAACAACAACTTACCACAAACCATATACCTTGAGTATTCTTACCGAATTAGGGCAAGGAGGGATTTGAGGAAGGAGAAGTCACCAAGACCTAGCACCACGAATATGAGCAGCAATGGGTGCCTAGGAATGAGTAGGAGACTTGATTCAAGCAATAGCTTGGATGGCTCAACAAGAACAAAGTTCTCTCAAGATGGATTCTAGATCTCAAATGAGGGAGAGAATGATTTCTTGTGAGGAAGAGAGCTTTGGAAATGAGTTTTAATCTCTAACTCTTTCAATCTGAATAAGTCTCTTAATGGCAGCTCTAACCTCGAGAGAAATGACCAAGCTTCGTATTTATAGGGTCCCATAAAAACGAGCTAGGTCAAATCCCAACGGATAGAAATCTGAAGCAATTAGTCGGTCAAAGAACAACCACTGACCGACTAGTTCATAAACTAGTCGGTCGGTGAAACAACATGAACCGACTAAGAGATGAACAGTGAACAGATGAAGTTTCAGACCTAAAGAACTAGTCGGTCGGTCAGTTAACTTAGACCGACTAAGAGTCAAAAACTATTAGTCTGAATACAAATTGATTTAGTCGGTCCAAGAACAAATGTTGACCGACTAGATTATCAACTAGTCGGTCACCAAACGTTCTTAGACCGACTAACGATAAACAGTAGCTCAGGAGAAAATTGGCATGAACAGTAAAGCTCAACTAGTCGGTCAAAGAAGCATTACTGACCGACTAGTTCACAAACTAGTCGGTCGGTGAGTCAACGTAGACCGACTAACTGTAAACAGTACTGAGCAAGAAAAGACTAACTGAAACTAGTCGGTCCAAGAAGCTTTACCGACCGACTAGATCACCATCTAGTCGGTCAGTTCTTCTTCTTGAACCAACTAACATGCACAAGAAGTCCGAATCGAAGCGCGATGCTTCGGGAAAGTTAGAATGGACTTCTACTAAGATCCTAGAGCTAAGATAGGAGCGATATGAAGATATAAATCGTAAGACCTACTCAAGGCTTAACATTCTACGATAGAAGCTTACAGACTATAAATTAAACTTGACGATACCGTCTTCAATAGCTTCAATCGAATCTTCATGACTTCTAAAATTGTCCAAAAGCTTCAACGAAGCTTTAGGAATATGAATATGTGCTTTGAGAAGTCTTGAGACGTCGCTTTGGATGTTCACGTGAATTTGGCGACGATCTCCATAACTGCGCTCACAAAGTGTTAGTTCACGATTTATTTATGTTTGCTCATCATCCAAAACCAAATCCGGGGAGTCCAATACTCAACATTCTCCCCCTTTTTGGTGATGACAAACCAACATAAATAATAATCAAAATTAATGATTCAAATGTAAAATACTTACTCCCCCTGCATTGATGACATGTTAATTCCAAATTGAATAAATATAATACGCATCAAGCAGAAGTGAGAGATATTAAATATGATCCAATTATTGAAATTTAGGATCGTAATCCATTTTTATATATCTTCACTCCCCCTGAATCTAACATAATGAATTAGATTCATGGACAATAGAGCTAAATTTTCATTTTGCCCCTTGTCATTATTACTATCTCTCCCCCTTTGGCATAATCCAAAAAGAGTGGGAGGTATACAACGACAACAACAAGGCTAAAGAAAATCCAACATCGGGAGTCGAAGAATACGACGATGGTCCAAAAGACACCAAGGGTAAAGTACATGAAGAAAATCAAGGTGTGCCAAATTGACCATTATCCAAAAGCGAAAAATGAAATCATCAAAATACCAAATATAATTCACTTATTGAGCAAAGGAACGTGCTCTCCAATCTCAACATTTTGGTTAAATTAGTGCATGGAAAACAATTCTATGTTTTCATAGAAATAAATTCTATTTAACCAATGTATTATCGGCGAGCGACGAAGTCGAACATCATAGACATTAAAAAGAATATAAAATGTGCACAATGAAGTAAAAGAGAACAACGATGTGTGTGTGTGTCTATATATATATATATATATATATATGAAGCATCATGAGTACAACCAAAAGATACATCGACTCCATAACATCAAAGGCACAAAGTACATCGACTACATCAAAATGTCACATAGTATATCAACATCAAGGACTCACAATCCATCATCGACATGAACATCATCAACATACATTCAAAAATGATACAACAGCGACATCAAGCATCAAAACATCCAAAATATATCAAAACACCACCAACCCTGTCCTAACCCAAAACTCTCTATAAAAGATGAAACATCCAAGGAGCATCGGAGAGTCCTCCAAACAGACTCTCAAGAAGGAGTGGTAGGATCAGCAGTCTCCGTAGGTCCAGTCGAAGGAGTGGACTCAGGCTCTGCTGGGAGGAGTGGTGTGTCAACAGACGCAATCGTCGGGGCAGGAGTGGAAACATCAAGAGCAGGCTCAACGGCAGAGGCACCAGGTGGAACGTCAACAGGAGCAGACGTCTCTGGAGCACCAGTAGACTCATCTACTGGAGCAGAAGACTCTGGAGGACCTGAAGAAGTAGCAGCACCAGCGACGGATGTGGTAACAGCAGCAGGAGTGGCCTCAGCGCCACGAGCAATAGAATCAACGAGCTCATCGAGCTCCTCATCATCCATCTCCTCATCCTCAGAAACAGGAGGAGGAACCTCAACACCAATAGTACGAGCAATACGGCACAAAATCTCCTCGGTACGAGCATACCGAGACTCGAGACGATGGACGTCACGAGCGAGACTATCAAGAGTGGTGGGAGGTCGAGAAGCAGCAGCTGCAGAAGAAGTGCCCTGAGAAGCTGAAGGAGTCGACCTCTGCACGTGACGGAGTGCCGCAAGAGATTTCTTTACGGCCGTCGCGTTCAGGGGAGGACCAAGAGGACGCTCATCGTCAGGAGGCAAAGGCACGTGAAAATGACGAAATACCAAAGTCAACAGACAATGATAAGGGATATGCGCAGATTTAGTGGTCTTGCGAATACACTCAAAAGACTCCATCTTATCGAGTATAACGCGAGCCCAATTAATCTCGCAACCCAAGAATAGAGCGTAAATCAACTTTAGGAAGGGCTGGGATGGCAGAGAAGATGATCCGTACTTGGGAAGCAAGCACGACTTCAGAATAAGATTGAGCACCCATGCATTTGGCTTAAATGACTTCGATGGAACACCAATGAAAGCGGAGGGATCACATGGAAGATATCAGCGAGAGCAGTCTGATCCAAAGAGGAGATATCATCAACAGAAATATCTGACGGGAGGAGACCACACGACGAACAACCCAGCAACTCCCCCAAGATTTCTGCCGTGAGGACTATAGGAGTCCCCAAGACAGTAGTCTCGATGGTGTGGGTTTCATCGTACTGGCCTCGGGTATGATTCGCATAGAAAAGTTTGACAAGGCGAGGATAGGGTCGAGGGTTCGCCTTAGGGTCGAAGCGAAGGTAGTCCAGAAGCCCACTATAGGATAGGAGATCAGCTAAGCCAAGGAAGTCGGAAAACTGAACAAAGTGCTCAATCCGGTTGTAAGCCGCGAGACACATAGGGTCGTCGCGACACAACGAGATGTATACACCACCTGCTGGCATTGGGGCCTTTCCCTTAGCCTTACGAGTCCTAGGAGGAGGTGGAGGAGTAGGTACCCTCTCGGGATGCTCAAGAATGTACTCTTCCTCGGTATCATCCTCAGAGTCATCACCTGAACGCTCACCGGGAGGGGTAGGAGCACGGAACTTTCTGGGTTGAGATTTGGGCTTGGAAGATTGGCCTTTGGCTTTGGGCTTAGATGTCCTCTTCCTCTTCAACGGTGGTGAAGACGAAGAGGGGGGACGTGTAGTTTTGGCCCTACGCTTAGGTGGAGACGAAGCGGACGCGGCCTCTATGGTCATGGGGGATGCCCCAGAGGAAGTAATCGGAATCCTCGTTTTTGCCATGATCGTGGCACAATGAGTTCAAGCAATCGAAGTTTGAAATTGATCAAACAAACCTAAGCACACAAACCCTAAGAGTAAGTTCGAAACCCTAAATCGAAATGAACTTAAGCAAGTTTACAAACCCTAGATGTAAAGTTGACCTAGATCAAACCCTAGAGCAGGAATCGAGGTCAACGAGGAAGGAGATACCCTAGGAGGAGTGATCGACGGCGGCGGATGGTCGGAAGTTGGCCGGAGACGATCGGAATACGAAGGGTCACGAACGGGGGTTTGGGGGGTTTCGAGCTGGAGAAGGTATGAGCAACCGACTAAATAAGAAATAAGTCGATTAGAGTGGGTTTAAGTCGGTCGAAATCACGAAAAGACAAAATAGTCCCTGAGCACTTAGTCGGTCACAGTTCAAGCATTGACCGACTAGATTACGATCTAGTCGGTCGGTAAATGAGCTTGAACCGACTAAGTCGAAACAGAGGCTAGTCGAAGTTTTTAGGGCTAGAGTTAGTCGGTCACAGTTCAAGAACTGACCGACTAGTTTTCATTCTAATCGGTCGGTAAGTGAACTGTGACCGACTAAAAGAAGTCAATGACAAAGGAAAGTTAAAAGCTTGAACTAGTCGGTCTGAGTTCATTAGCTGACCGACTAGATGTGCATCTAGTCGGTTGGCTGATGAACTGAAACCGACTAGATGAGTCCAAAAATTTTAGAATACGAAATTTTGATTTCTCTCCCAATTGCACTTGGACGAAACATCGTTCAACTCTCAAAAATCATCATACTACCCCAATAAACAACGAAAAACTTAAATACGACGGTCAAGAGTAAATTTGAGCATAAATTCCAAAAATTCACAAAAATCCCGGAAAAATCCAATAAGTCTAGCTTGAATAAATATAGCGAAATAGAATAGCATGCAAGATTATTGAATAAAAAATGAATCCTATATCTCGCATTCACCCATAATCCCCAATTTTCGACGCAACCGCACAAAGGAATCCTCCTTTATGGGTTTCGTGAAAATATCAGCGATTTGCTTCTGGGTTTCAACGTACACTAATATGATGTCCTTTTTAGCAACATGATCATCTAAGAAATGATGTCGGACATCTATGTGTTTCGAATGGGAATGGTGTACCGGGTTCTTGGAAAGACATATTGCACTTTGGTTGTCAACCATGATAGGGCAAGTATCACAGTTTATACCAAAGTCTTTAAGTGTGTGTCTCATCCAAAGAACTTGAGCACACGCGGCACCGACGGCAATGTATTCCGCCTCGGTGGTTGAAAGTGATACGGAATTTTCCTTCTTGGAAAACCAAGAGACAAGAGAATTTCCTATAAAATGGCAAGTGCCACTAGTACTTTTCCTGTCGGATTTGCATCCCGCATAATCGGCATCACTATATGAGATTAACTCATATGTACTAGACTTTGGATAAAGTAATCCAAAGTCAAGTGTGTAACTTAAATAACGGAAAATTCGTTTTACCGCTACTAAGTGAGATTCCTTAGGTTGAGACTGATAACGAGCACATACACATACAGCAAACATAATATCGGGCCTACTTACGGTAAGATATAGTAAACTACCTATCATACCTTGATATAGACGAATGTCTACATCTTTACCGCCCGTATTTTTATCAAGATGTGTAGTAGTGCTCATTGGAGTCTTTTTCCCAGAGGCACTCTCCATTCCAAATCGCTTTAGCAACTCCACCGTATACTTCGTTTGGTGGATGAAGATTGCATCGTCCATTTGGCGAATTTGGAGACCTAAGAAATATGTGAGCTCACCCATGTGGCTCATCTCAAATTGTTCCTTCATCACATTAGAAAACTCTTCGCAAAGAGCAAAGTTAGTAGCACCGAAAATGATATCATCAACATATATTTGAACTAAAATTATATCATTATTCGAATGCTTAACAAAAAGTGTAGAATCGGCTTCTCCCATTTAAAATTCAAATCCAAAAGAAAATTCTTTAGGCGATCATACCAAGCTCGAGGAGTTTGTCTCAAACCGTAAAGTGCTTTCTTTAGTTTAAAAACATGATTTGGAAATTTTTCATTAATAAAGCCTGGAGGTTGAGAAACATAAACTTCATCAACGACATCTCCGTTTAAAAATTCACTTTTTACATCCATTTGAAATAGTTTGAAATTTTTATGGCATGCAAAAGACAATAATAATCTAATTGATTCTAATCTAGCTACCGGAGTGAAGGATTCTTCGAAATCGATACCTTCCTCTTGACGGTAGCCTTGAGCAACCAACCGAGCTTTGTTCCGGACGACGATTTGATTTTCGTCGGTTTTGTTCTTGAAGATCCACTTTGTCCCTATGACGGTGTGGTTCTTCGATGGCAATGGAACAAGCTCCCAACCCTCATTCCTCTCGAATTGAATGAGTTCCTCCTCCATGGCTAAGATCCAAGCACCGTCTTCGCACGCTTCATTAACATTCTTTGGCTCTATCGAGGAGGCAAAGGCACAATGAGCGAAGTAGTTCACTTGCGATCTCGTCTTGACACTATCATGGATATTGCCAATGACTTGCTCATGAGGATGGTCACGAACGGTATGAAGCCGTTTGGGAATACCTTGATCACTAGGAACATTCTCAACAACTTCATTAGTTGGGTTAGTCTCAATAGAATCAATAGAATCATTAGAGTTAGAATTACCAATTGAATCACATAAGACATCCATAGAGTCATCATCATTAGTAATTCTAGTTGGAACAAATCCTTCATTAAATGACACATGAAGTGATTCCTCGATCGTTGAGGTTCGTTTGTTGTATATTCGGTAGGCTTTGCTACGCGAAGAATATCCAACAAAAATTCCCTCATCGGATCTTGGATCGAATTTGTCCAAGCTACCATACGTGTTCTTAATAAAACATTTTGAACCAAAAACACGAAAATGTTTAACTTGAGGCAACCTACCAAACAACAATTCATAACAAGTTTGTTTAGTTCCGGGCCTCAAAAGTATTCTATTAAACACATAGCAAGCGGTATGTACCGTTTCCGCCCAAAATTGATGGCCAAGTTGGCTATCATCAAGCATAGTGCGAGCACACTCCACTAGCGTCCTATTCTTTCTCTCAACTACACCATTTTGAGGAGGTGCACGAGGGAAAGAGAAGGTGTGTGTAATACCAACTTCATCACAAAATGTCTCAAAAGACTCATTCTCAAATTCACCTCCATGATCACTACGAATAGTGACAATGGTGGTTCCTAAGAGATTTTGTACTTTCTTAACAAAAATTGTGAAGATTTCAAAAGCTTCATTTTTATTACACAATGAAAATACCCAAGTAAACCTAGAAAAGTCATCAACGATGACAAGCCCATATCTAGCATTACCTAATGAAGCAACTCTAGTTGGCCCAAATAAATCTAGATGTAATAGCTCTAGAGGCCGCTTAGAAGAAATGCTTTTCTTAGGTTTAAATGAAGATTTTGGAAGCTTGCCTCGTTGACACGAGTCACAAAAGCTTTTCTTTTAAAAGACTAGCTTAGGGAAGCCTCTAATAGAGTTTAACTTGGAAAGCTTAAAAAGTGTTCCAAAGTTCACATGACCAAAACGTCGATGCCATAAGTGTTGTTCACTTGTGTTGGCAATAAGACATTGTTCACGTGATCTTGGAAGATCTAGGATATATATATCCTTATGGCGTGTGCCGGAAAACAATAATTCATTATTATCTTTTCTTAAAATATGGCACATTCCTTTCGCAAAGTTAACTTTGTAACCTTTGTCACAAAGTTGACTTATTGAAATAAGATTGTGGTTTAATCCTATAACAAGGTAAACATCACATATAAGGGGTTTAGAAGGATTACCCACTTTTCCAACACCTATGATGGTTCCGCTCTCGTTGCCTCCAAAGACTACCCGGTTTCCATTTGCAATGGGAACCACTCCGGAGAGCAATTGAGCGTCACCCGTCATGTGTTTTGAACACCCGCTATCGAGTATCCAATTTCTCTTGGAGCAAAATTTAAATTTGTTACTCCGTTCCTTTTTCTTGAGTACCTATAGATATGAAATGTCGTATCATGGTACCCAAGGTCATTGGGTCCTAAAGATTAGACCTTTGGAAGCCAAGTCCAATTGGACTTAGACTTCCCCACATAATTTCTACTATGCACAACATCCGAAAAATAAGCATTCATGTAATCTTGTTTTTCATCCATGCTTGTGTCCTTTGGGCTCCAAATTGTGAATATTTTGGGAGCCCTCATCCTATTGGGTGCATGCATGCGACGTTGATTTCTACGTGATGCATGTTGTGGATAGGCATAAGGAACATGATGGAATGGTGCACGACGATAATTATTCATATGATGACGTGGGTGAACATATGCATGTGGGGAAACACGTGCGTGAGGGTGTCTCACATGGTGTGCACGTGTCTGTGAACGTGTAGCATAGAAATCATCATATGTGTGAGCCAGTGGAGTAGGACGTGTGTTCCTACGTGGCATGGTATTGGTGTACATGTAGGCATGCCCCTTCTTTGGAGGTCCACCCAAAGTGGGTTTCTTTCCGAAAGATGGTGTGGACGAGGTGGAAGCACCATTGGTAGATGAACTACCAATAGAGTGTTTGCTACCACTCGTCGAAGCACCGGAAGTTGGCCTAACAAAAGTAGTGGCCGACTTGGATGAATTTCCCATCGTATACCCCAAGCCAACATGGTGATTAGCCGGAGGTAAGACACTTAGGATATTATCCAAATGGCCCTTACCCTTATTGAATTCATTGATTTGGCCTAATGTGTTCTCATATTTCTCGGTGAGAGAACGCAAGGAAGTATCCAAAGTGGATACTTGCGATGTGAGCACATAAACACGAGATTTGAGACTTTCATTCTCAATACTCAAAGTCGAGTTTTGAGAAGTCAAATCCTCTATCTTATGTTCTTCCGGATCCTCAATGCTAACATGTTCAAGTTGAGTCTTGAGATTAACAATCTCATTCTTCAACTCTTCAACAACGGTGTCGTTGTTGGTGATGATAGTTTTAGGCGAGGTTTGGATGCTAGCTAAATCATCTTTTACTTTAGTATACGTATTTACTAATTTAGTATACTTAGACCACAATTGAGAATTAGCATTCCTAAGGTCATCCATTGTTACCTCATCACCTTCGTTGTCGCTATCATCAGAAGAGGAAGATCCTTGATCAAACTCCTCTCTTGCCATGAAGCACATGTGCGCTTGCTCCACTTGCTCATCGTCCGACTCTCCGCTTGATGAATCCTCGGAGTCGGTGAATGTTGCTCCGACAAGTCCCTTTTTGTACCCCTTTTTGTACTTCTTGGACTTATCGAATTTCGGCGCCTTCCACTTCTCCTTTTTCTTATTTAGAGGACACTCCGCTTTCATGTGTCCTGGCTTATTGCACTTGAAACACAAAGGAGAGGGGGCGTTAGAAGAACCAAATTTAGCTTTGTTCTTATAGTTACCTTTTCGGAAGAAACGGTTGAACTTCTTGGCCATGAATTCCATGGACTCCAAGTCCAACTCGTTTTCCGAGTCTTCATCATCGGTTGATGTGGAAGTTGATGAAGCGGCCTTGAAAGCAATAGCCTTCTTCTTTGGCTCGTCTTGCTTTAGATAGGACTTCATCTTGTCCTGCAACTTAAGCTTGCTATCCTTGCGAACCTCGTATGACATTAGAGTACCCATTAGTTGAACAACGGTATAGGTTTTCATGTCATTACCTTCCTCAATGGCGAAGGTCCGTTTCTCCCAACTAGAAGGAAGTCCATCGATGATCTTCGAGACTTTCTCCTTTTGGATGTAGTTTTTGCCGAGAGCCTCCAACTCGTTTGTGATGTCGACGAAGCGAGCGTAGTACTCCTTCATCTTCTCACTCTGTATCATATGAAACAACTCGTAATCTCTATTAACTACCACAAGTTTAGAGTCTCTTACCCTACTAGTCCCTTCATGTAATATGAGGAGAGAATTCCATATTTGATATGCACTCTTACATGTGCATATCTTTTTGAAATCCTCGGGTTCCAAGGCGCATTGCAAGGCGTTCATTGCCTTGGCATTGCTCACCTCCGCGGCGACCTCCGCGGGAGTCCACTTCTCAAAGTCTTCTTCGGTAGGCTCGACGTATTCCTTCATCGTGGCCCTCCATAGAGATGCACTCCGGAGGAAAGTTTCCATCCGGCATTTCCAGTACCCGTAGTTGGTACCATTGAAGAATGGAGGCCTCGTCGAGGAATTTCCTTCTATCACCGAAGACGCTCCTTCACGGTTCCTGAAGGTGCTATAGTCGGAAGGTGGACGAACGGTCTTGTTGTCGTTGGCAGACATAGCGTAGACTTGGCTCTGATATCAAATGTAATGCCCTGAAAGCTACTGCACAAGTACTAGAGGGGGGTGAATAGTACTTTAAAATAACAAGGAGTATAATTCCTAATTATCGTGCAAACTACTACCAACAAATGCGGAAGCTAAAATAGACAACAACAAATAATCAAAGCAAACAATTGATATTACTGGGTTCGGATCCACCCAAGTCTCCCCGACTTGTTCCCGGTGATCCTACGTCCCAACCACCCGGATCCCCTCCGGATACTTAGGTTAGAAACCCTAACCCAAGATTTTCACTATGAATATCTTGTGAAAAACCTTCACAAGATCAAATCATACAATCAATAGAAATAGTGAATCCCACAACCCGGGATCACAACCTTCTCTCACAACCGAGAGAATCAATATCAATAAAAGAGTTTATATGAAATAAACAACAACTTACCACAAACCCTATACCTTGAGTATTCTTACCGAATTAGGGCAAGGAGGGATTTGAGGAAGGAGAAGTCACCAAGACCTAGCACCACGAATATGAGCAGCAATGGGTGCCTAGGAATGAGTAGGAGACTTGATTCAAGCAATAGCTTGGATGGCTCAACAAGAACAAAGTTCTCTCAAGATGGATTCTAGATCTCAAATGAGGGAGAGAATGATTTCTTGTGTGGAAGAGAGCTTTGGAAATGAGTTTTAATCTCTAACTCTTTCAATCTGAATAAGTCTCTTAATGGCAGCTCTAATCTCGAGAGAAATGACCAAGCTTCGTATTTATAGGGTCACATAAAAACGAGCTAGGTCAAATCCCAACGGATAGAAATCTGAATCAATTAGTCGGTCAAAGAACAACCACTGACCGACTAGTTCATAAACTAGTCGGTCGGTGAAACAACATGAACCAACTAAGAGATGAACAGTGAACAGATGAAGTTTCAGACCTAAAGAACTAGTCGGTCGGTCAGTTAACTTAGACCGACTAAGAGTCAAAAACTATTAGTCTGAATACAAATTGATTTAGTCGGTCCAAGAACAAATGTTGACCGACTAGATTATCAACTAGTCGGTCACCAAACGTTATTAGACCGACTAACGATAAACAGTAGCTCAGGAGAAAATTGGCATGAACAGTAAAGCTCAACTAGTCGGTCAAAGAAGCATCACTGACCGACTAGTTCACAAACTAGTCGGTCGGTGAATCAACGTAGACCGATTAACTGTAAACAGTACTGAGCAAGAAAAGACTAACTGAAACTAGTCGGTCCAAGAAGCTTTGCCGACCGACTAGATCACCATCTAGTCGGTCAGTTCTTCTTCTTGAACCAACTAACATGCACAAGAAGTCCGAATCGAAGCGCGATGCTTCGGGAAAGTTAGAATGGACTTCTACTAAGATCCTAGAGCTAAGATAGGAGCGATATGAAGATATAAATCGTAAGACCTACTCAAGGCTTAACATTCTACGATAGAAGCTTAAAGACTATAAATTAAACTTGACGATACCGTCTTCAATAGCTTCAATCGAATCTTCAAGACTTCTAAAATTGTCCAAAAGCTTCAACGAAGCTTTAGGAATATGAATATGTGCTTTGAGAAGTCTTAAGACGTCGTTTTAGATGTTCACGTGAATTTGGCGACGATCTCCATAACTGCGCTCACAAAGTGTTAGTTCACGATTTATTTATGTTTGCTCATCATCCAAAACCAAATCCGGGGAGTCCAATACTCAACACGTATCTGCCAAATGCAGAAGCAACAGCAAGGGGATCCTGTAGCTAACTTGACCGAGCAGGCTCCTCTACTCACCGAGTAGCCGACGCGACCAGCCTAGTTTGTGGGCCCAAGTGCTCATATTTTCTGATATTTTTTGGATCTTCCCCCATGTATTTAAGGACTTTTTAGCATTATTTTCAGAGAGGAACTTTAGAGAAATGCGTAGTTTAGTTTTAATTAGGTTTTTGGAGAACTTGTGCCGTTGCTATTTTGTATGAAGCAAAGCTTGGATTTTTACCATTGTTTCGCGCAAGGAATCTTGTCTTCTTAATTAACTTTGGATTATTATTGCTTCTCGATGCATTGGTAATGATTCTCTACAATTTTTATTTCTTTTTGATGTTTTCCATTGCCATGATGAATTCTATTGCATCTATTGAATATTTTGTTGTTATTTCTATGATGCGTGAGTAGTTCCACCTAGGGCTAATGGATTAGCCCATGGATTTTAGGATTGAGATGCAAAGTTAGGATTTTTGGGTTGTGTTAGAATAAATTGGAAGTATTTTGGTTGATCTTGCAAAGTTTGTAGGATAACTCGTACTGAGATCGTGCACACGGTCGGTGGAATCGATTGGCTTAAGGAGTATCCTATAGGCTTAATTAGGGAGTTAGTGGATTCAATTGGGACACGTGACCATGCCCGGCTCATGTCTTAATGGGATCCACCGACGAACTATATTACTAATTGACGGTTACCGCCATTGCATCAATAAGAGCCACCAAAATACATCGAAGCTCTAACCCACGAGAGTGGCGTGAGCTAAGATCATTTCATCCACGAGAGTGGCATGAATATTGGGATTCTTAATGCACGTGTCGTGTGTGCCTATGAGTTAATGCGATACGTTAGATTCATGATGCTTAGAACTATGAATTCCATATCTTGGATGCGACAATCCCTATAAAACCAATACAACGTAAGAGACCTAACCAAGCATCGACGTCCGACGATCCTAGTGGTGAGTCCTAAAGCCCTAGTCTTTATTAATTTTTCACAATCCAAACAAACAACCTCTCGAAACTGACTGCTACCTATATTCTGAGATTTAAAAATAACCCAAGACAATAACATTCATACCTTCCCTGTGTGATCGATATCTTTTATACTATTACTTGACACCGTACGCTTGCATAAAGTGCCGGGGATTCACATTTAGGATACATTTAGCACTTGGTGTTCGTGCCATTGCTAGGTGAGTTCTAGGTGTTAGTTCACGGGCGATCAATATGCTAGGTGCATTAGTTAACCCAAAAGGCATAACTAACCATTCACACAATCCATGTTTAGTCTTAAATGCCGTTTTCCATTGATCTCCTGCTTTCATTCTTATTTGATGATAACCACTTTTTAAATCAATTTTAAAGAAGATAGTTGAACTAGATAATTCTTCGAGCATATCATCTAACCTAGTAATAGGTTGACAATATCTTACCGTGATGTCGTTAATTGCTCTACAATCAACACACATTCTCCACGTACCATCTTTCTTGGGTACAAGCAATATCGGAACTACACAAGTACTGAGGCTCTCTCACACTTATTCCTTGCTCATCAACTCTTGAACTTACCTTTGAATCTCCTTAGTATCTTCAGGATTAGTGAGATATGCTGGACGATTAGGTAAAGATGCTCCAGGAATAAGATCAATTTGATGCTCTATGCCTCTAATTGGTGGCAATCTTGATGGTATCTTATCAGTAAAGACATCTTCATATTCCTATAAAGAGACAAAACAACACAAGGCAAAGCAGAGGATAAGTCGTTAGTATTCAACATAGCCTCTTTATACACAAGTTTTATGAGGTTCTGTTGAGAAAACAAAGCTTGCTTAATCTCACTTCTTTTTGCCACTAAGAAACTCGTCTCTCCTTCTTCTCTTTTTTCTCCTTTTCTTTTTAAATTTTCTCCCACATTACTCTCTTTTTCTTCACACAACTCTCTCATCTTTTTCTCACTCTCATTTTTACTCTCTTCTTCTCTTTTCTTTTCTCTTTTTATTTGATCTTCCAGTATTTGTTTTGGGGATAATGGAAGGAGAGTTATTGGTTCCCCTTGTAGTACAAAAGAATAATGGTTTAAGTACCAGTCATGTGTTACACGACAATCAAACTGCTACGGTCTGCCCAACAAGAGATGACATGCTTTCGTGGGAACATCATCACAGATTATTTCATCTCTATATTTACCAATAGAAAATAGAATTGTGACTTGTTTTGCTACCTTCAAATCTCCACATTCATTGAGCCATTGGATCTTGTAGGGTTGTTGATGCTTGAAGGTTGGAAGACTCAACTTCTCAACTAATTCAGCACTTGCAACATTACTGCAACTTCCTCCATCGATGATTACACTGCATACTTTTCTTTGGACTAGGCAGCATGTGTGGAACAAGTTCTCTCTTTGGTTGTTCTCTTCTTCCTTCATTTGAATGCTAAGTGCTCTTCTAGTCACAAGAAATTCTCCTTCGGCAGCAATTTCGTTGTCATCATCTTCAAGCAGCATCTCCTCTTCTTCATCAGATTCTTCTTCTTCAGTCTCCCAGTCACCATGGTTATTGATGATCATGGTGCGCTTGTTAGGGCACTCGCTAGAAATGTGTCCTTTCCCTAGGCATTTGAAGCATCTTATGTCACGGCTTCTTGAAGAATTTGCTTCAGTTTGCGTCTTCTTTAGAATATCAGTTATCTTCTCAACTTTCTTCGAAGTATTCTCATTCGAACTAGAGGGAGTATCTCCCTTTGAATTAGCCTTCCAAGGGCTAAAAGGACTAAAACCCTTCCTTGCAGCATTTCTCCTCTTTAGTTGTTGTTCTACCTTGATGGCTTGGTGGACCATCTCTTGAAACTCTACATAGTGGTACATCTTCACAGCATCAACAATATCATGATTAAGGCCAAGTAAGAAACGAGCCATTGTTGCTTCTTTGTCCTTCACCACATTTGCTCAAATCATGGCAATCTCCATCTCTTTGTGATACTCATCTATACTCTTAGAGCTTTGATTGAATCATTGCAGTTTGTGATGAAGTTTCCTATGGTAATAAGATGGAATAAACCTCCTTCTCATGGTTGATTTCATTTCTGCCCAAGTACTAATGAGACGTTCTCCATATCGTTTTTTTCCTTTTACACCTGATCCCACCAAATAAGAGCATAATCAGTAAACTCAAGAGCTGCAAGTTTCACCTTGTTACCTTCAGAATAGTCATGGCATGAGAAAATTGGCTCAACACGCATTTCCGACTCTAAATAAGCATCATGATCATTTTTGCCTTGAAACGAATAAACTTTGACTGTAATTCCACCAATGTTGTCTCCTCGGTTTCTATACCTCCTTTGTTCATCACGATAAAATCTCCTTCTTCTTGGCTGGTGATCTTCAAATTCAGCCCCATCAACTTGGATCTCTGTATCTCCATGAGGTTGTTCTTGATTGTTTGGAGGATTTTGTTGTGTAGAAGCTTGATTCTCCATTTGATCAATTGTTCATGGATTCGTTCTAGCTTTCTTTCAAACAATTTATCAAGATGGCTCACCAATGTTTGCATTTGAAAAGGTGTTTCTCCGTGTTGTGTAGTATCTTCTGAATTTTCAACCATGAAAGTGAAAGAGAAAAAATATTGTTTGATCTCACCAAAATCTCTCACACAATGTTTACACTCCACTCTTGATAATCTCATAACTCATAATTCCCTCAAAATCTGTCCTTAGCTCGTATGCAACCAAAATCCTTGTTGAGTACCAATTAATTACTTCAACCAAGTATGTAGTGGCGGTTGGTCAAATGATGAAAAATGGATGGGTTAAGGCCTGAAGTAGGATTAGGTCTAGAGTAGGGAATTCAATGAAAAGAAAGAAATTCCTTAGTAGTGCAAGACCAAATGTAAGAACTAAATTGAGCACCACAGTTTTTTTCTTTTTCGTTTTTTGCCAAGTTTTACCTTTTTGATTTTTTTTTTGCTTTTGCTTTTTTTGCTTTTGCTTTTTTTTTGCTTTTACTTGTACAAAACAAAAAACAGACAAATGCTCTCAAAAGCAGGAAGATAAAACAAAATTTTTTCATTTTCATTTTTGCCAAGTTTTCCTTTTTTTCCTTTTTTTTCTTTTGCTTTTTTTGCTTTTACTTGTACAAAACAAAAAATAGACAAATGCTCTCAAAAGCATAAAGATAAAACAAAATTCTTGCACACTAAAGAAATAAGCTAGGTGATGTGGAATGGTTATGTGGTTTTGGAAAGTTTCTTAACAAAGGAAAGGAAAGTATTTGATAGAGATTTTTTTGGAGCAATAAAAATGATAGAAAGAAACACCTACCGTGTCAACCTGGTACTCTGATACCAAATGATGTGAAACCAGGGTGGTGGCCCGATCTTCACGACGTAGGATGATCAAGAAACTTGAAACAAACTTAGAAGAAGGAAATGAGTGCCAAACTCTAGACTTAGAGAAAGGACATAGGGAGTGATAAGCTCTGGGTAATGGTGGTTCACTGACCTGACAAATGCAAATAGCCAACCAACGTTATAAGGAACGCAACCTACTACCTTGACCACTTGCCCAATCATGAACACGAGTTTAACCAATCCACACAGCAACGCACTTGGGTTGAAGCACGAATTGGGGGCTTTTGCGAATTTGGATCACCAATCTTAAGGAAGATTGACAAGGCAAGGTTCCACAAGAGCTAAAGGAGATAGAAATCTCACACATTATAAGAAAACACTCAAATTCTGGATTAATAATCTGGTTGATGCTTGTTACAAAGGATTGCATGCTCTAATTATAGGCAGAGCTTGGAAACTAAAAAGACACTTTACAAGACACTAATTAAAGACCACTACTGGCTTTTGGTAGCCCATTAGTTACCATAATGACCTAGGATAAGTAAATAACATAAATGTCATCTAAGGAAAACAAAAAGACAACCTGAAAATTTATGCCTAATGGCATGCATGAAATTACAATTATAATTCATATAATTATGCTTCTTAACTCTTGATTTCTCCCATAAATTCAGATTTAATGGTGGTTGAACTTGACTCTTGATCTCCCCCATGCATGCATTTAGATTTATGGTTGTTGAACTTGACTTTTGATCTCCCCCATGCATGCATTCAGATTTATGGTCATATTCTTCTTGGGCTTGGATTAGCAAGACTAAGGCCTCATTATGAGCACAACTTTCTTGGGCCAGCAATGCTTCTACTTGGGCTCCAATTGCATCTTGCATTCTTTTTAGCCTTCCTCTTGTCATTGGGCCTTCAATTAGAATTAAATCCTCATTTTGTAAGTTGATGGGCTGGTCTATGGCTTTTCAAATAGAAGCTCTCATGTGACAGTTCTTACGACATAGTCCTTAGGACCAGAGACGTGCTAAAGGTCTTTAAATGAGGAAAGCTATATTTTGGCTTTTACCGAACATCAGCATCATGCCCGATACATTGGTACTCACTAGGTATAGTCCAAAGCATGCGATGGGAATGATCATCTAGACAAGATTCATCTCCTTCAGTATGGGACGTTAGTGTGTTAGGGAGTCAATGGATACATAGTAAATCATTGGCCATTATTGAAAGGATGAACGTGTTAGGAATAATAAATGGCATCCAACCGCTAACTATAGGATCACATATGACTTAACACTTTATGGTTTAGAGGGTTTGACAGGTTTCGGACCCTAGACACCTTAGCAATATAATTTTGACAAATGAACCAGATTGCACGATAGCTGTCACTATCTGGTCCAGATTTGGTCGGAGGAGATTACAGCCTTACACCAACCAGATAATGACTATAATAATGATTTTCAAATGGGGGTCAACACACACAGTTAGTGCCATAATTGTACATGTGACATGATATGATCGTGTCACTACTATAGTAAGAATTAAGCTATTAGAGTCTCACACAGATGATGGCTCCTCATGTAAAGCGAATGAAGAAACTTTATGTATATATAATATACAAGGGATCAATCACAAAAGTTATGATCAACATATTCGAGAGGATATAACGCGTCCCAAATAGTTGCGAGTGCGTAAGAGAAATGATCGTAAAGAGTTATGAATATTTTTGGATCCTAAGATGGCTAGTAAAAACACTATCGAGGAGTGAATAATATTTATGGAAGCTATTTTATCCTCTAATAATTTCTACCTATGATTTTAATTAGAGTTACCTAATTAAAACTTAATCAACAATATCTTGCAAATAAAGAAATTAATAAGAAACGAGGAAGCTAATTACTTGCAAGAATATAAACAACAAGCTCAGAGAGGGAAACAATTGCTAACAAATAGAATTTACGCTGGTTCAGGCACACTTGTTCTACATCCAACCACACTGCCTCTAATGGAAAAATCCACTAACATGTTCTGAATGAAACAAAGATTACAACATGTTCTTTACACCACACATCAGTGAAAGACAAACACCTCAAACAAGCTTGAATCAAACACCTTTCCTTAAGAGAGAAAAACACCTCACACTTAAGTGAGAAATACTTACAACGCTCTTTTTACTCATAGCCAAATATTAAAGCTCTTATGTAGATAAAGTGTGGCTATAGTGTTGATCTCCAATTGATGTTGAAAAGGAAAACTCTAAGAGATCAAAATTTGGCCATGAAAGATATATAAAACTTTCAAAGCAAGGCCAAGAAGAGTGTTTTCTTTTGAAAGATTTTAAGCTCAAAAACTATTTTTTACTTGAAAATATTGATCATTAAAATCATGTTTAAATGCTTGAACAACCCTCTATTTATAGGGCTTCAATTGGGTGAAAACATTTGACCAAAAAGCCCCTCTAACTGTCAAAAATAACTAGTAAAAATCCTCCCGTTAGAGCCCAACGACTAGTTATTAGTCGACTATACTTCATGTAATGTTGACAAGTCAAGAACTAATCGACTAGTCAAGAACTAGTCAACTAGTCCATACACTATAGTCAACTAGGTCAATTCAGTTCAGAAGCTGTTAGAGCTCTCTATAAAATATAGTCGACTATAGTTCATAGCTAATCGATTAGCGCATTGCTTCTAGTCGAATTGTCCATTAACATCAATTGAATAGTTTCTGATACTTAGCTAGCCATTGCTCCAGAATATACCAAGTCAACTAGCTATCGGTTCAAGTCGAGTAGGTATTGGTTCTAGTCAACTATAAAAACATATTTTTTGACCTTTAAACTTAGGAAATAATTTTTAAAGGGGGGTTTCCCATATTCATCCCTAAAATCTTGCATATTTTGATATTTGTCCCTTAATTCTTTGCATTTTGAGTTTAATCCCCCAAATCTTAAGCCGTTAACCTAAATAGTCCACGCGTCCTATATTCTGTTAAATAGTTAGATTAAATAACAATAAATTAACAATTAGTGTTAATTAACTAAGAATTAAGCACGAATGGGGAGGGATGCAGGGGAGGCGAGGAGGAGGGGAGGTGGTAGTGGGAGGGGGAGGTCGTGGGAGAGGAGGGGCGGAGATTAGGAGGGGGTGGGGCGGGGGCGGGGTGGCTCCTCCCCATTTTCCCCCCACATCCCCGCCACCGCTTTCCCCCTTATCCCCCCTCCTACCCACCGCTGATCTCCCCCCTCTTCCCCGCCGCCGCCGACCTCCCCCTCCCCTTCTCCCTGTCGCTGAACTCCCCTCCTTATCCCCCTCCTACCCGCCGTCGATCTCCCCCTCCTCCTCGTCCCCCTCCTACCTGTCGCCGATTTCACCCCTCCTCCTCCTCCACACCGCCGATCTCCCCCCTCATTCCCCTCCTCCCCACCATTGATCCCCCTCCTCCTCCCCCTCATCGCCCCTCCTCCATGCTGTCGATCTCCCATCCTCTCCTCCTCCCCCTCATCCTCCTCCTCCCTACAGCCGATCCCCCCTCCCCCTCCTCCACACCTTCGATCTCCCCCGATCTCCCCCTCCTCCTATCCACCGATCTCCCCTCCTCCTCCCCCTCCTCCCCATTCATCCCCCTCATGCCCTCTCCTCCCCGTCGCTACCCCTCCTCCTCCCCCTCATCACTATCACTGCCACCATGAACAGGCTGGACACGTCAACACTAACGGAGTTTTTCAACAGAAAATTACAGTGGGGGATTATTTTGGTTATAGTTAATGATTTGATGGATTAAACTCAAAATATGAAAAATTAAGGAACAGATATCAAAATATGTAAGATTTAAGTTATGAATATGGGAAAAACCCTTTCTAAAAATATTTTAAAAAATTTTTACTGTGTTCCTAATTGTGTGTGAGCTTCAACAAAGACTTTCACATACTACCAAGACAAAAATTAAGATATATCACTTTACCTATAGACTTTGAAGCTCGTTGATGCAAACTTGAAGGTCATGTACTTGTCTTGGTTGCTTTGAACTCCATAGTCTTTGTTGACTCCGCACATCATTGATTTTCATCGTACAACATTCCTACACTCATGAAATCATTAGTACCTAATATGTTTGCTCATCATCAAAACAATCATGGGGTGACTCAATATTCAACATTCTCCTCCTTTTTGACGATGACAAACATAATGCATATAAAATATGAAAAACATGAAAATCAATGCAATATGAATGTCTGTATGTGACAATGCAATATGAATCAATCAATTCTCCTCATTTGTCATGTAATTTAAACTCTCCCCCTTTACATATTTATATAACTTATCTCTCCCCCTTGTCACTATAAAAAAGAATGGGGATATACAAAATATGAGTCTAAATATCATGTTTGTGTGACTCAATAATCATAAATCTTTCTCCCTTCGGTAACATATCTCTCCCCCTTGTTCATTGAAATTATTAATCTCTCTCCCATAGATTGAGTATATGATATCATGTGTTATAATCTAGAATGATACTATAGTGATGATTCAAAAATTACTTACAATTTTTTAAGAAAGCTCCCCCTGAAAGTATGCACACAGAAAATTTAGCTAATCTCCCCCTCAATTCAAGCATATACTTGAAGTGAGACTTGGGGGGTAAGCTTCAAATCCCATTATGTATGTATACCTAAAAATAAGCAAATAATCTGGGTATCCTTTTTCTTTTAGGTCCATGTGATTAGACTTAATAGTACTAAAGTAATACTAATGATACCATAATGAAAAAAAATTATCTTATAAATATTTAAACTTATCAAAATATTTTATTTAATGTTTCATTATCCTTTTTACACAGGATACCACTTAAGTTAGACATTTGAGTTTGCGGTATCATATTGGTTCCAAAAGATTTTGTTATTCAACAGGAAACCAAACCCATTTGGGTTTAAACTTCTCATCATTAACATATTTATAGATTTTATTACAATGAATATTTAACATGAAATTAGTTCCATAATTATCTTTCATTTTAATTGTTCCTATTTTAGGTATCAAAATTTTAATATATTCATTTTCTTAAGAATAGTTTATACTTTTAATGTTTGGGTTTTTGCTTGTAGATGGTATAGCAAAATTAGTATATAAATAAGCATGTTTATGTTTTGGCTTATGATTAATATTTTGACTAGTCTTATTAAACCCTAAACCTAATATATTATTTGTTGGTTTTTGTGGATTTATTAAATCCTTTAGTTTTTCTTTACCACTATTAAACTTTAGAATTCCTATATAAGTCTTCATATTTAGTTTTACTAGTCGTTAAAAATTTCTCTAATTAATTTAACCTAACATTAAATTTTTGCAATCAGTATTAAGTGTTTTGTTCTCATCTATTAGTTCATTTATTCTTACTAACCAATTTTACAATTTCATTTTTTAATTTTGGTTCTCTTATTTTATGTTTTCAATCTCGAAATTATTAGAAGAACTATCAATATCAGCATTACAATTTCTATTGGTCTTTTTAAATTTTAGATGTTCTCTTAACAAGCTCTCATATTTATCATATAATCTAACAAAAGCTTTATCTTCATCATTAGAATCAAAATCTTGTTTAGAGATTACTTCATCGTCCGTGATGCCCATGAAGCACATGTATGTCCTCTCATTTGCTTCTTTTCTTCTTCTTTATTTAATACATCATCACCATCATCTGATGTTTCATTGGGATCTTGATCCCAAGCCGCCAAAGCTTTATTCTTAGGCTTCTTCCACTTTGGCATCTCTTTTGCCTTTTCCTTGCCATTAACTATTGGGCAATCCTTCAAGTAGTATCATGGCTTGTTGCACTTAAAACAAATAAGTGAATTGTTAGATAATCTTTGCTTATTTGATTTAAACTGACCTCGCAGATATTTCTTGAATTCTCTTGTTATGAGAGCAATTTAGTCATTTTTCTTCATCTCCTGCACATTCCTTTTCCATGGTGGCCTTGAAAGCAATATATTTCTTCTTTGATTGCTCCTTGTCCTTACTCTCATTGATCTGGAGCTCATTGGCCATAAGTTGCTGATAAGAACCTTCATTGTGAGTTTGGAAAGGTCATGAGCTTCTTCAATGGACGTGCGAGAGACCAAAGAATCTTACAAATTTGATTCTTTTGAAAATATATCTTACCTTAGCCAGTAAGAGTGTTGATAATCTCCATGAAGCGGGTGTGCATCTCTGTAATAGTTTTCCCTTCATTCATCATGAAAAACTCGCATTTCAGCGAATAAAGAGAAATATTAGTATCTTTAACCATATTGTTATCTTCATGTGTTACTGCAAGGGAGTGCCAAATTTGAGGTGGCGTTGATGATGTGCACACGCAGTTATACTCTGTGTTATCTAGTGCACAAAACAATGAATTCATGGCTTTGGAATCCAAAGTCCCTTGTGCTTTCTCAATTTTGCTCCACTCTGAAATCGGCTTTGTTGGCTTCTTATAGGGAGGCTCTACCATACTCCACCGATCAATATCAATCGATTGGAGGAAGAGCATCATCCTTGTCTTCCACGCACCATAGTTGCAGCCAGTGTGCATAGGCAACCCGGTGATAAATTGTCCCTCTAGAAATTGATTTGTTGATGTCATCTTCTAGCCTTCTTTGATACCATGTGTTGGATCCTGAGGCGACAAGTAGAAACACTAGAGATTGGTAAATAGTGTTTACGAAAAATATAAAATCCTCAAGTAATTTCTACCTAAGATTTTAATTAAAGTTACCTAATTAAAACATAATCAACCATATCTAAGATTTTAACTAAAGTTACCTAATTAAAACTTAATCAACAATATCTTGCAAATAAAGAAATGAATAAGAGTTGCTGAAGCTAAGTTACTTACAAGAATATAAATAATAAGCTCGGAGAGAGTGACAATCACAAACAAATAGAATTTAGCCTAGTTCATGCACATTTGCCTTACATCCAGCCACACTTTGTCTTATGGAAAAATCCACTAACATGTTCCAAATGGAACAAAGATTACAACACATCATTTACACCACACCTCGGGAAAGGACAAACACCTCGAACAAGCTTGATTCAAACACCTCTCCTAAGAGAGAAAACCTCACATTTAAGTGAGAACTACTTACAAAACTCTTTTTACATATAGCCAAATGTTGAAGCTCTTGTGTAGATGAAGTGTGGCTATAGTGTTGATCTCCAAATGATGTTGAAAATGAAACTTCTGGCAATCAAAATTTGGACAAGAAAGATGTAGAAAACTCTTCGATGAAAGGCCAAGAATATTCTTTACTAGAAAATATTGATCATTAAAATCATGGGACACCCCTCTATTTATATGGCTTCAATTGGGTGAAACAGTTGACCAAAAAGCCCCTCCAATGGTCATAAAATGGCTAGTAAAAATCCTCCCATTAAAGACCAACGGTTAGTTACTATTGACTAGAGTGCATGTACTAGTCAAGATCTAGTCGACTGGTCCATACACTCTAGTCGACTGCCATTTCAATTCAAAAGCTGTTTGAGCTCTCTGTAAAATCTAGTCGACTATAGTTCATTAGCTAGTCGACTAGAGCTTTGCTTCTAATTGACAAGTCCATTAGCATTGGTCGACTAGTTTCTGACACTTTGCTAGCCATTGCTCCAGACTTTACCAAGTTGACTAGGTATCGGTTCTAGTCGACTAGTCAACTATAAAAACATAATTTTTTTTACCTTTAAAATTAGGAAATAATCTTTGAAAATATTTTAAAACATTTTTACTGTGTTCCTAAGTGTGTGCGTGCTTTAACATAGACTTTAACATACTTCCAAGACAAAAAACAAGATACATCACTTTGCATATATACTTTGAAGCTCTTTGATGCAAACTTGAAGTTCATCCACTTGTCTTGATTGCTTTGAATTACATAGCCTTTGTTGACTCCACACATCATTGATTTTCATCATATAACATACATATACTCAAAAAATCATTAGTACCTAATATATTTGCTCATCATCAAAACAATCTTGGAATGTATTCAACAAATATTTCAGATGGAGAAGAAATGCAAACAGTTTTCTGCATTTGATTAGTCGACTGATGAAAGATCATTAGTCGACTAATCTAACTCAAGATGCGTGAACTATTTCTGTCGGCCATTAGTCGACTAGCAGGGTTTTGCTAGTCGACTAACAGCTGATAGTTTAGATTAAGGTTTACGTTTTGGTGCAGGATTTGATTCAAATGTTAGATCTAATCCGAACCAAATTTCTAGAGTTTGACTCTAACAAACACACATTCTTTTAGGATAAGATTGGGAATCGAATCTAGTTTTCTAATTAGATTAGAAAACCGAATGAACAAGCCTTCTTCATAATAGCATGTTTAGGTATAGAGCTGGGATCCAACTCGAATTCCAAATACTGTTCAGATTTGGATGACCCCTATCACTATATAAAAGGATCCTCTCATCCCCTCTTAACACAACACAATGCACACCAAGAGATCCCAGCTAGATAGATCAAAAGATTAAGCATCATATATCTCTTGTGCGGAGAAATTCAAACGTCTTTGATGAAGAATCTCTCGCCCTAAAAATAAAGTTTTTCTTCTTCTCTCTCACCCTAACAAAGCTTGAGAGCCCGTTCGAGTTCTAGGAGAGCTCTTGAATCGTGAAAGGGTACATTATCAACGTGAATCTTCTAAAGCGCTAGTTCGTGAACGAGCTTAGTGTCTTCGCCGAAAGAGTTTTGGATCCACGGGTATCGCTAAATTATATCCGTGTAAAGGTACGTCTTTTATCTTAGCATTAATCTCTAGTGTTGCAAATTGTTCTTGGCTTGTAAGTTGCTAGATATAAATATTTTGATCTTTTAAGTCTTCCACTGTTTTCTAATTGTTTAGAAAATCTAGCATAATTTCTTACATTATATGCATGGAGACGTCCATCTTTCTGCCTATTATTCAGAGTTGAAATGAACAATCGATAGGTTGTAAAGAGTTAATAAAATTCAGAAGACATGATAAGAACCATTGATGGCAAATGCTTGACCAAAGAGCATCTACCCAGATGTCGCTAGAATATTAATATTTTGGGCAACATGTGTCGAATAAAATTATTATAGTCTCCCGGTGTTAGATGGTGCTACCTAGAGGAATTAGGGGTTGGACAGGTCTTCGGTCTTCGGGTTAGGCTTCAGTATAGACTGACTGGTCACCCTTTGTCTCGTCCGAAATCTATCCGGGCTAATCTTTCGGACTCGGGCCAATCCGATACCCATTTGAGGTGGGCATACAGCCGAGCTTGTCGGGACGGCCCAATTGGATCAGGCTGGCCCAGCCCATTCTCCTTTCTTAATTTGATAGTGTGAGGATTTTCCTTCTTCTTTGATCTGCAAAAGTTTGAGTTCAGTAACCTGGCAAATTTCTAAATTAATAATCTTGTCAAATTACACTCCATATGAACTCCTATAATCCATGGTTGGGATCCTTTCCTCCAGAACCGTTGACCGTTGACAATGATTAGCAGGGCATCCCTTGCATCTGTTCCCTGCCATAGAATTCTCATCTGTATCAGCAAACAAATTAAGAAACTTTAGAAACACACAAGTTCTAACCTGGCCGATCCATCAGCTAGATTCAATCTGAACCGCTTCACACAACCCACATCTCTTCATCCAATCTGGGCACTGCAACATCTTTCATCACAACCCACGCATGCTCCGCTCCAACACTTGCCCCGGCTTGAGCAAAGAGCTCCACCACTGCCGGGAGCTTACTGTAGTATCTCCTAAGCTCATTAGTGAGTGGTCCACCACTGTGCTGATCCGGCGCATGCCATACATACACGGGAGGCACCAAGTCATCAATCGTGGCCTCCTGCCAAGCATGCTGCCCATGCCGCATCTGATGCTTGTGAGCCTGGCAAATCCTCACACGGTGCCCCTTCGGCCCAACCTGGACCTCAGGGCAGAACCCACAAGTTTGGACTGCATATTTCTGCATGAGCTTCAAGGCACCCGACCGCATCCTCTCCCACGCTTTCATACCCAATTTAGCTATGTCTAGTACAGAAAAGAGTTGGCATGTGAGATACACTAACAGACTTGTATGGCCTAACAAGATCAATCACGAATAAATCGATAATTCGCTGAGCCTATGAAGGTGATGAGCTAAATGTTAAGATGTACTTGCACAACGAAAAAGAACAAAGACGAAAGTACTCTTTGCTTTATTAATCAACTGTAATTTTGAGTGTGTATCAACTTCATCCAATTCAAATGAGTCAAATAGAAAAAATCGCATATGTTAGAGAAATAAAAATTGGTATGTATGACATTCTTAAGCAAGAAGACATAAGCCAAATGTAAAATAAAGCTTCATGGTTTCATGAACCTTAGGCTCAGTCATGGTCTATTAATAACCTGAAATCAGTCCATTAGATGAAATTGTACAAGCTTCTTATTGATCAGCTTCAACAGATATTAACTCACAATGATACAGGGGACGGCAGAAACAGATATAATGGATGATTAGTTCCAGTACAGATGACAATAAATTTCTTTGTTCCCATATCTTGGGCCTTAAAATGGATGTGTTTCAGATATTGAAGCAAAGTCTAACCATGACTCCCCGAAAGTATACTAACTAGATTTTTGAAACTGTGGGAAAAAAAAATTATTTTACTCTAATGCCTCCTAAGTTTAGAATGTACATAGATGCCAACATGAGTTAGCTTCTAAACTCTCCAACAAATTACTTGCTGTTGAAAAGCTGATCAACACGATTGTTTTATACAATTAAGAAATGCGAAAAGGAGCATTGTAGTTCTACAGTGCTGTTGGAAATGGCACCTTATATGGCATATATATCACACGTGCCATTTGCCCACGTAGCACTGTACAATAGTGATGTCTAGGATACTTATACCGTTATACGTACCAAAAATTATTGTAACCACCCATATGTAGGGTTCGATGTGTGTGTTCCACGGCATCAGGCACTAACAAATGTGTACACCTTCATTTACCTTGTGCAGAATTATGTATATTACGGCCTATTTGGGCAGAAACTGTTATCTTATTTATCAAATTTCATATATAAGTCATACGGTTCTATCCTGAAGTCACACCCATCATGGGAGGTTACACTTCTTGTACACTCCTCGGGCACATATCGTATCGGACAGTTCTCAAATGTATACTCACGTTTATAATATATTTTGGAAGTTAGGACACTTCTTGGACATATGTTCAATTTTTATGTATTTCTTTGCTCACATTTACATGTCTGAGACATTTATTTATATCATCTATTTATCAAAGACTATTCTTTAGCGGAAAAGATCTAACAAAAGATTGACTTATATAAATCCATGATCGTTTATAAATGCTCCGATATAATGAGAATAACTACAAGGAAAGTTGAACATCAAAGGTATATTCCTTTAGCAAAATCATAAGATGTACGAAAAGGTTAAATCTTTAGCAACATGTAAATATTATATGGAATGTGTGTTAGTAAATTATTAGAATGCGCATCTGGACTTTTGGATGCACAAGCATGTCCATGCATGTTATGTACACATGTGCTCTCTTTAGTTACACACAAGTACAGAAGAATGTGACTTAAGGTGTCGTCTCACCTAACTTTCATGAGGGAAGCCATACCTATTGAATAGATCAATTTTTAGTGATCCAAGCCATTCGTCCTGATATCCTCCCTTTAAAATTTAAATTAGAAGAACTCATATAATTCGGAGGTCTAACCCATTTGTTAACCAATCACAAAATGAATAGTTTTTCAGCATAAGAACAAATGTGACCATGTGATGAAAATCTCTAAGTTACTTTTGTATGTTTACAATTTAGAAGAGGGAGAACGAGATGAAAATGAATACTTCAGATCGCACGAAAATTTATCAATTTAACAAATGTGACCGCCCCTCACGTTGTTAGGCGTGATGTTGTTCGTGGCTGGCATCTTGTGTCTATGTCAAAGTGCATCACCTTATCTATCCATGTCTAAAGTCATATCTTCTTCTCTCATTCAATATTTTCACAATGATGAAAGGGGAAGTAAATACAGGAAGGTCAGGACCACCGTCATTAGAATGCAGCAAAATATGGAAACGACAGCCAAAACAGTTACTAAATACTCAAAAAAACCTAAACACAAAATCAATGAAAAAAAGACGAATGCAATGCAAACATTGTCTAGATTTCTTCAGCTTGTTCTGTTCAAGGAAACTAATAGGCTTGCCTATGGAACTACTTGATAGTGCCCAAGCTATGTTAGATCTATAGCCAAAAATGTAAAGTCGTGATAAGAATTTTAACTACCGAAAATAGACTTGTATGAATCATGACATGAATTGAGATGTCAAACCTTCAATATTTCCACCAGGCGATAATGAGTGTGAATCACGATTTCCTGTGGTTTTCTTCTCCCAAAATCCATAGGGTTGAACATCTTTTCCACTTGAATAATCTCGTGGAAATTTCCTCTCAAAATCAATCATCTTGCCAGCAATGTTGTAAACAGGATACACCCGTCTCTTTGTCGGATACTCGGGGATATCCACACCAGCTTGCGCACACAACTCTAAAATGGCCGGAATTCTATCAACTTGGAGCTGCTCTTCATGTGAAACTGCTCTACCTAATCTGTCATAGATATGAAATGACTCCACCACAGGAAGAACATGTTCAATTCCTCCTCCTCCCCAGTTGTGCTCTTTTGTTGGCAGACTCCCAGCAATATCACAAGTGCGAATCTTGTGAGGAAAGTTTCCAACATGAACTTCTCCACATGCTCTGCAATATAAGCCATAATTTGGGATATCAACGAAAACAATTTTAATATGGATGCACATATAGGTTTGGAAAAACCACAGCAGACACTTTCTCTGAAAAAATCTTCGGTTCGACTGCTATCCCATATTCACTCAATACAAAACTACCTGTTTTATTTTACCTCGTTCTATAGCAGGCAAACCAACAAAAAAAAGAAGCCATCAAACAACTTAAAGGTTTGTATCATGTCCAGAGGTCTAGAAAACAGTCAATATGAAACTCAAATTATTATGTTTCATGATACAATGGTTAAGGTATATTAGAATGACAACCTGCTAAATATGTTGATTTCTTATCTGCCTCACATCATTCAGCGATTGACAATCAAAATGATATGTGAGAATTTACATTGTCCATCATGACTTTACGTGGCTTATTAAAGCAATGAGACAGACGGTATCCCATGAAAATAGGCCACCTCATATACCAATTTAATTTTTGCATATAATTTATTTTTTTGTTTCCATTGATCGATTCATATTTCATGTTTAAGCTACTAAAATAATATCAAAATCTTTAAATCAAAACACAGAACTAGTCCAGTTGTGAAACACTTGGACATCGCACATTTACCTGCAAACATGAACAAAAATGCTCTCCAGTACTCGAGAAACGCATCTGTGCAACTCTATCCTCGCATCGAACACCTGGTGTGCGACTGGTATCAGGCTCTTCACCAGCAGCCCATTCTCGGGTGGCTTCAAGAGAATCTCACGCACTTCCTGCCTATCTTTTCTCTTCGCTCTAGCTCTTCGCTTGAGCTCATTGATTCCCGTGACGAGAGGCTTTCGTTCTGACCCCCGTAGTTTTCTTCGAAGCTCAAATAAGCCCGCATCAGCAGAAAATGATACAGTGGCACCATGTACAGTGTCTATTGCGGAATTCTTTGAGATTTGGTTGTGCGTATTTATCAAAAATTGTGTGGGTCTTCTCAGCATTTTGCCTGTGACAAGCAAGACAAAATAAAGATCAAGATTTAGGTTTTACGCAAAAATAAAATATACACAAACTTTATAGTTATTTTGGGCGATTCTTCGACGCCTCTTGTTCATGATTTTAACCTCGTAGAATATCATGCTCGCCAAACAGAAACTATGTCTAGGAGAGAACTGATTTTGTTTCTGGAATTTCGTCAAACACCTCCTGTGCGTGTTCCTCATACATCTAATACATGAAATATCGTAATGCTGCCCAAACCAAATGAAAAGGACAGTAAATAGAGTGAACTGCTGGCACTTAATCGCATGCAAGGGAAGGGAGTAGTTTTCCACCTCATTCTTGCGGTGGAGGCGTCATTTTTTTCCGGAAATGCTCTCTACTGTTATGAATGAGGGAGGCCTTTGGCCTCCCCTCCTTCATTACCCATTCATTAGGCCCCATTACTTAGAGTAATGGGGACCCTTGGTCTCCTAGAGGCTTTTGGCCTCTCACTATGAGATATATAAATAGAGCACCATGGCTCTTAGCCATGGTGACTTATTCTTTTGCTAAGAAATCTTGTCTCTTTCTCTTTTGAGTTCATCATCATCCAACACGTTATCAGCACGTGTTCTCCATTCTTGAGCAAAAATCTTCATCTACATTCATCCCTACGCGCAAGGAATCTAACGTTGCTGCGGCGGTTCGTTGGAGCGTTGCGGCATCCTAAAAGCGTTCGGGAGCTTGGATTATTATTTCTACGGATCATCGTCGCGTTCTTCCCTAGATCATTGATCTAGAGGTAAAACCCTATAATCCTGTAGATAAAATTAGACTAAATAATTTTTACATTGTTTTAATATACAAGTAAAAAAAAAATTTAGTCTAATAAAAGAAAAAAAAAATTTATCCCTATTACAAAGTTTTTTTTTTCTATGAAAATTTTTTTCCTTTTGCAATTAAAATTCTTCGGTGGGAAGAAGAACCGGAATGAAATCCTCCCCTCCCCCCTGACGGAGGAGGGGGCCTTCCCACAATGCCGACCATGCCCCCCCTGCAGTGGAGAGGGGGGCCTTCCGCGCCGCCGCCCGCCCCGCTGAAAGGGGGCAGCCTGAGGCCGAGGCCGAGCCCTGAGGCCGAGGCCGAGCCCTGAGGCCGAGGCCGATGGCAGGCTGAGCCCTGAGGCCGAGGCCGAGCCCTGTGGCCGAGGCCGATGGCAGGCTGAGCCCTGAGGCCGAGGCCGAAGCCGAGCCCGAGTCCGAGGCCGAGCCCTAAGGCCGAGGCCGAGGCCGAGCCCGTGACTGTGACCCGAGGCCCGAGGCCGAGGCCGAGGCCTGAAGCCGAGGCTAATTGTTTATTTTTGGCTCGAAGCCATAATAATTGCGACAAACAACTTTGCAGAACTGCGAAACGGGCCACAAGCGCTTATACTAAAAATAATTTTTGGCCTGAAGCCACAAAATTCTACAGAAATTCGGCTTCTTCATAATTTTAAAGAAGAATTAAATTTGCAAATTGAAATTTATGAGAAAAACTTTGAAAAATCAATAATTACATTTATATGTTCCTCTATTTATTTAAACATCTCTCTTGCAAATTATTATGTATGGTTTACTAGAATTTTTTTTTAAAAAAATATAATCATCTCAAAGATCCTGAGACCGCTCTGCCGTTAGGTAATTAACCTAACGGTGTATGACGTTTCCACGTGGTCTACGAGATATTTATATTTTCTAGTTTACTTTTTCCATATTTTTTATGCTTGAGATATATGCGTGGATGTTTAATTTATGCCTGTAGCATATAAACTGCGTGGATGTTTAAAATAAGTAAAAATGTGTTTTTCGGGATCGGCCATTGTATACCTATTTACTTTCCTTGCACTTTTATTATCTTTTCAGAGAATTTGTAAGTGAGGAAATTTGTATTTAAAAGCCCCTGCTCGATGCAACAGCACATAGAATTGATGAAAACTCCTTCAATGGATCATGATGTCGGTCAATGTGCTTGGCTAAGTTTGCTGGACCAACCTAGCTTGACTGGTTAACAAGTGGTCCTGGCTTAGTCAATTCCCTGGCCGCGTCCGCTGGACCGCAAGGAGTCGATTCATGACTGTGTAAGCCAAAGCTCGATGCAACAGCATAAGAAGACGGATGCAGAAATAGGGACCCACCCGGGGTTTCCAAAGTTGTATTTTTCAATCTCTTTTCTTTGGACTGTAATCGAACTTTGGACTGTTTATTAGTTTGGGTATCTGGCCGATCCCCGCATTTTTACTTATTAATTTATGCATGGTTTGTTGAATTTATTTTAATTCATGATTATCTTTAAATTGCATAGATAAAATGGCCAAATTGGCAAGCGTCGATTTCGATGTGCTCGATGCAGCTGGCAAGAATTACTTGAGCTGGCGAGTGGACCTGAAGTTCCACTTGCGCTCCATGGCGCTCCTGCACTCCATTTTGGCCCCCGCAGTGGCCCAATCATCGGCTCCCGCAGCATCCGATGCATCTGCTAGCAAAGCCCCAGAAGCGGCCCTTTCAGCTGGCAGTACCTCTACCACTGTCTCTGACATGGATAAGGCGAAAGCCATTATCTATATCAGACGACACATAGATCGGACCCTGAAGGCCGAATACTTGACGGTAGAGGACCCTCTGGAGTTATGGACAGCGTTAGAGGCACGCTACAGACATCAAATTGATGTCATACTCCCGCGTGCCAGCTATGAGTGGGAGAACCTCCGACTTCAGGACTACAAGTCCGTTGCTGAGTACAACTCAGCACTTCACAACATCACCTCACGCCTGAAGTTGTGTGGTGAAGAAGTCTCGGAGCACCGCATGTTGGAAAAGACATTTACCTCGTTTCACGAGAAAGATGCTATCCTCATGCAGCAGTATCGTGAACGCAATTTCACGAAGTTCTCTGAACTGCTCTCTTGCCTCCTTAGGGCAGAGCAGAATAGAGACCTTTTACTGGCCACTCATAACCAGCGCCTGGCAGGCTCAGCTCCTATTCCTGAAGCCCACAGTGTTCACCCCCCGAAGTGGAAGAACAAGAAGAGGGGCAGAAAGAACAAAGGAAATGCCCCTATGAAACCAGCCATTGCTCCTCCCCAAAGCAAGAATAACAAAGGGAAGAAAAACTTCACTTGGAAACGTAAGAACACTGATACAGTGTCAAATCCAAAGAAGACATGGGAGGACAAATGTCATCGTTGTGGCATGACTGGACATTGGTCCAGAAACTGTCGCACACCTCGCCACTTCCAGGAACTGTATCAGGCGAGCCAGAAGCCTCCGCCTGAAACAAACATGGCAAATGTGGAAAATCCGACGAAGTTCACTTCCAAGGATTTCGAAAATGACGAACTGCTCGATTGAGCCTCATCTTTATCTATGCTTTTCAAAGAATAAATTGTAGCTTCATCTCTAGTATGCTTAATAAAGACGATCTTTTATTTTGAATGTATGCATTTTACATTTCCATCAATAAATTTTCGTTTTTGGCTTATATAGATGATGTATGAGTGCCTAGTGGACAGTGCCTCGACGCACACTATCCTTCGCGATGAATGCTATTTCAATAGCATAAGTAAATATGACGGTCCTGTCATTACAATTTCAGGACTGTCCAAAATAATCGAAGGATCTGGTGATGCAATATTATTGCTCCCAAATAACACAAGACTAAAAATCAATAATGCACTATTTTCTCCAAGATCAAATAGAAATCTCATAAGTTTCAAGGACATCCGTTTAAACGGATATCACTTAGAAACTAGAGATGAAAATAAGGTTGAATACCTGTATGTCACTCTTCGTAAAGATGGCCAGAAGACCATCTGCGAAATATTTAAGGGACTCCCGTCGGGTCTCTACCAAACATACATTCAACCAGTTGAAGCCAATATGACTGAGCACCAGACGTGCCAGCCAATGCCACCATTTCAACTATGGCATAACAGACTTGGTCACCCTGGATCCATTCTGATGCGACGCATCTTATCTGAATCCCGCGGACATGATTTGAAGAACCAGAAGATTCTTCAGAAAGGTGAATTTTCTTGTCCCCCTTGTTTCAAGGGGAAACTAATAACGAGACCATCGCCCCTAAAAGTGGGTTTAGAGTCTCCTGGCTTCCTTGAGAGGATACATGGTGACATTTGCGGGCCTATTCACCCCGCAAGTGGCCCATTTCGGTACTTCATGGTACTAATAGATGCATCCACAAAATGGTCTTATGTGTGCCTCTTGTCCACCCGTAACCTAGCTTTTCCAAAGCTGTTGGCACAGATAATTAGGTTACGTGCTCATTTCCCCGATAACCATATCAAGAAACTACGTCTTGATAATGCGGGCGAATTCACATCTCAAGTCTTCGAAGACTATTGCCAGGCAACGGGTATAGAAGTTGAACATCCAGTAGCTCATGTTCACACCCAGAATGGATTAGCAGAGTCCCTTATAAAGAGACTCAAATGGATTGCACGTCCATTGCTTATGCAATCCCAATTGCCGGTGGATGCTTGGGGGCATGCTATTCTGCATGCCGCATCTCTTATCAGGATACGCCCCTCTGGAGGCAATACATTATCTCCGATGCAACTAGCATACGGCTCAACTCCAGATATATCTCATTTGAGAATATTTGGTTGTGCGGTCTATGTTCCAATAGCACCACCTCAGAGGACCAAAATGGGTCCTCAACGTCGTTTAGGAATCTATATTGGATTTGAATCACCCTCGATTATTAGATACCTAGAACCCCTAACGGGGGACGCATTTAAGGCACGTCTTGCTGATTGTGAATTCGATGAGAAAACTTTTCCAAAGTTGGGCAAACATTCCAAGAAGCCTGAAGCTTCGGAGACCATTAATTGGGAAAATAAGTCTTTGTCCTTTTATGATCCGCGTACAAATCTGTGTGAAGATGAGATCCTGAAGATCCTTCACATCCAGAATACAGTACACCAATTGCCGGATAAATTCACAGACAACCAGAAGATCGTCCGTTCACACGTCCCTGCTGCTAACACTCCAGCTAGGATTGACATCCCTATAAATGGATGCAATCCACCCGCAGCAGAAATGGCTGTACCTCAATTGAAAAGAGGACGGCCACCAGGTTCAAAAGATAAAGTTCCTCGAAAGAGGAAGATTCCTGGTGAAAATAAGATTATCCCTCCACAGGATACTGAGCTCAGGACAGCTACCTCTCCCCTCCTAATTTCCCCCGCAGAGGAAACATTAGGAGAAACATCATTAAACTTTGTACGTACTGGGGAGGTACTGGACCGACATAGCACAGTCGTCGACGACGATTTTGCGTTCACTATTGCCGTTCACGTCGCTGAATACGACGATGACGTCGAACCACTTTCTCTAGCGGATTGTAAACGCAGAGATGATTGGCCAAAGTGGGACGAGGCGATAAGAGTAGAGCTGGACTCACTCTCGAAACGCAAAGTCTTTGGACCTGTAGTCCAAACACCAGTAGGTGTAAGACCTGTGGGATATAAGTGGGTTTTCATTAGAAAAAGAAATGAACAAAATCTGATCGTCCGCTACAAGACGCGTCTTGTAGCAAAGGGTTTTTCCCAAAGACCGGGTATCGATTATGAAGATACATACTCCCCGGTAATGGACGCTATTACATTCAGATTCTTAATAAGCCTATCATCTCTGGCAAGCCTAGAAATGCAGCTCATGGACGTTGTGACTGCATATCTTTATGGCGATTTAGATAAAAAGATCTATATGAAACTACCAGATGGGTTTAACTTACCCACAGAGATGAAAGAGATACCTCGGGAGGTATTCTCTGTTAGACTACATAGATCCCTGTATGGACTAAAACAGTCAGGCAAAATGTGGTATAACAGACTAAGTGATTTCCTTGCACAGCAAGGATTCACTAATAACGAAGTCTTCCCGTGCATCTTTATCAAAAGAACGGGAAAAGGATTCGTCATCATAGCAGTTTACGTTGATGACTTAAATCTCATAGGCTCTCCAGCAGAGATTAATGTGATATCTACAAGGCTAAAGCAAACTTTTGAAATGAAAGACCTAGGCAGAACGAAGTATTGCCTTAGCTTACAGATTGAACATCTACGAGGTGGAATCCTCCTACATCAATCCAATTATACCAGGAAGCTTTTAAATAAGTTCCAAATGGATAAATGTCATCCTTTATGTACCCCTATAGTCGTGAGATCATTAGACGTACAAAAGGACCCCTTCCGGCCTCTAGAAGAGGGGGAGGAGATACTGGGTCCAGAAGTATCCTACCTAAGTGCCATTGGTGCACTTCTCTATCTGGCTAACTGCACGCGTCCCGATATAGCGTTTGCAGTCAATCTCCTAGCCAGACACAGTGCAGCGCCTACAAAGCGCCACTGGAATGGAGTAAAGCATCTTCTGCGATACCTCCAGGGTTCCGTAGACCTTGGACTTTACTACCAGAGAGGTGCCTCCTCCCAGTTACTTGGTTATGCCGATGCAGGCTATCTTTCAGATCCGCATACGGCAAAATCACAGACTGGTTTTGTCTTTACCTACGGAGGTACTGCTATCTCCTGGAGATCGGTAAAACAAACCACTACTGCTACATCTTCTAACCATGCAGAGCTCATCGCGATCCATGAAGCGAGCAGAGAATGTTTTTGGCTACGCTCCGTCGTCCAACACATTCTCCAATCCACTGGCCTGAAGACCGGTGAACTGGAGCCTACTGCCCTATTCGAAGACAACGCCGCGTGCATTGCTCAGCTTCAGAAGGGCTACATCAAAGGCGACAGGACAAAGCACATTTCTCCCAAATTTTTCTGGACGCACGAGCAGAAGAACGACAAGCAGATTGAAGTTCGACAGATCCAGTCATGCAACAACCTAGCTGATCTTTTTACTAAGGCATTGCCTAAATGTACTTTTGTAAAGCTTGTAAAGAACATTGGTATGCGACAGTTGAAAGACCTGCAAGCCTGAAGCTTGTACGGATCAGGGGGAGTAACATGTGGGTTGCACTCTTTTTCCTTAAGCTGTTGGGTTTTCCCACTGGGTTTTCCACAGCTAAGGTTTTAACGAGGCAAACACACTTACTCTGGATCCAGAAGTATCCACCCCTTGCCTCAGTAGCTGAGACCGAAGTGATGAATGTGTAAGGGGGAGTGTTATGAATGAGGGAGGCCTTTGGCCTCCCCTCCTTCATTACCCATTCATTAGGCCCCATTACTTAGAGTAATGGGGACCATTGGTCTCCTAGAGGCTTTTGGCCTCCCACTATGAGATATATAAATAGAGCACCATGGCTCTTAGCTATGGTGACTTATTCTTTTGCTAAGAAATCTTGTCTCTTTCTCTCTTGAGTTCATCATCATCCAACATCTACACCGATGTCACTCGGTGTATGGCCTTTTTTTGGCAAGGAAATTGCTAAATGCACCTCAAAAAATGAGGTGCATCTAGCAATCAGTGTAAAACTTTGCTATTTTTGGAAGACAAAAGATGATTGGACCTCTATGAAGTGACAAAATCACTTATTTTTAGATAAATTACAGTACATGCACCTCAGTAGTGAGGTGCAGAGAGAATTGGCCTTTGGCAAACACAAGTGGAATCAAATCACTTCACTTCACAATTTCTTCTCTCTCTCTCTCTCCTATTTTAGGATAAATTGAGACCTAACTCCTAAATGTACCCCCCTAGTTCGGTGTATTTAGTCCAAACCTTTTTTTCCGAAAATAGAAAATGTACAAGAGATGTTGGGCTTGAATTGACATTGGGTTTGAATTGACATGAGAGTTGATGTTTTTTTTCAAATTTAGAGAAAAAAAACGATGACATGCACCGCAAGGATGCGATGCAAATAGTCTAACTCCAGTTTTATTGGACAAAGCTGCAAATGAAGGGATTTTCTCCAAATTATTATTACTTATTAAAGCCCATAGGAATAAACTTGTTTTAACTACACGAAAATTTCTCAACAAGGACAAATTTTCAAAAAAATTACCAAAACTTATAAATAATTTCGAAAAGTGATCAAAATTAAAAATATTTATCAAAATCCACAAAGTTCTGCCGTGTTAGTGACCAGACGGTGATTAAACGCTGATTGGACGAAGTTTGGATTTGGTCGGTATTTCCAACACTGGCCAAAGTGAAATCACGTGTGTGTTTTGAAATGGCTGAGTTGCCAACCTCGGCCAAAATGCAGTGATCAACTTTTTGAATTGGACGGGTTGACAACCACAATCAATTTGTATGGGCCTACTGCTATTTTAATGGAACTTTGGTCAAATTGTTTTATTACGACTATTTGGGTTTTGGCTTCGAAAAAAGATTTCTCAAAAATTCTTAAAAATTATAAATTCTGAGATATTGGAAAACTAATGGAAATGATTGTTATCAAATATTTTAGACTACAAAATAGCAAGTTTTGATGCTAAGATTGTTAATGTATTTTAAGTTGCGGATTTACGGTTTTGGAGTTGTTTTGACCTCAAAATTCGTAGAAAAATATTTAAAATTATAGAAATATTTTTAAAATTATTTTAATAATATTTACACTATAAATGATTATTATCGAACGTAACTTGAATGTGCACATTGGTTAGTGTTGGATCCTGTGGATGGCAAACAACACTAGAATTATTAAAAAAAACTTTTCACAAATTAATAACATAAAAAATAACTTCCCTTCCAATGTTGCCTAAGGAACCAAGTAGAGTGATCTATACTTGGTTCTTAATCAACACGATTGATCTCCAAATAAAGATAAGATAGTATATAAACAATAAATATTAAAAGAGTAATGATAACAAAATAGATATCATAGTAGAATGAAATATAAACTTGCAATAACAATTTTAATTAGCAAGAATAATTTAATAAGTGATTGCAAACAATAAATAAGTTAGCGAAAAGTAAATGACAATCGCAAACACACAGACTTTTATCCTGGTTTCCCACAACCTAGGTACGTCCAGTCCCTGAAACTCTTGGCGGGCTTTAATCCAATATTATCGGTAAATAGTACAAACCACCTCCTGCCAAGAGGATTTACAACCACCTTGCCTACAACAAGGATTTTCCCTTGCATCACAAGCCGAGGACTTTTACAAACTCCTTGCCTACAACAAGGATTTCCAACACCCTTATTTACAAAGGACTCAAAGTTAGATTAGATCCAATACACCATAATGAATTAGTGGAGATTGGGTTTTACACCCAATAATTCTATAGCCAAGTAAGAATATTGCAATTAGTGCTCTAAGTGGCTAAAGAAAAATAAATCTTCTTTGATCACACAAAGAATATTAGTTGATTCAATGTGATCAAGAAGCTTTGTTGCTTTAAAATCCTTTTAAGAAAATTCAAAAATAGAGTAAGAAGGATATTGAAAAACAACTTGTAATAGCCAAAGAAAATGATCTTAAAACAAGATAGAAATATAAGCACAAGAATAAGATCAGAATTTAAAAACAGTTGGCTATGAAAAACTTGAGAGCAATGAGAATTTAGAGAGCTTGAATTTGCTTGAGAGAATTTGAACTTTGCTCAAGAATGATTGGTAAAGAAAATGATCTCAAAAGCTCTCTATTTATCGAGCTAAGAGAGGATTTGAATTATTTCAAATGAAGTTTGACTTTAGCCCAAAAATCAAGCTAGGAATAAAGGGGAAAGGAAATCAAGGAATTCTGGTCGAGCACAGCTGGTAGTCGACTTCCAGAGGAGGTAGTCGACTCCCAGAGAGTTTTCAAGAAAAACTCTGCTACAGCAGGTAGTGTCACGCCCCGCTTCCCTAAAATGGAAGTTGAGACGTGAGGAGGTCCGATCAAACGTGGAGCTGTGAAGCTTCGGTCTGATAAGCGTATAAAATTCAATTGGCAGGTCCTTACAACGCAATACGAAACAACGATAATAATAAGGAAATGAGACAATAAGCAATTTATTAAATCTCAGAATATCCATAAAATAAATTACAATATCACAGAAAAGCCACCAGGCTCAAAAGGAGAAACTAAGGCCCAAACATGGCTAACCAAGTACAACATACAAGCAAGGGTGCCACACACCGATAACTAACAGCAAACCTAAACAAAGGAAGAGAACACAAGCGGCCTCTAAGACAGGTCACCAGTGATCACAAACTCCTCCTCGGCAACCATTGGCTCAGCGCCAGCAAACACTACGTCCTCTGCAACGGCCTCTAGCTCGGGATCTAACATGTGTCACCCAAAAGAGAAAGGGGCACATGTCAGCAAGTCTAAAAGACTTGGGCAAGGAAACTGAAAGGAAGGTAAACTAGCAACCTAGCAGTTATAGTATGCATGACATGGCCGTTATGGTATGAGTGCACAAGTAAGACATGGTGTAACAATAAGTGCAAGAGAACAATTATCATGGCATGTGAAGAGTAGCCAAGCTACTAACAATCTCAATCATCTCACTAGTCACGTTTCAAGTTATTTGTAGATGTTTACGCCTTACAGCTGAACTGTTGGACATTCACACTGAGTGGACGCTTAACACTAGTCACGTCTTCAAGTTATTTGTAGATGTTTACGCCTTACAGATGAACTGTTGGACATTCACACTGAGTGGACGCTTAACACTACCCCAGAACCCAGAGTTTACGCCTTACAACTGAAGTTGCTGATCGGGCAGACTCCCAGTTGAATGGCCGCTTAACCCTTACCCCTCCCACATGTAAACGAGCCAGGGTCCCTGTACACGATGCTCAGTAAATGAGCCAGGGTTGCCCCGCATAAGAGCTCGTTTTCTGGTTCACAATCCATAAGTACTTTTTGGCGTAGGGTTGTGCCCGCTAGAAGCATGTGCCTAGACGGATCAAGTAGTACAAGCAATGTAGCGTGTGCTACGAATGCAACATTCAACATGGATAGCATGTCATGTACAGATAATTCGCGTACCGTTAATTGAATTTAAACATGGCAGTTAACATGCAAATAATTAAAAGTAGTCGGATCAAGCTTCGTTGTCAAGCTAGATCCTGAAGTTGCGCCTAGGCGAGTATCATTTCGTCGCCTAGTCTCTTTTACGCCTACAACAAGTAAGTGGCCTAAAGCATGGCCTAAAACCCTAAGTGGCAAGTTTCACTTGCCTAGCACCGAGGATGACGATCGTGAAGGTTCGTCTCACAAAATGGTAACCTACGGAGGTGGGATCGCTGCCATGACGAAACAATATTAGAACAACATCTCTAATATCCATTTTATTAGGGTTTCAATAAAATCACAATGAGGGTTATGAGAATATTAAAGGATCGAACCCTACCGTATAGAAGCGGAAGATCGATGCCGAGCAAGCACGGCAACGGAAGAACGATCCGAAGAACTACGGATCAGATCTGGAAATGGGGAGAAAATCTGGAGAAATGGGATTTGGGGGTTTTTGGGGTTTGCCGACGGCAAGGGGAGAGGTGGCTGAAGCTAATGAGGGCGTGAGGGGCTCTTTGAGGAAGGAGGAAGGGTTGAGGAAGGTTGGGAAAGATCAGAGATCAAAAGGGGAAGGAGAATGGCCAAGGGAAATGAAAGAGAGAAAGAGAAACGATCGGGAGTATTTATAGGAAAACTGCGGCGGCTAGGGCAAACTTAGGGGTTCTGGGTGATTTAGTCGATCAACGAAGGGTGGCTGACCGACTAGTTTGGGAACTAGTCGATCGGTAGTTCAACTGTGACCGACTAAAATCAAACAGCGAAAGAAGGAAGAAATCTGGGAAGTGAATTAGTCGGTCTGTGAAGGCCCTTCGACCGACTAGTTTGAGACCTAGTCGGTCGGTGAGTGTTCATGGACCGACTAACGATAAACAGTAACTTAGGTAGAATCAATCAAAGGAACTAGTCGGTCTGAGAGCAAGTTCTGACCGACTATTTCACATCTAGTCGGTCGGTGGTTGTTCTTAGACCGACTAAGAGTAAACAGTAACTTCTGACTAGTTGATTTAATGAACTAGTCGGTTCCAGAAGAGTTCCTGATCGACTAGATTGGAATCTAGTCGGTTGGTTCTCCTTCTTGAACCAACTAACGTACACGAAAAGAGTCGATTCGAAGCGCGAAGCTTCGGGAAGGATTCCTATGGCTCCTAAGCCCAAACTAACTCTAAGATATGAGCGATATGAAGCTCGTCATGAGTGACTTACTCCAAGCTCAACGATCTAAGGAAGAAGCTAGAAAATCACAACGAAACGAACGAAAGCGAAAGCTACGGAGACGGAAATCACACGTAAGGAGAAAATCCACCAAAACATATATATATATCGATAACACTAATATAGAAATACCAGTCGTTACATCCTACCCACCTTAGAATAAAGTCCGTCCTCGGACTTTCTAGCATATATAGTCGCTCTGGTAACTACCCTCAATCAATATCACATTAACATTTCAACTCGATATATTCAATACAAGTGCTTATATATATGCACTAGGTAGTCAAACATTAACACTACTGATATGTGTATATATATATATATATTCACGCACATCATACACTTATTCCTATCATAGTCAGTCAGATGCATACACGTATTTCTATCAGATATATATACATACATCCCCTATGTAGCTATTACTTACCTAGCACAAAACATTAGTCCATATACTCACAACCAATTAAATAGTTCACACTAGTAAATACCATCGAAATACTTTACGTTTAGGTATCTACCTAAGAACAAGGCAATAAGAATACACTACTCCCTATATCTCCTAGTATACATCCAATACCAAACACGTCAACACATGTAATCACACCACACCATTCTAAACTCAAGTTATTATATTTAATATACTTCCACCATCATTATAATTTCACAATTTATAGTCATTCAAACGCACACAGATACTTCACCATATATTTACTTCAAATATAGTCCTATAACTATATTCACGACACACCACACATGCCATGGTCATCAATACTTATAACTAAGCACATACTTATCCGTGCATGGTGAACACCCACACACGCTAACATTTCATTCATATTTACCAATCATACAATTATAAACTCAGTACATCGACACGCTTAGTTTTAGCTAGCACATATATATATTCACGCAGGCAAGCCCCCTAATAAATAACTATACCACAAGACCAACACCTATAACTATATATTGGTTTAGTGACCCACAATCATGTGCGTAACACAACCGGACACAAACAATCCAAACATTATACATACATCATCCAACACCTCACACCAATCACAGACAAATACACCAATGTACATAGAGTATACCCACTCAAGCTTGAGTGAGACTCAAAATCATAGCAGAATATTCTATATACATAACACATCATCCATACATATACCAATACTATTCTAATGCATACACATCTACTAACATAACCATATACATATCATAATGTCAAACACCCTTAATATTTAATCAGGTAATATCACATATTTCAATCACTTTATATACCATAATAATATTACAGACATCAGCACACTAATAATTACATACTCTCCCTAATACATGCATTCACCGTATATTCACATACAAGTATCATATATTCATACCATATCCATCCATAATTGGTACATCAATACATTTACTTCATCCATTAGTTAAGATGTGCCGTAGTCGGGTATACCTCAAGGTATACACGCATACGACATCTCATAAAAACAAGTAATACCAATCAAACAATTATAATCCTACTATCATATGTATATCACACTTATACTCATGCAGCTAATACATAACTACCTACACACAATATACCAATACCAACACACATACAACTTCATATGCACCATGAAATTTAATACACTATGACGACACATCAAATTACACTAATGGGGCCCACCAAATTATATTGAGGTTGACACGGCGACGACAAGCTCTATTGGCTAGACAAAAGGAAAGAAACTGAAATCAAAAGCGTAACGAATAGAAGGATCGAAAAGCATGAGAACGGTCGTGTAACGATGTAATGATGCTCCATTAGGATACATGGAAATAGTGTGTAAAAGATATAAGTTAAAACGAAGAGTACGAAACCGGTCGATATAATGAGTCGTTCGAAATAAGTTTGACTCGATTTTATATAATAAGAGGAAATGGTTTATTTAGCTTATATAAAGCTATCACGAGTAAAAGTAAATCATTTACATGAACATTAAGGACATATGTTTGAAAAGTATTATGCGGCAGTAGTTTAAAAATTTTGGAAAAGTTTTGAGATTCAAGGAATGAAATCAGATCAAATATAGTGTAGAGGGTTTATGCTCATGCCAAATGTTTTTCCAAGTCTTAAACTGAAGAGAAATTCCAATAAACCGTATTGAAAGTACTTTTAGAGAATCCGGATTCGCCAGCAGAAACTGATTTATACAAGGGTCTTAACACACGAGCACAACGAACATAGTACTAATATATAAAAATAATTGTAGTTCTATTTTAGAAATCATTTTTAGAAATATGTATGATGAATGGAAAGATAATAGCACCTTAGTAGTATGGAAGTAAGTGGGAGGATATATATATAGAATTATTAAATTGGTAATAAAGCTTTAAAACCGAATTATGGAGATCTAAATCAAGAAATGGTTTCGAAAAGTAATTTTACGAAAATCTGAACTAGGGAAAAACGTTGAGCATAAAATCGACTTGCTGAAAGCTGAAGTCCCATGTGACTTGAAAGGTATATAAGAAGTAAGCACGATGCGGTATTCGAATAAGTTTTAATGGCATAAGTAAGAAAAGAAAATTATAATTCGGGTTAGGAAAAACAGAAGTACGGTTCCGAATAAAATTGGTATATGAAAAGGGGCAAGACATTTATATCGATATGAAAATATATGCTGGAAAATATTATAAACTAATAATCAAAAATCTCGACAAAAGTTTCAATATTTAGAAAAGAACAAATAAATTTAAGTCGGCGAAAGAGTATGAAATCTAATATATATATTAAAAGTTTTCGAACAAATTTAAACTTAGCGAAAGAGGAACATCGAAAATACTTTTAGGGGAAACTAGGATTTGCCACAATAACAGGTTGGTATAAAGACTTGAAGTACGGGTACGACAAACTTATAATTAGTATATATTCATAAATTAATTGGAGTTCTATTTATCTTGAAAGAAGTATTTTAAAGTACGTATGGTAAATAGCTAAAATGAATTTCGCAATTTAGAAAAGGTGGTATATAGATTTATCGAAATAGTACTAAAGTTTAAAATCAAGTGCGGTCGATATATGTTTAGGAAGATAGTTACAAGATAGTAATTTAAAATTACGACCAAATAGTCTTCAAAATCTAAGAATGACTTTTATCTTAAACGGAAATAATGGAAATATACTGAAAGAAGGTTTAAAACAAAATTTAAATCGAGTGAAAACTTTTAATAAGAAAAAATTTGAAAACGACTTTGGAAGAATCAAGATTTGCAACGGAAAAGATTTGAAAGGTCAACGATAATAGTAAGGATGGGGTCATATGAATCGAGGGCAATGAATGTGGTTGTGTGATGAATGCACCTAAATTACGATTCAAGAAAACTACGATGAAAACCTACGGTCAGTAACACAGAAGTGTAGTGACCAGGAAAAGATTGAATTAGAGGGTTCTAATCATCTGTTGACTAAAGGTCAAGGGAAATTTAACACTAAGGCTTCCTAATGGCTATAGTATATTAGAGGCCTCAGGGAAGGTTATAAGAGAATCGAGATCATGTTCTGTTGGGCCCGAAATCGATGAACCCAAGCGAACGGCTAAAGAAATCCTAGGAGTCTATCATGGTCAGAGCTAGACAGGAGCCACTAAGGTAACTCTTAAGACTATCATATCAATCACTAGCATGGAGTCTAACAACAATCAGGGGCCTCTAACTAGCAAGCACAAACTTCTAACTAAGTCTTACTATAGTCCTGATCTAATGGATTTCCTACCAAGCTGGGACAGGTGCTCTAACACGCCTACCAGCCACCTAAGACATAGGAACGCTAAAAACCTAGACTCCGGGCTTATAATTTGGATGTTCTAATTTATTTAATGGACATTCTATAATTATTATCGTTGTTCTGATAGTTCGCATTTGCAAATGGACCTGCATGGGCCACCAATAAAACCTGTCACGCCCCGCTTCCCTAAAATGGAAGTCGAGACGTGAGGAGGTCTGCTCAGACGTGGAGCTGTGAAGCTTCGGTCTGATAAGCGTATAAAATTCAATTGGCAGGTCCTTGCAACGCAATACGAAACAACGATAATAATAAGGAAATGAGACAATAAGCAATTTATTAAATCTCAGAATATCCATAAAATAAATTAAAATATCACAGAAAAGCCATCAGGCTCAAAAGGAGAAACTAAGGCCCAAACATGGCCAACCAAGTACAACATACAAGCAAGGATGCCACGCACCGACAACTAACAGCAAACCTAAACAAAGGAAGAGAACACAAGCGGCCTCTAAGACAGGTCACCAGTGACCACAAACTCCTCCTCAGCAACCATTGGCTTAGCGCCAGCAAACACTACGTCCTCTGCAACGGCCTCTAGCTCGGGATCTAACATGTGTCACCCAAAAGAGAAAGGGGCACATGTCAGCAAGTCTAAAAGACTTGGGCAAGGAAACTGAAAGGAAGGTAAACTAGCAACCTAGCAGTTATAGTATGCATGACATGGCCGTTATGGTATGAGTGCACAAGTAAGACATGGTGTAACAATAAGTGCAAGAGAACAATTATCATGGCATGTGAAGAGTAGCCAAGCTACTAACAATCTCAATCATCTCACTAGTCACGTTTCAAGTTATTTGTAGATGTTTACGCCTTACAGCTGAACTGTTGGACATTCACACTGAGTGGACGCTTAACACTAGTCACGTCTTCAAGTTATTTGTAGATGTTTACGCCTTACAGCTGAACTGTTGGACATTCACACTGAGTGGACTCTTAACACTACCCCAGAACCCAAAGTTTACGGCTTACAACTGAAGTTGCTGATCGGGCAGACTCCCAGTTGAATGGCCGCTTAACCCTTACCCCTCCCACATGTAAACGAGCCAGTGTCCCTATACACGATGCTCAGTAAATGAGCCAGGGTTGCCCCGCATAAGAGCTCGTTTTCTGGTTCACAATCCATAAGTACTTTTTGGCGTAGGGTTGTGCCCGCTAGAAGCAGGTGCCTAGCCGGATCAAGTAGTACAAGCAATGTAGCGTGTGCTACGAATGCAACATTCAACATGGATAGCATGTCATGTACAGATAATTCGCGTACCGTTAATTGAATTTAAACATGGCAGTTAAGATGCAAATAATTAAAAGTAGTCGGATCAAGCTTCGTTGTCAAGCTAGATCCTGAAGTTGCGCCTAGGCGAGTATCATTTCGTCGCCTAGTCTCTTTTACGCCTACAACAAGTAAGTGGCCTAATGCATGGCCTAAAACCCTAAGTGGCAAGTTTCACTTGCCTAGCACCGAGGATGACGATAGCGAAGGTTCGTCTCACAAAATGGAAACTTACGGAGGTGGGATCGCTGACATGGCAAAACAATATTAGAACAACATCTCTAATATCCATTTTATTAGAGTTTCAATAAAATCACAATGAGGGTTATGAGAATATTAAAGGATCGAACCCTACCGTATAGAAGCAGAAGATCGATGCCGAGCAAGCACGGCAACGGAAGAACGATCCGGAGAACTACGGCTCAGATCTGGAAATGGGGAGAAAATCTGGAGAAATGGGATTGGGGGGTTTTTGGGGTTTGCCGACGGCAAGGGGAGAGGTGGCCGAAGCTAATGAGGGCGTGAGGGGCTCTTTGAGGAAGGAGGAAGGGTTGAGGAAGGTTGGGGAAGATCAGAGATCAAAAGGGGAAGGAGAATGGCCAAGGGAAATGAAAGAGAGAAAGAGAAACGATCGGGAGTATTTATAGGAAAACTGCGGCGGCTAGGGCAAACCTAGGATTTCTGGGTGATTTAGTCGGTCAACGAAGGGTGGCTGACCGACTAGTTTGGGAACTAGTCGGTCGGTAGTTCAACTGTGACCGACTAAAATCAAACAGCGAAAGAAGGAAGAAATCTGGGAAGTGAATTAGTCGGGCTGTGAAGGCCCGTCGACCGCCTAGTTTGAGACCTAGTCGGTCGGTGAGTGTTCATGGACCGACTAATGATAAACAATAACTTGGTAGAATCAATCAAAGGAACTAGTCGGTCTGAGAGCAAGTTCTGATCGACTAGTTTCACATCTAGTCGGTCGGTGGTTATTCTTAGACCGACTAAGAGTAAACAGTAACTTCTGACTAGTTGATTTAATGAACTAGTCGGTTCCAGAAGAGTTCCTGACCGACTAGATTGGAATCTAGTCGGTTGGTTCTCCTTCTTGAACCAACTAACGTACACGAAAAGAGTCGATTCGAAGCGCGAAGCTTCGGGAAGGATTCCTATGGCTCCTAAGCCCAAACTAACTCTAAGATATGAGCGATATGAAGCTCGTCATGAGTGACTTACTCCAAGCTCAACGATCTAAGGAAGAAGCTAGAAAATCACAACGAAACGAACGAAAGCGAAAGCTACGGAGACAAAAATCACACGTAAGGAGAAAATCCACCAAAACATATATATATATATATATATATATATATATATATATATATATATATATAACACTAATATAGAAAAACCAGTCGTTACAGGTAGTCGACTCCCTAATTTTGGTAGTCGACTCCCAGAGTACATTTTTCAGGAAGAAAGCAGAAATCAAGGTAGTGAACTACTTGGTGTTTGTAGTTGACTAAAAGTTAAAACTTAGCTTCTATGGAAAATATGCTCTCAAATAAGTTTAAAACAAGTTTAAAAAACATTTTAGAAAAACATTTTGTGCGTGTGCATATTCTTCTTGGCTTTGACATAATTCTAAGAAAATGAAAAGCAACTCATACACTAGACACTATGAAGAACTTGAAGCCATGGTTGAGCTTGATCTTGTTGCATATGCATCGCATGAATTTGAGCTCCTCTTTAGCTTGAGCTTGAGCACATTCTTTTAGCTTCATCTTTGAGCTCTTCTTGTGCTTGAACTGAAGCTTTAGAATGTAGACGTTGAATTGCGAGCTAAATTCATCTTCATCTTCTAAGAGTGTGGTTGAAGTTCTTCTTCTCGGAGTATGCTTTGAGCTTCACTTGGCTTATTTGCACACCCTACACATCTTAAATAATATGATTAGTACATTAACAACATTTGGTGTGATCATCATCAAATCCACTTTAGGGTGGGACTAGATTTCCCAACACTCTCCCCCTTTTTGATGATGACACCCAAATGAAAAACATATGAATAATATGAAATGAAAACTAATGAGTAAGTATACTTATTCCCCCTGCTTAGCTGCAGTTATTATTCATTCATGTTTTTGCTTGCTTGTAACTTTTTCTCCCCCTTGTCATCATAAAAAATATAGTATACATACCAAGTGAAAAAAAAAATTCCATAGGCTTCCCCTCAAAGTTTGCATCATTGAAGTTGGGTCTCCCCCTTAATTCGTGCATGTAACTTGAGATTCATTGGGAGCTCTTCTACTAATCCCTTATAATTTTGGTACCTGAAAAAAAATTATACTTTTGGTACCCTTTCTTTGTGGGTCTGTGAGATTAGTCATACACAATAATATAATTATCAACCAAGAGGGAACCGAACCCAGTTGGGTTGAGATTTCCCATAAATAAATATATAGTCTCTACAAAAATGAACACTGTTCATAAAACTAGAAATGTAATTGTCTTTCATTTGGACGGTTCTTATTTTGGGAATCCAAACTTTGTCATATCCATTTTTAGTTTTAGGAACTCCAGCTTGATGATGAGAAATTCTAGCATTTTTAACAGTCACATTGTAACCTAAGCCATGTTTGCTAGTTGATGGTTTTTGTGAGCTAATCAAGCTATCTAATTTTTCTTTACCCTTATTGAATTTAGCTACATTATTAACCAAGTCTGCGCGTTTTGCCTTAATAGCGGTCATGTTCTTTTCTAAATCTCTAAACCTATTTCCTAGGTCTTTAAGTTCTACATTGATCAACCTGTTCTTTTCAATTAAATCCTTATTGTTGCTAATCAATTTTAGGTTCTCTTTCATAATCTTTTCTAGCTCTTGATTAGTAGAATTAGAACCACAAGATTTATGCATCTTTTTTAGAGTTAAAAGCTCTTTGAGTTGGACCTCATATAAAGCATAAATTTTATGAAATTCCTCCTTATAATCAAATTCATCATCATCGCTACTATCGATATCACTAGAGTTAGGGTTAGAATTTACCTTGGGGTTTCCTCGTGCCATGAAGCACATATATGATTTCTCATTCCTTTTGCTTGCTTCTCTTTCATTTTCGGATGATGATGAGCTATCGGAATCCTCTTCATCATCGCTTTTATCCCAAGCCACAAATGCTTTTCTGTTGCGCCTTTTGCCCTTATACGACTTCGTCCTATTGCCTTTGTTTTTCTTTAGAGGACACTCCTTCTTCATGTGACCTGGCCTTTTATATTGTCACGCCCCGCTTCCCAAAAATATGGAGGCGAAGCGTGAGAAGGTCCGCTCAGACTTGAAGCTACAAAGCTGCAAGTCCGATAAGCGTCAATTAAATTTAAAACTGCAGGTCCTTGCAACACGAAACGAAACAAAGATAATAATAATGAAATGAGACAAAAGAATAATCTCAGAATATCCATAAATATAAATTCCAACAACGCAGAAAAGCCACCAGGCTAAAAGAAAAAGAGACTAAAGGCCCAAACATGGCCAACAAAAGTACAAAGTACATAACAATGGTGCTACGCACCAACAACTAACAAAAGGCCTAAAGCAAAAATAAAGCTCAACAAAGACTCAAAGATTGGTCACCGGTGTCCACCAAAATCCTCCTGGGCAATCATGGACTCAGGCTCAGCGTCAGCAAAACACCACGTACTCAGCAACGGTCTCTGGCTCAGGTCTAACATGTGACACCCAAAAGAGCAAGGGGCACATGTCAGCAAGTCTACAAGAGACTTGTGCAAGGAAACTGAAAGTACAAGTAAAAGCAACCTAAAAGTTCTAGCATGATGCAATGACATGGCAGTTAAAGTAATGAGTGCAACAAGTAAAGTAAAGCGAAGTAAAGTACGAGCATGGCATGACATTCACAAGACAAGTACAAGACAAGAAAAGTAAGCACCTCGTGCACAGAGATTCCATCTTTTGGCTAGAGGGCTGATCAGGCCACTCCTAAGCTCAAGCGAACGTTTATCCCTACCCCTCCACGTGTGTCGAGCCAGGGCCTTACCCCCGAACTTGGAATGCTCGCTTCTGGATCACGAGCTAGGAAGTGTTTTTAACAAGTATGGCCTAGGGGTGCACCTAGCCAGGGACACGGAAACACGGATTTGTACAAGTATTTTGTAGCGTGTGCTACGATGCAACAATCAATTTGGATGACATGTAAGATGCAATGCATGGCAGTTAAAAGTGCGTACAGATAAGAAAAGTAAACGTGACAGTTTAGTATGCATGAACAACAAGTTTAAAGGGTTGGATCTAGCTTCGTTGTCAAGCTAGAATCAATTAGGTGACGGATCTAGTTTCGTTGTCAAACTAGATCAAGTAGGCGTCTAGCCAGCTATCATTTCACTGACTAGTCTCTTTTACGCTAGGAACAAGGAAGTGGCCTAAAAACATGGCCCTACACAAGAGTTGGCAAGTTTCACTTGCCTGCAAGTACGACGTCTGAGCACACCGTCCAATGAGTCCAAAAAATCACAATTATCCTACGTGCACAAGTCCACCGGCCTAAAGTCCATATTATTAGTCTTGATTAGTGAATTTAAAACATTTAAAATACTTTGAAAATACTGATTTTAGTCTTGATTAGCATGCATTGGGTTTGGGGTCCTAGGGGTGCAAAGCGTTACCTCAACACGACGCGAAAGCTACACCGGCGTCGGGTAGCGACGCCGGGGGTTGGAATAAGAGAACGCGCTCCAAGTCCTGATTCCAATATATATTCCTCGCTGGAAAATTCAGAGCTTCAACCGGGGCGACGGTTCCAGATTCCAAAGCTAGCACATGCGACGACGGGCTACGACGTGCGACGACGTCGTACGCAGCAAGTCGTCAAAGAGAACGCACCTAGGTGGGGCCCACAGTAGTCCTAGGGACCTTTGGGGGACCCACAATAACTCTGGAGAACTTGGGGGGCCCACGGTGGCAAGCGATGCGACGGGTGCGAGGTTGCGACGTTTGCTCTCGGTCGTACTCAGCCAAATGTGGGGATCTCCATCGGTCGTTGCGGGGGAACGGCTTGGTGCAGCGCTTGGGGTCGGTGCGGGCCTTGGTGCGGAGTGGTTTGTCGGTCGGGCGCTTGGGGCGGCTCGGTCACAGCGCTAGGTGGGTCGCTGCAACATTGCAACCGTTGCAACGTTGCAGCCTTCGGCGATGGCGGGCGAGCGCTTCGGTCAGACACGGGACGATGCGGGCGACAGCTTCGGGGTCGATGCGGAGCGGGGGTGCGGAGCGGGGCGACAAGCGGATGCGGGCCAAGGCCTCGGTCAGACCAAGGGAACGGAGCGGCGGCTGCTGCAGCGATGCGGAGCGGAGCGGCTGCGGGGTTGGGCTTCGGTCGGAGCGGGGGACGGGGCCGTTTCCTTCGGTCGTGCGGTGGCTGAACGTCGCAACGTTGCGACGAATCGTCGCAACGTCCAATTTGGGTTTTGGAATAGGCTAGGGCTAATTTCTTGCGAAAATAGGTCTTCCTAGGGGTTGCTTATATAGTGTAGATGGGTTGACTAGGTCTAGGGCTAATCCTAATGAGATTAGGAGTTTAAAATAATTTAAAATTTGAAATTCAACTTCTCCAACTCACCCAAGGATTTGACTTGGTCCAAATGAGCTTGAAATTGGCTCAAAAATTCTTTAAAACATTTAAAACTCAAATAAATTTTATTTGGCCGAAATTAATTTAAAAATAAATTATTAAAAATATTATAAAGCTTGTTAAAAATATAAAAGTGGTCAAATAAACTCTAAAAATTATAAAATAAATATCGGGGTGATCGTGACGACGAATGTGAGCTAACTAAGAAGACGGATCTCCAATTTGACGTCGGACGACGAAACTAAAAATAGAAACGTCTCCCGTCAAGAGTGAAAATCGTCACGTCTCATCGAGTAAGTTTAAATTGTGGAAAAACGACTCGAGAAGTGTCGTTCCAAGATAGTGCCACTATTTAACATTCTCAGAGACGTTCACAACGGCATATCACACGAAAGTGTTCACAAACAAACGAAGTCTAAAACAAACACGTGCACGGCCAAAAGCACGTGCACGAACAACGTACCACGAAAAGTGGTCGTTACATCCTCCCCACCTTAGAATAAAGTCCGTCCTCGGACTTTCTAATATAGCTAGTCGCTCTAGTAACTACCCCAATCAAGTCATATAATTATTCAACCAGGTATAGTCATTACAAGTGCTTATATATGCACTAGGTAGTCAAACATTAATACTACCAACACGTATATATATATTTATATATATATTCACGTACGTTATACATTTATACCTATTATAATCAGTCAAACTCATACACGTATTTCAATCCTATATATAAGCTTGCATCCCTTATATAACTTCTACCCACCTAATCACAAAACAATATTTCAGGTACTCATATAAGGATAGTCTCACACTTAGCCAATACAATCATTGCTCTACCTATAGGTAGCTACCTATGCACAAACATCAAGGGTATACTACCCTCTAATAGTCATCCAATACCAAACATCTCAACACATATAGTCACGCCATACCATTATTAATCAAGTTTTACTATATCTAATATATGTTCACCACTACTATAATTTCACAATATATAGTCATTCAATGCATTCAAATATTTCACCATACATTCACATTAGGTACGGTCCTATAACTGTATTTACGACACGCCACATATATCGTAGTCATCAAAACCTATAACTAAGCACATACTTACCCGTGCATGGTGCACACCCATACACGCTAACATTTCATTTACGCATACCATTCATACCATTATATTACTAGCACATCTATGCTCCTAGTTTAGCTAGCACACAAGCAAGTCCTTAGTAAATAACTATACCACAAGACCAACACCCATAACTATATACTGGTGTAGCGACCCACAGTCATGTGCGTAACTCAACCAGGCACAAACACTTCTATCACTATACATACATCAAGCATTGCTATATTCAAACTACAAACATACATTCAATATACTTAGAGTATACTCACTCAAGCTTGAGTGAGACTCAATACACATATCAGGATATTCTATATACGTAACACGACATTCATGCTTATACCAATACCACTCCCATACATATACATCTACCAATACAACCATATACATTCCATAAATCAATCACACTTAATATTTAGTCAGGTAACACCCACATAGTTCAATCTAATTATATACCATAATAATAACATTACAGACATCAGCACCCACATATTTATAATACCCTCCCTAGTACAAACATTCACCGTATAGTCACACATAAATAATGTATATATTCACACCATAGCCTACTACCTATAATTAGTATACTAACACATTCACACATACATAACTAGGATGTGCAATAGTCGTGTATACCTCACGGTATGCACGCATGCAACATCCCACAAAGCAAGCAATACCAATCAAAATTATACTCCCACTACCATATGTATATCACCTATATACTCAGGTAACAAAACATAACTACTTACGTCTAAACACAATACATACCCACATACGAGCACACACTCATACGTGCTAACATATAGATCACATAATAGGCCTACCCTCTTAACCATACGTACTCTTATTATTATCACTACTAACATACACATAGCTTTACCAATCATTTATTTCAACCATTATAAGTATCTCTTACTACATACACTACTTAGATATTTCAACGCTAACTCTAACACACACCGGCATCCCTAGTATAGTATAGCTGACCACACACCAATCTATGAACACTAACACACAACCAACTTCATAATATCACGAATAACTCCGAGTATGTATATATGTATATCACACAATAGGCAAGCATCAATACACTATGGGGGGTATACTCATTCCAGCCAACATACAAAAACTTAGGTACGTGCACTACGACTATCTCACAAGGTCCAGGGGCCTACTATCAATTAAGGGTTGACACAGACATTGACAGACCCTAAGGCCTAAGCAATGAAGAGAGGTCGAGAGCGTGACGAGGGAAGGATCGATAAGCACGAGTTCAGATAGGACGAATACAAGGAGACAGCTTGGTTAGGGAAAACATTGACTCAATGGTGATGTTTAGGTTGAAGGAGAAGGAGATGTAGTGATGCTTAAATAGGATACAGAAAAGGGAAATAGGGTGAATAGCATAAGCTAAAATACGTGGATTTTGAAAACTGTCGTTCTTCAAAAGTTGAAATCCCAGTCTGAAAAGAAATATTGGAGGTCGATAAAACGAGTTGTTCAAAATAAATTTGAGTCGAACATTCATAATAAGAGAAAATGGTCTATTGGTTTTAAAATTTTTAAAAGAAGTAAAATCATTTACACGAATATTAAGGACATGGTTTAGAAAATTCTATCCGTCAGTAATTTAATATAATGTTGTCAAAAGTTTTTTTGAAGGTCAAAGAATGAAATCAAGTAACGGAAGAATTTAAACTCATGTTAAATGCTTCAAAACTTTAGGCTATGGAAAATTTTAAAATGATCAATTTGAAACTGCTTTTAGAGAACCATGGTTTGCCAAAAATGAAAAAAACTGATTTACGCAAGGTTCTTAATATACGAGCTCAACAAGTCTGGCACAGATATAAAAATAATTGAAATTCAATTTGGTTTAGAAATTTTTCTAAAAGCGTGTATGGTGAGCGGAAAGAAAATAATAGTAACTTAGCATAAGAATTATCAAGATCGAATAGCAAATCTTAAAAATCAAATCAGAGAGGGTCTAAAGCAGGAAGAGGCTATGAAAATAGTAATTTTGCAAAAATCTGAAGTAGCGAAAACGACGAGCAAAGTCCAACTTGCTGAAAGCTGAAATTCCATGTGTCTTGAAAGTATATTAAAGTAAACACGACATATCATTCGAATAACACAAATAAGAGGGAAAATTATAAATCGAATTGGGCAGGGCAAAAGTAAAACTAATAATTGAAAGAACGACACATTTACATAAGTATGGAAAAATATAGGCTGGGAAAATACCATAAGCTAGTATTCAAAAATTCCGACAAACGTTTTAAAATTTAAATCAATGAAGGAGTATGAAGTATAAGTATATTAAAATTTTGAACAAAATTAAACTTAGTGGAAGGGAAGATTGAAAAATATTTTCAGAAGGTTCAAGTTTTGCAATGGCGATGTTTGAAAATTGACGACGATCGTCACGGGGCGATCTCGTGAATCGAGGCAAGGAAATTGTTCGGATGATCAAAACATTCATACGCCTAGGATATGGATCAGGGAAGTCTACGGAAACTCATACGGTCGACCAACTAAAGATTAAAACTAAGCGCTAAGACTTCTAAAGGTTAGACGGTAATGAAATGCGTTCAGCTTGGTCCGAAATCGATGGACCCAAACGAACGACGGAAGGAAATTCTAGAAGTCTAATATGGTCAGGGGTAGACATGAACCACTAAGGTAATTCCTACGACGATTAAGTCAATTGCTGACCGGGAGTCTAAATAACAGTCAGGGCCTCTATCTAGCAAGCACAGATTTCTAACTAAGTCTTCTTACCACCTAATGTCATAAGAAAACGACTCAGGGCTTACTACTCGGATGTTGCAATTTATTTAATGGATATTCCGTTATTATCGTTGTTCCGTTAATTTGCAATTGCAAGACGGGACCTGCATGGGCCACCAACAAAACCTGTCACGCCCCGCTTCTCAAAAATATGGAGGCGAAGCGTGAGAAGGTCCGCTCAGACTTGAAGCTACAAAGCTGCAAGTCCGATAAGCGTCAATCAAATTTAAAACTGCAGGTCCTTGCAACGCGAAACGAAACAAAGATAATAATAATGAAATGAGACAAAAGAATAATCTCAGAATATCCATAAATATAAATTCCAACAACGCAGAAAAGCCACCAGGCTAAAAGAAAAAGAGACTAAAGGCCCAAACATGGCCAACAAAAGTACAAAGTACATAACAATGGTGCTACGCACCAACAACTAACAAAAGGCCTAAAGCAAAAATAAAGCTCAACAAAGACTCAAAGATTGGTCACCGGTGTCCACCAAAATCCTCCTGGGCAATCATGGACTCAGGCTCAGCGTCAGCAAAACACCACGTACTCAGCAACGGTCTCTGGCTCAGGTCTAACATGTGACACCCAAAAGAGCAAGGGGCACATGTCAGCAAGTCTACAAGAGACTTGTGCAAGGAAACTGAAAGTACAAGTAAAAGCAACCTAAAAGTTCAAGCATGATGCAATGACATGGCAGTTAAAGTAATGAGTGCAACAGGTAAAGTAAAGCGAAGTAAAGTACGAGCATGGCATGACATTCACAAGACAAGTACAAGACAAGAAAAGTAAGCACCTCGTGCACAGAGATTCCGTCTTTTGGCTAGAGGGCTGATCAGGCCACTCCTAAGCTCAAGCGAACGTTTATCCCTACCCCTCCACGTGTGTCGAGCCAGGGCCTTACCCCCGAACTTGGAATGCTCGCTTCTGGATCACGAGCCAGGAAGTGTTTTTAACAAGTATGGCCTAGGGGTGCACCTAGTCAGGGACACGGAAACACGGATTTGTACAAGTATTTTGTAGCGTGTGCTACGATGCAACAATCAATTTGGATGACATGTAAGATGCAATGCATGGCAGTTAAAAGTGCGTACAGATAAGGAAAGTAAACGTGACAGTTTAGTATGCATGAACAACAAGTTTAAAGGGTTGGATCTAGCTTCGTTGTCAAGCTAGAATCAATTAGGTGACGGATCTAGTTTCGTTGTCAAACTAGATCAAGTAGGCATCTAGCCAGCTATCATTTCACTGACTAGTCTCTTTTACGCTAGGAACAAGGAAGTGGCCTAAAAACATGGCCCTACACAAGAGTTGGCAAGTTTCACTTGCCTGCAAGTACGACGTCTGAGCACACCGTCCAATGAGTCCAAAAAATCACAATTATCCTACGTGCACAAGTCCACCGGCCTAAAGTCCATATTATTAGTCTTGATTAGTGAATTTAAAACATTTAAAATACTTTGAAAATACTGATTTTAGTCTTGATTAGCATGCATTGGGTTTGGGGTCCTAGGGGTGCAAAGCGTTACCTCAACACGACGCGAAAGCTACACCGGCGTCAGGTAGCGACGCCGGGGGTTGGAATAAGAGAACGCGCTCCAAGTCATGATTCCAATATATATTCCTCGCTGGAAAATTCAGAGCTTCAACCGGGGCGACGGTTCCAGATTCCAAAGCTAGCACGTGCGACGACGGGCTACGACGTGCGACGACGTCGTACGCAGCAAGTCGTCAAAGAGAACGCACCTAGGTGGGGCCCACAGTAGTCCTAGGGACCTTTGGGGGACCCACAATAACTCTGGAGAACTTGGGGGGCCCACGGTGGCAAGCGATGCAACGGGTGCGGGGTTGCGACGTTTGCTATCGGTCGTACTCAGCCAAATGCGCGGATCTCCATCGGTCGCTGCGGGGGAACGGCTTGGTGCAGCGCTTGGGGTCGGTGCGGGCCTTGGTGCGGAGTGGTTTGTCGGTCGGGCGCTTGGGGCGGCTCGGTCACAGCGCTAGGTGGGTCGCTGTAACGTTGCAACCGTTGCAACGTTGCAGCCTTTGGCGATGGCGGGCGAGCGCTTCGGTCAGACACGGGACGATGCGGGCGACAGCTTCGGGGTCGATGCGGAGCGGGGGTGCGGAGCGGGGCGACAAGCGGATGCGGGCCAAGGCATCGGTCAGACCGAGGGAACGGAGTGGCGGCTGCTGCAGTGATGCGGAGCGGAGCGGCTGCGGGGTTGGGCTTCGGTCGGAGCGGGGGACGGGGCCGTTTCCTTCGGTCGTGCGGTGGCTGAATGTCGCAACGTTGCGACGAATCGTCGCAACGTCCAATTTGGGTTTTGGAAGAGGCTAGGGCTAATTTCTTGCGAAAATAGGTCTTCCTAGGGGTTGCTTATATAGTGTAGATGGGTTGACTAGGTCTAGGGCTAATCCTAATGAGATTAGGAGTTTAAAATAATTTAAAATTTGAAATTCAACTTCTCCAACTCACCCAAGGATTTGACTTGGTCCAAATGAGCTGAAAATTGGATCAAAAATTCTTTAAAACATTTAAAACTCAAATAAATTTTATTTGGCCGAAATTAATTTAAAAATAAATTATTAAAAATATTATAAAGCTTGTTAAAAATATAAAAGTGGTCAAATAAACTCCAAAAATTATAAAATAAATATCGGGGTGATCGTGACGACGAATGTGAGCTAACTAAGAAGACGGATCTCCAATTTGACGTCAGACGACGAAACTATAAATAGAAACGTCTCCCGTCAAGAGTGAAAATCGTCACGTCTCATCGAGTAAGTTTAAATTGTGGAAAAACGACTCGAGAAGTGTCCTTCCAAGATAGTGCCACTATTTAACATTCTCAGAGACGTTCACAACGGCATATCACACGAAAGTGTTCACAAACAAACGAAGTCTAAAACAAACACGTGCACGGCCAAAAGCACGTGCACGAACAACGTACCACGAAAAGTGGTCGTTACATATATACATAACAAATAACATCATTAGTGGAATTGAACTTACGGTTGTAGGACTTACGTGCATTTAGGATTTGCTTGAATCCTTTGGAGATGAGTGCCATTTGTATCTCTATCTCATCATTGACTTCATCATCGGACGTCTCCATATCCGATGTGTCTTTGAATGCAAGGTTCTTCTTCTTTTCACCGTATTCCTTGGTCTTTCACTCTTGCAGTTGGAGTTCAAATGCCATTAGATTACCGATGAGCTCCTCCAAGGTTAGCTTTAAAGTGTCGTTGCCTTCTTTAATGGTCGAAGCTTTGGATTTCCATTCGGGAGTGAGGGATCTAAGGATCTTGCATACATGATCCTCTTGTGTGTACTTCTTTCCCAATCCCGCAAGTGTGTTGACGATCTCCATAAATCATGTGTACATCTTCGTTATGTTCTCGTCCTTCTCCATCATAAATTGTTCATACCTGCCAACACAAAGAGAAGATTTCGATGATTTAACTTTTTGGTTACCTTCATGCGTTACCTTAAGAATTTTCCATATTTGGTGCGCGGAGGTAGCCATGGTGATGCGATTGTACTCCGTTGTGTCAAGGCCACAATATAGAATGGACATCGCCTTGGCATTTAGAGACACTTTGTCCGTCTCCTTCATGGTCCACTTTTCTTCCTCAAGAGTGGGTGCTTCATAAGGTTCTCCACCATTTTCCATAGCTCGTATGAAATAGAGAGAAGGTACATTTGCATCCGATTCTTCCAAGATTCATAATTTGATCCATTGAGAAGTGGTGGTCGGTTGCTTGATTGACCTTCGGGGAAACAACCGGTTGACGCCATCTATAACCTCTCTTTGATACCAAGTGTTAGATCATGTGGATGGCAAACAACACTAGAAGGGGGGTTGAATAGTGTTGTTAACAAACTTTTCACAAATGAATAACACAAAAAATAACTTCCCTTCCAATGTTGCCTAAGGAACCAAGTAGAGTGATCTATGCTTGGTCCTTAATCAACACGATTGATCTCCAAATAAAGATAAGATAGTATATAAACTATAAAGATAAAAAAAGTAATGATAACAGAATAGATCTTACAACGGAATGAAATATAAAATTGCAATAACAATTTTAATTAGCAAGAATAATTTAACAAGTGATTGCAAATGACATAAATTTAAACAATAAATAAGTAGCAAAAAGTAAATGACAATCGCAAACACACAGATTTTTATCCTGGTTCCCCACAACCTGGGTACGTCTAGTCCCCGAAACTCTAGTCGGCCTTTAATCCACTATTATCGGTAAATAGTACAAACCACCTCCCGCCAAGAGGATTTACAACCACCTTGCCTACAACAAGGATTTTCCCTTGTCTCACAAGCCGAGGACTTTTACAAACTCCTTGCCTACAACAAGGATTTCCAACACCCTTATCTCCAATGGACTCAAAGTAAGATTAGATCCAATACACCACAACGAATTAGTGGAGATTGGTTTTTACACCCAATAATTCTATAGCCGAGTAAGAATATTGCAATTAGTGCTCTAAGTGGCTAAAGAAAAATAAATCTTCTTTGATCATACAAAGAATATTAATTGATTCAATATGATTAAGAAGCTTTGTTGCTTTAAAATCCTTTTAAGAAAATTCAAAAATAGAGTAAGAAGGATTTTGAAAAACAACTTGTAATAGCCAAATAAAATGATCTTAAAACAAGATAGAAATATAAGCACAAGAATAAGATCAGAATTTAAAAACAATTGGCTATGAAAAACTTGAGAGCGATGAGAATTTAAAGAGCTTGAATTTGCTTGAGAGAATTTGAACTTTGCTCAAGAATGATTGATAAAGAACATGATCTCAAAAGCTCTCTATTTATAGAGCTAAGAGAGGATTTGAATTATTTCAAATGAAGTTTGAATTTAGCCCAAGAATCAAGCTAGGAATAAATGGGAGAGGAAATCAAGGAATTCTGGTCGAGCACAGCTGGTAGTCGACTCCCAGAGGAGGTAGTCGACTCCCAGAGAGTATTCAAGAAAAACTCTGCTACAGCAGGTAGTCGACTCCCAGAGTACATTTTTCAGGAAGAAGGCAGAAATCAAGGTAGTGAACTACTGGGTGTTTGTAATTAACTACAAGTTAAAACTTTGCTTCTATGTAAAATATGCTCTCAAATAAATTTAAAACACGTTTAAAAAATATTTTAGAAAAATATTTTGTGCGTGTACATATTCTTCTTGGCTTTGACATAATCCTAAGAAAATGAAAAGCAACTTACACACTAGACACTATGAAGAACTTGAAGCCATGGTTGAGCTTGATCTTGTTGCATATGATTCGCTTGAATTTGAGCTCCTCTTTAGCTTGAGCTTGAGCACATTCTTTGAGCTTCATCTTTGAGCTCTTCTTGTGCTTGAACTGAAGCTTTAGAATGTAGACGTTGAATTGCGAGCTAAATTCATCTTCATCTTCTAAGAGTGTGGTTGAAGTTCTTCCGCTCGGAGTTTGCTTTGAGCTTTACTTAGCTTATTTGCACAACCTACACATCTTAAATAATATGATTAGTACATTAACAATATTTGGTGTGATCATCATTAAAACCATTTGGGGTGGGACTAGATTTCCCAACAGTTAATTCATCTGAAACATGCGCATGCCATGATAGTATGGTCACACATTATATTGGCAAAGGCCTTGTACATGGTTATGTACATATTCAAAATCACTTGGCCAATGTAACCTCCAGCATCTTTCAGTATGGTTATATTTATTGGCTCCTTCCAGTTCAAGTGTAAATATTATTAAAATAATTTTAAATATTGTTAAAATTTTTCTATAATTTTTAAATATTTTTTTAAAGAATTTTAACTTTTTTGAAGTCAAAACAACTCAAGACTAACAAACACGCAACCCAAAACCCATTAACAACTTTAGCCTCAAAACTGTTGTCTGAAAAACTTAATAAAAATTATTTTCTGTAATACCCAGTATCTATATATACGTGTATATGTACATATTTTTAGGATTTATGTGTACGTATAAATTTTTTTGGTATTCCCATAATTTTTCTGTAATTTTTGTGAAGTCAAAACTATTTTTAATAAATTTTAAACCATCTTTTGAATTTTATAAATGAAGTATACGTGAGTAAATACATGTATAATGGAAGATACCAAGTATTAATGCATGTATTCTTATTTATTTAAAAAATTTAATCCCTAATTTGTCATGCCATGCCACCTCACTTTTCTAGGTGTCATTTGGAGATTAATTCTTATGTAACTCATCCTCATGTGGCATTAGGAGAATGATTCCTACATAACTCAAAGGTAGGTGGATTATGGAGAGGGAATTAAGGGGTGATTCATCCTTGAGATGAGATTTAAAAAGGAGAAAATTTTAAGGAAAAAAAAACCAAAACCAAAATTTTCATCCTCTCCTCTCCCTCTCCTCCCCTTTGCTCCACTTCTCCCACCACCACTCCACCACCTCCCTCCTCCTCTTCCACCACCCTCCCTCCACTCCCACCACCACAAGCTCCTCCCCTTACACCTCCTAAACATCTCTTTCAAAAGAATTTTCCTCACAAGTTTCAATAAACCACAAAAATTCCTCATTCCACCAAGACCAAAATATTCACATACCTAAATCTTTGAAGAAGTAGTTTGTAGAAGAGGGGGGTTTGAAGAAGAAGGAGCTTAATGCCTACAAGGACTAAGAAGGGCCAAAGCTTGAAGAGAGAAGGATAGTAGAGGTATGATTTCTAGCAACCCTAGCTAGGATTCAATCTTAGAATTGTATAGGAAATAATGCATGTTCTAGCTTCATGTTTTTGCAATAAGAAGAACAAAAAAATGAATGTTCATGATTTAATGTTGTAGCATATTAAATGGTATTCATGTCCTAATTATAATCCATGTTGTAGTATCCATGTTGTAACATGAACATGGGCATGTTAGTGTTAACCATGTTATAGTACTGATGTTCTTAAAAGTGTTTCTGTTTATGCTAGTGTGATCCATACTGAAGTATGCATGCTATGCCATAGAAATCATGATGTAGTATTCTTGTTCTTAAATGTTCTCCAAATTTTATGGGAAAAGTTTATGTTGTAATCCATGGTGTAGTATTCCATGTGGTATTACATGCTAGTAATCCATATTGTAGTATTTCATGTAGTAATCCATGTTGTAGTGTTCATGTTTAAGCCATAGTAAACCATGTTGTAGTATTCATATTATTAAATGTTCATGTTATGCTAGTATAGTTGCACATTCATATGTCCTTAAAAAATTGTTGTGGGAAAAAGGTTGTAGTCATGTTGGTGCTAAGTTCAATTAGTATGCTCATAATGACATGTTGGTATTATGTTTCATTTAGTATGCTCCTAATATCATGTTGGTATTATGTCTCATTTAGTTATATGCTCATATTATCATGTTGGTACTATGTCTCATTTAGTATGCTTTTAGTGTCATATAGGTGCTATGTCTCATTTAGTATGCTTCTAATGACATATGGTTATTATGCTAAGTAGTAATTTTGTTAATAGCCTTCTTTTTGTTAATTGACATGTCATGATTAAGTTAAATGTTAAATGCTATGTTTCATGCCCATATTGTATGTTACATGTCTATATTGGAAATGGTGGAATCATGTACTCAATGTGTTAATGGGAAAGGATGGAATCATGTAATGTTGTTTTGAATGAATGTGATGGTCGTTAAATCACGACATCTGTAAAATTATGAAAGAAATGGAAAGATGTGAATCCAGTAAACAAGACCTGGAAATGAATGTAATAAATGATGAATTGTTCGATAAACTAAGAGTGAGGCAGAGTGATAAATATCTAGAGCGCTCGATCCATTCTAAAATGGGTCAGACTCCAGATATGGGTTCGGGGGAAATACATGTAAAAGTAGGTCTTAAGGAGCAGACACAGCTGAGGCTCCCACTTGCACTCCTGAGCGAGGGAGTTGGCTAAGTGTGGACATATCTTGATTCTCACTCGCGCTCCCGTAAGGGGGAGTTGGCTAGAGTTAGAGAGGCCGGTGGTGTACTCGTGATGCACCATTCGGTAATTGTTGGTTTTCTCTGTTTGTCCCGAAAAAAACCGAGAATTGTCTCACTCTCGTATGGGGGAGTTACGAGAGGCCCCTCCAGTGCCTGTGTTGCTGGTTGGGGTACCACTTTTCACCCACCCTGGGCGAAGTCCGGCTCCTTAGGGTCCTACAATTTACTCTGGTTTCCGAATCACATTTATAACTGAAAAGTCTTTAAAGAATAATGTTCAAAAGAATTGTCCTAAAATTGTTGTCTATGGTTGTTCAATTATCGTGCATTTGTTTCTTTTATGCATATCAGTTCTGCAGTATTTTCCTTTATGCTCAGTACATGCTTGGGATGTTCCTACTTTAATTTATGCAATTTATTTTGTTGCCATGATTATTACCATTAGCTAGACCCTTGGTCAGGTATTACAGTCCTGAGACTGGCCCCTATCTAGGGTAGTTAAATTTCCTATTGGGTCACAATGTGACGTGTCCCACCTTATGGTTTCAGGTCTGGTTTGATAGTAGGAGCTGTGTCAGGGAGTTGGAGTAGTGAAGCTTATATGAAGATTGTGTACTTGAGAATTGGGTTCGTGAGTGAGATGAGTTAAGAATGTGTTGTACCTTTTGGGTTTTGTTTGGTGAGAGTTGTAAGGTGATGTATATGAGGTTTTGTACATGAGGATATTGTAAAGAAAGAGACGATGTGATAATGATGGTGTATAAATAAAATCAATCAGTTTTCGTTGTTGTCTTTTGATTAATTCTTTGTTGTTCCTGTGTTATCTGTGTTGTCTGTTTGGTTGGAGCATTGGTAATACTTCCCGGCGCGTACATAGCGGCCCGCGGAGTTTTATGTTCTGAGCAGTACTTCCCTTCTCTCTCATCGTCATTCTTCTTCACACCCGTAGTTTCAGGAATACCTGATACAGATTCGTACTTATCGGGTATCCTGAGGAACAGGTCGTGACATTTTCATGTTGTAAATAGATAATGATGTGTGAGTGGATAGAATTGTATCTATTTGAGAGATTGTATCGCATCCATGTATAAACTCCCCCATCCCCTATAAATAAAGACATGTGGTCTCCCCAGATGGCTATGCTTCATAACACATTATCAACATGTTCTACCAATTGAGAGAGATTGGATCATTGCAGAAGCCTTGGCATATGACGGAGGATCGAAAGATTATAGCTGCTCAGATGTTGAGGAACTGGATCCCAACCTCGCATAGCCATCCCAACCGTCGCTAGATCTGAAAGGTGTATCTAGAGTTATTCCTACAAATCAAGAAAATCTTTTTTATCATGATCATGATACCCACAACATCGATCTCATAAGATTGGATAAGAAAAATCAATTTTTATTCTCCTTAGACCAAAGATGAGGGCTTTCCACCGTCGATCCTAGGGAAGAACGTTGATGAGTGTTTATTGAATATAGTTTTTCCCTCTTTTTCATGCACCTTTTACATCATTTTCTTCGTCATTTCTCACAGTTTTCCCCGTTTTTGTTTTCTCTTTTACTTTTATGGTCCATCCTATACTTTGCAGGAAATATGTACTGATTAGGGACCATACGATGTGATTCTAGCGTGAATGTGCGAAAGAAGCGAGGACGGGAGATCGAAGAGTGCAAAAGGTGGAAGATATATGAAGAACTAAGAATGACACAGTCGCATCAAGCTGATACAAACGATCGCATCAATATGCTCCAGAACCCACATCAACACGGCCGCGTTAAATATCTCCAAACGGCCGCGTCGCTTAGGAGAAGATCTAAAGACATGCAACTGACACGGCCCGCACGACAAAAGATGACGCGGTCGCATTACTGAAGACCAAACGGTTGCTCGACGCGATTGTTTTAAGGCTGACGTGGCCGTCGAAGCCATATTCGATGCGGCCGTACCCCTAGCGACACGACCGCATCGCTGTAGCCTCCGTGCCCCCTCTTTACGCAAGGGAACGATGCGACTGCATCATTTTCAATGCGGTCACATCGAATTGGATCCTAAAGCCACCTGGGCACCGATCTAGGAGCAGTTGGGGGGCTTTTCTATATTTTTCGGCGTTGTATATAAACCCATCTTCTTCCCCAACGAAACCATCTTGGGTTTTAGCAGTTTTTAGGGATTTTTGAGGTTTTGTAAGGATTTCTAACTCTTTTTATTCTGTTATTTTTAGTTGTTCTTATTAATTTCTATTGTAATAGATTACGTTTTCCTTTATAGAAGTTTTCTTTTGCTATTGCTATTGTGAGTTTTTTCCATCTATTACTTATTGAATCTGAATCCATGACTTTTATTGCTTACCTAACGCTAGAAATCATCTACATTGCAATGTGTAGTGAGTAGTTTTCATCTAGGGCAATGAGTTGAACCCCATTGGATTAGGGCTATGGGTTGGTTTAGTTAATTAACCTATTACTGGGCTAATTGAGATTAGGATTGTATTAGGATGATGATTATCATCGTAGATTCGACCCTCCTCCCTTCGGGGCAATCGGATTGTCCGACGGCGAGAGTCGGGCCCAATCTGGGGATTCGATCCCGACGATGATCCATGCTATCCCTGCAACCGATGAGAGTCGGGCACCGATTGAAGCCCTCCTAATATAGGTCTAATCCCTGAATGCCACTATGGTCGGAAGTAAGATTGAGGACGTTCGTCGAACGAAATGAGTCTCACGTATACCGATGTACTAACAAGAGTTGGCATCGGTGTAGGTTAGGTAGACCTATCATTGCATCGTGAGAGCGGGGGGGGGGGGGGGGAGGAGATGACGTAAGTGAATACCCTATCATGCACCACAAGAGTGGGGGATAGGAGATTTCCCTTACATTAGACGACCTCGCCCGAGTCCCAATGAACCCAATAACCAGTTAATTATTAGTCTAACCTTAACCTCGGTCCAATGGTGGGGATTCCCCACGCCTTAGAGCTTTTATCCCTTGATTCATCTTCTTCCCTATTTCACTATCAAATCACCAACCCGATCACGTAGCTTTCAAATGAGGACCCACAAATCGATACTCAACGAACGCCTCCCAGTGTTCGACCCGTAGCTACAAACGACCCATGCGCTGCGGTTAATTATTAGTAGCGTTCGTGCAAGCAGAGAACAAACGTCATAAACCCTAATCTAGAGTTATTATAAACAACAACAAAACAAATTATCTACCCACGGCTTCACTCCCGACAACCCCGCCACCAGCCGCCATGGCCCCCATCACCCTTCACCTCACCGACCCCCCCAATGGTGGAGGCACTCCTCCGCATTTGAGCGGTGGCCAAACCCTAGGTAGGGTTTTTCTTTATTTTCAAAAATAAAAATAAAATAAAATAAAAATACACCAGCTGCCGACGCCGCCGATGGCCCCACCCCCTTCACCGCCCCTCGAGGCGATGCATCACTGCCCCATACGGCGGCCCAACCCCAGCTCCCCTCTAATTTTCACTTGGGCCTTGGCACAAGCCTTCAAAAAAATGTCCTTCAATGGGATGTAGCCCGTAGCTTTGCTGCGGGCTCGGCCCATCCCATTAAAAAAACAAACTGTGGGCCCGAAGCACACGGCGGCCTGTGGGCTCCGACCCACAGGCCGCAGAAAAAAAGAGAAACGAGGGCCCGAAGCACACGGCAGCCTGTGGGCTCCACAGGCTACAGAGGGAAAAATAAGAAGGAGGATTTTGTTTGCTACAGGCTTTAGGCCTGCAGGTCATAAATTTTAAGCAACAAAATTGTATTGTTGCAGGCCTGAAGCCCACGAGCCTCAGGCCCGTAGGCCAAATAATTCTTATTAAAAAAGAAAAAAGGGACAATTTACAAAGGGAAATGGCTGTGGGCCTAGAGCCTACAGAACACTAATATTTCAAAGGAAAATTTTAAGGAGAGGGAGTTATAGGGCCCAATAAATAAATGAAAATATGGGTAAAAGGGGTATAATATAGGAATTCAAATGGGGGTAAATGGTGACTTTTGGGGATTCATAAGGGGCATAAAAAGGAAATCTTTCCTTTTACAAAACAAAATATTTATAGGGCACCATTCAATTTTATTTGAACTGACCCCTATATGCACAACTGATTTATAGCATATTGTTATATGATGCCTGTCTAGAATCATATTTTGTGCATTACATCACATATTACTGCCACATTTTCGGGGAAAATTTATGCTATGTTGTGCGAGCATTAGCTTAAAAATCATGAAGATCCTGCGACTGCTCTGACATTAGTTATCTAACATAATGATGTATGACATCGTCCCGCGGTCTAAATAATTATTAAGCATTAAATCTGAAGTATTTATCCTATTATGAATCTGTGATGCATGTGATGCGTTATAAACATGTTTTATAAGTACAAATTTTGCATGAATGGGTAATTGTGGTTTTGGATTGGCTGTTTAGTCACACATTTTACTTTTCATGCACGCAATTAGCTTAGCCATTTAAAATTGCATCTGCATGAAAATGTTTACAATATCATTAATTCATGCAAATTTGTTCTTTTCTAGATAAAATGGCTAAAATCACACGCGTCGATTTTGAAGTACTGGATACATCGGGGAAAAATTATTTAAGGTGGCAGCTTGATGTTAAATTCCACTTGCGAGTTAAATCCTTCATTTCTGCAATTACAAAAGATGCGACGGCAACAGACATAAAAAAGGCGCAAGCCATTATATACATTCGTCGCCACGTGGACATGACCCTAAAGGTTGAATACCTTACAGGCGAGGATCCGCTAGAGATGTGGACTGCCCTTGAGGACAGATATAACATCAGAAAGATGTTATACTCCCAAGGGCAAGTTATGAGTGAGAGAACCCAAGACTTCAAGAGTTTAAGTTCATAGCTGAGTACAATTCAGCTTTGTTCAGCATTACCTCACGCCTGAAGTTGTGTGGTGAGAAAGTCTCATAAGATCGCATGCTGGAAAAGAATTACACGTCTTTCCATGAAAAATATGCGATATTGATGTGGCAATATTGTGAACAAAAGTTCAATAAGTACTCTGAGCTACTATCATGTTTCCTCATGGCTAAATAGAATAGAGAGATTCTACTTGCCACTCATAACATGCGCCCCCTGGCACGGCCCCCTCTCAGAATCTCACAATGTATCTTCTTCCAAAAAGAAGAAAGAAAATAAAATGTAAGGTAAATTCCAAAGGGGGACCAAATAAAAGGGCTAGAGGACAAGTCCACCAATAAAGAAATGAAAGGAGACAGAAGTTCACTTGGCGCAGAAATGACAATAACAGAAATAATGCACTCCAACCTAGAAAGGATTGGGAAGACCAGTGCCATAGCTTTGGCATGAAAGGACACTGGTCCAGAGTGTGCAGAACTCCATGGTGTTGGATATTGAGTCTCCACCCCATGGTTATTTTGATGATGAGCAACATATTATGCTATTAATATTTTCATTAAGTTTGTGTACATGAAATGTATTTTTAAATATAGTTTATGAAGTAAAGATGCATTGCACAAATAAGTGTCATGAATGAAGGGAGCTCAAATTAAGGGAGCTCAATGTGATGGAGGAAACAAATCAAAGAAGGCTAGGAGCAAATGTGCAAGGAACAAATCCAGTCAATGTCAAATGAAGCTCAAAGACTGTGCTCAAGCTCAAGCTAAAGAGGAGCTCAAATTCAAGTGAAGCCGATGCAACAAGCTCAAGTGAAAGCCAAGGCAAATGAACAAAGAGTTGCATGCTAGCTCAAATAATGTAATGTAATGTTTTGAATTTTATTTGTGTGTTAGGATTTGTTAAGGCCTTTTAATTAAGCCCAGACACACTTAGGATTATGCCAAATATGATTTAAAATGTTTAAAAATATGTTTTCCTAAGTTTTCGAGCCCAAAGCCCATACTAGGAAGTCTCTGGGAGTCGACTACCACCTTGAAAGTCGACTACCAACAGACAGACTGGCATCTGGGTCAAACGACTAGATTTTCAAAATCATTTTAATTATTGCATATAAATGAATTTGAAATTATTTTCAAAAGTCTACTTGTTTAAATGGATATAAATGTTGGAACAGTCTTTTGGAAATGATTTGAATTTCAAATTTCAAATCTCCTTGATTAATGCAAAAATATTTTGGAAATAATTTGAATTTCAAATTTCAAATCTTATTGATTAATGCAAAAATATTTTGGAAATAATTTGAATTTCAAATTTTAAATCTCCTTGATTAATGCAAACATATTTTGGAAATAATTTGAATTTGAAATTTCAAATATCCTTGATTAATGCAAACATATTTTGGAAATAATTTGAATTTCAAATTTCAAATTTCCTTGATTGATGCAATTTTGAAATAGTTTTTTAAAATGACTTTCATCTTTATAAATAGAAGGATTGAGCTTAGGTTTCAGACAAGAAGATTTTTCATCTAAAATTATTGTTTCAAAAAGGTTTTTTAAAGCTCTTTCATAAGCTCTCAAAATCTTCTCTTGGCCATAGTTTAAATAGCTTTTCAAATATAATTTTTGGCCTTATTTTCTTGATCTCCCAAAGCTTCCAAATTTCTTAAGTTTAAGATCAAGTTCATCCTATAGCTACACTTCAACACATGGGTTTCAAATTGAAAGGCTATAGGTAATCCTTCAAAAGCATTGTAAGTATTTTTCTCACTTGGGTGTAGTGAGTTGTGAAAGTCCTCGGATTGTGAGGCAGTGAAAAGTCCTCGGCTTGTGAGGCAAGGGAAAATCCTTGTTGTAGGCAAGGTGGTTATAAATCCTCTTAGCGGGAGGTGGTTTGTACTATTTACCGATAATAGTGGATTAAAGCCCGCCAAGAGTTTTGGGGACTGGACGTAGCCCTGGAGGGGCGAACCAGGATACATCGTGGTGTTCTTGGTTGTTATCTTGGTTTGATTCCTTACTTGCAATTTATTATTTCCGCTGTGCTTATTTCATTGATGCAAGTATTTGTTTATTAAGATTGATATTAGGTAATTCTATATTAATCTTAGGGAGAAAATTTCTAGAGGAATTTTAATTTCTGAAAACACTATTCACCCTCCCTCTAGTATTCTCTTTGCCATCTCAGGTCCCAACACTTGGCACCTCTAAGATTTGTACAAAGAAATCTTGAAGAAAAAAGGTGAAACAAATCTGGTGACCACCCTGCTCCAGTTCAGTTCACTACTGATGATTTCAGAAAAGACAACTTGTTTGATTAGCTTTTTTATCTTTCTTTGAAGAAAAAAACATTATCATGAGAGCTATTTATGTTTTTATGAAGTATGAATAAATTAGTCATGATTTTCTGAAAATTAAATGTGATATATGCTTCATATTTTAAAATATGGATTGCTCTCATGACTGCTTGGTAGACAGTGCATCAACACATACGATCCTTTAATACAAATGCTATTTTCATAGCATTATATCATATGAAAGCTCAGTAAATACAATATCAGGGCCATCAAACATTATTGAAGGTTTAGGGAACGCAACACAGTTGCTCCTAAATGATACAGAAATAAAAATAAAGGATGCATTATTCTCTCCGAATTCAAAAGGAAACTTATTAAGTTTCAAGGACATCAATTTAAATAGATTCCACTCAGAAACTGCAAATGTAAACAAAAAGGAGTATTTGTACATGATGTCTCAATAAAAAGGAACTAAATCCATATTTGAGCGTTTTGAGAGCCTTTCAACCGGTATATACCATACAAAGATTCGGAGAGAGGAAGTAAATCTGACGGAGCACCTGAAGTGCCTGATATCAGTCAAGTTTCTACTCTGGCATTGTTGAATCATTGTGTCGGCACTCGAGATGACTCGACTGACGAGTGACTAAGGCCCACAGAACCTACAAGAGAAGCCCAATAATGACCCAGTCAAAACCCACCAATCGGTTGCCCGTTGCACTCCCACCAATCGAACGTGGGATTGAAGGCGGGCTCATAAATGGCGATAACATGGGCTACATTTACTCCTATTAAAGGGGGAGATCATGACACCATAATGGAGGACCGTTATCTTCCCAACGTCACTGAAAGGACCCAGGATGCCTATAAATACCAAAAGGGTTCCAATTCCCAAGGTACGAAATACATAGACTCTACTCTTTCAGCATATATTTTTCCACGAAAGAGCTTGCGACGTCAGATCTGAGACGAACTTTCGTGGGTCGATCTCAGCTGCTTCAAGATCCCTCTCTTTCTTAAGTTTCCATTCTAACTTACACATCAGAGGGGATTTGGGTCGGGACCCAGATCCGACCCCCCTTACGCTTGCTTGTGGTGCAGATCGCCGAGTCTCTATTTTCTGTGAGGGTCTCTCCAGAGCTTCCCAGCCTCGATCGATCGACTTACATACTGCTCGAGGGTCGATCGAGCAGCGCAAGTCCGCCATTTTTCATCAACGACCTTGGTTCTTCCAACCTAGGGTCCGACTCAACTCGCTGACGAGGCTCCGACTCAGCACGAAGGGTCCATGTCAGCAAGATAATTGTTTCGGTCATTTTTGGCCTTAACAGTTTGGCGGCGTCTGTGGAAAAAATTAACCAGCTCGACATCCCAAAGCAATCGAAAAGCTATGTTGGCTGGACCAAGCAACATCGGACCGAGCCAAGGTCCGAAGGAGAAATAAAAAGCGAACATCGTCCTGGTGGAGGATGCATCGGACTCAACATCCCCATCAAAGCTACCTGGGAAGGCCACCAAGGAACCTAAGGTGACCCAGAATCAATTCGACCAATTTGCAGAGCAGTTCGATAAGAGTCTCTGTGTTTTGGCGACCTTGATATGCCACAGCATGGGAGATCGTTCGCTCACAAATGAGCAACTACCGCCTCCAAACCCGACCTTGACACCAATGAGAGGCGCGGCCATGCTCGGGGATTCGAGAGATACACGAATGGATCGACAAGAGAATGTCCCACACGGTACAACCCACACATCTCACCAATACAGCAAATGGGGAAATGAGCATCATTCCTTCGGTTTCCTGGGAGGACCCACTCCCTCCAACTACAAGGAGGCGACCCGCAACATCTTGGATCAGGTAATATACGGGGTCCCCCAGGTTACAACTCTCTCAATCTTGCAGGTGGATACGGAAGGAGAGAGTAAATCCCAAACCGATCCTCAGGAGCCACATACGTGCAAGGTGGGGAAGGGCAATCCCTACTCATCCAGTCTGCACTTCGGTAAACCCCATTGAAGGAGAACATCACCTCTGCTCCTTCTCTTCCAAAGTTCAAACTCCCTGCCTTATCAGCATATGATGGCAGAGGCGACCCATGGTCGCACATCCGCAAGTATCTGAATGTAATGCTACTTCATAGGGCCGATGAGCTGTACCTCTGCCGAGCTTTTCACGCTACCCTTTTCAAGAGGGCAGAAGGCTGGTACGATGGATTACATGACGGCTGTATCGGGTCGTTCGATGAATTGGCCGATTTCTTATGCAAGCAATTCATCGCAGGTTGACACCCCAGAAGGAAGCCCTCTCACCTCTTTTTGATCAAGCAGAAGGATAAGGAATCAATCCGAGCCTTCGTCCAGCGATTCAATGACGAAAGGCTTGAAGTAGAGGAGACGCCAGATGTAAATGTCATCGCGGCTTTCACTCAAGCGATGAAGGATAACCACTTACGGATACCAGTTCCTGCCTAACAACCTCGTGGAGATGTTCAATATATCAGATCGGTTCATCATCTCCGAAGAAGCAGAGTGGTAGGAGCTTTAAAATTTATAACTACAAGTGCACGGTGTCATCGTAGCGCATTACGAGTCGTCCGCAGGGAGGCTAGGTGATCGAGTATTGGCTCGATTTTGGGTTAATAGCTAGCTACGCAATCAATTACGAATGGATGTATGGGTTACGGAGTTTAACAGAGGAATATCATGGAAATGTGAGAATACAATGATGAAAACGAAGAGGGAATGAAATAAACAACAACACAACAGCAACACAACAGCAACAAAACAATAACACAACAACAACAAAACACATCGACAGTAAAAACAACGAAGCAGCAATATCAAGGCAATATCAAAATTATAATGGAGAGGAGAGAGAGAACTCATCTTGTGAATCCATACAAAGGGGGTCGTCAATCCCCAATACAAATCTGAGAAGAGAACTCCAGAAATCTACTAAAGACTAGTCTTATCCTAATCCAATTCTAAAACCAAGCTAAGAAAACAATAAAACAGTAGGAAGGGGTACAAAACGAGCCTAAAGCTCGGCTCTCCTCCCAATGACGGTGCCCAGATACATTTATACAACCCTAGCAAGTCGGGTCGCAAACCTCAACCCCTATTTCACACGACTGCATGGCTAGAACCACATGGCCATGTCAACTGATGTTGGGTAAGAGAATGACGCGACCGCGTTGCTAGTAGCTCCCTCTGCTGCCTTGGCTGAGTCAAGAGGACAGGGCCGTGTGGAACTAGTCCACACGACCGTGTGGAGCTTCATTGCTTCTCAAAGTGGTACGGCCGTATGAGGGGTCTCATACGGCCATAAGGATGGTTGTGCTCCCCTCTTGCTTCCCATCTCCATCTCTCATCACTCCTCCAAGGTTTCTAGTAGTCATCCAATCACCATCTGCATGCCCTCTTCTCCCTCAATAAGCTCCAGCATCTCATGCACCCAGTCACATTTGAACTCCAACTCCAAGTGCTCCTCAATGTTCCATCTTCAATGATCTAGCTTTAGCTTCAGTACAAGTTCTTCAGATAAGCTCCAGCTCCACACTCTTTTCAACAATCCTACTTCTCTAAGAGAAATCTCTCAAGCTCAAGACTCCAGAATCATGAAGTTCTACCAACCTCTAGAAATGTTCCATCAACACTCAAGCTCATTATTCTCTCTAACTCCTTATCAAAACTCCCATGCTCCCTCATCTTCATTAATTTCAGCTTCCCATCAACAATGCACCATATTCAAGAAGTAGAGCCCAAAGTGCCAAACTTAGCTCCGTAAGTCCAAAATATCACTCTGAGCTTCATAATTCCCTTAATTCGCCTGAAAATACACCGGGGAGACCAAAAGAGTAAAAGGGAACAAACGTTGCAAAAGTGGCATGGAAAACGAGGCGGAGTGGAATAAAAATATGAATGAAATGAAGATGAAAACTATATATATAAATAACCTATCAAAATCCCCCAAGCTAAACTCTTCCTCGTCCTTGAGGAAGACGTAGGGAGAGTGAAGAATGAGGTATGCAATCTAGTATGCAGATGACGATATGAGTTTCGAGAGATTTTATAAAATCGAGCACATATACGTGGAGAAATAGGAAATTCAAAGTCATGAAAATCTAGAACACCGACTCCTTTCTATCGATAAGAATATAATCCTAGGACATGATTTCTAGCTCGAATCGTCAAATAATATACCATGCCATGATCAAGCTCAAAACCTAGATTACTTCCTCTAACTTGTCCTTAAGCCAAAAACAAAGGGATCAAAGCTATGCAAGGGTCGAAGAAGTGATAAGTAAGAGATAACGGGTCACTAGTCCATCAAAGAAGTGGCTCTTACAACACCTCAACTTTCCGTTACTCGTGAAATCAACAAACTATTCATGCTTCCAAATCTTTTTATTTTCCATTCCATTTTTTTCTTTTCTCCCCTTTTTTGTTTGGATTGTAATTGGTTCTTGTAAGGAGCGTTGGGTCGATGACTCCCAGGTCAGACGACCTTAGGGCATCAGGACAAGAAGGACCCCTCAAACCTACTAGCTCGAACCAGCTATAATCCTTATTCTCACATACACTCCCCCAAGCTAGACCTTTGACGCGAGGCCCCGACGATTCCTAAGTCGTGGGGATCCGGTTACTCAGTTTTGCCGGAGGAACGGCGCATGTTTTATTCTTTTTCTCATATATACATTTTAAGCAATGGAAATTGTGAATAAGCTAGGCAATGACACTCCTCAGTACTTGCTAATATGTTGTTATCCAAGTCTCGATGGGTTATAAACCATCATACTCAACTATCAATCCTACGGCTCATGCATAAAATGGACCTCTAGGAGGCCTAGGTCGGTTTCGAGTACTTCTATCCTAGAGGATTTGAGAATGATCATAACGGGTATATTAGATGGGATATGAGGCAAACACCTGTCATAGTCTTATAATTAAACCAATATCGAGGAAGTCGGGTGCAAAAGATAGGAAATGAAATCCTATTTGAAACCACGCATATGTAGCTCGATTTCAGAAAATCCTTGAAACAAGTATATACAAATGATGCAAGGACGAGATGCAAATATTTTTGGATTTTTGAGTTTTTCATTTTGTTGTATGCATACATGGAAATATGATGCTTGAACATGTGATAAAAAGGAAAATAAAATAAAATGAAACATGATGCATGCTGAATGGAAATGAAAGAAAAAATAAAGGAAAACACGACGTATACAGGTGAATATAAACATGGAAAAGTGGAGGAGAAAATGGAAAATGAAAAGAAAAACAAAAGGGCATACACTACTCCCCCAAGCTCGAATCTGCAGTGTCCTCAATACAAGATAAACAATGAAGTGTGAGGACAAAAATGTGTGGGGGGTGACAAAAAAGTGATGGTCTCCTCCAAGCTAGAATGGAGCTAGGGTGCAGGCTTGGTGGGTGTAGATGAATGTGGATGAGAATTAGAAGTGCCAACCATAGGTGGTGGTGGTGGTGGTGGTGGAAAAAGGCGCCGATGGATGTCGGAGGTATAAGATAGGATCTAGGCCTGCGTCTCCTGAAAGGTGTCCATACGTCCCTATAATCCCTGACTCATCTCCTTTAGAATAAGAAGATGTGTGTGATCATCAAGAAGTGGGGGGCCAGGCGGTCCGTAGCCATCAGTGATAAGAGGAATTTGTGTGGTGGCAGGCTCCGTGGTAGACACGGGAATGGTGGTAGTGTGTGGGGGTGGAGGTGGATGGCTGAGGCTGAGGCTCAAGCTGCTGGGGCTGCGCAGGGATATGAACAATAAGATCATGTGGAAATGTCCACTGCGTAAGCCCGGGGACCTCCGTGCATAATGGGTTTGGTAAGATAGTATACGGTGAGCACTCTGGTCCATAGAGTCAAACAATCTAATCTCTCAAGTTTACCTTAATCATATGCATATGATCTAAAACTGAGAGATCCAAAGAGTTAGGGCCAGTGATAGGGTTAGTGCACTCATCTAGATCAATGGAGAGGGGAGGCAGGCAGGCTAAAAGTGTGATGAGACCGCCACAGCAAATCTTGCATGTGGAGGCCTTGGCGACCTTCTTTAGCCTACGTGCTAACCATGAGCCAGCATGGAAAAGTATCCTCGGGGCCCTAATCACTGCTCCAGTCCCTGTAGGATGGAGGACAATCGGCTGTGTCATGGCCCATAAGAATAGGAGCTCAGGTCGTGTAACTGTGCCAGTCTCCTCCCTACCAAAGAGAGTGCTCGCTTGGATATGTTGGGCAAGGCGTAGGGATGGATGAATGATGCATGACGCCTTTCCCACCATGTGAGGGAAGGGACCCAACTCAGTAATCGAATCCCAAAACTGGGAGGCTCTGAAGGAAGATGGGTGAGTGCTGCTACGTGGGTGATGGCATCTACCGTGGTGGTAGGCCAGTGGAAGATAGAGTTCAGGTCATCAAATGAAAGTGTATAATCGGTATTGAATAACCTGAACTCTATACTAGAGCTCTCGACCTTCAGGGAGCTGAGAAACTCAAGTGTGAGTCAGTGATAGGTTGGGGCTCTAAACTCGAGGAAATCCTGCCACCCTAGATTGGTATATAGATGTCTAACACCCTCGGTGGCTCCTAGAGTGTCGAGAGCAAGAATGCTCGTGAATTTCGTGGTGAGTAGGGTCTATCGAGAGAGGAAGGCAAATCGATTCATCTGGGCCTTAGAAGTGAATGTAATCTCCAGAGTGTCTATCTATGGAGGGGTCACATGCGGTGGTGATGGAGGCTGTGCAGATGTGGAGGGTCAGTCAGAAGCGTGCTGCATTGAAGATCTCCCCAGTTGGGAGTCAGGAGGTGGTGGACGTGCGTTTTTAGTGCGTGGTGGCATGATGTGATGTGTGAAGTGGGGTGGAAGTGTATGTTTGGGTGATGAGGAAAACGTGGAAAGTGTGTTAGTGTGTGAGTGACGGCAGTTTATGTGTAGTGAAGAGGAAGTTGGAAATGAGTGTATGTGAGGGAGTAAGTATGTGCAAGTGTATGAATGTGAAGTGTTGGTGTTGGTGTGAGTGTGATGCAATGTGGGGTGGAGAAGATGAAGTGCAGTGTAGATGGTGGTGTTCGGCAGCAGCAAGAACACTAAGACCCAAATTCGTGCACAAGTAATGAGCAAAAATCAAAATTGAAGGAGAGGAAAGGGATTACCCAAGCTTGATTGTCAATAGCCGATGCGAATCCACGTTAATTGAGCTGTGATCGACCCCTTTAAGCTGCAAATCCTCAGTTCCCAGCCCTAGCCTCCAACTTGTTCCAATTGAGCTCCTTGCTCAAATTCGACAGGGGTTTTAGGGTTTTGTGGGGGAGGAGGGAGGGGATCGATGCTGGGAGAGGTGAGATCGAAGGTGATGGAGGAGTTTGATGTTGTAAGCTTGGAGTGGGGTCTGAGGTCGAGGGTAGAGGAGGAGGATGGAGATTTGCTGGAGGAGGCTTGTCGAGGTGGAAGGGGAAGAGAATGAAACGGTTCAAAGAATTGAGAGTTTTTGACCGTATGAGGGAAGGGGAGAGAAGTGAAGCATTATATAATGTGGGGAAAGGAATGACATGACCGTAAGGATGTTAATTCATACGTTTTCTTGGTCTGGATTGATGATGGGGAGCTGTTAATATGATGACACGGCCGTGTCGAAAAAATAGACGTGACCATGCAAAATTCGGCTTAGGGGTAATTTGACACGGCCGTGTCGAAAAATCGATGCGATCGCGTAAAATGCTCTGCAGAGCTCCTCAAAATTTTGATTTGTGCCGAGGGTTACGTGGCGGTTTGGAATTCATTTACATGGCCGCGTAGATTTAATGGAGTTTTAAGATTCACTCATACGGCTGCGTGGTTTGGAACCACATGACCGCGTGGGTTGTTGGCTTCTTCCATTCTTCTTCTTCCCTTCCCTTGCATTGCTCCTCTCAAGTTTCTCTCCTTCTTCCTTCATTCCATTGCCTCTCTCGAACTTATGGCCCTCCCAAGCTACTCTTCCCCTTCTTTTTTGCTTCTCACATGTTCATCTTCCCATTGCTCCATGAGCTCCTTGCTCATCCTTAATTATTTTTCATCTCTTAATTTGCACAGAGACCCAAGAAAGTGTTTTAGCTAAAATTAAGTTAGGGTCTTCAAAAATTGAGAATTTGAGCTCAAGGTCACTAAGCTTTGGACTTAGGGGGGCCAATGGAGAATTAGAGTTTGGGATCTAGGGTTTCAAAGATTTTGGGGCATGCCAATCGAGGTAGAGAGTGATTATTAAATGAGGAATGAAAATATATAAAATTTAGAAAAGTCTAGATAGTAATACGCTCCTCTCGACAGTGAGAGGAGGCAAGTTTATTAGGATCCTAGAAAAACGTAAGATTTTCTACACTACTGGGTTGAGTGCACCTGTTTTCAAAAGGTGGATCCAGCGTTTTATTTAGAGCAGGTAGTTGCTCAATTTGTTCTTTTCGTGGTTCCGTTAATATCGTGGTGCCTCGAATGCCAACGACCCCTATCAATGCTCCCCTAAGCTTCTCTTGAGGACGTTCACCTATATCCAGTAAAAGAAAGGGAGCATTAGTACACGGCGATGAAATTTTTCCCAATATAAATGCATTCCAGAGACGATCGTCAAAATGTAATAAGATGCATGGAGTGTGATGACGAAAACTCCCTGGAAGTGGATTGCAATCTCTCGACGGTAACGTGATCAACGCCTCGCTAATCCCATAAATATGCTCTTCAGGTGTGATCATGGACCAACACGCCTCCGTTGAATGAAAATTTGTATGCTGCAAGGGGTATGTTGGATCATTAGCATCTGAATCAAAAGAGTTATGAAATGGAATGGATGATTCAAAACTGGAGTTTAGGATACTTCCCTGAACGGGAATGGTAAGTCTAGTGTAGTCGATGTCTCTGGTGGAGTGGGGGTGTCATATGAAGGCGATGATGGAGTGCTCTTGCTCTCATCCTCCTTATCAGTGTGGTTCTCCACAGTCTCCTTGATGATCTCACGTGGTACGAAGTGGGGGGTGCTATCATCTGGGAGAAGTGACTTAGGTTCCTTGATGTCTGAAATCTTGCTCCCGCCCAAGTACACCTCACTCCCGTCTTCTATGGTGGAGTAATAATGAATGTTGTTCCCCTCAACTCGTACAAAGGTCCCATCATCCATATCGTCATCTTCCATGGGGTTGATGGCGGCGTGTCATGGTCCTTGCTTATTACCAACCTCTCCAAGAGAAATAGTGTCTACCCACGGGCCAATGCGTGGTTCATCATCCACCTGAGATATAATGTCTGGGGTGTGGTGATGGACGTGGGCCTCGGTGGTAGCATATGCGTGGGAAAATAGACTCATGTCAAAAAAATTCAGATTTGAATCGTATGAGTTACCTCTTTGCAATACGTGAGATGCGTGAGATGCGACTGCGATCTCCATGTACTCCCATGCATCTTCAGGCGGCATGTCGAAGAATCGCCCTTCGTTCATCTTCACCATGGATTCCTGCATGTCAAAGTGCAATCCTCCATTGAAGATGCAGATGAGCTCATGTGTGCTTATTGTTGGATGCAATGATCTAGAAATTCTTATTTGATTATAACAAACGTGTGTAAACGATTTGATGTGTGTGTTAAGTGTTTGCAGGAGTGGTGATCACGTAAATCTCCAAATAGATGACTTGGTCAAAGTGAAGGAGGAATTGCTATACACATAGCAAATTGGAAGATGGAGAAATTGATATTCACATAGCAAATTCGACTTGGTCAAATATAGAGGGATAATGAGAGGATCTCATTCAAATCAAGAGAGATTGACTCAAATCAATTAGTTTGGATGAATCCAATTCGATTGAATCTAAGGGAAAATTTGTAAATAGACCTAGGTTTCTGTTTCATCAAAACCATATATATATCTACAAGGGCCGGCCTAAGAAAATCGAACTCCTCTGCAAAAACTGTGCGGCTACAAAGAAGAACAGAGATGGATATTAAAGAATTGTTTATCAAGTCGGATTGGGGGGTTCGTCAGCACGGACTGAGCACGCTTATTCATTGGCGTATTCTATCACCTTCCGCTAGCTCTTTATCATCTTGAACTTCCGGACTGCCCTTTCCTCTGCCGGGGACTTCCACGAAATGAAAACGGGCGGAGCAAAGTACAAGAAGGTTGGGACGCAAGGTGGTTGTCGCTCAAGCAACTGTGGAAGCAGACTCCGTGAAAAAGTCGTGTGCTTCCGAATCTAATGGACGGACATACTCTTATTGAGAATAAGCGTGATTGACGTGACGACATTTGACAGAGCAGCAGGAGCTGGATCAACCAACGAGGCTTCGGGCTTCGAAAGAAAAGAAGGAATTTCTTTTGAGCACAAGGTTCGCCAGACTTGCTTCTCGCTGCGCTCGATCAAAGAAAGGGAAAGAGAACTAGAGCTGCGCTCGACCAACAGGCGGGATCGAACGATAGAAAGATGGAATCAGCAGTGTCAGAAGGTACTTCAACCAGAACAGAGTAGCATGGGTCCCGATTCCGGGCAGTAAGCTTTCGAAGTATCTCCCGAATTGCAATATATCAGATGCAGATGGTATTTTATCGGTTTCAAGTGGGCAAGCACCTTTATTTATGGATGGTGTTCTCGGTATCGTTTTCTTCAACGAAGGGAAGGAACACATTGATTAGTCCTTTGTTTTTGGTTGCAGATCCCAGGGAAGAACAAACGAAAGCATTGTTTGCTTGAATCAAAAAGGAGATTACAATCAAAAGGCTTTTTGCACGAGTTCCGGCAAAACAACAAAGCTGCAAGATTTTGTTTCTCAAGGAAAACAGTTCATGAATGTTTCTATGCTCATTTATTTAGAGGCCTGACATCTCCACTAACTAATTTTTTTTGTTTACATGAAGAGAATTAAAACAAATAAAGTGGGAAGGTATGTTTTTAAGTCAAATTGAATTATCTTACTTTGCTCTTTTTTTGGGTGTGCAAGCAAGACAGAAGTTTTTTTTCATTAGACTACCAAAACTCTACATCATCAAAGGAAAAAAAATGGCCGAGCATCATGAACAATTAATTATTGAGGAGGATTTAATAAGAGAGGGGAGAACCAAAAGATTGTGCAGGTCGAGTTAACAAAGTCAAAAGAACAAAGCTGTAGACGTACACAAACAAGTGCCGAGAACCACTTGATGCTCTCTGTCAGGACAAACCATGACTTCCATCTCCTTGCTGCTGCTTCAAGCAAATTCCACTTGATGCCGTGACAAGCTCTACACCCACCTTGCTTCCACGACGAGTTGCGACACCTACGAGCGATAATTGTTTTATACTTGCATATTGCTAGCCGCAACTTTAGAGCATCATCCAAAGGCATCCGTGATTGATTTCAGAGACGACTACATCACATCATATTCTGATCTGACCTGTGCTGATTGACAGAGATGACTACGCATACACACTGAGATTCTCTAAACTCTTTTATTAATATTTGTGTGTAGTAGTAATGATCTCTGTAGGGGAAACTTTACCATTATTGTGTATTTGGGGACTTGATGAGTTGGGGCTCGTCAAGTGTGAGAGCATCTGACTAGGTTGATAGTGTAGAGCACAGGGGAGTGCGTACGAACTAGGTGAGGAGCGGGAGGTTCGGGACTCATGCTAGTTGTACCTTGATTAAATATTAATCTAGTATTTGCTTTCAGGGGCTGGACGTAGGTCGTGGGGACGACCGAACCAGGGTAAATCTGCTGTGCATCGGTGTCTGCTTATTTATTTACCCTGCATATCTGCATCTGTGCTTATAACTGCGTATGATTGTTCGTGGGTTGCACGAATATTTTTATTAGCATATTCACACCCCCTCTAGGCTACGATCCAGATCCAACAAGTAGTATCAGAGCCAGTTTAGAGGATCTAGTCTAGATTTTTAGATGACCATGAATATATCTGATTCTGCATTTGCCGAAGGTCAGTCTATAGCGCGTCCTCCTAAATGTAATGGAGTAGACTTTGCATATTGGAAGGCTAGGATGAAAATTTATTTAGTGTTCTGTAGATTATGATGTGTGGGATATTGTTGAAAATGGTTATAGTCCACCCACTATTAAAATTGATGACACTGAAATTATTAAGCCTAAAGATAAGTGGGATGCCTCTGATAAGAAATGTTATTCTCTTAATGGTAAAGCTATGAATGCACTTATATGCTCTCTTAATAAATCTGAATTTAATCATATCTCACATTGTCTAACTGCGTAGGAAATATGGCATACGCTGGAGGTGACGCACGAGGGAACGTTGCAAGTGAAGGAATCCAGACTTGCACTGCTGAGTACAGAATATGACAGTTTTCACATGCTGCCATCTGAATCTATCAAGGAGATGTTCGCGAGTTTCACAGACATCGTATATAAATCCAGCTCCCTCGATAAGCCATACTCTAGCCATGAACAGGTGAGAAATATCTTAAGAGCGCTGCCAAGCTCGTTCAGTCCTAAAGTCACCGCTATTCAAGAAGCGAAAGACCTATCAACAATGAAAGTGAAGGACTTAATAGGCAACCTGATGTCCCACAAGCTTTAGCTTCAAAGTATAGAAGCTAGAGAGAGACCTGAAGAAAAAGCCAAAGCTCCCATACCATTATCTCTTCAAGCTAACGATGACACTCTTGACGAGGAGCAAGCATTAATGGTCAGAAACTTCAGAAGATATATTCAGACTGACCAAGGAAGATCTGAGATGGCGAAAAGGTTTATTCATTCTAATAATTCTAATTATGATAGAAATTCCTCTGATCAGAAATCTACTAATAAACCTGAATGTTTTAAATGCAGGAAGAAGGGACATTTGATGAGAAATTGCCCACAAGATACATATAATGTCGTAGAGAAGAAAGGAAAAGCTGTGATGCGAACGTGGGACATGGATAGTGAAGATGAGAATGAGGAGCATGAAATTGGAATCAATCTTGCTCTGATGGAAAGACACAATGAGGTATAATCTTGCTCTAAAACTGAACTTTTGTGTATTTGTAAAGGCATGCAAGATAAAATAGATGAGCTAGAATATACCGTAGATGATTATAGGGATGGTCACTTTGAATTGCAACAAGAAAACTATGCAAGGAATTGATAATTTTAAAGAAGAACTTGTTGCATGCAAATCTACCATCACCACTTTGAAAATGGGGAAAGCTCATATGCCTGAAAAAGTTGATTGCCTTTCTTGTTCCTCTTTATTGAATGATATTAGCATGCTTAAACAAGATTTAATTAAGCTTGAAACTGAAAAAGATTATGTGATTAGAGAGCTTAATAATAAATTGTGCATGTTAAATAATGATCTTAAAAGAAAAATGATCGAGTTTGAAAAGAAAGAAGAGGAAAACAAGAGAGCCTTCATAAGTAAATGCATTTTGCTTGTGAATGAAAATGCTATATTGAAATCCAAAGTCACTAGTCTAGAGTTGTCTATTAAGAAATTTTCCATAGGAAAACAATCTTTGGATATTATTCTTGGAAAACAATTATATGGCAGTAATAGACGTGGACTTCGATTTAATTCTAGAAATGTTGAAAAGCCTAAGTATAAGAAATTTCACCATGTGCCTACCATTGCTAAAAATGTTTATGCAAAGTTCTTTACATGTGATAGTGTTGGTCACACCTCTTATTATTGCAAATATAGGAACACCAATATTAAATTCAAGCAAATATGGGTTCCTAGATCTGTGATGACTAACATGAGTGGACCTTGTTGGATTCCAAGGTCACACATAGCATCTACCGGGTAGGTCAGATGGAGATGGCGAGGAGCTATGGATTGAATGCATCATTATTTAGTTCCTTGGCCAAAGGACGATGCGAAGGTATATTTTTTCCTTTGAACTTAATGCATACCTTCATATCATGTTTTTTGTTAGCATTTTTGTGTGCTTGATTTATTTTTCGTTTGTGTGCTAGTTTGATTTTTTTAGTGAGGTTTAGTTCTCTTTATAAAACAAAAATGAAAAAATGAAAAAGATTAAAAGCAAAAAAATGTGTGCTTAATGTATATCTTTCTTTTGAATCATTCAAGTGATAGTATTGAATGTCATTCATATCCTTGTAGAAATCATTGTATTATTGTTATAGCTATATGCACATGTTAGACTTTTCTAAATAGCCATGACATGTTTAATGAATTGAATAACATGATTTCTACACCCACAATTTCACTTCCATGAGTATTGAATATTGTTGCACAATTGGAGATTCTTTTATGAAATATTGGAAAGTGAATGTAGGTTGAAAATAACTGAAAAATCTAAGGGATATGATGTGTATTTACCATGGATAAAAATTGAGCAAAAAAGAATTGATATGAAAAAAAATTAAATGAATATAGCTCCGTACGAAAAATGGATACAATTCATGGCAAGTACACTATCCACGAGTATCCAACATAGGCTTTATGGGTAATCCTTAGCATTGGTGTTATACTCATCAAGCAATGCCACCCCCACATCTAAAAGTCATTATAGGCTATGTCTTTGCGATGTGGTATCTTGAACTCATTTTTAATGAGGTGGGGAAAATTAATCCTAGTGATATCATGTTTATTGGAAAATGTGGATTGGTTTTGGTTGATTTTTATGAAAGTTTCTCCCTTTGTGCTTCAACTATTTAATCATCACACTGTCACGATGGTGTTGAAGTCTTGTTATGATTTTCATTGAATTTGAATTGCATATTATATGAATGTCTACATGCAATTATTGGTTGTAATTTATAATGCTCTATTTTTGCAAGTGGTATGTATTTGGACTTCATTATCCACTTTTGATGATAACAAAAGGGAGAGAAATATTTGGGAAAGATTTGTGATATATTGTGAAAATGATGTGCTTATTGAATATATTAATGAATACATGAAATATTGGTTCTAGGGGGAGCATGAAAATAGGGGGAGCATGCCATGCTTACATGTATCACATCAATGTTGTAGTAATTGCATGCTTGTATTTTTGCTCATCATTGTTACAATTGCGTGCATACATCCTCTGTCACTCTTCACACACACATATCACGATGATATCATTTGAATCGTAATTGCTCAAATCTTGTATTGGTTTGTCATCATCAAAAGGGTGAGAATGTTGGATGCAACGATCTAGGACTTCTTGTTTGATGATAACAAACGTGTGTGAACGATTTGATGTGTGTGTTAAGTGTTTGCAGGAGTGGCGATCACGTAAATCTCCAAATAGATGACTTGGTTAAAGTGAAGGAGGAATTGCTTTACACATAGCAAATTGGAAGATGGAGAAATTGCAATTCACATAACAAATTGGACTTGGTTAAATATGGAGGGATAATGAGAGGATCTCATTCAAATCCCGAGAGATTGACTCAAATCAATTAGTTCGAATGAATCCAATTCAGTTGAATCCAATTCGATTGAATCCAAGGGAAAATTCGTAAATAAACCTAGGCTTCTGTTTCATCAAAACCCTATATATATCTACAAGGGCCGGACTAAGAAAATCGAACTCCTCTGCAAAAACTGTGCGGCTATAAAGAAGAAGAGAGATGGATATTATAGAATTGTTTATCAAGTCATCTCACATTGATTAGTCTTTTGTTTTTGGTTGCAGATCCAAGGGAAGAACAAACGAAAGCATTGGTTGCTTGAATAAAAAAAATGAGATTACAATCAAAAGGCTTTTTGCACGAGTTCCAGCAAAACAACAAAGCCATAAGATTTTGTTTCTCAAGCAAAACAATTCATGAATGTTACTATGCTCATTTATTTAGAGCCTGACATCTCCACTAACTAGTTTTTGTTTTGTTTACAGGAAGAGAATTAAAACAAATAAAGTGGGAAGGTATGTTTTAAGTCCAATTGAATTATCTTACTTTGCCCTTTTTTGGGTGTGCAGGCAAGATAGAATTTTTTTTTCATGGACCACCAAAACTCTACATCACCAAAGGAAAACAAAATGGCCGAGCAGCATGAACAATTAATTATTGAGGAGGATTTAAAAAGATAGGGGAGAACCAAAAGATTATGCAGGTCGAGTTAACAAAGTCAAAAGAACAAAGCTGTAGACGTACACAAACAATTGTCGAGAACCCCTTGCTGCTCTCTGTCAGGACAAACTGTGACTTCCATCTCCTTACTGCTGCTCCAAGCAAATTCCACTTGCTGCCGTGACAGCTCTACACCCACCTTGCTGACACGACGAGTTGCGACATCTACTAGCGATCATTGTTTTATACTTGCATATTGCTAGCCGCAACTTCAGAGCATCATCCAAAGGAGTCTGTGATTGATTTCAGAGACGACTACATCACGTCATATTCCGATTTGACCTGCGCCGATTAACAGAGACGACTACGCCTACACACTAAGATTCTCTAAACTCTTTTATTAATATTTGTGTGTAGTAGTAACGATCTCTGTAGGGAAAAATTTACCATTATTGTGTATTTGGAAACTTGACGATTTGGGGCTTGTCAAGGGTGAGAGCATCTGACTAGGTTGATAGTGTAGAGCACGTGGGAGTGCGTACGAACTAGGTGGGGAGCAGGAGGCTTGGGACTCATGCTAGTTGTACATTGATTACATATTAATCTAGTATTTGTTTTCGGGGGCTGGACGTAGGTCGTGGGGATGACCGAACCAGGGTAAATCTGATGTGCATCTGTGTCTGCTTATTTATTTACCCTGCATATCTGCATCCGTGTTATTAACTGCGTGTGATTGTTCGTGGGTTGCACGAATATTTTTATTAGCTTATTCACCCCCTATCTAGGCTACGATCCAGATCCAACATGTATCCCATGCTTCGGCAATCCGTCCACCAACCTGATAAATCTCCACCAAGCTTCCCAAAGAGTCTCTTCGGCGAGTTGGGTGAAATTGTAGATCCGATCCTGTAGTGTATGGTGTTGCCTCGCCTGAATCTCGATGGTGGAGGTGGCTCCTCCATTAAGATTATCTCATCCAGATGGTGTTTGTGCGATCGAATCCCTACCAAGAAAATGTGACTCCCCCAGTGATATGACCAATCGGTTCACACTTTGGGTAAGTTCATAGAGTTGGGCTTGGGCATTGGTTCGGGTTTTGAGCCATTGAGCTTTGTCTCAGAGTTGTTCTTCCAAAAGCAACTCGAGATGGGATTTTTGTGATGGTGGGGGGGTTATGGTAGGAGGGTTCATAAGATAGGTTATGGGTATATAATGGTGGGCTATATGGGTGTGTAAAATTTTGGCATTGGGTGAAAACATGCCCCTGCCTCCCATATTTTATACAAAGCACTGTAACCTATGGAATGTGATCGTAACCTCCAATCTGAGCATCACGTGAAAACAAATCGCTGAGACTCTCCACGTATGATCCATTGGGCATCCACATATTCTCCTTATAACACCTGAAATTTCAAAGATAAAGCTAAGGCAAATGTGTTAGTGGTACAAAAGGATTGCAAATAAAGTGATAACCAGTGGTGGGAAAAAAATTTGTTATTGAAAATTTTATAGTTTTTGAATAGAACGTAGTCTAGTGAACCCTGATCTTACTAATATCAATCAAACTGCACCTCTCTGGTAACGGTGCCAAAAACTTGATAGGAGCTTTAAAATTTATAACCGCAAGCGCACGGTGTCATCCTAGCACGTTACGGGTCATCCGCAGGGAGGCTAGGTGATCGAGTATTGGCTCGATTTCAGGTTAATAGCTAGCTACACAATTAATTAGGAATGGATGTATGGGTTACGGAGTTTAACAGAGGAATAGCATGGAAATGTGAGAATACGATGATGAAAACGAAGAGGGAATGAAATAAACAACAACACAACAACAACAACACAACACATCGACAGCAAGAACAACGAAGCAGCAATAATAAGGCAACAACAAAAATATAATGGAGAGGAGAAGAGAGAACTCATCTCGTGTATCCATACAAAGGGGGTCGTCAATCCCCAATACAAATCTGAGAAGAGAACTCCAAAAATCTACTAAAAACTAATCTAATTCTAATCTAATTCTAAAACCAAGCTAAGAAAACAATAAAACAGTAAAAAGGGGTACAAAACGAGTCTAAAGCTCGGTTCTCCTCCCACTGACGGCACCCAGATGCATTTATACAACCCTAGCAAGTCGGGTTGCAAACCTCAAACCTGATTTAACATGGCCACGTGGCAAGAACCACACCGCCGCGTCAACTGATGTTGGGTAAGAGAATTGTCGGATCTCCTGGCACACCAAATACATTAGAGGGGGGGGGGGTGAATAGTGTAAATCACGACGATATTGCAAAATTAAAAGTTAATAAAAAATTGCAATGAAAGTGCGGAAATAAAATATCACAATCCAGAAAAATCCAAACGCAAACAAAGAGATTTTTATCATGGTTCGGATCCTTGTGTAACTACGTCCATTCCTCTACCCCGTAGAGATTTAAATCCACTAAAACACTTGCTCCCCGCAAGTAATCAACATACAAAGATGCCAACACTCCTCGTGTTGCAAACTTGTACAATCTCTTCAACAAGAGATTCACCAAATAAAGTAAAAGAAAGAGTATGAAACAATATCACCTAAATCCTTGATAATTGATGGAATTATTGCGCAAGGTTGGTGATGGAATCTCCAAGGTTCAAGATGTGGATTGTGGTAGAACACTCTTGGAAATTGGACTTCCTATAGGGACTGAATTTCTGCAGAGTTTTCCCTATGGAAATCTGAAAATCTCACTCTTTCTAGAGAGAGAAAGAAAACTTAAGAAAAGAGAAAGTGAGAGAATTTTCGTTATTTTTAGACAGGGGTCTAGGGGTCTATTTATAGCCCAAAGAGGTAGTTTATGACCGTTGTATAACTGCCTAAATTTTCAAAAAAATCTGAGCCATTTTTATCAGAATTAGTCGACTAATTTTATGTATTAGTCGACTAATTAAAGCTGTCTGGATAGAATGGAAGTTAAAGTGTCTTTTCAAGAGAAGTAACTTCCTAAAACGGTAGGAAACTGTTTTAAAATGGCTATAAACTGCTGTAAACGGCTATTAACTGCTAGAACTCGCCGTTAGTGGCAGTTCTAACTTCCACTTAATAAAATATAATATTTTAATGATAAATCATTAAAATATTTGAATTAGAACAGATTAGTAGACTAATAGAAAGTATTAGTGAGATTTTTCGATTTCCATAGGGAAAACTCTGCAGAAATTCAGTCCATATAGGAAGTCCAATTTTCAAGAGTGTTCTATCACAATCCACATCTTGAACCTTGGAGATTCCATCACCAACCTTGCGCAATAATTCCATCAATTATCAAGGCTATAGGAGATCCAACATTTGGTATCAAAGCAAGGTTAAGGTGGCCTACACCTATTCGACGAACACATTAACGTCTTCTTCACAATTTCCAGAAGGGCATTCTACTACACGGCCTCCACTATTCAATGGTTCCAACTACTCCTATTGGAAGACAAGGATGACAATCTATCTTCAAAGTATCGACTATGAACTTTGGAACATGTTGAAAACTCAATACGAGAAGCCTACCACTCCATATGCCCAATGGACCACTAATGACAAATCTGCTGCAACCCGCAACTCCAAAGCAATGAATGCACTATTCTGCGCTATGGACAAGAATGAGTTCAATCGTGTCTCCCAGGCCAAAACTGCATATGACATCTGGCACACACTCCAGGTAACACATGAAGGAACTAATAAAGTTAAGGAAACTAAAATCTCTGTTCTTGTTCACAGGTTTGAGTTATTCAGAATGAAGGAGAATGAACCAATTGGAGAAATGATCACTCGTTTCACCGACATTGTCAACTCCTTAATTTCCCTTGGCAAAACCTACTCTCAAACGGAACAAGTACGGAAGATCCTTTGTGCCTTGACACTAGAATGGGAAAGAAAGACCACAGCAATAGAAGAAGCCAATGACTTATCAACACTCACCGTTGAAAGCCTCGTTGGAAATTTGATGGCCTACGAAGTACAACTTCAAGATCGCAAAGAACAAGGAGATACACAGAAGAAAACTCTTGCATTCGTCGCTTCATCAGACACCGATGATTCAGACATGGACGATGAAGACATGTCACTAATAACTAGAAACTTCAAGAAGTTTCTACGAAGAGGTAAGTTTAAAAGTTTTAAGCCCAAAACTACTGATGCTTCTTTATGTTTTCAATGCAACATGCCAGGACATATGAAAAAGGATTGTCCACTTCTTAAGCCTAAAGAAAGGACATTCAACAACTTTAGAAAGGATAAGAAGTTCGAAAAGAGAAAGAAGGCACTAGCCGCAACGTGGGACTCTTCATCTTCAGATGAAGAAGAAGAAGACGTCAACAATCAATATAATGAAGAAAATGCCCATATGTGCTTTATGGCACAAGATGATAATGAGGTAAGTATTTTAAATAATGAAGAATTACTAGAAGCCTTTAATGATGTATATATGAGATTCAAGAAATTGAATTCTCGACATAAGGCATTAGGTCTTTCTCATCAAGAACTAACCTCTTAATCTTCTTCATTAGATAATATTAAAATTGAGAAAGATTCATTATCTTCTCAAAATACTTAGTTAATACATGACAATGAGATTCTCAAATCTGAGTATCATAATATGATTACACGTATTTCTACTTTAGATAAAGATATTTCTTCTTTAAAATTGAAATATGATAACATGTCTTCTAATATTAGCAAATTCAATAAAGGAAATAATAATCTTGATGATGTACTTAGAATACAACACCTGCTAATCATAGACAAGGTTTGGGTTATAAGAATATTCCCAATTTCAATATTTTTGGTAATGACATTTTAGAAAAGAAAAAGCATGTATTTATTAAACCTAAAAAAATTGATTCCTTAAAAAAAGGATATTATTCATATTCCAAAGAAGGCAAATTTTCCTACATCTTCTAATAAAACAATTATGCATAATATTTGGGTTCCCAAATACATTTGCTTATATGATAAGGATTTATATATATCTAACTTTTGCAAAATGTTATTCTTTCTTCTAACTATTTGAAGAAACCAAATTCCACTTTGGTTTGGTTTCCTAAGGACTAATCTTAAGGACCCATATAAAAAGGGTACCAATATTTATTGTTTATCTTTCAGGTACCAATAAAAAAAGATGGATATTAAATAATGGATGTTCAAAACACATGACCAGGAACATCAAACTTCTAGCAACCGTTCCATTCAAAGATGGTGGCACTGTTACTTTTGGTGATAACAATAAAGGTAAAGTAATTGGCATCAGAACAGTTGGTGATCCAACTAAGCCAATCATCGAAAACGTGCTCCTCGTCGACAGTTTGAAACATAATCTCTTATTCATTTCTCAATTATGCGATAAAGATTTTAAAATAATTTTCGAAAAGAATGCATGCATTATATATGATCTTAATATGACTAATATTTTATTTCAGGGTAATCGTAAGAATAATATATATGTCTTATGCATGAAAGTATCTACTAATAATCATCGTTTGCTAGGTTCCACAAATAATATATTATTATGGCATAAACGTTTTGGACATACTAACTTTAAACATTTAGCACGTATTTCAAAACAAAAGTTAGTTTCTGGTATGCCTAATATATCTTTTACTCATTCACAATTTTGTGATGCATGTCAACAAGGTAAGATGCATAAATCCTCCTTCAAATTAAAAGATGCTATTTCTACAAAGAGACCTCTTGAAATTTTACATTTAGATTTATTTGGTCCTTCTTGAGTAGCCTCTTTGAATGGTAATAAGTATGCATTTGTAATTGTTGATGATTTTTCAAAATATACTTGGGTATTATTTTTGAAACATAAAAGTGAAGCATTTGAAGAATTTACAATATTTTGTAAAAGAATTCAAAATTCAAAATCTTCATCCTTTGTTACTATTCGTAGTGATCATGGAGGAGGGTTTGAAAATGAATTATTTACAAAATTTTGTAATAAACATGGTATACCACATAACTTCTCTTTTCCTCGAGCCGCACCACAAAATGGTGTAGTTGAAAGGAAAAATAGAATTTTACAAGAATGTGCTAGAACCATGTTATGCGATAGCTATCTACCAAAATATTTTTGGGCAGAAGCCGTCGCTATTGCATGTTATATTTTAAATAGAATTTTGGTAAGACCACAAACGAATAAAACTTGTTTTGAACTGTTTTATGATCGTATTCCACGTGTTTCTTATTTTAAGGTTTTTGGTTGTAAATGCTTTATTCTTAATACTAAGGATTCATTGGATAAATTTGATTCTAAATCCGATGAAGGAATTTTTGTAGGATATTCTACACATAGTAAAGCATATAGGATTTATAATAAAAGAACCTTATGTATTGAGGAATCTCTTCATGTAAATTTTGATGAAAATTTTACACCTATTACACATTTAAATGAAGAAGATTCTATACCTATCACTAGTTCTTTAGAAAACACTAAGTTAGATGACAATGATTCTACTAATTCCATTCCTAATATTATCCCTGAAAATACAAGTCTTCCTAAAGCATTTGTTGAAATTCCTAATCATCCACATGATCTAGTTATTGGAGATATTTCTGATAGAGTAAGAACTAGATCTCAAATAGAACAAATGACTAATAGTGCAGTTATATCATCCATTGAACCAAAGAATGTTATTAAAACACGTAAAGATAGTTCATGGATTATAGCAATGCAGGAAGAACTTAATCAATTCAAAAGGAATGATGTATAGGAATTAGTACGTAGACCTTCAGATCATTCTATTATTGGTACTAAGTGAGTATTTAAGAATAAATTGGATGAATCTGGACAAGTGGTTAGAAATAAGGCTAGATTAGTCGCACAAGGTTATAATCAGGAAGAAGGTATAGATTATGATGAAACCTATGCACCTGTTGCTAGATTAGAATCAATTAGAATGCTTCTAGCATATGCATGTTATAAGAATTTTAAGTTATATCAAATGGATGTTAAGAGCGCATTTTTAAATGGTATTATAAAGGAAGAAGTCTATGTAGAACAACCACCAGGATTTCAACATGAAAGTTTAGATAATCATGTTTTCAAGTTAAAGAAAGCATTATATAGATTAAAACAAGCACCTCGTCCTTGGTATGAAAGATTAAAGAACTTTCTGTTAAAATCTGGTTATTCTATTGGAAAAATAGATTCTACATTATTTACCAAACATATAGATTCTGATGTTATTATTATACAAATATATGTTGATGACATAATTTTTGGTTCTACTAATGATTCTCTTTGTCAAGAATTTTCTAAGGAAATGCAGAATGAATTTGAGATGAGTCACATGGGTGAATTCACCTACTTCCTAGGACTTCAAATCAAACAAATGAAGGAAGGTATTTTTATACATCAAAGTAAGTATACAAAGGAACTCATCAAAAGGTTTGGATTAGAGAATTCTGCAGAAAAGCGTACTCCAATGAGTACTTCATCAAATCTTGACAAGGATCCAAATGGTAAGAGTGTTGATCAAACATTATATCGAGGTATGATTGGATCATTACTTTATCTTACCGCAAGTAGACCGGATATTATGTTTTCTGTGTGTATATGTGCTAGATATCAGTCTGATCCTAAATTATCACATTTGACTACTGTCAAAAGGATAATTAGGTATATCAAACATACATCTGATTTTGGTTTATATTATCCAAAATCAAGTTTATTTGATTTAGTTTCATATAATGACGTAGATTTTGCAGGTTGCAAATCTGATCGTAAAAGTACAAGTGGTACTTGTCACTTTTTAGGATATGCATTAGTATCATGGTTTAGTAAGAAATAAAACTCTGTTTCTTTATCTACAACAGAAGCGGAATACATTGCCACTGGTTTAGCATGTGCACAGATTTTATGGATGAAACAAACAATTTTAGATTATGGCATTAAATGTGACACATGTCCTATTATGTGTGACAACACTAGTGCTATAAATCTATCAAAAAATCCTGTACATCTTGCATGCACTAAGCACATAGATATTCGACATCACTTCTTGAATGACCATGTCTAAAAAGGTGATATTATTATTAAGTACATAGATACTAAGAATCAAATAACCGATATCCTTACTAAGCCCTTTAAGGAAGAGACTTTTCTTAAATTAAGGAGAGAACTCGGTATTATAAGTGAATCGGCATTTTAACCATATAGTATAGTTATATATGAAGTTATTATCATTTTATGATTTTTTCTTGATTTTTCAGAATTTATTCATATTTTAATTAGCCGACTAATCAAGTGTATTAGTCGACTAATACTCCAGAATTAATTATATACGACCTGTTTTGAATATTACATATTTTTTAAAAAAATATATATTTTTTATTTTTTATTTCGGTCAAAACCGAATATCTTCATGGGAAGACTTCCAAATTCAAATTTTTTGAATTTTTCCTCTCAAAGGTACTTTGTAAGTACCAAGTACAAAAAGTACATGGCCTTTTCTTACACTATCCCTTACACAAAGTATAAGCCTACTTCTTAGTCAACCCTCTTTAAATTTTTTGGTCATTCCCTAGGCACAAATGCATCACCCTTTTTTGACCGAATTTTTTTTATTCTTTAAATTTTTGAATTTTTCCGCCTCTTTTCAAACAGCCCGGTTCCCTTTATTAATTAGTCGACTAATAGGTCCTCCTAGTCGACTAATCGCTGAAGAACAGAAAATTCCAGAGCCGTTTTTAGTGCGGTTTTTGAACCAATTTTTGATCAGTTTTGATCAGTTTCTCTTCTTAGTAGTTAGGAAACATTTTCATAACTTCTTAGGAGTTATTACATTGTCTTTTGAAGATTCAAATTCAAATTTCACTCTTCAATTCCTTGTATAAATACACATACACTCTTTCTTCTTCCTCCTCATATGAGAGCCATTATCTCAATACTCTCTCAAATCTTTCGGTTTTAGAAGTAAAGTTCATAAGTATTCTGTAGGAAAGCTTCATCCTTCCCTTATGGCTTCATCCTCCAATCATCTCCATCAACGACGCCCAAATCCGGCCGCCACCATCGAAAAGGCGACTTTCTTCCCCGAAAGAGCCATTAAATTCTCCGAATCGGTAATCCAAAATCTCAACATTCATCACCTTCTCGGCGCCGTTTTTTCTTTCACTTATGGTGTAATGTCATTTCATATTATCCCATTCTTGTCAAACAATTCTTTACGAATATGAAGGTGGTAGAGAATGGGGCAATTATTTATCTTGATACCAAAGTGAAAGGCATCAACATCCATCTTGATTATGACTCCCTTGCCGAAAGCCTTCATTTGCCTTGTGTCCGCACAACTTTCCTTGGCCAAACCTCCATGGATAATCCCGAACTTATCAATCGTTTAATCCCCAATTTTCGGATTGGCATGTCCGCCAAAGCCTTGAACCCCATTCCTCGCATTCTTCTCAAAATCAGCACTTACAATCTTCTCCCTAAGAGTGGCTCCCTCAATTACGTTAATGAGACCCGTTGTAGGGCTCTCTATGCCATTATGAGAGGGATTAAAGTGGATTGGGCAAGCACCATTATGTTTGTCTTGGTTAAACCAATCAAGCAACATATTTTTCTTCCTTGTGTCATCACCCAAATTCTCCAACACTTTCGTGTTCCCTTGGAGAATGAAATTTCAGTTTTCAATCCTCAACAATTCGATCACTCCGTCATCAACCGTATGGTTCTCCCACCTATTCCTCCTCCCGAAGACGACGAAGAAGCCGAGCCCGAACGTGACACCCCTCCTTCCCGTCGCCGCAAGCAAACCGTCAACCCTTATGCTAGGCCTCCCTCACGGCCTACCCTCCAAGACCAAATTGACCAACTTCGTGAGGATGTCAATTCCGGTTTCGGAGGAGTCCAAGAACATCTTAGCGGTTTTGAGACCAATCTTGGCAATGTTAGAAAGGATATGGAGAAAGGATTCGAGGCTATGCAACTCACCCAAGTCGAAATCCTAAGCACTCTCCAAAACTGGACTCCATACACACCTTCATCGTCTCGTTTCCTGCCTCCATCATCCTCGGACTATTAGGCACAACTCTGACTAACAGCGTTTGGTCGACTAATACCGTATCATAGTCGACTAATTAGTACTAAGGCTTGTTTGTTGTATGGTTTTTAGTTTGTTTTTATGTGTGGTTGGTGTATTTGGGTCTCTGCTGTTTTATTTGCTATCAACAAATGTATCTGTATCTTCCTTTAAATGAATGAAGTTTGGTTTCTATTTTAAGAAATTCTGTTATTTAATTTTTTGGTCGATTAATGCCACTTATTAGCTGACTAATTAGTACTGTCACACCATTTTTTGATAATTTGACAGGGGGGAGAGAAAATATACATATACATATAATTTCAGACTTCTCTGCATAAGTTTCTGAAATTTCAGAATTTTGTTTTGACATGGGGAGAAAATTTTTACACATTTTTATATATTATTAAATTATGATTATTATAATAATATATCTTAAACATGCAAAGTATACATACTCTCTTGCATATAAGGCATATCTTTAGGGGGAGTATTTCAGTAAACACATGACAAATTTCTGTTCGTCAGTCACATATTATTATAATATTCAATGTTTGTAAAATCATCAAAAAGGGGGAGAATGTTGGAAACTCATAACTCCTCATATAGTTTTGATGTTACAAACATATCATTTTTTATGTACTAACTCTATCTATGCAGATGTTATAACACTATCAATTGAGACCTTCATCAAGAACACAAGTTGCAAGAAGCATTTACTACAAGACGACGCATATCGAAGAAATTTTATATCTTGTAATAAGTGATGTAATCATTATTTTTACCTTGCATATACTCAGAATGTAAAAGCCTTGATAATCACATATCTTAGTCGTTTAGGGTTCATCTTCAGAAAATCAATTCAAAATTCCAATTAGTCGACCACTCCCTAGTACTAGTCGACTAATGTAAATAATAAAAAATTCTGAAAATTCTGAAACTTTGTCAGACCCATCCAAGAGTCTTCAGGATCATTTTCCAATCATTTCCTAGAGTTTCAAATTCTTTAGTCGACTAATACTTTCTATTAGTCTACTAATCTGTTTTAATTCAAATATTTTAATGATTTATCATTAAAATATTATATTTTATTAAGTGGAAGTTAGAACTGTCACTAACGGCTAGTTCTAGAAGTTAATAGCTGTTTACATCAGTTTATAGCTGACGCGTGTTCATATTTCACCTTTTGCACACGCTCTTCATCGTGTTTTCATATGCGTTTCATCTCATTCCATGTTGTATATATCACATTTTGGTTCATATTGACTATTGAGTGTATTGTTTGTATTTCAGGTAAATGTCGGTATTTCGGTGTCTTCTGGAGTCAACCTTGCATGTCGGGACCAAAGCACGTTTATACGGCAAAGATCCGATGGCCAAAGATGAGGATTTGAAGTTTTGGAGCTTCAACCGATCGGGTGGACAGACCCACCCGATCGGTTCGTGCACGCGTATCAGACCCGAGCAGAAAACAGCAAGGAGGCAAACCCCAACCGATCGGTTCAGTGATCGGTTGGGTGCGACAGTCTTCTCTATTTTTGAGTGCCAAAGACCACCTGATCGGTTGACTTGTCAACCGATCGGGTCATCTCCTCGGGTCATTTTGGGGAAGAACTCACGCCCTAGCGTTGACATCGAGTCCTTGCACGTGGGAACGGCTTGGATGAAATGTTGGGAGCTATCATTGTGGCCTTAATGCTCTCGGAAGCGGAGGGTGTTGGACATGGGAATGCCCACCGTCCAAAACCGGGTAGACCTAGCGTATCATCCTGGGCACCGACCGGAATATCAGGTACATGGGGCACTAGGTACCACCTTTTGGGGCAATGTCTCACTCTGGGTCGAGTCGAATACCAAGTGTCATGAGTGCTCTAGCCCGTGTTAGCGGGGATTCATTTCTTGTCTTTTTTTATTTCTTTCCTTTATTTCTACACTACCCACTCATATCATCTGCGTAGCTCACACACAACCTAGGCGAAGCTAGTAGCCATCAAGCCATCCACCTCCCTATGTTCGATATACCCGAACCCTACACTAATCGTGCACTAGCGGTAAAACGACACCGCGCCCTAATCATAAACAGGGCGCCAGTCAAGTTTTTGGCGCTGTTGCTGGGGAGGCATTCGGTTTGATATTAGCTTAGCTTGGGTTTGTTTGACTACACACAAAAACATAAAATAACAAAAAAAAACAAATACAATAAACAAGAAAATTTTTCCCCACCATCATATTACCTTTTTGTTATTCTCTTGTACTATTGACGATCCTCTCTAGTTTTCTTATTTTTGTTGTCCAGGTATCTTTGCTATTATCATGTGGAGACCAAATTTCGATGCTCAGATGGGAGGCTATGATCCTTATTCATTTGTGGTTTGTGAGATTTGTGGGATGGCAGGGCACGTGCATAATGATTGCCCATTTACGCCTGAGAGCCTCATTCTAAACCAAGGCCAAACATTTTCCCACAACCTTAGCCCAAACACCTCCCATCCATTTCCTCAACCTTATATCCCTCCACCAACACAAGAAAAATCAAGCCTTGAGTCTCTCCTTGAAAGTGCCATGTTTAACCAAGGCCAAATATTGCAAAACTTTATGGTACCAATCACCTAGCCTACACAGAGGAGAGGGGATGGAGGAGAGGATATACCCCCTTTCATGGTTGAGACCACCATCCCATCGGCTACCATAGACATATCTCATGCCGATGTCCCTTTTTTTCCACACTACCACTTGGATGACAATGCATTTTTTGTTGATGATTGGGCGGATGAGGGGATTTCTCTAGGATCTGTGGGAGAGACTTTACATCTTGATTTGGATACTCAACATGAGTCCTATGAGAGCACGAGGAGACTACAGAGCTTATGCATACCGACGAGGAGGATGTGCGTGAGGACGAGGACACCATGACCACATACGAGTGGTCCGCTCCACATCCACCTCCACAGCCATCTCTGTCTATGATTCTTTCTTGGTCTGTGGTCAACCACGATGATGTCATTCAGGACATCGGGCAGATGGTGGAGCATGAGCATATCATCAAGTAGAATGTGCATGAGGGCTTGGATACGATGGTCCACATCATGGAGCCCGAGTCACATCTACCTCTACCGACACTCTCCACTTCTTCTACGGCTGAGCATCTACTTAAGCATATTGCCCCTATTTAGGGAGATTTTCATACTCACTCTCACTCCACTTTTGAGTCTCTCTTTTCACTTCCTATTTCTTTAGACTCATATATTTTTGACACACCATATCTCAGCAGGACACATGATCTTCCCTTGAGGTATGCTGTGGTGCGTCACCACCTAGAGAGCCACTTCTCATGGAAAGCGAGGATTTGGTCGTCACTAGCACAGAGGATAGCGACCCATTCTCAGGGAGTATTAGTCACCCTTTTATTATTTTTCCATCTTATGTTGACGATTATCTCTGGGATACATTTATTTTGGGTAATGATTTCTTGCCATGGGCTAATGCACCTCATTCTTTGTAGGTTACAGGTGGACACATATGAGGGATGCTTGGAGGTGCATTACTTGGGTCCATTGGCACACGTGGCACAACGCTTCTAGCGGAGCCACAGCAGGAGCAGTTAGAGCAGCTACCTGCCCCACTCCAGATTCTGGATCCGCCTATGCTTAGGTGTATCCTAATGTAGTAGTGTAAATATTTACCGCTTTCTAGGTTAGATAAGAATAATCTCGTCTCCTCTCATTAGCGAGGGGATCGTATCTAGGGTTTGCTTTTGTATCATAATAACCCATCATGTTGTGCCCTTCTATCATTTCACCCACCATCACCATATCCTTGTTATTTTGGCACTTTTCTTGGCCCCGTTATCATTTTTCTCCATGAGACCCCTACCTCCTCCAAAGGGTGGTGATGCCTGTTTTGCTTATTGTTCACTCTCCCCTTTATCTTTTATGGCTCGTATCGGGTTTTCATATCTTTTGGGCATAGCATATATTAGCTTGGGGGGAGAGTATCACCCATAGTCATTTTTGTTATTTTTGATGCATTTCCCCTCCCATTTTATCTTTGCCCTCTCACGAGTGATCTTATTGCATTGAGGGCAATGCAAGCTTTAGCTTGGGGGAGTTGCATTTCATGCATGTTTCCTGTATTTTCTTCCACTTTTCACCTTTTTAATGCATCAAAAAAATTTTCTTTTCATTTTTATGCATCATTCCCATCATGTAGTTTTCTTTCTCCATTTCATTCTTGCCTCTTTCTAGAGATGAACCCTTAATGATTATTTGCCACTCATGCTTCACTTTTCGCATTTGAGCACCTTTTTCCATCATGCTATTTCTTTGATTATTCAATGCTCATATATGTGTTTTGCCATCTTTTGGGTTTATTTGCTATATTTCGAGATCGTTGGTTGTGATTTTGTTTAAGGCATGCTTCTAGCTATATATCATATTTTAATGTACCCCTCTATTTTGAAGTTCCTAGATTTTCACGCTTCATTTCCAAAAAACGGTTATTTTACCATCCTACCCCCGTGCTTCTAACTCTTGCATGAAATACTATATGCGTACTCTTATCGCATGTGTTAGCTACCTTTCAACGGGATTAGGATATCCACACCTTGTTCCGTGCTTTAATTCAAAAATTCTCTTTTGTTTTACTTTGTACATTCCCCCTCGTCGTGCATCGTTCTCCCATTTGGGGGAGTGCACCCTTTTCATTTTCCACAAAAAAACATTACCCAAATAAACACTTTTGTACATATTTTTGTATAGTGGTCCTTCGGGGTTCTTCGTAACCCGACGCTCTAAAGCCATCTAGCTTGGGATGCGTAGGCCACCCTTGCATTCCATTGCGATTCCACAAGTTTGCAAGACAAAAATATTAAAATCAAATCAAAAACAACAAAAACAAACCAAAAACCAAAAATATGTATATATGCCACATTCTCCCATTTTCCTTCGCTCTCCACATCTCCTATATTTGAGAGCACTAATGTACATAGGAAAGGCGAGAGTTTGTACAAAGTGAGCTTTCCACATCTTCTCTATCTCCTTTTGAAAATACAAGCAAGGCAAGAAAGTGTTTCAAAAATAAAAAACGACAAGTGTGTGTGGTGATTCCTTACATCCTAGAGATTGATAGTTATTCACATGATTCATATCTATTCTTTCTTACTTCTTCATGCATGTATGGGTATCTCGTATTCACCGTTTGGAAGATTTGATATGAATTTTGTGCTTCCTCATATTTGGGCATATTATCTACTATAACATGCTATGATAGCTATGCCTTTGCAAATGTCACGCTTCTATCTCTTTTGTGCTCCATTGACATGAACCCATGATGCTATATTATGAGATTGAATTCTTGATTTAGATTATGATATGCTTTTCCCTTGTGCTTAATTGTGTTGGTGATTACATTTGTGGTTTGGAGAGGGTGATCAAGGATTCTTCGCTTTCCTTTCTTACTCTCGCACCCGATCTTCATTCCAACTCGTCTTCCTCGGGACGAGGAAGAGTTTAACTTGGGGTCTTGATGCGTGTTCATATTTCACCTTTTGCACACACTCTTCATCGTTTTTTTGTATGCGTTTCATCTCATTCCATGTTGTATATATCACATTTTGGTTCATATTGACTATTGAGTGTATTGTTTGTATTTCAGGTAAATGTCGGCATTTCGGTGTCTTCTGGAGTCAACCTTGCATGTCGAAACCAAAGCACGCTTATACGGCAAAGATCCGATGGCCAAAGATGAGGATTTGAAGTTTTGGAGCTTCAACCGATCGGGTGGACAGACCCACCCGATCAGTTCGTGCACGCGTATCAGACCCGAGCAGAAAGCAGCAATGAGTCAAACCCCAACCGATCGGTTCAGTGATCGGTTGGGTGCGACTGTCTTCTCTGTTTTTGAGTGCCAAAGACCACCCGATCGGTTGACTTGTCAACCGATCGGGTCATCTCCTCGGGTCATTTTGGGGAAGAACTCACCCGACCGGTTGACACTTCAACCGATCGGGTGGCCTTTTCTTCCCCTTTCGTGTACTGCTGCTCATTCATTGAAGATGTGCTATCATTCCAGTAGAATTTTGGGTGATCTCTTATTTTTATAGCGTCGGCATCGTCGTTAGCTTTCCAACGATAGGTCGCATGCCCAAATCCGATTTTTCTACATTTTTCTGGAATTTTCTGAGCGCAGCTGGGTGCTAAAATTCTGGGCTGTCTGGAATTTGAACTTCAACCGATCGGGTGGGCTATCCAACCGATCGGTTTAGCTCATTTTCAGAAGTTTAGTATCTCTATTTGATTCCACCCGATCGGTTGAACTTCCAACCGATCGGGTGGCCCTTTTTCAGCAGTTTTAGAGGGTTTTTGGACCCGAACTGTTAGGGATTTGTGGGGGCCTATAAATATAAGATGTTGGACGACTTGTAATGGGTACCCATCTATTTTTCAGCATCTTTCTGCCCCTTTCACGGGAGCCTTAGATTAGGTTAGATTAAGGTTTCTATTTGAATAAATCTTGTAATTGATTGATGGATTCTAATGCAAGATAAGTATTTCTTTTCTTATTTCCATTGCTTTGTGTTATTTTTATTGTGCTTGATGGTGAATGTTTGTTTGTCCCTTTTATTGCTTGCTATCATGTTCTTCACCATTGAGTAGTGTTTGATGAACCCTAATATGGGTTAGTGTAGGATTGATGCTTGGGATATTTCATTTGACATGATTGCATGGCAAGTGTTTAATGGAATGTGTCAATGGGGATGTCTAGCAATCTGATACCAATCCGTATGGAAACACACTAGATGGAGTTGGGGGCTGGGCTCCGGATGCTTGTCCCGTCAAGATCCGCTTTGATGTATTGCTAGAAATCACATTCGACCTATTTGGCCATTAGGGTTACGCTAGGGTGTTTTATTTTCATTGGCGGGATAAAGACCGCCTTTGACCGTCGGGCCAAGGGGAAATAAAACGAGAGTTTGATCCACTAGCCATAGCTCACACCCTAGCGTTGACATCGAGTCCTTGCACATGGGAACGGCTTGGATGAAATGTTGGGAGCTATCATTGTGGCCTTAATGCTCTCGGTTGCGGAGGGTGTTGGACATGGGAATGCCCACCGTCCGAAACCGGGTAGACCTAGCGTATCATCCTGGGCACCGACCAGAATATCGGGCCAACGGGGCACTAGGTACCACCTTTTGGGGGCAATGTCTCACCCTGGGTCGAGTCGAATACCAAGTGTCATGAGTGCTCTAGCCCGTGTTAGCGGGGATTCATTTGTTGTCTTTTTTTATTTCTTTCCTTTATTTTTACACTACCCACTCATATCATCCGCGTAGCTCACACACAACCTAGGCGAAACTAGTAGCCATCAAGCCATCCACCTCCATGTGTTCGATATACCCGCACTCTACACTAACCGTGCACTTGCGGTAAAACGACACCGCGCCCTAATCATAAACAGGGCGCCCGACAATAGCCGTTTTAAAACAGGTTCCTACTGTTTTAGGAAGTTACTTCTCTTGAAAAGACACTTTAACTTCCATTCTATCCAGACAGCTTTAATTAGTTGACCAATACATAAAATTAGTCCACTAATTCTGTCAAAAACGGCTCAGATTTTTTTGAAAATTTAGGCAGTTATACAACGGTCATAAACTACCTCTTTGGGCTATAAATAGACCCCTAGACCCCTATCTAAAAATAACGAAAATTCTCTCACTTTCTCTTTTCTTAAGTTTTCTTTCTCTCTCTAGAAAGTGTGAGATTTTCAGATTTCCATAGGGAAAACTCTGCAGAAATTCAGTCCCTATAGGAAGTCCAATTTCCAAGAGTGTTCTACCACAATGCACATGTTGAATCTGGAGATTACATCACCAACCTTGCGTAATAATTCCATCAATTATCAAGGCTATAGGTGATATTGTTTCATACTCTTTCTTTTACTTTATTTGGTGAATCTCTTGTTGAAGAGATTGTACAAGTTTGCAACACGGGGAGTGTTGGCATCTTTGTATGTTGATTACTTGCGAGGAGCAAGTGTTTTAGTGGATTTAAATCTCTACGGGGTAGAGGACTGGACGTAGGATCACAAGGATCCGAACCAGGATAAAAATCTCTTTGTTTTCATTTGGATTATTCTGGATTGTGATCTTTTATTTCCACACTTTCATTGCAATTTTTTATTAACTTTTAATTTTGCAATATCGTCGTGATTTACACTATTCACTCCCTCTAGTGTATTTGGTGTGCCAGGAGATCCAACAAGAATGACGCGGTCATGTGAACAAATTCACACGGCCGCGTGGCTAGTATCTCCCTCTGCTGCCTTGGCTGAGCGAAGAGGACACTGCTGTATGGAACTATTTCACACGGCCGTGTGGAGCTTCATTGCTTCTCAAAGTGGTACCGTCATATGAGGGTTCTCATATGGCCGTGAGGATGGTTGTGCTCCCCTCTTGCTTCCCATCTCCATCTCTCATCACTCCTCCAAGGTTTCTAGTATTCATCCAATCACCATTTGCGTGCCCTCTGCTCCCTCAAAAAGCTCCATCATCTCATGCACCCAGTCACATTTGAACTCCAACTCCAAGTGCTCCTCAATGTTCCATCTTCAATTATCTAACTTTAGCTTCATTACAAGCTCTTCAGATACGCTCCAGCTCCACACTCTTTTCAATAATCCTACTTCTCCAAGAGAAATCTCTTAAGCTCAAGACTCCAGAATCACGAAGTTCTACCAACTTCCAGAAATGTTCCATCAACACTCAAGCTCATCATTCTCTCCAACTCCTTATCAAAACTCCCATGCTCCCTCAGCTTCATCAATTTCAGCTTCCCATCAACAATGCACCATATTCAAGAAGTAGAGCCCAAAGTGCCAAACTTAGCTCCGTAAGTCCAAAATATTGCTCTTAGCTTCATAATTCCCTTAATTCATCTAAAAATACACCGGGGATACCCAAAGCGTAAAAGGGAACAAAAGAGGCAAAAGTGGCATGGAAAACGAGGCAGAGTGATATAAAAATATGAATGAAATGAAGATGAAAACTATATAGATAAACAACCTATCACGGAGGAACCGACTGAAGCTCATGGGAAAGGCACTCCTGCCCGTCGTAGATACACCAAGCGGGAAAGACCAACTCAGGGAACACTTGCCAGGAATCTCGGGACAAGAGGCCGAGAGAAAGAAGCCTTCGAAGCAAGGAGCGTCCAACTTATGTGAGGCCAAGCACACCCAAGCCGGAGATCCTCTCTTTTTCCCTATGGGAAGAATTGATCCCAGAATCGGCCAAGAAAGGTAAATATGAGAAAAGGGTCGACCGTGAATTTTGCAAATACCACAACGATTATGGGCATGATACCAACAACTGTTGGACACTCAAGAAGGAGATCAATGCACTGGTCAAGCGCGGACATCCCAATAAACCAGTCGCTGTTCGGTCCCCGGGTTTGCACCATGTGGGCATGAATCACTACAAGTGCATGGTGTGCTAAGATTATCAAACTCAGTGAGGCGATCGTTTAACACTTAGCTTTATATGGAAGGAGGAGAGTATATGGTCGGGGGTTGCACGAGTGATTGATTGGTTGATTGCGGAAATCGAGAGTTAATTTGAAATTAAACATCTAAGGCTTTCGGGATTCCCCGCTAGGCCATTCGGTCATGGATGCTAGGTCAAATGGCCTTACGTCGGACGATGGATTAGGGTAGGAGTGTCACATCCATAGATGAGAACGAGTACTTAACTTTCGTTGTTCCTACTCGTCTAACGCATCCCTATGCGACACCGTGCTCTCGCAGTCGGCTTCACACGGGAATGCATGCATTAATCTTGACACTTGGTCCCGCCTCGTAAATCCGCATCCACTCTCGTGTCTACGGAGTGCGATGCTATCCTATGGTTGGTTCTAGCAATCAGCGTGCTCTCGCAGTCACCGACTAGCGGATTGGAGATTAGCGGTCATCCCGGCTCTCATGTCCCTCTTGTAATCACGAGCCCCGGAGAACGGGCGCTAAGCCCAAATCGGATTCGTGTGGATTCTCCCCAGAATACGGAGCCGCCTTTGCGATACCCAGATCCTAAGGCCAATTCCCCAAAACCCTTGTTCAAACCTCCATAGGGCAACCCTAGATTGATCCAACGTGGGTCTAATCTAACATCCGATCCCTATGATCCTAGGGATCGTCCCTAAGCCCTAGATACACACTACTCTAGTATGGCAAAAACTCTAAATACGGTAGCAATAGAGATATGCATATCTAACCGGTCAAATTACATGAAATTAATTTCAAAAGAGAGAGCAAGAGAAATAAGAGCAATGGTAAAGAAATCAAGGAAATCCAACCACAAACAAAGAAATAGATTGCAAAAGAGTTTACCAAGAGAGCTCCCAAAATAGCTCTAAGGGTTTAGCTACAGCAAAATTCAACTTAACCTACTCTAAAAAATGTTCACTATTTATACAAAACAGTTTGGGTTTGGATTTTACAAGAAAACCAAATCGAAACCCATAATTTTAAGTCAAATAGGAGTCTGTCGTCCTACCGCTCGACCGAGCGCAGTGCTTGCTCGACCGAGCGATGCCTTGTGTAGTGCTCTGCTTGGTACTCGAGAAGGTTCGCTCGGGCAAGCGAGTTGAGTCGCTCGCCTGAGAGTCATGTTGCTCGGTCGACCGAATTAAGCTCCAAAAAATCCAGAGCCCAAGTCTTGCATTTATTGGGCTCCTCTGACGGCTAGCTTGAATGAGCGGGCTGGTCGCTCGGCCAAGCGAGCTTATCGCTCGGCCGAGCACCCCGAAGAAGGAGGTTGGCATGTCACAACTCGGTCGAGCACATTTTGCGCTCGACCGAGCGATCTGGCATGCGCTCTATCTTCTCCATTCTCCTCTTCTTTATTCCTCATCTCTTCTTCTCTCTTCTTCTACTTCTCTCCTTCGCTTCTTTGGTGTCGATGTTGTGCCCAGAATCCCATATCGCTCCGAATCGTGCCTAATTTCCTTAAAACACATAAAACATCGAAAGGATCAAGAATATCAAGAAAATTACGATATAATAAGAAAATATGGATTCGGGCGATCGAAACAACATGTGAATGCATGGTAAAAACATGGAAAATATAGACACAATAAAATCCCCCAAGCTTACCTCTTACTCTGCCTCGAGGAAGACGAATAAGGAGTTTGCCGGAGGGTAAAAACAAAGAAGTGCAAAAGAAACCAAAAGATGGAAAGGCGACTAAATCATCTCCACATCTCATAGCACGCAACAACACTTCAACTTTATAAATTAAAAACACACTACTCATGAGGATTCATCAAGTCTAGCAAAGAATATATATAGAATGGATTTTCAAATGAATGGCGTGAACTCGAATATATGATATGAAGTTAGAGGGGGATTCCTATTATAGCATGCAATCAATATATAGAATCCATGACCACTCAAATCTCCACAACTCATTCTCTAAGCATCGAATAGTATCATGGCCAATTAATTCAAGCATACAAGATGATTTTAATTATTTTCATACATGAGGATGGTAAGTTCAATTAAATCCAGAAATCATCGCACTAAACTCTTTCACAATCCCTAGAAATCATCGACCTTTCCATGTCCCTATTCTATATAGAAAGTGAGGTAAAGATGTGGGGTTTTTCTTTTTACAATTATTTTTGGATATACAATTTTCTTTATATATACATACTTTTATTTTCTTATATACACGAGATAACTCAATATTTACAAGAGGCGACCTATGCATCCCAGACAAGACGGTTTTAGGGCATCGGGTTACGAAGAACCCCTCCGGCCTATTATTCGTATGTAATATTTTGTTTGGTTTTTGATTTTTTATCAAATTTTTTTTGGGATTTTGCAAACTCACATAAACACGATGGAATGCAAAGAACGATTAAGGATCGCAATTGGCTATATACAAAAAATAAAAGCATAGAATTGGGACATGGCTTGACGTCAGAATATCCAGTGGATGCTACTTAAGTGTCGTGGGTTATCCAAACTCAATTGAACTACCATCCATTATGAAAATAGACGTTTTCACACAGTCATGCAGTTTTCACTCAATTTTCAATCAATCATGCATTTTCAAGCTTAACAGTTTCGAGAATACTCGTTGTGGAGAATATAAATTCAAAGCACGGAAAAGCATATTAAAATGCATCCTAATCAAGGAATATCTCTAACACATGGAAGCATAGAGTTCAAAAATCATAATCCATTCTATATAAATATGCAATAACGCGCAATAGACTATGACGAATCCTACGTGAGTGTGTGAAGCAGATAAGTTGAGTGTGCGCAACTTATAATGCAATCATAGGAGACTCATCTTTAGTCTAAATAAAAGAAAAAGAGAAAGAAATGAAAAACATACATGCGAACAAACAAGAAAAGAAAAAATAAAAATGATGATAAAAGGGGAAAATGGGGCGATAGTGGAACTAAAAATGGGAATAAGGAAAAAGAATAAGTAAAAAGCGATAGCTCTCATCCCTCAAGCTAAACGCATAAGTGTCCTCACTGCTGAGAACACGGGCGTAGAGACGGGAAATGATGCTATGGGTGGGTGGTTGGGATGAAAGATAAAAGAAGGTATAAAAGATGCATATGCGTATGTACAGTATGCATGTATATACAAAAATGGAGATGATGATGATGCAAGTGATGATGATGCATAGTATGTACAGTATGGACATTATAGACAACAAGAATCGACGCCAAAATATGACTCCCCTAGCTGGACTAAGCTGGGCATTGAAAAGACAGATGGGTACATTGATAGAAGGGGGAGACACTGGGACATCCAGGAGCTAATAAATCAGGCAGCACCACCACCCGGTGGGGGTGGTGGCTGACGAAGGTGAAGGATACGGACCAGCTTCTCGTTATTTCGCTGTCCAATATCAATGAGTGTCCTCATGGCTCTGCAGAGCTTAAGTACAGCCTATTCCACCCCATATAATCGACCAGTAATATAGGGGGGATGGGAGCTGCTGGACGCTCCCCTAGAAGATGTGCCACGTATGGTGAAAAAGGGATGCACTGGGAGTGTATGCTGTGTAGATAGTGGGGCAGTGAGGACATCGACAGTAGAGATAGGAGCAGAGGTTGAGGCCAATGTGTGTGTAGGTGAGGATAGGGCAGGTGCAGATATGGCAGAGGTGGTGGTAGCCGTCATGGAGATAGAAACCACCACACTCTCCATCAAAATGACCGAGATGGTGCTAGGAATGGATACGGTAAGGGATACATGCATCAGTGTGGTCTCAGGTGGTAGTGAGGAGGTGAGGACAGGAGGATCAGCTAGTAGATCAGAAATGAGGGCCTCAGCTGATATGGCTGGGTCCTCGGCAAAAGTGGAGACAGAAAGATCGGTGGCAGAATCAACAGATGTGGCAGGGCCCTCAACAGATGTGGAGACAGAAGGGGCCGCTGCAGGCTCAGACTGGGGCATGGTGTGGGGTGGCTCCTCAGCGTGTACGGGAGTGGCACCCGGCTGCTGAGCAGGCTAATGCTGTGCAACCTGCGCATCATCGGACTCTAGCTCATAAATGGCGGGATACGCTCCTGCAAGGGAAGGATCCACTCAATCTGCTGAGGGGCCACGACGGTCTGCTATGGGCTAGGGAGCACCATATAATCGGCGTTATGACGCCCGTGAAGATAAACCCAATGTCGGTCACCATGGGCCCTAATAATTTGCATATGCGTAAGCACACGTAAGGATAGGGTAGTAGAGCCAGTCTCCTCTCGAAAATCCTAGGGGAGGACTAGATTTGCCCAATGGGCGACAATGGTGAAAAAGCTGCCACAACAGATGGGACCCCTTTGCAAAGTAGCAGCCCAACATAAACGGTCACAGAAGATCTGTGCATGATCAATAGGGTAGGAGGGGCGAGAGGTGCCATCTGGCAGTGCCTCACGAGGGAGGGTCATGCCCCACAAAAGGATGAGCAAGACAGAGGACATAGTCCCTAGCTCATTCATGCATAGCATGGTGGCGGCAAGGTGGCACTGGGCTAGCCTAAGGCAGGCGTGGACGATCGAGGATGCCTTCAAGCGGCTAGTGCTAAAGGAAGGTCAATCGAAAATCCTCTCCAAAAAGCGTGTAGTGTAAATAGCGGGGGGAGTATCCGAGCTGGGGGTATAGGTGGTCTCGACGGTGGGGACTGCAGGCCATTGGAATAGGGTCCGAAGTCCCTTGTAAGTGAACTCCATCTCCATGTCCAGTATGGAGAATGCAGTCCCCGTGTCAGTACAACAAAGTGAGCTAAGGGCCTCTAGGGTCAAGCAAATGTAAGTCTTCGCCTGAAGCCCTAGAAAACGCTCCTAGCCCAGGTTCGTGTACAGCTGCCTAACCCCGGGTAAAATGCCTAGCTGCTCTAAGGCTCCTAGGTCTGCGAATTTGGTCGAGACGACTGGGCGCCTAGAGAGGTCGGCAAAAGCACGACGATGAGCATCGTCTATAAAGGTGATGCCATAGGTCTCTAGGGGGCATCTCGGGTTATGGGGGTGGTGCTGTGGATATGGGCTGACTCTGGGGGCTCGTGTCCCTGCTGAGGAGCCAGCAGCCTGGCGTTTCTTCCTGGAGTGTGGGGGTGAAGGAGATGATGGTGGGGATGGGGTGGGAATGTGTGTGGCGATGCGTGGCCTAGCATGAGGGGCCCTCTGTGAGGACTTCCTCTTCTTGGGAGGCTGTAGTGGAGGGGGCGGTGGTTGGGATGGTGGGGTGATAGTGGTGGGTGTGGTGGAAGTGTGTGGAGGTGCAGTGGGTGTGGTGGAAGTGAGTGTGGTGGTAGTGGGGATGGATGTGCGTGGTGGTGCTGTGGGTGTGGAAGTGGATGTGGTAGTAGTGGTGCGATGCTTAGAGGAGGTCGGCTTGTGGGCCAACATCTTTTGGCGTGAGTGTTGTGGCTGGGATTGAGATGTAAATGGTCTGGAGACAGTGGTGGATGTGTGTGTGGGTGGAGGGCGTGTAGGGGGTGGGGGTAGTGGTGGTGGATGTGCGTGTAATGCATGATGAAGGTGCAGTGGAATTGTGTGTTGGTGCTATGGAAGTGGTGGTGGTGGATGTGCATGGAGGTGTCGTGGAACGTGGCGAAGATGGTGAGGATGATGATGAGCAGACGATGGCCCTACGATGCATCGTGAGCTCGTGCCACAAGCGATATAATGTATATAATAAAAAATAATGAGTGGGGAAGAGTGGACCCTTAGCGATGCGAGAGCGGCGAATGCTATATCCTCGATCGATGTGCCCCTAGTCGGCGCTACAGTCTCGCCACATGTCCCGCAAACCTGAAATTGAAATTGGGTGGTTTGGGGGTTGGGTGAGATTGGGGATGGGGTTGCGTTCGAGGTGGAGGGGGGTTGAGCTCGGGTTGAGAGAGAAAAGGAGGGGTGGGTGGCGCTTGGCGGGGGTGTTAGGGGGGTGGTGGCGCTTGGGCTCGGGAGGGGGGGGGGTTAAGGTTTGGGGTTAGGGTTGGAGGGCACACGAGGGAAGAGGGGGGAGGGGGAGGGGATCTGAGGGAAGAGGGGGGAGTGGGTCAGCGATCGGAGGGGGCCGGTGCTCGGGCAAGGGGGATCGAGGGGGGGGGGGGAATCGATCGAGGGTGATTAGGGCTCGGGGGAGATCTGGGTCGCTCGCTTGAAATTTTCGAGCGAGCGACCCAAATGAATTTAAAGGATTTTTACCGAGTGGTCGAGCGCTCGGGCGAGTGGTCCCGCTCGGGCGAGCTATCTCCCCTTCGCGCTTCGGGAAAGGCCCTCCATGATCGCTTATCCCACGCGCCCCTGACCTCTATAGGGCCAGAAGCAACCGGAACAGAAATCTGAACCTTCTTAGGATTACTTGGATGGCTCTTCGGAAAGCACCGCTCGCTGGGTTGGTCGCTCGGCCGAGTGCCTTGTGCGCTCGGCCAAGAAATCTGAAATTTTAGCACTCCCAGCCTTTAGCCTATCTCGTATTTCTTGCCGATTTGAATCTCAACTCCACGCTCATGCTTTGCTCTTTCGTTCGTCGTCGTGACCGCCAAATACCTGCCAGAATCAACAAACATCAGTTATTTATGGATTTTTTTGAATTTCTATAATAAAAATCTAAAAATTCTAATTAAAACCGAAATGCAAGTAAATAGGCCGGTTTGCCTCCCGCCAAGTGCTTGTTTAAGGTCATTAGCTTGACCCCTGCGGTTCAGTGAGGCGATATGTTGGGCGCATTCGAGATGCGCCCATTGTTCTTCCCGACCAACCCTTGTGGGGCCGGTTGGTCGAACGCCTTCTTTGGACCCTTAGCAGCCCATCCATCTTCCTTCCTCTCCGGCGCTTGTATCTCTTTGGGGTGCCCCATGGATGCTGTAGTAACTAGGTTCCTGATTTTCACAACGTCCGGGGCGTGATCCTCCAAGGCGAGCATGGCATGCTCTCATGTCATTGATCCATCATCGGGGTCCTCGTCTAGGACCTGCAGATATGCAGCCACAGCTTTTTCATGCCGAGGATCCAAGCCATGGTCCTCACTCCGCAACAGTGGGTCCTGGAATACTTCTTCAGCTATGAACTCTTCCACAAGCTCATCTTCCACCAATTCAAGATATTCGACGTCTGCAGTGAGCTCCCTCTCCCTCATCGGCTTAGGTAGCCGAAATTCGGCCTCAATGTTTCCGACATTAAGGGAGATCGTGCCTTCTCGCACGTCAATCAGCACTCCAGCCGTCGCCATAAACGGGCGACCTAAAATGAGTTGCGATCCTCCATCTTCCGCCATGTCCATAATAACAAAATCCACCGACACGCTCACCCCGTCAGGAATCTGTAAAATGACGTCCCGAGCCACTCTGACCGGGTGTGTCACTGACCTATCTATGAGCTGGATGGTCATGGCCGTCGGCTTTAACTTCGTCCCGGTGTTGAGGCGACAGAAGATGTACAAGGGCATCAGACTGATGCTTGCCCCCAAATCTATCAAGGCCCTCCTGATGGGGACGCCACCTACGGAGCAAGGAACAATGAAGCTCCTCGGATCCGAGAGCTTCTTCGATAGCTTGTTGCTTCTGAAAAATGAGGACGGTTGCTCCGCCAACAAAACCTGCTCCGTCTTTCTCTTCCCCGAGATTAGTTCCTTAAGGAACTTTGTGTACGAGGGTATCTTCGTAAAGGCATCCATGAATGGAATATTCAGCTCCACTCCCTTAAGAATCTCTTTGAACTTGGCATACTTCTCCACCATTTTGGCCTTAGCCAATCTACTCAGAAATGAAACTGGAGCGGGGTGATCCTTGGGCTTCTCCACGGGCCTTGCCCTTTCCTTGATCACTTCGTCCACTACTGGAGGGCTATCTCTCTCAACGGTGGAAGGCTTCTCCTCAGCCTCAATATCTCCACCATCAATAACCGGTGGGAGCTCACCTATCACCTCCTCAAGTGATGCAGCTGTGGGAATCATCATCGACGGCTGCAGATCTGTCACGCCCCGCTCACCCAAGTACGAGGAGCGTAGCTGACGAGGTTGCCGTAGTATTCAGAATCAGGCTTCGAGCCCTCTTATCTAAATACTACAAGGCATATTTTTATGGTTTAATATTAAATAGTGAGCAGGCCACTACAATAACACTGGAATAGTACACATAGAAAAACAGAAGTGCTCCAACAGAAAATAAAACGCAGTACTGAAAGGAAATTACATCAACACAGAAGTTACATTACATCACATAAGTTCATATACATACAAGCATCAGCGGTACAAAGGGGGTACAAAGAGCGGGTACAACAAAAATAGAAACCCCCAACCCAAAAGTACAAAAGTCCACCCGGTAGAACACACCCGTTAGTCTAAACCCGGGAAGTCTAACTGGATGAGGTCGCCTATAGGCTCAACCTCAGCTGTACAAGAATCGACCTAATGCTCCGGGACACCCGCTGACTGCGCGAGACTCGTACCTGAAAACCACGGGATGGGACACGTCAACACGTGACGCAGTAGGAACTCCTAACACCCTAGTAGAACCCAGTTTTAGAACTGGTCTTCCTAACTAACAAACTAACTGCCAGTGTCGCATCAATCTCAGAATATGCAGAAATTAAAAGACAGAAAATAAGTACTGAAGGTAAACAACAGAAAGTAGAACTGAAGTGAAATTTCAGAATTAAATTAATTAAATTTAATTGTCGTTCTGATTTGGAACCCGGATAAACCATAGGCTGCTAAGGGAGCGGACTTCATCCAGGGTGGGTGAAAAGTGGGACCACTCCAGTGACACGAGCACTAGAGGGGCCTCTCGTAACTCCGTACCTGACTGGACAAGGTACCGGAGCGAGTCTCATCTCGGTTTTTCTGTCGGACTAACAGAGAAAACCATCATTTACCGTCCTGGTGCGTCACGAGCGTACCGGCGGCCTCTCTAACTCTAGTCAACCCCCCCCCTCACGGGAGTGATGTACGAGTGAGAAATCATACTACCTCTGCTCCTTAACACCTACAATTTACCCGTGTTTCTCCCAAACCCACATCCAGAGTCTTACCCATTTCAAGAATGGACCGAGAACTCCCGATGTCATACTCTCATCCTCACTCACAAGTTTTTCTTTTATTGAGCATTACTTCATTAACATGGTATCAATTAGTGGTCTTAAATATCACTTATGTCTCAACATACTTGCATCTCATCATCAATAACTTTTCCACATGAAACATAACATAATAAACATCATCATTAAGACACACCTTAAGAGCATGGTAATAAAGCACAACTAACATGTTCAACATTAATTTTAAAGCAAGAGTACAACTATGAAAATTCTACTCAAAATTACAACACAAATCTGCCAAAAGCATCAGTCCAGAAAGAATGGCTCTGTTACCCTAATTGCAGTCAGAATTGGCTCTCAGCCTCTCTTCAAAGTTTTAGGAAATTTTCTGTAGTTTTTCGTAGTGTCCTTAATTTTATTTTTCTGATTTTTCTACTATTTTATACGATTTTTACAAGTTACTGTTCTGCTACACAAAAAAATTCCAGCAACTAACTTTTCTAACTAAACTTGTTTTCTAACATATTGGGTGCCATAATTAACATAACAATACTATCATAATACTAAGTTTACTTCATTTTCAAGCTATCAATATATTTCTACTTACTTAAGACTATAATACAAACATCCTATTCACTAATTGAAGCTAATATTAAGACTAACTTCCTAAACACAAACCAAACATAATTTAGTATGTTAGCATAAAACTTCTACTCCCAATTTTTCAACATGGAACAAAATTACTAATTCTAACATAGTAAAATGATAGAAATGCTATCTTTAAACATGAAAATGCAATCTTATTCAAAAGTAAGAATTTGATCCCAAAATTGTTTTCATACAACTAACATACTAACAAATCATGTTAAATTGATTCTTAAAATTCTATATTACTACTTAAAGCAATCATCATGGGATAAAACTAAACTTACTAACCTAGGAATCCTATCATGAAATTCATACATAAATTCCAATACAAAAATTTTGTGTAACTTACTAACTTAATTAGGAAACCATTCCTAAAACTAAACTCTACCTAAGGAATTAGGAATTCTACCTTGTAAAAGTCCTCCAAAATTTTTCATTGGCCCTTCTTAGTCCTTGATGGAGAGCTCCCTAATCTTCCTCTTCAAGCTCCAATTTGGTCTCCAAAAATTTGGATTTTTGGCTAATTTGGGCTAATTTTGGTGTTGGAATGATAAGGGAATTTTGTGGGCTCTTAGTGATTGAAGAGGGGATTATTTTGGAAGAGTGTTTTATGGAAGAGGATGAAGCAACATGAAGGAAAATGGGGGGTGTAAGTTTCGGCCTGTTTTGGGGAGCAAATGCGGGAGAAAATGAGGGTTTTTTTTTCATTTGGGTTTTTATTATCCCTTGCCTAGTTTTTAGGATTCCCTAAAATCCTCTCCTCCTCTCATTTAGTCAAAATTTTAGCCAAGTGTCCTAGCTTAACCTAACAATATGACACTTAGCCATATTAGGTGTCATGGCAACAAAATTTAAAATTAAAATTTTTAGGAAAATAAAAATACATGGTGAAATACACCATACTCCCTAAATACATGGTATTTCACCCTAATACCCTTATTTCCTAATATCAATAATGGGTTTAAAACTATTTAAAAATAATTCATCCACCAAAATAATTAAAGAAAAATACGGGCATATTCCCAAAAATTATACGTACGCATCTACGCCAAAATACATACAAATACGCGTACATTGAAATTGCGGTCATTACATCCTACCCCCCTTAAAATAAATTCCGTCCTCAGAATTTCAAATTAAGGCTAAAATACTTTCTATACATCATATCACATACAAAACAAATTACATCAGGCAAACAAGTGAGGATACTTCTCTTTCATCTCATCCTCGAGTTCCTAGGTAGACTCCCCTGGTGACTCTCGGTGCCACATAACCCTCACTAGGTTGATCGATTTCTTCCTTAGCAACTTCTGCCTCTGGTCTAGAATGGCTACAGGCTGCTGATCATAAGTCAAGTCTGGTCGCACTTCGATCTCAGAGAAGTCAACAACATGATCAGAATTTCCAACACATCTCCTGAGTTGCGATATGTGAAACACATTATGCACTCCCTCAAGAGATGCTGGCAAGGAAATTCTATAAGCCACTTCTCCAACATGAGCCAGAACTTCAAAAGGTCCTATATATCTTGGGCTCAGCTTTCCACATCTTCCAAAACGAATCAGCCCTCGTGTCGGCGAGATCTTCAAAAATACTAACTCTCCTGGCTGAAATTCCAAGTGTCGCCTCTTCGCATCTGCCCAATGTTTATAACGGTCTTGAGCTATGCGAAGATTGTCTCTGACGACTCTCACAACATCTATGGTTTCAGCGATCATATCCGGGCCCAACAATTCACGATCTCCAACATCATCCCAACTGAGAGGAGATCGGTACTTCCTTCCATATTAGGCTGCAAATGGTGCCATGCCTATACTGGCTTGATAACTGTTATTGTAGGTGAATTCTACCAGATGTAGATGTTCGTCCCAAGCACGCTTGAAATCCAGCATGCACGCCCTCAGCATATCTTCTACAATCTGAATTGTCCTCTCCGACTGACCGTCTGTCTGTGGATGGTATGCAGTGCTGAAACTTAGTTGAGTTCCTAAGCTAGCCTGCAAACTCCTCCAAAAGTGAGACGTAAACCTTGCGTCACGGTCAGAGACTATGCTTACAGGTACTCCGTGAAGCATCACGATTTCCTATATACATGACTAAGCAAAATCTAAACCAACAATAAACAAACAGAAACAAAACAATGAATCTCACCTCCATATATCTCTTAGCAAGATGGTCTGTTGACTGACCAACTCGAAAAGGTATAAAGTGAGCTGATTTGGTTAATCGGTCAATGATTACCCAAATAACATCATGTCCTTGAGAAGTGCGAGGTAAGCCAGTCACAAAATCCATCGTCACATGCTGCCGCTTCCACTCTGAAATTGGAAGAGGCTGCAGAAGTCATGTCGTTCTCTGATGTTCGGCCTTGACTTGCTGACATGTCAAACATGAAGCTACACTTCTAGCCACACTACGCTTCATGCCGTGCCACCAAAAATGTTGTCGTAGATCACGATACATTTTGGTGCCTACAGGATGGATAGAATAAGGTGAGCTATGAGCTTCTTTCAACAATTCATCCCGAATGTCACCAGATGCACACAAATCCTGCTCCCAAAACTCAGCGATCCATCTTCATGAACACAGAAATCATTACGAAGTCCGGCTTCTGTCTGCTCGCGAATCTTCCTCAACTTCACATCTCCAGACTGAGCTGCCTTAATCCTCTCAACAAAATCAGATTGAACCTGCAAGTTCATCATCATCACTGATGAACCAGGTAAGACAACTTCAATCTCCAACTGTCGAATATCACCCCGAAGTTCTCTCTGAGCTGTCAACATCATCACTGTCGGCATACGACTAAGAGCATCAGGCACTACGTTAACTTTCCTAGTGTAACGGCCGCTTTTCGACCGTTCGTATTTCCTGCGTGCACGTGCTTTATCGTGCACGTATTCTATTTGGCTATTTCTGAGCTCCGGCATGAGCGATACGATATGCCGTTGCAATCATTTGGGAGTGTAGAATTTTATAGTAATATTTGGGAACGTCTTTTCACGGCTCGTTTTCTCGTAAAACGATTTTGAAAGATAGGGGCGTTTTGGTCTTTTGGCACCAATACGCGGTTCCTGATTTTACGATAATTTTTGGTAGGTGTAACACGCAATCGGACACTGTAGTCCCGTACTTCTCGTCTCCACGATCGTCCCGGTATTTTCGGATTATTTTTCCGATGCCCGTAGTGGAAGATATCCCCTAATCAATTTCAACCGTTGATTAGCCACTAATCTTTTGAATTTCAAATTTAAAATCAAATCCTAATCAAATCTTTGGAGAATCCCTACGTATCATGCATGTGGGATTTCTTCCACTACCCACACCCAAAACTACACCCCCTCCTCTCACATACTCTCTCTCCTAGTCACCTAAATACACTCTTTTTAACACCCATATATCAAGTTTCTCTTCCCTTTTAACAAACCCAAACCACATCCCTAGGAGGCCACGCATGAACCCATTTGCAGCCGCCTTGCTCCTCCTCCGGCCACCACGGCAGCCCCCAAGCTCCCCAACTCCGGCCACCACCTTCTCCTCCTCCTTCTCCTCCATCTCCACCTCTCCAAGACATCAAAAACTTCATGAAAACCACACAAAACACAGCCCAGGCCAGAACTGCGCCCCGCCGGAAAACACCGCCGGCCGGCCACCTCCGGCCAGCCCCTCCGACGACCACCACCCCCGATCAACTCCTCTCTGACCCCCCAAGCATCTCCACCTCTCCTTACCCTCTTCCCTCATCTCCCTCAAAACGCTTTCAAACACAACCCAAACGACAGTTTTACAGATCTGCGCCACCACCGGAAAAACTCATGCCCACCGGCCATCCGGCCACCTACGATGACCACCCTACTGCCGTTGGATTTCTATCGAAACCACCTACCAACTGCAATTTTCCTCACGCTCATAGCCCACCTGTAGCTCCCGGAATCCTCGTCGGAACACGTCGCATCCGCTGTTTTTCACAGATCTGGAAGCTGAACTTCGCCGCCCGCGCACGGCCACCTCCGACCACCCCCGGCGACATCTCCACTGCCGTTGGCTTCGTCTTGAAGTCCTTTACCCACTGCAAATTCCCGTTTCCGCTGTTCGTCTCTGAAATTTCACTGAGACGCGCGACAACGGACGTGGCACGAATCTGTCCTCCCCGGCTTCTCACGGCCGCCCACCGCCGTGCGCTCACGCCGTCGGCCATCCACCGGGCCGAGCATCTTCCTTTGGTCCCACTTCATCTACCTACAGCCCCCTTGGACTCTGGGAGTTCACGTGCGTTGCCGCACGCACGTAATTTTAGCCAATGTCGCTGTTATCGTGAAGAACCGTTGCGCTACTCGCAACGGGAAGGAGATCGCTGTTTAGCTCGCTGATTTCACGTCATCACCCCGCTGTCCAGAGGTACCTCACTGCGCTACCCGTGGCCGAGGAGTTCCAGACGACGTTGACGTTTCGCCGTTCAGACCCGACTTCCGCTTGTTGGACGACATTACGAGGTTAGTTTCCCTAACGAGTAGTAAAACCCACACCGTAGCAAAACTGAACCCTAAACTAAAACTGGACAACTACAATTAAATTTACTTTTTCGCATCAGTAAAATGTTGTCACTATAGAAAATCGACCATCGGACAATTTTCTGTGCATATAGGGTAATGGTCGATTTAGGCTGAACAAGAACACCAAATTGTGACTTTTGACGAATAGGACAGTCCCGAAAACCTAGAAAAGAAACCTAATAGGATTTGATGAATTTGAGACCTGACATCGTCGCCGTGGCAATATTTCAGACGGACTTCTGCGGACGAGACGCTTGGACGAGACGCTTCGAGAGGACGACACACTCGCCATTTCAGGCAAGTGTATCCACTTGCACTCTTGGCCGTGCTTAGGCCTTAGTTGGTTAGAATTGTTAACTGTGAACAAATAGAACCAGATGTGAAATGATAGCGTCTGGGATCACTCCTGACGGTTCAGACTTGACGACGAAGTCTGAGCCTGACAACAACAACTTTAATGCTGTAGGGCTATCATGTGTGTGCGTGTGTGTGGACACCCTAGAATAACCCTTCCTGTCTTGTCACGTCCCGTCCCGTCTTGCACAGCCCGCTGGTAATAGGGCACTCTTCGAGTGATCCCTTGTACAGATTCACAGCCTGCGGGCAATAGGGCACTCTCCAAGTTGAGAGAGTGATCCCTTGTACGGATACACAGCCCGAGGGCAATAGGGCACTCTCCCAGCTAGAGAGAGTGATCCCTTGTACGGATTCTCAGCCTGCGGGCAATAGGGCACTCGCCAAGCTAGAGCGAGTGATCCCTTGTACTGGTGTCATGTCTTGTCTTGTCTTGGGGTTTGGGGTTGGGTTGAGCGTGCGCACGGCAAGAGGGTCTGATCCCCCTCGAACCGTAAGGCGTGAACCCTTTCGTGTCTCACTTGTCTTGTCCTGCCATGTTTCAGTCACGTCCCGTCTTGTCTTAACACCTGTAGGTTAGTCCCGTGGTTGGTAGCACACGCTACGACTACTACTTGTTGCGCTTTACTTTCCTGCTACGTTACTTCTGTTTGTTACTCAGTTATAACCCCAGCATGCTAATCAACCAGTAAAACGTTGTCTAAAAGTTGATACACTTGCAGTAAAGTCTAACCCTTCTTGTAGACTTTACCTGACGTACAGTTCCTTTCTCTTGGGTGCTGTACGTCAGGTATTCCGTCAGAGTTCGTGGACGAGGCAGACTTACTGGAGTACGAGGAGCCGAGGACGTTGATCCAGAGTTCGTGCCTGACGAGGATCAGACCTTGAGGTCCTTTAGTCGCCACTTTCCGAGGGTACTACTTTTAGGTTTGTCTTTAAATCTTTTGTTGCCATGATTAGGCTTCTTTTAGACTTTGTACTTGTTGGATATCATACCTCTAATTTAATGAATGCAATATCTTTTCCGTACTTTTGTTGTTTCGAACTATAAAAATGCAAGAACCTGGAAATCGTTTAAAATGGTACCTCTACAGACGCTTATTGGGTCCGAGCTTCTAAAGCTCTGGCCTAAGCGGGCCTCGTCACGTTTCGCTTCCGTCCATTTTGGGAAGCGGGGCGTGACAGGTTTTAGTGGTGGCCCATGCAGGTCATGCAAAAGTTCGGAACAATAAAAAGTACCGCATTCATCTAATATCCACGTACAAGTCTGAATTAGTTTCCCAGTCTTAGATAGTAGGAAGACTTAGGTAGACGTCCCAATTTGACAGTCTGACGCCTTAGTTAGGAATTAGACATCCTCGTCCTAGGATACCTTAGTAGCCACTTGACTCTGACCAAATTAGATTTCTAGAGTCCTCCTTTTAGTTTAGTCGCTCGCCCAGCTCCATTGACTTCGAGCCCAGCAGAACGTAACCTTGATTCTCTTAGGAACTTTCCCCTTAGATCCTGATTGTAGTTTAGCTCGTTAGGAAATCTTAGCGCCGAGCTCTCCTGATCTTTAGACGACCCGATAATTAGAATCCCGGACTTCTAGCGTCTCCCTGATCATTACCCTTTTCGTGATATCGACCGTAGAGTTCCATCGTAGCTTCGTGAATCGTATCCTAAGAGTATCCATCATGCGATCTTTTCCTTTCTTCCAATTCAAGTAATCGTTCCTGACGAGTGTCGTTAATCCTTCGAGTCTTTTCCCTTCCCAAGTCTGCTGCCTCTAAAAGTATTTTTGAAATTCCTATTAAGTTTTTCGCTCAACTTAACTTCTTTGAAAACCCCTATGTTATATATTTCAAAATTCTTGTTTTTCGGTTGAGTTAAAATTCTTTCACTAATCTTGAAACCTCCCTGGTTGTAAAATTATTTTACTATCTTGTACCTATTTTCAAATCGGCATCTTTCGTGTTTCAGTTTTTTTTAAACCTTGTTATCAAATTCTATAATCCAATATATATATATATATATATATATATATTACTTTTCCAAACTACAAAATTTTTATTGCTAATCACTTATCGCACGTACTTTTAAAATATTTTCTAAACCAGAGGGAACTCCAATTATTATTTAATTATTATTGCTATATCAGTCCTATGTTCTTCGTGACCACATTTCAAAATCTTTGTGTAAACTTATTTTCATTTGCAAAATAATCACTTCTCACCCTACCTTTCTTTCCTTCGTCTCACTCTTTCCCAGAATTGTAATTTACTACATCTGCCCACTTTTCTACGTATTTTTTTAATAAGTATAAAAGTATATGATACCATATTTTACACGTAATTCTTCTTCCATCTATTTAATTATTTTGAGAAATATTTTTGTTCCATCCAACCAACTATCTCCTTATCCCGCCTTATTTGAACTCTTTCCTTCCGATTCTTTTCGTTACACTCCTGGCTTCTGTTTTTCCTTAGGTTGTGTAGACATTAGTCCTTGTAGTTGTCTATGTTATCTCTGGTTTAGGAGAAGGCCCTTTTGGTAGGTGATGTCGTTGTGGTGCATGAGTATAGGTAGAGTGCGTAGACCTGTATGAGTGTGTGTTATTTAGGATCCCGATGATTGCCTTTTGTGTCTTGAATTTGTACTCAGTGTTAACCATGATATGATTGAAGTTGTCTGAATGACGGTATTCATACGTATATGAATAGGGTCATATCAGACAATTTCCTTAGACGTAGTTTTCGCGATTATAGAATAGCTTAACTTTGACTGAATGTGATTGTATCAAAACTTCGTTTTCTTTTAAACCAACCCCTTTAAAGTTTTTGAAATTAGCTCACAAGATCACAAATCAATTATCTTCCTCGTCCATTACCACAACTCCACACGTTTTTTCAAATGTTTTAAATGTGTCACTGGTTTTAAGTTTCCCTTTTCTTCTCTATCTCTCCTTTTAGAAATACTATGTTATGGTTGTTATAGTTTCGGGACTAGCTATTATTGTGGTAGGATTTTGTTTGCGGGTAGGCTCATGGAGAGATGAGATTTGTTATAGCATTGATTAACCGATTTTGAAACAATAGGATATTGGAATAGTTTCTTTCGGATGAGAAGATGAGCTGTCCAAAACATATTTATGATACCGATGTGAGACGGACTCAATGGGAAATTCTGGCCGGGTGAAATTATATGCGAGGAGATGATAACTTATCAGACTTGAGGCTTAGACGGGTGGTAGGTAGGAGTAACTGCGGAGTATAGTATGAGTCAGGATGATCACGAGAATTAGTAGAACTTTGTAAGCATCAAGACTTGGTTGTCGAGTTGACGTGAGAAGGCTTTGAGAATGATACGACGCGTCAAGATAAATGGATGGTTAGGTAGTCGGACTTAATATTGCTTAAGATTAATTATAGTGAGTAGGATAAGATATGATTTTGATTGTTCAATTATTTGGCGGATGAATTTATGGGAAGATATGACAAGGAACGTATTGAGGACACGACGATAGTTGATTTGTGAAGGTGTTATAAGATAGACAGAGTTTTTGTTTTGGGTTGGTGATTGACTAGAACATCATTTTAGCGATTGATTAATATTGGGAAGAGATAAAAAGTTAAAAGATTGTTTTTGAGCGATGATGTTTTATAGAGTGGTATGGTATGAGAAGATGATTATTATTCTTTTGTGAGGACTTGGAGTTGGAAATTTCAACAGCAATGATGGGTCTATGGTTAAGTCTTAGGATGTGAGATTAGTCGCGGCATTATTCAGTGAAAAGAAGGGTTATGAAGGATTAATTAAAGAACAATGGTTGAAGTTATAAGATTAGCGATCTATAGGCGTAGTCATGAGAGTTTTGGGGTATAAGGTTATATAGAGGTTATTATTGATAGTATGAGTGATTCCGAGGACAGAATCATTTCTAAGGTGGGTAGAATGTAACGGCCGCTTTCCGACCGTTCGTATTTTCTGCGTGCACGTGCTTTATCGTGCACGTATTCTATTTGGCTATTTCTGAGCTCCGGCATGAGCGATGCGATATGCCATTGCGATCATTTGGGAGTGTAGAATTTTATAGTAATATTTGGGAACGTCTTTTCACGGCTCGTTTTCTCGCAAAACGATTTTGAAAGATAGGGGTGTTTTGGTCTTTTGGCACCAATAAGCGGTTCCTGATTTTACGATAATTTTTGGTAGGTGTAACACGCAATCAGACACTGTAGCCCCGTACTTATCGTCTCCACGATCGTCCCGGTATTTTCGGATTATTTTTCCGATGCCCGTAGTGGAAGATATCCCCTAATCAATTTCAACCGTTGATTAGCCACTAATCTTTTGAATTTCAAATTTAAAATCAAATCCTAATCAAATCTTTGGAGAATCCCTACGTATCATGCATGTGGGATTTCTTCCACTACCCACACCCAAAACTACACCCCCTCCTCTCACATACTCTCTCTCCTAGTCACCTAAATACACTCTTTTTAACACCCATATATAAAGTTTCTCTTCCCTTTTAACAAACCCAAACCACAACCCTAGGAGGCCACGCATGAACCCATTTGCAGCCGACTTGCTCCTCCTCCGGCCACCACGGCAGCCCCCCAAGCTCCCCAACTCCGGCCACCACCTTCTCCTCCTCCTTCTCCTCCATCTCCACCTCTCCAAGACATCAAAAACTCCATGAAAACCACACAAAACACAGCCCAGGCCAGAACTGCGCCCCGCCGGAAAACACCGCCGGCCGGCCACCTCCGGCCAGCCCCTCCGACGACCACCACCCCTGATCAACTCCTCTCTGACCCCCCAAGCATCTCCACCTCCCCTTACCCTCTTCCCTCATCTCCCTCAAAACGCTTTCAAACACAACCCAAACGACAGTTTTACAGATCTACGCCACCACCGGAAAAACTCATGCCCACCGGCCATCCGGCCACCTACGATGACCACCCTACTGCCATTGGATTCCTATCGAAACCACCTACCAACTGCAATTTTCCTCACGCTCATAGCCCACATGTAGCTCCCGGAATCCTCGTCGGAACACGTCGCATCCGCTGTTTTTCACAGATCTGGAAGCTGAACTTCGCCGCCCGCGCACGGCCACCTCCGACCACCCCCGGAGACATCTCCACTGCCGTTGGCTTCGTCTTGAAGTCCTTTACCCACTGAAAATTCCCGTTTCCGCTGTTCATCTCTGAAATTTCACTGAGACGCGCGACAACGGACGTGGCGCGAATCTGTCCTCCCCGGCTTCTCACGGCCGCCCACCGCCGTGCGCTCACGCCGTCGGCCATCCACCGGGCCGAGCATCTTCCTTTGGTCCCACTTCATCTACCTACAGCCCCCTTGGACTCTGGGAGTTCACGTGCGTTGCCGCACGCACGTACTTTTAGCCAACGTCGCTGTTATCGTGAAGAACCGTTGCGCTACTCGCAATGGGAAGGAGATCGCTGTTTAGCTCGCTGATTTCACGTCATCACCCCGCTGTCCAGAGGTACCTCACTGCGCTACCCGAGGCCGAGGAGTTCCAGACGACGTCGACGTTTCGCCGTTCAGACCCGACTTCCGCTTGTTGGACGACATTACGAGGTTAGTTTCCCTAACGAGTAGTAAAACCCACACCGTAGCAAAACTGAACCCTAAACTAAAACTGGACAACTACAATTAAATTTACTTTTTCGCATCAGTAAAATGTTGTCACTATAGAAAATCGACCATCGGACAATTTTCTGTGCATATAGGGTAATGGTCGATTTATGCTGAACAAGAACACCAAATTGTGACTTTTGACGAATAGGACAGTCCCGAAAACCTAGAAAAGAAACCTAATAGGATTTGATTAATTTTAGACCTGACATCGTCGCCGTGGCGATATTTCAGACGGACTTCTGCGGACGAGACGCTTGGACGAGACGCTTGGACGAGACGCTTCGAGAGGACGACACACTCGCCATTTCAGGCAAGTGTATCCACTTGCACTCTTGGCCGTGCTTAGGCCTTAGTTGGTTAGAATTGTTAACTGTGAACAAATAGAACCGGACGTGAAATGATAGCGTCTGGGACGACTCCTGACGGCTCAGACTTGACGACGAAGTCTGAGCCTGACAACAACAACTTTAATGCTGTAGGGCTATCATGTGTGTGCGTGTGTGTGGACACCCTAGAATAACCCTTCCTGTCTTGTCACGTCCCGTCCCGTCTTGCACAGCCCGCTGGGCAATAGGGCACTCTTCGAGTGATCCCTTGTACAGATTCACAGCCTGCGGGCAATAGGGCACTCTCCAAGTTGAGAGAGTGATCCCTTGTACGGATACACAGCCCGAGGGCAATAGGGCACTCTCCAAGCTAGAGAGAGTGATCCCTTGTACGGATTCTCAGCCTGCGGGAAATAGGGCACTCGCCAAGCTAGAGCGAGTGATCCCTTGTACTGGTGTCATGTCTTGTCTTGTCTTGGGGTTTGGGGTTGGGTTGAGTGTGCGCACGGTAAGAGGGTCTGATCCCCCTCGAACCGTAAGGCGTGAACCCTTTCGTGTCTCACTTGTCTTGTCCTGCCATGTTTCCGTCACGTCCAGTCTTGTCTTAACACCTGTAGTTTAGTCCCGTGGTTGGTAGCACACGCTACGACTACTACTTGTTGCGCTTTACTTTCCTGCTACGTTACTTCTGTTTGTTACTCAGTTATAACCCCAGCATGCTAATCAACCAGTAAAACGTTGTCTAAAAGTTGATACACTTGCAGTAAAGTCTAACCCTTCTTGTAGACTTTACCTGACGTACAGTTCCTTTCTCTTGGGTGCTGTACGTCAGGTATTCCGCCAGAGTTCGTGGACGAGGCAGACTTACTGGAGTACGAGGAGCCGAGGACGTTGATCCAGAGTTCGTGCCTGACGAGGATCAGACCTTGAGGTCTTTTAGTCGTCACTTTCCGAGGGTACTACTTTTAGGTTTGTCTTTAAATCTTTTGTTGCCATGATTAGGCTTCTTTTAGACTTTGTACTTGTTGGATATCATACCTCTAATTTAATGAATGCAATATCTTTTCCGTACTTTTGTTGTTTCGAACTATAAAAATGCAAGAACCTGGAAATCGTTTAAAATGGTACCTCTACAGACGCTTATTGGGTCCGAGCTTCTAAAGCTCTGGCCTAAGCGGGCCTCGTCACGTTTCGCTTCCGTCCATTTTGGGAAGCGGGGCGTGACACCTTGGGTGATATTGGAGGTCGACTTCATAATTAGCCATCAACTCGAGCCATCTACGCTGCCTCATATTCAGCTCTTTCTGAGTGAACACGTACTTCAAACTCTTGTGATCTGTGTATATCTTTACACGTTCACCCAGAAGAAAATGCCTCCACAACTTCGATGCAAACACCAATGCTGCTAACTCCAAGTCATGTGTAGGATAGTTCCTCTCATGGGTCTTCAACAATTTAAAAGCATAAGCTACTACCCTACCATGATGATGGAGAACACATCCCAATCCTCTGCTTGACACATCACTGTAAATCTCATATCCACCTGAGCGGTCTGGAATCGTCAGGACAGGTGCAGTGATCAATCTATGCTTCAGTTCATCGAATGCTCACTGCCATTCCTCTGACCAATTGTAAGCAACATTCTTCTTGGTTAGATGAGTCACCGGTGCAACGATCTTAGAGAAATCCTTGATGAACTTCCTATAGTACCCAGCTAATCCCAAGAAACTTCTGATCTCCGTTACTGACTTAGGAACTGGCCACTTCTCTACTGCAACAACCTTCTCTGGATCTACAGCTATCCCATCACCAGATACAACATGTCCCGGAAAAGCAACCTTGGTCAGCCAAAACTAACACTTGCTATACTTAGCATATAACTGGTGCTGCCTCAGAGTCTCCAGGACTATCCTCAGATGCTTAGCATGATCTTCATCTGATCTTGAGTACACCAAGATATCATCTATGAAGACGACCACAAACTTATCCAAATACTCATAGAAGACTTGGTTCATCAACCTCATGAATGTGGCTGGTGCATTAGTAACACCAAAAGGCATCACTAAAAACTTATAATGACCATACCGAGTTCTAAATGCAGTCTTTGGAACATCTGATCCTCTGACCTTCACCTGATGATACCTGCTTCTCAAATCCAGCTTTGAATACACTCGCGATCCACCCAACTGATCAAAGATGTCATCAATCCTGGGGAGAGGATACTTGTTCTTCACAGTAACCTTATTTAACTCCCGGTAATCGATGCACATCCTTCGAGATCCATCCTTCTTATTCACCAACAACACTGGCGCACCCCATAGCGAAACACTTGGCTGAATCAAACCACGCTCTGACAAATCCTTCAATTGACTACGAAGCTCTGCTAACTCTGGAGAAGCCATACGATATGGAGCCTTCGCAATCGGTTGAGTGCCTGGAATCAGATCGATGGTGAACTCTAATGATCTATCCGGAGGAAGTCCATTTATATCGTCGGGAAAGACATCAGGAAAATCCCGGACTACCCTCAGTAATACAGGTTCAGCATCCATCTCCATCATCACTTCTACTGGGCTGGCCTTAAACTTCAATGGTCCAATGAAACTACTACCACTAAGAAACTCAAACTCTGGATGATCAGGAATCTAAAACACTATTCTCCTGAGCCTACAATCTATAGTGGCATAAAACATTCCTAACCAGTCCATCCCAAATACTGCTTCAAAATGAGGCATCTCCATCACTAAGAAATCTGCATACAGCCTACGTCCACAAATCTCAACAGGACACTGTCGGTATCCCGAAGAACTGCGGATCACTCCATTCCCTGTATGGATATTCCAACTAGAAGCAAAGGAGTCAACTACTAATGAATTCCTAGTCACAAACTGCTGAGACAAGAAGCAATGGGATGCTCCCGAATCGAATAGTGACAAGGCAGGGAAAGAATCAACTCTAATAACACCTAAGAGGATAATCATAAACTAACATAAGAATCTAATCATCCTAGTCACAACCACGAACATAACATACTATAATAAAATAACAAAGCATTCAACTCTAAAAAGAAAATAGGTACCAGTGATAACACAACCGGTGTCCTCTGCCTCGACAGCCGACATGGTGAAAGCCAGACGCCTCGGCGCCGCTCTCCTAGGGGTCTGCTACTGCTGCTGCTGTGGAGGCCTAGGTGGTCCTCTCTGAGTCACTGCACCAGGCGCTAGTGGAGCTGGCAGTGGAAGCCTCTGTGGAGCTGGCGGAAGGGTCCTCTGCTGTTGCTGCACAGGTCGGACTGCCACTGGTGCCCCAGAACCTGAAGTCTGTCCCTGTTAAGGACACTGCCTACTGATGTTTCCAGACTGACCACATGTAAAGCATCACCCATGCCTAAACTTGCAATCCCACTGCTCATGCCCAGTCTTCCCACAAAATCCACAAGGCTGACGCCACTGTGATGCTGGTGGAGCTCCAGGCCTCCTAAACTGAGTAGTCTGAGTGGGCCTCGGGAAACTCCTCTGCTGACCTGCAGGGCGTCTCTCAGATGCTGCTAGACCTCTACCCACACTCTTCAGGTGCGTCTCATGCATCCTGGCTGCCTCCAGTATGGCACTGTGTGTAAGCAGCACCTGGGTCGACATCGCTGCTCTGAACTCAGGGTCCAGTCCCATCCTGAATCACCTAGCTCTAGTGGCCTTCGACTGCACCAACCCTGGAGAAAACTTGCTCAATAGTGAGAACTCTGCATCGTAGGCATCTATGCTCCGTCGTTCCTGAGTCAGGTGCTTGAACCTCAACTGCAGCTCATCCTTCTTCGTCTCTGGCAGGTACTGAGCCTTAAACAGCTCTCTAAACTTCTCCCACGAGATCGGCTTAGTCAAATGAAGCTCCTGAGCATCCCACCAATCTCGTGCCTGATGTGTCAGCTGTCTCTTCGTGGCATCCAACCACTTATCTCTCGGGTATCCAATAGCATCCAGATCATCCTCAGAATGCCTGATCCACTCGTCCACCTCCAGAGGACTCTCCTTGACCGAAAAGGACCTCGGGTGCAAAGCTCTAAACTGCCTGATACCTACTGGCTTTGGTGGCGCACCACTAGCCACCTATCCTCCATCTGCTGCATATGCTCCAGAATTCCTATCAGAATCTTCCCCATCAGGGTAGCCTCAGACGATGTAGCATCAGAAGTAGGGGTCCTGTTCTCAGACGATCCATTTCCCGGATCCATTCTACAAGAATGAACAGGGAAACAACATTCAGTACCAAAATTGCGAATTATAATGTTAGAGCTTATTTGTACTATTCTTACGTGTATCACAGTGTGAGCTGACCTGCATGGGCCACCACAAAAACCTGTCATGCCCCGCTCACCCAAATACGGGGAGCGTAGCTGACGAGGTTGCCATAGTATTCAGACTCAGGATTCGAGCCCTCTTATCTAAATACTACAAGGCATTTTTTGTGTGGTTTAATATTAAATAGTGAGCAGGCCACTGCAATAACACTGGAATAGTACACAGAAAAAAACAGAAGTGCTCCAACAGAAAATAAAACGCAGTACTGAAAGGAAATTACATCAACACAGAAGTTACATTACATCACATAAGTTCATATACATATAAGCAGCAACGGAACAAAGGGGGTACAAAAAGCGGGTACAACAAAAATAGAAACCCCCAACCCAAAAGTACAAAAGTCCACCCGGTACAACACACCCGCCAGTCTAAACCCGGGAAGTCTAACTGGATGAGGTTGCCCGTAGGCTCTACCTCAGCTGTACAAGTATCAGCCTCCGGCTCCGGGACACCCGCTGGCTGCTCGAGACTCATACCTGAAAACCACGGGATGGGACACGTCAACGCGTGACCCAGTAGGAACTCCTAACACCCTAGTAGAACCCAGTTTTAGAACTGGTCTTCCTAACTAACCAACTAACTGCCAGTGTCGCATCAATCTCAGAATATGCAGAAATTAAAAGACAGAAAATAAGTACTGAAGGTAAACAACAGAAAGTAGAACTAAAGTGAAATTTCAGAATTAAATTAATTAAATTTAATTGTCGTTCTGATTTGGAACCCGGATAAACCATAGGCTGCTAAGGGAGCGGACTTCACCCAGGGTCGGTGAAAAGTGGGACCACTCCAGTGACACGAACACTAGAGGGGCCTCTCGTAACTCCGTACCCGACTGGACAAGGTACCGGAGCGAGACTCATCTCGGTTTTTTTGTCGGACAAACGGAGAAAACCATCATTTACCGTCCTGGTGCGGCACGAGCGCGCCGGCGGCCTCTCTAACTCTAGTCAACTCCCCCTCACGGGAGTGACGTAGCGAGTGAGAAATCATACTACGTCTGCTCCTTAACACCTACAATTTACCCGTGTTTTCCCCAAACCCACATCCGGAGTCTTACCCATTTCAAGAATGGACTGAGAACTCCGGATGTCATCCTCTCATCCTCACTCACAAGTTTTTCTTTTAATGAGCATTACTTCATTAACATGGTATCAATTAGTGGTCTCAAATACCACTTATGTCTCAACATACTTGCATCTCATCGTCAATAACTTTTCCACATGAAACATAACATAATAAACATCATCATTAAGACACACCTTAAGAGCATGGTAATAAAGCATAACTAACATGTTCAACATTAATTTTAAAGCAAGAGTATTACTATGAAAATTCTACTCAAAATTACAACACAAATCTGCCAAAAGCGTCAGTCCAGAAAGAATGGCTCTATTACCCTAATTGCAGTTAGAATTGGCTCTCGGCCTCTCTTCAAAGTTGTAGGAAATTTTCTGTAGTTTTTCGTAGTGTCCTTAATTTTATTTTTCTGATTTTTCTACTATTTTATACGATTTTTACAAGTTACTGTTTTGCTACACAAAAAAATTCCAGCAACTAACTTTTCTAACTAAACTTGTTTTCTAACATATTGGGTGCCATAATTAACATAACAATACTATCATAATACTAAGTTTACTTCATTTTCAAGCTATCAATTGTTATGAATGAGGGAGGCCTTTGGCCTCCTCTCCTTCATTACCCACTCATTGGTCCCCATTACTATGGGTAATGGGGACCCTTGGTCTCCTTGAGTCCCTTCTCCTCCTCTCTTAACTTAATATATAGAGAACCATGGCCAATTGCCATGGTTACTCATCCTTTTGACTAGAATAGCTTATCTCCATTCTCTTGAGTCCAATAATCCTGTAACACGTTATCAGCACGTGTTCTTCCTTGAGCACAAATCCAATCCAAAAATCTCCACCAAATTGCTCCCCTACGCGCGAGGAATCTTTGGTTGCTACGGCGATTCGTTTGGAGCGTTGCGGTGTTCTCGACATTTTTTTTTCGGGAGCTCGGATTTTTATTTTCTACGGTTCTCATCTACGGTCATCCCTAGATCATCGATCTATAGGTATACTCTTCATTCCTGTAGATATACAATTTATTTTCATGTATTTTTACAACTTTTGTCGCAGCGCCCCCCCCCCCCCCCCCCCCCGACGGGGGGGGGGGATCCGCTGCCGCCCCCCGTCGGGGGGCCTCTGTCGTAGCGCCCCCCCCAACGGGGGGCCGATCCGCCGTCGCCCCCCCATCGGGGGGCCTCTGTCGCCGACGCCCTCCCCCAAGACGCGCGAGGGGGGGGGGGGGGGGGGTGGTTGGGGTTTTCCTGGCGGCTGATTGAGGGTTGATGGGGTTGGGATATTTTTGAAGTTGAGGGGTCTAGGGTTTGGGGGTTTCTTTTTGATATTTCACAACCTAGAATTTTTGTTAAAATTATAAATTCTGTTTATATTATATAATATAATTTTTAATGTTGGGCATGAAGCCCATGTGTCACAAATACTTATACATTCTATGTGACAGAAGCCAAGTAATTGGGCCTGCAGCCCAACTGATAACAATTTTATTTTGACTTGTAATGGCCTGTAGCCTAGCAGTTTTTATTTACAATATTTGGTTGGCCTGCAGCCCAATTATTAATCAAATATTACACATGTTAATATTTATGGGCCTGTCGCCCCTTTAAGTTATTAACCTATATCATTTCTCGGTTATGAACTTGTCACTTCATATTGCAATATTAATAACTCTGTTGCATTCTACTGGAATTTTAGGATGTTTTTTAAAAATATAATTATCTTAAAGATCCTGAGACCGCTCTGCCGTTAGTCAACTAACCTAACGGTGTATGACGTTTCCACGTGGTCTACGAGATAATTATATTTTCTAGTGTTATGCTTGAGATATATGCGTGGTTGTTTACTTTTATGCATGTAGCATATTTATAACTGCGTGGATGTTTAAATAAGTAAAAATGTGTTTTTCGGGATCGGCCATTGTATACCTATTTACATTCCTTGCACTTTAATTTTCTTTTGAGAGAATTTGTAAGTGAGAAAATTTGTATAAAAATCCAAAGCTCGGTGCAACAGTATATGAAGACGGAGATATAGGGACCCAGTTTGGGTTTCCAAAGTTGTATTTTTCTTTTATGGACTGTAAACGAACTTTGGACTGTGTACTATTTTGGGTATCTGGCCGATCCCCGCATTTTTACTTGTTTATTTCTTTATGCACGAATTTTTGAATTTTAATTAATTCATGCTCATTTTAAATTGCGTAGATAAATGGCAAAATTGGCAAGCGTCGATTTCGAAGTCCTTGATTCTGCAGGGACAAATTACCTGAGTTGGCGAGTGGACCTGAAGTTCCACTTATGTTTGATGGCCCTCCTTGGGTCCATTTTGGCTCCTTCCTCAGCCCCAGCAGCGGCCGAAGCTTCTGCTACAGCTAGCAGCAGCCCTACAACCACTGTATCCGATGTAGATAAGGCGAAAGCCATAATCTACATTAGGAAACATATAGATCGGACCATGAAGGTCGAATACTTAACGGTTGAGGACCCAAAGGACCTGTGGACAGCGCTGGAAGCACGATATAAACATCAAATTGATGTTATATTACACCGTGCCAGTTATGAGTGGGAAAACCTCAGACTTCAGGACTATAAGTCCGTCGCTGAGTATAATTCTGCACTTCATAACATCACCTCACGCCTGAAGTTGTGCGGTGAAGAAGTGACAGAACAACGCATGTTGGAAAAAACATTTACCTCGTTTCACGAGAAAGATGCAATCCTCATGCAGCTGTATCGTGAACGCAACTTCACGAAATTCTCTGATCTGATCTCATGCCTACTTAGGGCAGAGCAGAATCGAGATTTACTGCTAGCAACTCATAACTTGCATCCAGTTGGCACTGCACCAATCCCTGAAGCCCACCATGTTTATCCCCAGAAGTGGAAAAACAAGAGGAAGGCTAAAAACACTAAAGGGCAAGCTGTAATGAAGCAACCAAGAGGTGCAGCTCCCCAAACAAACAAAAACAATAAAGGGAAAAGAAAGTTCACTTGGAAGCGAAAGAACACCGAGCAAGTGTCACTTCCAAAGAAGAACTGGGAGGATAAATTCCATAGATGCGGCATGACTGGCCATTGGTCCAGAAACTGCCGCACTCCCCGCCACCTCCAGGATTTATACCAGGCGAGCCAGAAGTCTCTACCTGAAACAAACTTGGCGACTGTTCAGCTGCCAACAATGTTTACTGCAAAATATTTCGAGAACGACGATCTGCTAGATTGAGCATCATCATTTATCTATGCATTTAGAATTCGATGTATCTTCATCTGTTATTTTCTTTAGTTCAGACTTTTATTTATGACTGTTGTCTACATTTTCCCTCAAATAAAATTTAGTTTTTGCTTATATAGATGATGTCTGAGTGCCTAGTGGACAGTGCCTCGACGCACACAATCCTTCCCGATCATTGCTATTTTAATAGCGTAAACAAATATGACGGTCCTGTTATCACAATTTCAGGACTGTCCCAAATAATCGAAGGAACTGGTGAAGCAATTATATTGCTCCCAAATAACACAAGACTTCAAATAAATAATGCATTATTCTCTCCTAAATCAAATAGAAATCTCGTAAGTTTCAAGGATTTCCGTTTAAACGGATATCACTTAGAGACCAGAGATGAAAATAAAGTTGAATATCTAATTGTAACTCGTCAAAAAGATGACCGGAAGATCATCTGCGAGCGATTCAAGGGACTCCCGTCGGGTCTATACCAAACATACATTCACCCAGTAGAAACCAATATGATTGAGCACCAGACGTGCCAATCACTGCCAGAGTTCCAACTCTGGCACAATAGACTTGGTCACCCTGGAACAGCAATGATGCAACGCATCATCACTAAATCCCGTGGACACAAATTGAAGAACCTGAAGATTCTTCAAAAGGGTGAATTTCCATGTCTCCATTGTTTCAAGGGAAAACTAATAACGAGACCATCCCTCCTGAAAGTGGTATTAGAGTCTCTTGGTTTCCTAGAGAGAATTCATGGTGACATTTGCGGGCCTATTCACCCGGCAAGTGGCCCATTTCGATACTTCATGGTACTGATTGATGCATCAACCAAATGGTCTTATGTGTGCCTCTTGTCCACCCGCAACCTAGCTTTTCCAAAGCTATTGGCACAAATAATAAGGTTGCGTTCTCATTTCCCCGATAACCATATCAAGAAATTACGTCTTGATAATGCGGGAGAATTTACTTCACAAGTCTTCGAAGACTATTGCCAGGCAACGGGTATTGAAGTTGAACATCCTGTAGCACATGTTCACACCCAAAACGGATTAGCTGAGTCCCTTATAAAGAGGCTCCAATGGATTACACGTCCATTGCTTATGCAATCCCAGTTGCCTGTGGATGCTTGGGGGCATGCTATTTTATATGCCGCATCACTTATTAGGATAAGACCCTCTGGAGGTCAAACCTTATCCCCGATGCAACTAGCATATGGCGCACCTCCGGATATCTCTCATTTGAGAGTGTTTGGTTGTGCGGTATATGTCCCAATAGCACCACCTCAAAGGACCAAAATGGGTCCTCAGCGTCGTCTAGGTATATATATTGGGTTTGATTCGCCCTCTATTATCAGATACCTTGAACCCCTGACGAGTGACGCATTCAAGGCACGTTTTGCAGACTGTGAATTTGATGAGAAAATTTTTCCAAAACTGGGCACACAGTCTAAGAAGCCAGAAGCTTCTGAGACCATTAGTTGGGACCAGAAGTCTTTGTCCCTATATGATCTGCGTACTAATCTGTGTGAAGATGAGATCCTGAAGATCCTTCACATCCAGAATACAGTACATCTTTTACCGGATAAATTCACGGACAACCAGAAGATTGTCCGTTCACACGTCCCTGTTGCCAATACGCCAGCTAGGATTGACATCCCCATAGATGGATGCAATCCACCAGTAGCAGAATTGGCTGTACCTCAAATGAAAAGAGGACGCCCACCCGGTTCAAAAGATAAAGTTCCTCGAAAGAGGAAGACTCCTGGTGATACTAAGATTATCCCTCCACAGGATGCTGAGCTCAGACCAGCTACTTCTCCCCTCCTGATTTCCCCAGCAGAGGAAACAATAGGAGAAACATCATTAAATTTTGTACGTACTGGAGAAGTACTGGACAGAAATAGCATAGTCGTTGACGACGATTTTGCGTTCGATATTGCCGTTCACGTCACTGAATATGACGATGACGTCGAACCACGATCTCTAGCGGAATGTAAATGCAGAGAGGATTGGCCAAAGTGGGACGAGGCAATAAGAGTAGAGCTGGACTCACTCTTGAAACGCAAAGTCTTTGGACATGTAGTCCAAACACCAGTAGGTGTAAAACCTGTGGGATATAAGTGGGTTTTCATAAGAAAAAGAGATGAAAATAATGTGATCGTTCGCTATAAGGCACACCTTGTAGCCCAGGGATTTTCCCAAAGACCAGGAATTGATTACGAAGATACGTATTCCCCGGTCATGGATTCGATCACCTTCCGATTTTTAATAAGCCTAACTTCTCTGGAAAGCCTAGAAATGCAGCTCATGGACGTTGTGACTGCATATCTACATGGCGATATAGATAAAAATATCTATATGAGACTTCATGATGGGTTTAATCTACCCCTGGAGATGAAAGAGATACCTCGGGATGTATTCTCTGTAAGGCTACTTAGATCATTATATGGTCTAAAACAATCAGGAAAGATGTGGTATAACAGACTTAGTGATTTCCTTGCACAGCAAGGATTCACAAATAATGAAGTCTGCCTGTGTATATTTATCAAAAGAACGGGAACATGATTCGTCATCATATCTGTATATGTAGATGACTTAAATCTCATAGGATCTCCTGTAGAGATCAAAGAGATATCTGAAAGCCTTAAACATACTTTTGAAATGAAAGACCTAGGCAAAACAAAGTATTGTCTTGGCTTACAGATAGAACACCTAAGAGGTGGAATCCTATTACACCAATCTAATTATACAAAGAAACTTCTACGCAAGTTTCATATGGATAAATGTCATCCTTTAGGTACCCCTATGTTCGTAAGATCACTAGATGTACATAAGGACCCCTTCCGGCCACTGGAAGAGGGGGAGGAGATACTGGGTCCTGAAGTACCCTACCTCAGTTCCATTGGAGCACTTCTATATCTGGCTAACTGTACGCGTCCCGATATAGCGTTTACAGTTAATCTACTAGCCAGACACAGTGCAGCACCCACAAAGCGCCACTGGAACGAAGTAAAGCATCTTCTGCGATACCTTCAGGGTTCCATTGATCTTGGACTTTATTACCAGAGAGGTGCCTCCTCCAAATTGTTTGGTTATGCTGATGCAGGTTATCTCTCAGATCCGCACACGGCAAAATCCCAAACAGGTTTTGTTTTTACCTACGGAGGTACTGCTATCTCCTGGAGATCGGTAAAGCAAACCACAACTGCTACATCATCCAACCATTCAGAACTAATTGTGATCCATGAAGCGAGCAGAGAGTGTTATTGACTACGATCCGTCATCCAACACATTCTTCAATCTACTGGCCTGAAGACCAGTGATTTGGAGCCTGCCATCCTGTTTGAAGACAACGCTGCATGCATTGCTCAACTTCAAAAGGGCTACATCAAGGGCGACAGGACGAAGCACATATCTCCCAAGTTTTTCTGGACACATGAGCTAAAGGAGGACAAGCAGATCGAAGTTCAGCAGATACAGTCCTGCAACAACTTAGCTGATCTTTTTACTAAGTCTTTGCCGAAATGTACTTTTGTAAAGCTTGTAAAGAACATTGGTATGCGACAATTGAAAGACCTGCAAGCCTGAAGCTTGTACGGATCAGGGGGAGTAACTTGTGGGTTGCACTCTTTTTCCTTAAGCTGTTGGGTTTTCCCACTGGGTTTTCTACAGCTAAGGTTTTAACGAGGCAAACACACTTACTCTGCATCCAGAAGTATCCACCCCTCTTGGCCTCAGATGCTGAGACCAAAGTGATGAATGGGTAAGGGGGAGTGTTATGAATGAGGGAGGCCTTTGGCCTCCCCTCCTTCATTACCCACTCATTGGTCCCCATTACTATGGGTAATGGGGACCCTTGGTCTCCTTGAGTCTCTTCTCCTCCTCTCTTAACTTAATATATAGAGAACCATGGCCAATTTCCATGGTTACTCATCCTTTTGACTAGAATAGCTTATCTCCATTCTCTTGAGTCCAATCATCCTATAACATCAATATATTTCTAATTAATTAAGACTATAATACAAACATCCTATTCACTAATTGAAGCTAATATTAAGACTAACTTCCTAAACACAAACCAAACATAATTTAGTATGTTAGCATAAAACTTCTACTCCCAATTTTTCAACATGGAACAAAATTACTAATTCTAACATAGCAAAATGATAGAAATGCTATCTTTAAACATGAAAATGCAATCTTATTCCAAAGTAAGAATTTGATCCCAAAATTGTTTTCATACAACTAACATACTAACAAATCATGTTAAATTGATTCTTAAAATTCTATATTACTAATTAAAGCAATCATCATGGGATAAAACTAAACTTACTAACATATGAATCCTATCATGAAATTCATACATAGATTCCAATACAAAAATTTTGTGTAACTTACTAACTTAATTAGGAAACCATTCCTAAAACTAAACTCTACCTAAGGAATTAGGAATTCTACCTTGTAAAAGTCCTCCAAAAATTTTCTTTGGCCCTTCTTAGTCCTTGATGGAGAGCTCCCTAATCTTCCTCTTCAAGCTCCAATTTGGTCTCCAAAAATTTGGATTTTTGGCTAATTTGGGCTAATTTTGGTGTTGGAATGATAAGGAAATTTTGTGGGCTCTTAGTGATTATTTTGGAAGAGTGTTTTATGGAAGAGGATGAAGCAACATGAAGGAAAATCGGGGGGAGGGGGGGTGTAAGTTTCGGCCTGTTTTGGGGAGCAAATGAGGGAGAGAAAATGAGGGTTTTTTTTCATTTGGGTTTTTATTATCCCTTGCCTAGTTTTTAGGATTCCCTAAAATCCTCTCCTCCCCTCATTTAGTCAAAATTTTAACCAAGTGTCCTAGCTTTACCTAACAACATGACACTTAGCCATATTAGGTGTCATGGCAACAAAATTTAAAATTAAAATTTTTAGGAAAATAAAAATACATGGTGAAATACACCATACTCCCTAAATACATGGTATTTCACCCTAATACACTTATTTCCTAATATCAATAATGGGTTTTAAACTATTTAAAAATAATTCCTCCACCAAAATAATTAAAGAAAAATACGGGCATACTCCCAAAAATTATACGTACGCATCTACGCCAAAATACGCACAAATACGCGTACATTGAAATTGGGGACTTTACAGGATCCATCGTCGATAAGCCGATACGGGTGGTGATGGCACATGCGCTCTCCCTGGGGTTCTTCTTTGACTGAGCGGGGAGCTTGCCTTGGGACCGTGCCATCTGACTCAGCTGCTCCTTCAGCTAATCCACAATGGTGGAAAGTTCCTTGCTGCGGTCGCATGGTCTAGATTAAGCTTTGCCTGCTCCTTGATGAATCTCTCCAAGGTGGCCTCCAAGGAGGATTTTTGCTGAGCTGGAGGAGGAGCGGGCAAAGCTAGCTGCTTCCGACGCTGCTGATGGTACCCTAACGGTTTATAGGGGACATACGGTCTCTGCCCAGACTGCTGCTGCTGATACTATTGTGGCTGCTGCTGATACTGTTAGGGCTGCTGCTGCTGATACTGCTACTGCTGATGGGGCTGCTGCTACGCTCCGCTGCTATTCCCGTAGTGGAAACGAGGGTGGTTTGGTTCCCATCGGCTCCTCTTTTTCCTCCTCTATCATCGGAGGAGTAATTGGCATCCTCTGTTGTTGCAGGAGGTGCCTGGTAAGAGTAGGTCCCGCCATTGGGTCCCTGATCTGTGCACCTCTCGTAAGCGGTATATGTGTTAGCAGGGGGAGGGGGGTGGTGAGTTGGGTCTAGCGTCGAATCGGTGCTCCAATCTGGCCATCTACTGTGTAAGGGATTCGAGACGGCCATAAAAAATGGCCGCCTCACTGACTTCATATCAGCCTCCTCCTGGGGCCTTGGCAATAATCAGGGTAGACCTGTCGTTCCCCCAATGTTTATTGTTGGTTGCCATGGCCTCAAGGATCATCATGGCTTCAGCTGGCTCTTTCCCCGTTATGGCTCCATTTGCCATAGTATCAACTATCATCCTTATGTCCGAACACATTCCATTGTAGAAAGATAGGACCAAGTCCCACGTGGCGATGCAAAGGTTCGGACACTGATGCTGGAGGTCCTTATATCGTTCACATGCCTCATACAAAGTCTCCTGGCACCCTTACTTGAAATTGGTGATTTGGTTTCGAAGACGCAGCATCTTCGAAGGGGGGGAAGTATTTGGTGATGAAGGCCTCCGCCAGCTGCTCCCATGTTGTGAAGGTGCCGGGCGCTTGGGATGTCAGCTAATAATGGGCCTTATCCTTCAAGGTGAAGGGAAAGAGCCGCAATCTGATCGAATCATCGCTGACCCCTTGCATCTGGAATATTGAGCACTTGGCTAGGAATGCCTCCACATGGTGACTGGGGTTCTCTTGTGAGTGCCCATGGAAACAGTCCTGTTGCATCAACATGATGAGCCCCGTCTTTAGCTCGAAGATCCCCTCTCGGATCGACGGTATTGTCACAGAGGAATCCAAGGCGGTGTCGGGCCTCATGAAATCCCGGATCAATTCTGGTGGAATGAGGGTATGCGGTCCTATGGGAGGCTCATCCATTGCTAATTTTCTCCTTCAATCTGTTGAGAGTCTCCTTGCGGTAGCCTCTATCTCAGGATCCAAGGGTAAAAGACCTTCTCTTCCCTGGGAACGTGTCTACATGCAAAATAGAGGCACTTAAGAAAATCGTGGACCTCGTTAGCAAAAAGACAAAAGAGCATAATAAGAGAATAATAAAAATAAAAAAATAAAAAGAAGTGGTGGGGTGTTAATTGTGGATGAAACCAACACCTCCAAACAAAAGCTAAAGCAAACCGTTGCCTCTCCGGCAACGGCGCCAAAAACGTGTTCGGTCCCCGGGTTTGCACCACGGGGGAGCGAATCACCGCAAGTGCTCGGTGCACTATAGTATAGAAAGATTGTCGAACTCAGGGAGGCGATCGTTTAACGCTTAAATTTATATGGAAGGAGGAGAGTATGTGGTCAGGGGTTGTCACGAGTGATTGATTGGTTGATTATGGAAATCGAGAGTTAACTAGAAATTAAACGTCTATGGCTTTTAGGATTCCCCGGTAGGCCCTTCGGTCACGGATGCTAGGTCAAATGGCCCTACGTCGAATGATGGATTAGGGTAGGAGTGTCACATCCGTAGATGAGAACGAGTACTTAACTTTCGTTGTTCCTACTCGTGTAACGCATCCCTATGCGACACCGTGCTCTCACAGTCAGCTTGACACATGAATGCGTGCATTAAGCTTGACACTTGGTCCTGCCTTGAAAAACCGCATCCACTCTCGTGATCTACGAAGTGCGATGCTATCCTATGGTTGGTTCTAGCAATCGGTGTGCTCTCGCAGTCATCAACTAGCAGATTGGGGATTAGCAGTTGCCCCGGCTCTCGCGTCACTCTCGTAATCACGAGCCCCAGAGAACGACCGCTAAGCCCAAATCTGATTCATGGGGATTCTCCCCAGGATATGGAGCCGCCTTCGCGATACCCCGATCCTGAGGCCAATCCCCCAAAACCCTTGTTCAAACCTATATAGGGCAACCCTAGATTGATCCAACGGGGGGTCTAACCTAACATCTGATCCCTAGGATCCTAGGGATAGTCCCTAAGCCCTAGATACACACTACTTTAGCATGGCAAAAACTCTAAATACGATAGCAATAGAGATAGGCATATCTAACCGATCAAATTGCATGAAATTAATTTCAAAAGAGAGAGCAAGCGAAATAAGAGCAATGGTAAAGAAATCAAGGAAATCTAACCACAAACAAAGAAATAGATTGCAAAAGAGTACCAAAAGAGAGCTCTCAAAATAGCTTTAAGGGTTTAGCTACAACAAAATCAAGCTTAACCTACTCTAAAAAACATTCACTATTTATACAAAACAGTTTGGGTTCGGGTTTTACAAGAAAACCAAACCAAAACCCCATAATTTTAAGTCAAATAGGAGTCTGCCGACCTACCGCTCAGCCAAGCGCAGTGCTCGCTTGGCCGAGCGGTGCCTTGTGTAGTACTCCGCTTGGTGCTCGAGAAGAGCCACTAGGGCGAGCGAGTTGAGTCGCTCGCCCGAGCATCATGTCACTTGGTCGATCGAATTAAGCTCCAAAAAACCCAGAGCCCAAGTCTTGCATTTATTGGGCTCCTCTGATGGCTAGCTCGAGCGAGCGGGCTGGTTGCTCAGTCGAGCGGGCTGGTTGCTCGTTCGAGCGAGCTTGTCGCTCGGCCAAGTGCCCCGAAGAAGGAGTTTGGTGTGTCACAGCTGATGGGTTTTGAGGGACCCTTAGGGTACATTTCTACGCCCGTCCTACGTCGGACGGACGATAGAGGCAAAAATAAGCAACGGAAGAAGAAATTGTTAAACTATTTAACATGCAAACCCTAAGGATATCAAGACCCTAGCCAGGATATCTACTATCTTGAGGTGGGTTTGACCACCCCAAGATAGATCTAAGCTACTACAATAATATAAATACTATGTTTAATTAAACTACATTCCCGGAATCTTGCTTGCATCGGTAAGATGTACCGAACCGCATCCCGAGCTTCTCCATGTCCAAAGCTGAACCGCTTCCCGAACCGCTCCTAGTCCCGAGCCGAACCGCTTCCCGAACCGTACCGCGTCCCGAGGCAAGCAACCCCCTTGTCACTGAGCCATCCACGCGTCGAAGAAAGTTTCACTTGAGTGGATCCTCCGTCAAGACTTCGGATCCGATCTGAGCCCCTTCGTGGCTTTGCTAGAGCTCTTCAGGAGCAAGGCAGAAATTTAGGGAGAAGAGAAAATATTTATTTTAAGCTTAGATCCGGGAGCCGCTCAGATCTATAGCTTGGGGACGAGTTTAGAGAAGGGGGCATGCCCCTATTTATATAGGCGGTTGACCCCTCCCATTTACTCCACTTCCGACGTGGGACTAAAGTTTTGGAGTTAAATAATTCAAGTAAGTTTACCTTTAAAAAGGCCAAACTTCCATGAATTTTAACTCCATCACCGTTGAGCTTCACATTTGATACAACCTATCAAATCAAAGAGCGCTGAACGGTGAACGCATAGGAAAAACGTCGAGTCATTTGGAGTTCGTTTGACCCCTAAAACGTGTGTCCAAAGATCAACCAAACCCATGTATTTTCGCAAAAGGCAGCCACCAAAAAACTGCACCCAGCCCGAGGCTGGGCGGGGCCCACACGTAGCCTACAGGCGGGTCTGGGGCAGGGCGCCTGCCCCAGCCCACCTGTTGGGCAGGCTAGACCTGCCCAGGGGCGTGTGGGTCGGCTGCCCGCCTATGCAGGCGGGCTCGACCCGCCCAGTCTTGGGCGGGTTGGCCTGCCCCTGGGCCGGGCGCCCAGGCCCAAAATGGGCCTGGGCACCCAGCCCAGTTGGGCTAGGTTCAGCAGGTTCAGCCCAATCATATTGGGCTGACCCCTTTTGCCCCTTTAATGATTTTGGCCATATCTTTTACATTTGGCGTCCGTTTTGGACGCCGTTCAAACCTGGGTTTAGACCAGGACGTTCCCTTCATCCAGGTTACCTTTTCCTTGCGTTTATTTCATTAAATATGGTCGTAAACAATTTATGACAAATTTAACTCTATTTGCATCATATGCAAAATAGTCCTCATCTAAGCTTAAAAACTCCCACTTGCACTCAGGATCATTTATCCTGAATGCAGAGGCTAACTAAAAATTCTTTGCAGTTTTCTATCCCTTGTAGTGAATGCTTATTCTCCCTAATTTTTACCTTTTACTAGACAAAGGTCGCACTCTGTGTGAGACCCTACAGCCTGACCCTACTACAGGTGGGGCTCGAAGACTCAGACGGCAGCAACCACGAGCAGCAGGTGCCGTCCCTGTTTCATATCATACTTATGTGGTTAACTCATTGACATGATTTTTTCAGGATCACCCTGACTGTGTCCGTGATGAATACCGCAGTTTTAGTCTTCTTCGTCAAAACTATGTCGTTTAGTTTAAGCCTAGGGTATGGTCAATCTGTCAACCCCAATAGCTCGAAACCGGTTAGTCTCCATCGATCTTTAGTCAAACAATGTTGGACATCTTCCAACATACGCTGGCCAGAGTTTTCACTAAAAGTCGAACTAACACTACGACACTAACTCCTATTGACAGGGAGAGACGAATCCTATCTTGGTCATTACTCTCCTCGCACGCTTCAAATGTCACCCAACTAAAGACCTTTCGACAGGCCTTACCTCGAAGCTAGGTCAGAGATCTAAGTGACACTATTCACGTACAAGTTCGTTCAATGACCTCAAGTCAAAGACCAACTTGCCTATCATCCCTAAGAGTTATCATTGACAGATTGATTAATCATAACCATATGATAACTCATGTTGGTCGTTCAGTGAACTCATTCTCCAATGAGCACCTGTATCTCATCTCCGACTTCGCCAAGTCGAACGACCATGAGATCATCGTCACCGCTACACCGTGAAGACAAAGACACAATGGTCTATCCGATGTTTCGATATCCTTTTCTCGAAACATCTACGACCACAAACGTTTCTCGACTTATGCTACAGACGGTCAAGCACTTCTACATGATCGAGATCCTCATCTCGATACATGTTTGACCTTGTATTAAGTCTCAGGACTTTACCTAAGTTTCTAATGATAACTTCCGTATGGTTAAATAAATTCTTACCGTACAACTTATTGTAATTTTGAACAAGATGTTTGTACAATTACATAGAGATAAATTGCCTTTAGGGCATACATCTCCCAACATCTCCCACTTGCACTCAGGCCCATTTATCCAGGTATCTCATACCGCATTTACACATAAGTCTTTCCAGACTTCACGTGGTAGAGCCTTCATGAGTGGATCTACTAAAATGTCTACTGTATAGACTTAAAGGGTTATCTATGTTTACCTTAGACCATACATTTGAATCTCATCCAAACAATTCTCTTGGTTCCTCGGAATCCATAATATTTATTTTCCTGGATCTCATCCAGCTCATCGTATCTTACGACAAAAATTTGAAATAAGTTACTGGTCATTTTAGACCGTTCATATTTATTTCTGATAAAGTGTCAAACTCTTTGACTACTTTGTCAAAAGATATGTCCAGCCTTTTTATGCCTCGCATGTATTTTATTCGCTCCCACTGACCTTGAAAACTCTCTGGCCAATTTATATAAGTTCGTTCTTCTAAATCATATTTAGAAAACGGACTATAAATGAATGCTCCAGTTTTCATGGTCATCATGAGCATTTACATCGAGTTCGGTCTGATTAGATCTGTACAAATCTGTTGGCGAGACAGTTTCATCATAATCCGTTTATAGGAGTTAGGATGAAAACCGTTCTCAGCCAACACAAGTTGTACTTCACTACTTTCTTTCTGCTTTTCTTGCAGTCAATAAGAAACACTTTCCTTCGGCACATAAATTAAAGTCCATACTTTATTTTATGTGCACGGACCTTATCCGATTGCATCAAGGTATTAGTCAGAGTCCCTACTCCAAATTTCATTCTGGAAGTTGACTAAGTCATCATCAATTATGATGTCTAACTCGACTCTTCGTCTCACGAGACTCGAGTAATCCTTTAACTTCCTAACGATTGATATTAATGAATATCGTATTGATAAGGTCCTCACAGAACCTTATCAAAACCTGGGCATTACTATCTGGGACTTAACCCAGAGGGCGGATTATAACTCAGAGTCACTTGCCATGCATCACACCATGTCTAACAAAGTGCGATCATGCTCTCTAACACACCGATGTGTTAAGAGACTTGACCTGAGAGAAAATCACATTTTCATTTTTAATTTATGCGAGATTTAAATAGTTAAGTATTTGACTCTTCGATCTAATCGAAGCTGTTCAAATACTTCTGTCATTTTGTTCTTTATTTTATCAGATTTGTGTTTCAGTAAGAACACGTTTCGTAATAAAATAAGAACAACTTATCTAGGCTAATATAGACTTGAGTCTGAATACATCCGTATGTACAAAACCGTGAGTTCTCCAACTCATTCTCACACTGTCTCACAGAAGGTGTTGGGCCAACATAACTTTGAGACAAGATTCACAAGTGTCTGTAGACTTCATAATACGAGAGGTCAGACCCCTCTTTATGTGACTTGTGAAGCTTAGTCTCTTTGGTATGGCCTAGTCTATTTTTCCATATAAGTTTTTGTTATTATCTTGCGTATTCATGTATTAACATTTAATACATTATCGTTATACAAATTACTCACATAAAACATTGCTTCAGAAGAAAGGCGACGACATTCATCAAAAATGTGTTTGAGGTCCTACATGATCCAAGAAACAACAATTGTTGTTTTTCCAACACGTAGACAATCTATTTCTTTTGTATAACAGTTATCCTGAAATCGTGACATCAAATATGTCACATTTTCAGTTCCTCCTACTTATGCCTTTACTAATGATAAATAAAATTATTTTTCTCAATTGACTTTCCTTAGTGCCTTCTTCCTTTTCTAAATCTCATTTAGATATTATACGACCCAACAAAATTATTAGCTGTGCAAGCACCTAACGCATCCAAACACTTGAGTTTCACAACCTTGAGTTGACTCAACAAGTTGCTTGACTTAAGATCTGATTTGGATACATGGTCTTGTACCGCTCGTGCACTCATCTTCGAATCAAACAGTCTGATCAAAGTTTCGAACCTTGCGGATCGAAGCCAATTTTCCATACAACCTTGAGTTGACTCAACAAATTGTATGGAGAAACATGCTTTTGAACATCATTATGTTCGAGCTACCCCTTATAGAGGCAAGTGACAAGTAGCGTGCATTTATTTGTTGGACCCAAAACTTAAGGAAATCATTGTCCTTAAGCCTGCGATTTATGAAGGTCATTTTAATGTCAACAAGAATATAGTTTAGTCTATCAATTAGAATATGAGTTGATATTCCATTAATCAACTATTTTGACCAGTTAACTTATTCTCTTAGAATATTATGTTTTTTGATTCCATCAGAAAACATAGAACTACCCTAGTTTAGCATATGTTCAATGTTAAATATAGATAGAATGACTTTTATCTAACTATATCCTCCCACTATTTTTGCGATCATTTTAAGCCTTAATAATGAACGATTTAATTAAATTAAATTAATGGGTAAGCGATCCAACCACCCTGAGTCTCACAACCTTGAGTGTGCTCAACAAATTGCTTGACTCTGCAATTGGTAGATGACTCTTCATCAATCATATCATATATGATTCTTTTATTGGTTTTTACCCCTAGCCACTTATGATCATGAGTGTGCTCATCCAAATCATAATGACTAGCCTAGTCGGACCCTTTTTTTCGTGTCTATCTCAACTTACGCCGGTGCTCGGTGTATTCACGACACGACGGTTTGGGTCAAGTCTAGACTACATCTCATGCATTGAGAAGTTGGTTTCCATAAAGTGTCTATGACATAGCTTGAGTGTGCTCAACAATTATATCAAAAGAACCTATAGTTGCCAACCTCTAAAACAAGGAGGGCTATGGCTAATCTTGAAAAAGATTTTTAACGTAATTGACTTAGATATAGTCCAGGGTGTTATACAATCATGATTCATGTCATTGCGGTCTAGCGGAACACAACCAGGGAATTGACTAAGCCAGGATCACTTATCCCCCATTCTAGCTAGGGTGATCCAACAAACTTAGCCAAGCACATTGACCGGATCATGGTCCATTGAATGAAACTTATCACTTTTATATGCGTGCCATAGACTAAAAGGCTTTTATTAGAACTAGTTAACCCTATCAACTAGTGAATCCTAAAATTCAAAATTAATTAGGATTTGTTAATAACTTTTATTAAGTTCTTATCAACTATAAGGTTCTTTGATTTTTATGGTGCTATCCTAATCGTGTATTAGGCATTTAAAACAATTTTAAATCATATCGGAAGCAATCTAAAAATTATCTCATAATTATTAGACGTCTTTTAATGGCTAACCTAATAAGGTTTTCTTGTGTTATCAAATAAGCAAGAATAAAACATAGCCATAAAAATTACAACTTAATAACATCACATGAATAAGTTCATAATTATCACATAATTAATTTTATGTTTCTAAAAAATATAACATGCAAATTAATCACATAAATTTAAAGCATAATTTTAAAACATAAAAATTTTATCTAATAAAATTAATTTTTTATGTTCAAAAATTATCGCATAATTTTAATACAAGAACTTTATGTTTAAAAATTATCAAATTAAATTTTTAAGTATAATTCAAACATACAAAATTTTATCTAATAACATTTTACAGCTTTCATGTTTAAAAGTTATCATATGATTTTATTGCATGAACACATGTTAAGAATTATCAAATTAAAATTAGTATGAAAAAAAAAATTTATCACATGAAATTTAAAGCATCTAAAAAACTTGTTTGTTCCATTTTTAAAATTATCACATAAAGTTAAAAACAGATCCTTTATGAATTTTAAAAAGCATACTAGTGCATTTATAATGTAGTCCTTAGATCAAAAGTAGACCTAATGCTCAGATACCAATGATGGGTTTTGAGGGACCCTTAGGGCACATTTCTACACCCGTCATACGTCGGACGGACGATAGAGGCAAAAATAAGCAGCGGAAAAAGAAACTGTTAAACTATGTAACATGCAAGCCCTAATGATATCAAGACCCTAGCCAGGATCTCTACTATCTTGGGTGGGTCTGACCACCCCAAGATAGATCTAACCTACTACAATAATATAAATACTATGCTTAATTAAACTACATACCCGGAACCTTGCTTGCACTGGCAAGGTGTACCGAACCGTGTCCCAAGCCGCTCCCCGTCCCGAGCTGAACCGCTTCCCAAACCACTCCTGGTCCCGAGCCGAACCGCTTCCCGAACCGCACCACGTCCCAAGGCAAGCAACCCCCATGTCACTGAGCCAACCACACACCGAAAAAATTTTCACTTGAGTGGATCCTCTGTCAAGACTTCGGATCTGATCCGAGCCCCTTCGTGGCTTTGCTAGAGCCCTTCAGGAGCTAGGCAGAAATTTAAGGAGAAGAGAAACTATTTATTTTAAGCTTAGATCCGAGCATGCTCCAAACTTTTTGGGAGCCGCTCAGATCTAGAGCTTGGGGACGAGTTTAGAGGAGGGGGGCATGCCCCTATTTATATAGGCGGCTGACCCCTCCCATTTACTCCACTTCCAACCTGGGACTAAAGTTTTGGAGTTAAATAATTCAAGTTAGTTCGCCTTAAAGAAAGGCCAAACTTCCATGAATTTTAACCCACTCACCGTTGAGCTTCACATTTGATACAACATATCAAATTGAAGAGTGCTGAACGGTGAATGCGTAGGAAAAAACGGAGAGTCATTTGGTGTTTGTTTAACCCCTCAAACGTGTGTCCAAAGCTCAGCCAAACCCATGTATTTTTGCAAAAGACAGCCACCAAAAAACTGCACCCAGCCCAAGGCTGGGCGGGCCCACCCGCAGCCTGCGGGCGGGCCTGGGGCAGGGCGCCCGCCCCAGCCCACCCGCTGGGTAGGCTAGACCCGTCCAGGGGCAGGCGGGCCCGACCTGCCTATGCGGGCGGGCCCGGACCTGCCCAGTCTTGGGCGGGTTGGGCTGCCCCTGGGCCGAGCGCCCAGGCCCAAAACGGGCCTGGGTGCCCAGCCCAATTGGGCTGGGTTCAGCATGTTCAACCAATCATGGGCTGACCCCTTTTTCCTTATTAATGATTTTGGCCATATCTTTTGCATTTGGCGTCCGTTTTGGACGCCGTTTGAACCTGGGTTTAGACCGGGACGTTCCCGTCATCCAGGTAACCTTTTCCTTGCGTTTATTTCATTAAATATGATCGTAAAAAATTTACGACACATTTAACTCTGTTTGCATCATATGCAAAATAGTCCTTATCTAAGCTTAAAAACTCCCACTTGCACTCAGGATCATTTATCCTGAATGCAGAGGCTAACTACAAACTCTTTGCAGTTTTTATCCTTTGAATCGAATGCTTATTCTCCCTAATTTCTACCTATTACTAGACGAAGGTCGCACTCTGTGTGAGATCGTATAGCCTGACCCTACTACGGGTGGGGCTCGAAGCGTCAGACGCAGTAACCGCGAGCAGCAGGTACCGTCCCTGTTTTTGTAGCATACTTATGTGTTAAACTCATTGACATGAGTGTTGTCAGGACCACCCTGACTGTGTCTGTGATGAATACCGCAGTTTTAGTCTGCTTCGTCAAAACTATGTCGTTTAGTTTAAGCCTAGGGTATGGTCAATCTGTCAACCCCAATAGCTCGAAACCGGTTAGTCTCCATCGATCTTTAGTCAAACAATGTTGGACATCTTCCAACATACTCTGGCCAGAGTTTCCACTAAAGGTCGAACTAGCACTACGACACTAACTCCCATTGACCTGGAGAGACGAATCCTATCTTGGTCATTACTCTCCTCGAACGCTTTAAATGTCACCCAACCAAAGATCTTTTGACAGGCCTTGCCTCGAAGCTAGGTCAGAGATCTAAGTGACACTGTTCATGTACAGGTTCATACAATGACCTCAAGTCAAAGACCAACTTGCCTATCATCACTAAGAGTTATCATTGATAGATTGGTCAATCATAACCATATGATAACTCTTGTGGGTCGTTCAGTGAACTCATTCTCCAATGAGCACCTGTGTCTCATCTCCGACTTTGCCAAGTCGAACGACCTGAGATCATCGTCACCGCTACACGGTGAAGACAAAGACACAATGGTCTAGCCGATGTTTCGATATCCTTTTCTCGAAACATCTACAACCACGAACGTTTCTAGACTTATGCTACAGATGGTCAAGTACTTCTACATGATCTCGATACTCATCTCGATACATGTTTGACCTTGCATTAAGTGTCAGGACTTTACCTAAGTTTCTAATGATAACTTCATTATGATTTAACTTAGATAAATTCATACCATACAACTTAATGTAATTTTGAACAAGATGTTTGTACAATTACACAAAGATACATTGCCTTGAGTGCATACATCTCCCAACAACAGCTCGGCCGAGCGATCTGGCATGAGCTCTCTCTTCTCCATTCTCCTCCTCTTTATTCCTCATCTCTTCTTCTCTCTTCTTCTACTTCTCTCCTTCGCTTCTTTGGTGTCGATGTTGTGCCCGTAACCCCATATCGCTTCGAATCACGCCGAATTCCCTTAAAACACATACAACATCGAAAGGATCAAGAATATCGAGAAAAGCACTATATATTACAAAAATATGGATTCAGGCAATCGAAACGACATGGGAATGCATGGTAAAAACATGAAAAAATATAGACACGACAGTCGCCGATCAATCCAGCAAAGTGGGGCCCACGAAAAAGAAGAGCAAGATGACAATGTCACCTGTCACTAAGGTGGTGGACTAACGAGCTTCTGCAGCTCAAGGTCAAATAAAAAGCATGGGACAAAAGCGAATCCGGACAAAACTCGGAAATACATATACGCTTTTTTACTTTCTTCAATAAAGCATGTTTTTTCATCAAATAAATTCTGCTTCCTTTTCGAAACAACTGTCTTCGATAGAGCATTTACGAATTTTATGAAAAAAGTCCCATCAGACTCCCCACAAAAAGGATCATATCCTTGGGAAACCTAGATGAGCCAAATTCATATTGATGAAACCCATGCAGACCCTAACGTGTCGTTAGCCGTAAGTCGAAGGGGCCACCCCTTCACCACTGAACGACTATAACGAGTCATCAGCCGTAAGTCGATGGGCCACTCATTCGCCACTGAATGACCCTAACATGTCATCAGCCGTATGTCGAAGGGGACACCCCTTCGCCACTGAACGACCCTAACATGTCGTCAGCTTTAAGTCAGAGGGACCACCTCTTCGCCACTGAACGACCCTAACGTATCTTTAGCCATAAGTCGAAGGGGCCACCTCTTTGCCACTGAATGAACATAAGGAGTCGTCATCCGTAAGTCGAAGGGCCACCCCTTGGCCACTGAATGACCCGAACATGTCATCAGCCGTAAGTCGAAGGGGCCAGCCCTTTTCCACTGAATGACCCTAACGTGTTATCAGCCGTAAGTCGAAGGGGCCACACCTTCGCCACTAAACGACCAAAAAAGTCGTCAGCAGTAAGTCGAAAGGCCACCCCTTTGCCACTGAATGCCCCTAACGTGTCATCAGCAGTAAGTCGAAGGGGCAACCTCTTCGCCACGAAACGACCCTAACATGTCGTCAGCCGTAAGTCTAAGGGGCCACCCCTTCGCCACTGAATGACCCTAACATGTCGTCAGTTGTAAGTTGAAGGGCCACCCCTTCGCCACTGAACGACCTTAACATGTCGTCAGTCGTAAGTCAAACGGGTCACCCCTTCGCCACTGAACGACCCTAACATGTCGTCAGCCGTAAGTCGAAGGGACCACCCCTTCGCCACTAAACGACCCTAACGTGTCATCAGCCGTAAGTCAAAGGGCCACCCCTTCGCCACTGAATGACCCTAACATGTCGTCAGCCGTAAGTCGAAGGGGCCACCACTTTACCACTGAACGACCCTAACGTGTCGTCAGCCGTAAGTCGAAGGGACCACCCCTTCGCCACTAAACGACCCTAACGTGTCATCAGCCATAAGTCAAAGGGCCACCCCTTCACCACTGAAAGACCCTAACATGTCGTCAGCCGTAAGTCGAAGGGGCCACCACTTTGCCACTGAACGACCCTAACGTGTCGTCAGCCGTAAGTCAAAAGGGCCACCTCTTCGCCACTGAACGACCATAACGAGTCATCAGCCGTAAGTCGAAGGGCCACCCCTTTGCCACTGAATGACCGTAACGTGTCGTCCGCCGTAAGTCGAAGGGCCACCCCTTCGCCACTGAACGACCCTAACGTGTCGTCAGCTGTAAGTCGAAGGGGGCATCCCTTTGCCACTGAATGACCCTAACGTGTCATCAGCCATAAGTCGAATGGCCACCCCTTCGCCACTGAACGATCATAACGTGTCGTCAGCTGTAATTCGAAGGGCCACCCCTTCGCCACTGAATGACCCTACTGTGTCGTCAGTCGTAAGTCAAACGGGCCACCCCATTGCCAATGAATGACCCTACCGTGTCGTCAGCCATAAGTCGAAAGGGCCACCCCTTCGCCCCTGAATGACCCTAACGTGTCGTCAGCCATAAGTAGAAGGGGCCACCTCTTCGCCATTGAACGACTCTCTTGCGTCACCAGATGTAAGTTGAGTGAACCACTGCCTCACCATCGAACGAAATGGCCTATTTCTAATATGATTCGATCACTTAACCCTGACCATCTTGAGTAAGGGTTTGACCCATCGAAAGGGGCCACCAGGCATTACGGCCACACGTCATGAGCGACGACAAACATAGAGATACAACGACAAACAAAGAGATACAAGCCAACTCTTCTGGCGCTTTCATTACAAATTATTTTCGTTTACATCTCAATTACCCCCATATACATTTGAAAATTAAAGCAGGGGAATAGGAGCGTTAGGATTCTACGATGGCTGGCTAGGCCCTTGATCTCCATCAAGCACGATCGCGGGCTCTTGATCTCCCGAAGCACTAGCGTCGGCATCATCACCTGTCGTGGTGACAACTTTGCCAATGGAAGCGACATCCCCTGTGCCTTAACTCAGATCATCGTCATCGAGATTTAGAAATAGGAACAAGATTCTGTCGATCTCAGCAGGGAGGTCAGGGAATCAGTCCTTCACTTTCGATTAACATCGTTCATAGCCTTGCGTGTAAAGCTCATCGAAATTGGGAAATGAATCCTTGAATTCCGGGACTTCCCTCTCCACTATGGCCTCGGCGTTGGCGTTCTCCTCAAGCAGATCTTTCTCTGCCCGCTCCCTCAGGGAAGATTGATCGGCTTCTCTCTTACGAGACTCTCGTAAGTCATGATCGAGCTGCTAAATGTGGTTTAGTCTCAGCCTGCACAGAAGCCCTATTCTGTCCAGCACAGCCTGAGACTTCTCTATAGCCCTCTTAACGGCCCCCAGGGTGACTTTGCGATTAGCCACCCTCAGAGCACATCAATACAGTGCAGCAGTAGCCACGAGAGCCTACAAACAAGGCACAATAGTCAACATCCATGCTTGCATCACCTACAACGGAGGTTGGTGCAATAGTTACGTGGACGTTAGCGTAGACGGCCATCAACACAAGCCTCTCATAATCAACCCTCTCCACAACAGCCCTATCCCATGGTAGGGTCGCATTTTCAGCAATCCGACAGGTGGCCCCGCACTCCAGAAGGGCAGAATTGTCTATCCTCATTGGAAACTCCATTTGAACAAGTTCCTTCACGGGACAGTCAAATGGAGCCTAAGGAGACCGATTCTCTAACAAAATGGGTCTTAATTCATCAGGAATGTCTTCAGACAGAGGCACTGGAGGGAACAGGCCTCCACAAGGCCAGGAATACTCGTGCAGAAGAAGCTCCAGAGGGACCCGGGCCTCCCCCGAGTCTCCCTCTAGAAGAGTTCACCGCACCTGCTGAGGAATCTGCTCCACGGCTTCCGTCGACCCAGATGGCTCCGAGTCACTAAGGCAAAGCCGCTGCCTCCTCTTACTTCCCTCAATTGTTACCACCTCAAATTCGGTGGGGGGCTTCCCCTTTTTCTTCCTCCAGAGACGGGCCACCTGAGTAACCCCCTCAGCGATAACGGGTCATTCCTCCGACGATTGAGCCATCCTTTCTGCCATAGAAGGCACCCAAGGAGATACCATGCTCTCCTCAGCTTCTCTGATAGAAGTCTTGACTCCCTCTCTGACCGGCGCCTCGTTTACGATTTGGGCGCGGTGTCATTTTACCGCAAGTGCATGGTTAGTGTAGGGTGCGGGTATATCAAACACAGGGAGGTGGATGGCTTGAAGGCTACTAGCCTCGCCTAGGTTGTGTGAGAGCTACGCGGATGATATGAGTGGGTAGTGTAGGAATAAAGGAAAGAAATGAAAAAGACAAGAAATGAATCCCTGCTAACACTGGCTAGAGCACTCATGACACTTGGCATTCGACTTGACCCAGGGTAAGACATTGCCCCAAAAGGTGATACCTAGTGCCCCATGGGCCCGATATTCCAGTCGATGCCCAGGATGATACGATAGGTCTACCCGGTTTTGGACGGTGGGCATTCCCATGTCCAACACCCTCCGCTACCGAGAGCATTAAGGCCACAATGATAGCTCCCAACATTTCGTCCAAGCCGTTCCCATGTGCAAGGACTTGATGTCAACGCTATGGTGTGAGCTATGGCTAGAGGATCAAACTCCCGTTTTATTTTCCCTTGGCCCGATGGTCAAAGGCGGTCTTTATCCCGCCAATGACAATAAAATGCCCTAGCATAACCCTAATGGCCAAATAGGTCGAATGTGATTTCTAGCAATGCATCAAAGAGGATCTTGACTGGACAAGACATTGGAACCCAACCCACAACTCCATCTAGTGTGTTGCCATACGGGTTGGTCTCAGATTGCTAGACATCCCCATTGACACATTCCATCAAACACTTCCCATGCAATCAAGTCAAATGAAATATCCCAAGCATCAATCCTACTCTAACCCATATTAGGGTTCATCAAACACTACTCAATGATGAAGAACATGATAGCAAGTAATATAAATGCAAACAAACATTCATCATCAAGTTTATTGAAAACAGCACAAAACAATGGAAATAAGGAAAAGAAATACTTATCTTGCCATTAAATCCATCAATCCATTACAAGACTTATTCAAATAGAAACCCTAATCTAACCTAACCTACGGCTCCCATGAAAGGGGCAGAAAGTTGCTGACAAAATAGAGGAGAACCCTCTACAAGTCGTGCACAATCTCATATTTATAGGCCCCCACAAAACCCTAACAGTTCGGGTCCAAAAACCCACTAAAACTGCTGAAAAAGGGCCACCCGATCGGTTGGAAGTTCAACCGATCGGGTGGAAGCAAACAGGATACTAAACTTCTGAAAATGAGCAGAACCGATCGGTTGGACTTCCAACCGATTGGTTGAAGTTCAATTTCTAGACAGCTCCACTTTCAGCACCCAGCTGCGCTCAGAAAATTCCAGAAAAATGTAGAAAAATCGGATTTGGGCATGCGACCTATCGTTGGAAAGCTAAAGACAATGCTGACGCTAGAAAAATAGGAGATCACCCAAACTCCCACTGGAATGATAGCAGATCTTCAATGAATGATTAGCAGTACACGAAAGGGGAAGAAAAGGCCACCCGATCGGTTGAAGTGTCAACCGGTTGGGTGAGTTCTTCCCCAAAATGACCCGAGGGATGAACCGATCGGTTGGGAAGCTCTCTCAAAGATAGAGAGCACTGTCACACCCAACCGATCACTGAACCGATCGGTTGGGGCTCGCTTCTTTGCTTGCTCCTCGTCGGGTCAGATACGTGTGCACGAACCGATCAGTTGGGTCTGTCCACCCGATCGGTTGAAGCGACAAAACTTCAAATCCTCATCTTTGGCCATTAGATCTTTACTGTATAAGCTCGCTTTGGTCCGGACATGCAAGGTTGACTCCAGAAGATACCGAAATGCCCACATTTACCTGAAACACAAACAATACACCCAATAGTCAATATGAACCAAAATGTGATATAAACAACATGGAATTGGATGAAATGCAAATGAAAACACGATAAAGAGCGTGTGCAAAAGGTGAAATATGAACACGCGTCAAGGCCCCAAGCTAAACTCTTCCTCGTCCCGAGGAAGACGAGTTGGAATGAAGATCGGGTGCGAGAGCAAAAAAGGAAAGCGAAGAATCCTTGATCACCCTCTCCAAACCACAAATGTAATCACCAACACAATTAAGCACAAGGGAAAAGCATATCACAATCTAAATCAAGAATTCAATCTTATAATATAGCATCATGAGTTCATATCGATAGAGCACAAAAGAGATAGAAGCGTGACCTTGGCAAAGGCATAGCTATCATAGCATGTTATAGTAGATAATATGTCCAAATATGAGGAAGCTCAAAATTCATATCAAATCTTCCAAACGGTGAATACGAGATACCCATACATGCATGAAGAAGTAAGAAAGAATAGATAAGAATCATGGGAATAACGATCAATCTTTAGGATGTAAGGAATTACCACACACACTTGTCGGTTTTGATTTTTGAAACACTTTCTTGCCTTGCTTGTATTTTCAAAAGGAGAAGGAGAAAATGTGGAAAGATCACTTTGTACAAACTCTCGCCTTCCCTATATACATTGGTGCTCTCAAATATGGAGATGTGAAGAGCGAAGGAAAAGGGGAGAATGTGGCATATATACATATTTTTTTGGTTTTTGGTTTCTTTTTAATATTTTTGTCTTGCAAACTTGCGGAATCGCAATGGAATGCAAGGGCGGCCTATGCATCCCAAGCCAGATAGCTTTAGGGCGTCGGGTTACGAAGAACCCCGAAGGACCATTATACAAAAATATGTACAAAAGTGTTAAATGAAAAGTGTGCACTCCCCTAAATGGGAGAACGATGCACGACGAGGGGGAATGTACAAAGTAAAACAAAAGAGAATTTTTAAGAAATCCAAGCATGGCAAGAAAATCCTTCATGAATTAAAGCACGGAACAAAGGTGTGGATATCCTAATCCCATTGAAAGGTAGCTAACACATGCGATAAGAGTACACATATAGTATTTCATGCAAGAGTTAGAAGCACGAGGGTAGGATGGTAAAATAACCGTTTCTTGGAAATGAAGCGTGAAAATCTAGGAACTTCAATTAGAGGGGCATATTAAAATATGATATATAGCTAGAAGCATGCCTTAAACACAATCATAACCAACAATCTCGAAATATAGAAAATAAACCCAAAAGATGGCAAACCACATATATGAGCATTGAATAATCAAAGAAATAGCGTGATGGAAAAAGGTGCTCAAATGCGAAAAGTGAAGCATGAGTGACAAAATATCATTGAGGGTTCATCTCTAGAATGCGGCAAGAATGAAATGGAGAAAGAAAAAATGCATGATGGGAATGACGCATAAAAATGAAAAGAAAAATTTTTGATGCATGAAAAAGGTGAAAAATGGAAGAAAATAAAGGAAACATGCATGAAATGCGACTCCCCCAAGCTAAAGCTTGCATTGCCCTCAATGCGATAAGATCACTCATGAGAGGGCAAAGATAAAATGGGGGGAGAAATGCATCAAAAATAACAAAAATGACTATGGGTGATACTATCCCCCAAGCTAATATAAGCTATGCCCAAAACATATGAAAATCTGATACGAGGCATAAAGGATAAAGGGGAGAGAGAACAATAGGCAAAACAGGCATCACCACCCTTTGGATGTGGTAGGGGTCTCATGGAGAAAAATGTTAACGGGGCCAAGAAAAGTGCCAAAAGAACAAGGATAGGGTGATGGGGGTGAAATGATAGAAGGGCACAACATGTTGGGTTATTATGATGCAAAAGCAAACCCTAGATACGCTCCCCTCGCTAATGAGAGGAGACGAGATTATTCTAATCTAAACTAGAAAGCAGTAAATATTTACACTACTAGATTAGGATACACCTGAGCATTGGCGGATCCAGAATCTGGAGTGGGGCAGGTAGCTGCTCTAACTGCTCCTGCTGTGGCTCCGCCAGAAGCGATGTTCCATGTGTGCCAATGGACCCAAGCAATGCACCTCCAAGCATCCTTCGTAGGTGTCCACCTGTAACCTGCAAAGAATGAGGTGCATTAGCCCATGGCAAGAAATCATTTTCCAAAATAAATGTATCCCAGAGATAATCGTCAACATAAAATGGAAAAATAATAAAAGGGTGACGAATACTCCCTGAGAATGGGTCTCTATCCTCTGTGCTAGTGACGACCAAATCCTCGCTCTCCATGAGAAGTGGCTCTCCAGGTGGTGACTCACCGTAGCATACCTCAAGGGAAGTAAATCATGTGTCATGCGAGAGACATGGTGTGTCAAAAATATATGAGTCTAAAGAAATAGGAAGTGAAAAGCGAGAATCAAAAGTGGAGTTAGAGTGAGTATGAAAATCTCCCTGAATAGGGGCAATATGCTTAAGTAGATGCTCAGCTGCAGAAGAAGTGGAGAGTGACGGTAGAGGTAGATGTGACTCTGGCTCCATGAAGTATGAAAATCTCCCTGAATAGGACCATCGTATCCAAGCCCTCATGCACATTCTCCTCTACGATATGCTCATGCTCCACCATCTGCCCGATGTCCTGAATGACATCATCGCGGTTGACCACAGATCAAGGAAGAAGCATCGACAGAGATGGCTGTGGAGGTGGATGTGGAGCGGACCACTCGTATGTGGTCGTGGTGTCCTCGTCCTCATGCACATCCTCCTCGTCGGTATGCATAAGCTCTGTAGTCTCCTCGATGCTCTCGTAGGACTCATGTTGGGTATCCAAATCAAGATGAAAAGACTCTCCCACTGATCCTAGAGAAATCCCTCCATCCTCCCAATCATCAACAAAAAATTGCATTGTCATCCAAGTGGTAGTGTGGGAAATATGGGACATCGGCATGAGATGTGTCTATGGTGGCCGATGGGGTGGTGGTCTCAACCATGAAAGTGGGTATATCCTCTCCCCCATCCCCTCTCCTCGTTGTAGGCTCGGTGATTGGTGCCATAAATTTTTGCAATATTTGGCCTTGATTAAACATGGAACTTTCAAGGAGAGACTCAAGGCTTGATTTCTCTTGTGTTGGTGGAGGGATATAAGGTTGAGGAAATGGATGGGAGGTGTTAGGGCTAAGGTTGTGGAAAAATGTTTGGCCTTGGTTTAGAATGAGGCTCTCAGGCATAAATGGGCAATCATTATGCACGTGCCCTGCCATCCCACAAATCTCACAAACTACAAATGAATAAGGATTATAGCCTCCCATCTGAGCATCGAAATGTGGTCTCCACATGGTAATAACAAAGATACATGGACAACAAAAATAAGAAAACTAGAGAGGAGCGTCAATAGTACAAGAGAACAACAAAAAGATAATATGATGGTGGGGAAAAAATTTCTTGGTTATTGTATTTGTTTTTTGTTTTTTTTAATGTTTTTATACGTAGTCTAACGAACCCAAGCTAAGCTAATATCAAACCGAACGCCTCCCCGACAACGGCGCCAAAAACTTGACCGGCGCCCCGTTTACGGTTTGGGCGCGGTGTCGTATTACCGCAAGTGCATAGTTAGTGTAGGGTGTGGGTATATCGAACACAGGGAGGTGGATGGCTTGAAGTCTACTAGCTTCGCCTAGGTTGTGTGAGAGCTACGCAGATGATATGAGTGGGTAGTGTAGGAATAAAGGAAAGAAATGAAAAAGACAAGAAATGAATCACCGCTAACACGGGCTAGAGCACTCATGACACTTGGCATTCGACTTGACCCAGGGTGAGACAATTCCCCAAAAGGTGGTACATAGTGTCCCATGGGCCCGATATTCTGTTCGATGCCGAGGATGATACGCTAGGTCTACCCGGTTTCGGACGGATGTCCAACACCCTCCGCTACCGAGAGCATTAAGGCCACAATGATAGCTCCCAACATTTTGTCCAAGCCGTTCCCACGAGCAAGGACTCGATGTCAACGCTAGGGCATGAGCTATGGCTAGAGGATCAAACTCCCATTTTATTTCCCCTTGGCCCGACGGTCAAAGGCGGTCTTTATCCTGCCAATGACAATAAAACGCCCTAGCATAACCCTAATGGCCAAATAGGTCGAATGTGATTTCTAGCAATGCATCAAAGCGGATCTTGACTGGACAAGACACCGAAACCCAACCCCCAACTCCATCTAGTGTGTTTCCATACGGGTTGGTCTCAGATTGCTAGACATCCCAATTGACACATTCCATCAAACACTTGCCATGCAATCAAGTCAAATGAAATATCCCAAGTATCAATCCTACTCTAACCCATATTAGGGTTCATCAAACACTACTCAATGATGAAGAAAATGATAGCAAGCAATAATAAATGCAAACAAACATTCATCATCAAGCTTATTGAAAACAGCACAAAACAATGGAAATAAGGAAAAGAAATACTTATCTTGCCATTGAATCCATCAATCCATTACAAGACTTATTCAAATAGAAACCCTAATCTAACCTAACCTAAGGCTCCCATGAAAGGGACAGAAAGCTGCTGACAAAATAGAGGAGAACCCTCTACAAGTCGTGCACAATCTCATATTTATAGGCCCCCACAAAACCCTAATAGTTCGGGTCCAAAAACCCACTAAAAATGCTGAAAAAGGGCCACCCGATCGGTTGGAAGTTCAACCGATCGGGTGGAAGCAAACAGATATACTAAACTTCTGAAAATGAGTAGAACCGATCGGTTGGACTTCCAACCGATCGGTTGAAGTTCAATTTCCAGACAGCTCCCAATTCAGCAATCAGCTGCTCTCAGAAAATTCCAGAAAAATGTAGAAAAATCAGATTTGGGCATGCGACCTATCGTTGTAAATCTAACGACGATGCCGATGCTAAAAAAATAGAAGATCACCCAAACTCCCACTGGAATGATAGCAGATCTTCAATGAATGAGCAGCAGTACACAAAAGGGGAAGAAAAGGCCACCCGATCGGTTGAAGTGTCAACCGGTTGGGTGAGTTCTTCCCCAAAATGACCCGATGGATGAACCGATCGGTTGTGAAGCTCTCTCAAAGACAGAGAGCACTGTCACACCCAACCAATCACTGAATCTATCGGTTGGGGCTCGCTTCTTTGCTTGCTCCTCGTTGGGTCAGATACGTGTGCATGAACCGATCGGTTGGGTCTGTCCACCCGATCGGTTGACGCTCCAAAACTTCAAATCCTCATCTTTGGCCGTCGGAACTTTGCCGTATAAGCGCGCTTTGGTCCCGACATGCAAGGTTGACTCCAGAAGATATCGCAATGCCCACATTTACCTAAAACACAAACAATACACCCAATATTCAATATGAACCAAAATGTGATGTATACAACATGGAGTGAGATGAAATGAATATGAAAACATGATAAAGAGCATGTGCAAAAGGTGAAATATGAACACACATCACTCTCTCAGCGCAAGGTTCACCTGATACTCCAGACCAACCATGCCTGTAGAAGAAAACTTATTGAGTCAAAGATCGAAGATCGAACAGTTGATATGAGTGATCGAATCGACCTTTCATCCACATGGTCCGGTGCAACACCAAGTCAGACCACAGCCACTTTGTCTTCCTCACATTCTCCGGATGACCGGACAATGCGTCGGTGGCTTCCTTCTCTGCTCCAGATAAAGGCTTGTCCTCAGCAGGGCCTAAGTCTGGGACACCCTAACCGGTGCAAAAGCTCGCCTCTCCTTGGAATACCATGAACACAAACTCCTCTTTCCATTTGGAATTAGAGGAAGGAAGAACGTCAAATAGCTTCCTACCTCGACGAGCTGTTATCATGTACCCGCCCGAAGTCTTGAGAGGAGGAATTGAAAAGAAGTAATTGAACAATCTTAGCGACGGTTCATTTCATTTCATCACGCTCAGAGGAATAAAGACCATCAATGCACCTATGGCGTTCGGCGTCAGCTGGCAGAGAGAAATGTTCAGAGTGCACAGAAAGTAGAGCATGAAAGGATGCATGGGGAATCGAAGCTCTTGTTGGAAGGCTTTGGTGTAAATCCCAACTTTTCGGTTGCCAGGACTATGAACCCTCTCATCTCTCCCCGGTACCTGGATCTGGTAGTCAAGGCGGACGTAATTTCTCTGAAACTCGAGGATCTGATCGAATCCAACTTTGGATCTCAGATTAGAGATTAGACCAGGCTCCATATCCCCCTCCTTGTTCTTCTACATGATGGTAACCAAACTCCTCTTAGGTGCACGAACGGAGAACGAAGCCATTCTTCTAAAGGGAGAAAATCTAAATCAAGAACGACGAAGACGGTTTCTTCAAATTTTCTCACTGAAACCGTCTTATATCGACAAGACGATATCCATATGATAAGACATGCGTTGAAGATCCAAGTCTCTAAGCATCTTGGGTTTTGAACCGATGAATCATCTGAATTAGCGAGGCAGACATTTTGGCGCCTAGAACTTGAGTGTTAATTCCTCAACTACCGTGCCCCATTAAAGCGATGTAATGTCGCTTAACCCCAACAGGCAGACTCTCTGAGGTCGTGCGACAGGGGCCATTGTTGAATCATTAGGCCGACACTCAAGATGACTTGACTGACGAGTGACTAAGGCCCACAGAGCCTACACGAGAAGCTCGATAACGACCCAGTAAAAAACCCACCAGCCGGTTGCCTGTTGCACTCCCACCAATCGAACGTGGGATTGAAGGCGGGTTCATAAATGGCGAGAATGTGGCCTACGTTTACTTCTATTAAAGGGAGGGAGATCATGGCACCATAATGGAGGACCGTTATCTCCCCAACATCACTGAAAGGACCAGGAGGCCTATAAATACCAAAAGGGTTCCAATTCCCAAGGTACGAGATCTAATACATAGACTCTACTCTTTTAGCATATATTTCTTCCACGAAAGAGCTTGCGACGTCAGATCTGAGACGAACCTTCGTGAGTCGATCTCAGCAGCTCCAAGCTCCCTCTCTTCCTTAAGTTCCCATTCTAAATTAAGCATCGGAGGGGATTTGGGTCGTGGCCCAGATCCGACCCCCCTGATGCTTCCTTGTGGTGAGCTCGTTGACACCCCCCGGCGTTTTACGTGTGTGCAATAAGATGTGCTTGGGGGCACGAGATTTAAATATTTGTAACCGCAAGCGCACGGTGTTGTAGTGTGGCTTGGGGGTCGAACACGGGGAGGCGTGATTGTGCTTATGTCAGAAAGGGACCAATTTCAACCTATGGACGAGCTAGCCCGAATCGGTGGATGGGTTGTCACAAATTGTAAGTACGTGATTAAACAATATAAAGGGAAAACCAGGACTTCGGTTTCCACCCTATCATGTGATTCTCGCCAATACGGCCGACGGGTAGGATAACGATCGGAATTAGGGTTTAATGGTGAGACATTGCCTCTAAGAGTGATACCAGCGTCCCATAGGCCTGATATTCTGGTCGGTGCCCATGATGATATGCCGGACTACCCGGGTTCGGTCAGTGGGCATTCCCATGTCCATTAACATTGACCGACTCCGGGAGCATTAAGCTCACAACGATAACTCCCAACATCTCATCCTACCATTCCCACGCGCTAGGATTCGATGTCTACGCTAAGGGTGTGAGCTATGGCTAGGGAGTCAACCGCCAAGTTTATTCCCCCTTGGCCTAACGGTCAAAGGCGGTCTTTTTCCCGCCGATGACAATGAAATACCTTGCGTAACCAATAGATTCCTAATCCCTATCGATTTCCTAGTCCTATGGACGCATCAGGGAGAACCCACGAAGGGGTTTCCACCAAAATCCCAGATTAGGGAACTACTCACACATATTTGCTAAAAAGCAATCTAAATGAAAATCGACCGTTAAAAACATAATCAGGCGATTGAAATGCAATAGTATCAATGCAATCAATATAATATCAAAGTTTGGTTAAGATCAGAAGACTTACAAATAACTAGAAAATTACAGCCGTCACAAGAGAGAAAAACAGTAAAAATTACAACAGCCCCGTTTCTGGAAACCTAGGGCTTCTATTTATAGAAAACGACGTCACCCGATCGGGTGAAGAATCAACCGATCGGGTGACCGGCTTCGTTCTTTGGCAGCGCACTTCGGAACTTCACCCGGTCAGGCGACACGGTCGATTGGCGGAAGCTGCTCGTCATTTGGATCTTGAGCTCATCGGGTGAAACGATCGGTTGATAAATCAACCGATCGATTGGAATTGTCGCCCAAAAGACAGAGACTTGCGACATTTTGGCACGGTCAGCTGGCCGTCCGGTGAGCTGTCCGGGTCGTGACTTGGGGGAAATAGCTACAGATGAACCGATCGGGTGAAGAGCAACCGATCGGTTGGATTTCAGCTCCAATTTCCCGAGAAGTTTGTCGGGTTGAACCGATCGGCGACCCGGTCTCTTGATACCCGCGTTGCTTCAGCGGCTGTCCGGGTCGTGCACGCGTGCATCACCCGATCGGTTGGCTGTGTCCAACCGATCAGGTGGGGGTTGAAAGATGGTGATCTTCGTCGTTTGACCCCCCTGGATCACGCGTGACTCCTCCCGTTGCTTCGGGGACTTATGATATCTTCATTATGTGTCCCCAATGCTGTCAAACTCCTGCAAACACACAAAAAACAGGGGAAAGTGAAAGAAAACGAGAAAATACGAGAAAATAGGTACGAGACGGTGGAAAATAACGGAAAAACGCAAAGAAGACATGCGTGGATATATAAAATATACACACACGTCAAAATCCCCCAAGCTGAACCCTTCCTCGTCCTCGAGGAAGACGAGTGAAAGTGGGAGCTCGGAGGGAGAAAATAGAGAGAAAGAGAGAAAAAGAAAACTCTAAAACCTAAATCGCCCGTCAGGGCCAACAAAATCAAAAACGCCACACCAAGCGAGCAAACGACATATCACCACACTAAACCAAAGAAGACGAGTCCAGACAAGTGCCGTGGGCCCACGCGGTGAAGTGCGAGTGAGTGTGGTCGTGTGCTAGCAGACGGTGTCGCTATTTACATTGTGCTATAAGCTCCATATACACAAATCTAAGAAAAGACCCAAATATCAATTCGATTCAAAATAAGCGGTGAATATATAGCTCGAGCATGCATGAGAAGAGTATGAGAATAGAAACGTATCATGTGTCAGGGACTCCACAGCTAGGGACTCAGACATCACCACACTATCGCCTAGGTAATAGCTAGAAATTCCTTATTCCAAGTGTTTTCGAAAGCGATGGGGGTTGAGATGATGTGGAGTAGAACACTCGGTGCAAATTCTCGCCTTCCCTTTATTCTTGGCAGGTAGGAAAATATTCACACACATTTTTTTTTGGGTTGGATATAGGTATTTTTTTGGATTTTTGGCTATACATATGTATTTTTTTCTTTCTTTTCTCTTTTCTCTTTTTCTTTGGGTTTTTCTTTTCTCTTTTTTTGGATTTTTGGATTTTGGGGTATATACACGTGTGCACTCTCCCAAGTGGGAGAACGGTACACGATGAGGGGATTTGCACCAAGTAAAATAAAAAAAATCGGATTCTAAACACTTGGGCAAAGGAGAATTTTTTCGCTAATCAGAGCATAGGCTAAATGGGTTATCCTAGTTCTAGTTGTGGAATCCTGACACATGTGAAATGAAGTATACTATATTTATATTCATGCATACAGAAGCAGATAGGAGAAGCAAATACCGCATATTCAAATCGAAGCATGATAATCTAGGGGTCATTCCTAGGACAGGTATATAAATCAAAATCACAAAGTAGAAGTACACCAAACAGCTAAGCACGACACACGACTCACATAAAAGCAAGTGGACCCATGATGCATGAAATGCAAGAGGGCTCGGCTTCCTAGGGTTAGTGAAAGTGAAAATCGAAGCCGTGCTAGGTGTGTGTGTGATTTTGTGGCAATTCATCATAGGGGTCATCTCTAGGAAAAAGAGATCAAAAGATGAGAAGAAAAAGAAAAAAGAAAAACACGATGAAATTGACTCAAAACGAGGAAAAAGACGCAAATGACGCACGAAGTACGACTCCCCCAAGCTGAAACTTGCATTGCCCTCAATGTAATAGAAGTAAATACGGGAGGGCAATGAAAATGGGAGGAAATATGCACCGACACAAAAAGAAATGAAAGACAAGAAAAACACACAAACGACACTGAAAAATAAAGAAAATCACATCACACGGCATATAAACAGAAAAGAAAAGATAGAAAATCACACCACACAACATATATAGACAAGCACACATAAAAATAAAAACACATCACAACACACAGAAAAATGACGTCCCCCAAGCTAGACATGACAATGCTAGCGAGATAATATGATCATGAAAATGCAGAGATATGCAAGGGGGGAGGTCAGAAAATAAAAACAAATCAAAAAGCAGGAGAGGAATTGTCCTCGTCCTCCTCGGCAAAAGAAGTGGGGGATGCGGGGGAGTGGATGGGAGAAGTGACTGGTGTGCAGAGGAGTGGAGAAAGGGGTCGAGGTGATGGGTGGGTGGGTGCGGAAGAAGTGTGGACGATCGGTGGTGTGGAGGTGGTGATGGTGAGTGGAAGTGAAATGGCGACCAATGCGGTGGTGGATGGTGGGGGTACGGGGGTAGGTGGTGGAGAGGATGGTGGGGGAAGTGAACGTGAACGCATCTGCAATTTCTTGTGGCGCAAGTATGGGGTGACGGAAGCGGATGGTGATGGATCTGTGGGGGCGACGGTAATGGTCATGAGTGGAGGTGAAGTGGAGGGAATGGAAGTGGTGGGAATGGACGAATGTGAAGGTCGGTGCAAAGATCGTCGAGGGGGTGAAGGTGGTGGTGAGGGGTGTGGTGTGGGTGGAGGAGGTCCGTGAACATGGGTGAGAAGGCAGAGGATGGCGGCCACGTTCCTCTCAAGTGCGAGGAAATGTGGGTGAGTGAAGATGGAAGGGGATGGGACCGAGGAGGTGGAAGAGGATGCGGCAGCGTGCAATGAAGCTAACTTAGCCTCGAGGTGGAGGCGAGTAGAAGCGGCTCAACGAAATGAGGAGGCGGTGGTAGTGCGTATCAGAGAGGTGGCGACGGTGGCGATCGGGACAGAAGCTGGGATGACATGGCTAGGACCAGCCCCGCAATCTCCTCGGGACGCAGGAAAGTCCTGCTCGCCTAAGTGGGCGGCAGGGAAAGGTGGTCTGGGTGCACCCGGGATGAAAGGAAGACGTAACCCCCCATAAACTCAGGATCAGGAGGGAATGTCCAGTCTGCCACTAGAACGATAGTCATGTGAGCGGGGTTGGGCAAAATGGTATATGGAGTAGGGGGTGTCCGTAGTGGAAAGTGAAACGGCCATCGGGACGGGGCTTAATCATGTGAATATGTCGCAGGACATCGAGATCTAGATGTGAGGGTCCTGCGGCAGTGGGCAGATCTCGGGGGATGGGGATATTAAACTGGGGATATGCAGCAATGATAGTAATAAGGCCCCCGCAACAAAGCTTGCCCTTGCCGGCGCGGCTAATCTCAAGAATCTTATGAATAAGCCATGCACCGACGTGGATGGGAATGGTAGGGGCCCTAAAAGAAATCTCGTCATCACCACGAACATAAGGAAAGGTCATGGCCCACAAAATGAAAAGATCAGGGATGGTCACGGTGCCTGACTCATCCCTGGGGAAAAACGTGCAAGAAATGATTCGGTGGGCCAGATGGAAGATAGGGTGAATGATGGAGGAGGCCTTGGCCTTACCTCGAGGATAGTGATCGTGTAGGGTGAGGCGGAACCAAAATTGTGTAAGGGACCCTATGGGGCTACGCATACACTAGGGGGGTGAATAGTGTAATAGCAAGCAAAGTGCTTAATTAAAAGTTACTAAAATTAAAGCACAATAAGCAGCGGGAATTAAACACAGTGCTCAACAACAACAATCGCAAACACAGACGTTTTACCATGGTTCCCCAAAACTTGGGTACATCCAGCCACACCAGTATTCAATATAATCCCACACAGAGAAGTGAATACAAAATCCCACAAAGGGATACCTCACACAGAGGATTTAGGATTCCCATAAAGAGATATCCTCATTCTCACACAGAGAGACATCACACAGAGGATTTGTTCTTTCACACAGAAAGAACCAAACTCCCACAAAGAGAGTAACTCCCACAAAGAGAGTAACTAATTCCCACAAAGTGAATTAGGGTTTCGAAACAAAAACAAAACGAAACAACACTTACCTATGCCTTGATATGATCTTACCAATGTGAAGAAGAAGGCATGCAAGTGAATGACCAAGTGCTTGAGATTAGCTTTGATTGCACTTGATGATCTTTCTCTCTTCTAGGAATGAATCCTAAAACTTCTCACTTGAGTGTATGAAATGAAGAGAAGAAAGATGGTCTCCAAGAAGAGGAATGAGATTGAAATCCCTTGGAGAAATTCCCTAGAGCTTAGATGCTATATCATAAGATTGAAGCTCTAATTAGGTAATGAGGGAGGAGTGGCTTAGAGAAGAGATGAAATGATCTTCTATGATTTCCTAACCCTTTCAAGAGTTCTAAATGAACTACGCCAATCCCTATATATAGGAAGCCAAGAAGAACCTATAAACACAGCCAAAAACCCAAAAGGAAGAAATCTGCAACGGCTAGATTTTGGCAGTTTACGGCAAGAACAGTCGACTGATGATCATTAGACAGTCGACTGATCAACGGCTAGAAAATATCCCAACGGCTATAATCTGAGCCAGGACAGTCGACTGTAGAAGACTACACAGGCAACTGAAAAGCAGACAGTCAACTGTATATCCTTCATCAGGTGACTGTAGCAGGGATGGACAAGAAACAGAGAGCTGCACTCTTTCTCCATTTATTCGCACAGGCGACTGATGTCAATAATACAGTCGACTGTCTTATAGTCAGGCGACTGTAATACCTTCATCAGTCGACTGCTGTATAAGATGGAGAAAAACAGAGAGAGATGCATATTTCGTACTTACGCCTTTCAGACGACTGAAGGCCATTTCACAGGCGACTGTAAATATACAGGCAGCTGTAAAAACAACAACAGGTGACTGTCTTGCAACATGGGAAAAAGCCTAGAAAATGCAAGAAGCGCACAGGCGACTGTCGACCAATTCACAGGCGACCGTAAGAGTACAGGCGACTGTAAATTGAACATCAGTCGACTGATGCGAAAAGCTCAAGATGAGTCAATAGAAAAGTTGACTTGAGCTGTGCATCACAGTAAACTGTAGAAGGCTCGACAGGCGACTGGAAATCACCCAGTCGACTGTAAAACCTTTAGCAGGCGACTGCAGGAGAGCCAGAGACTCCAAATGAGTCTTTGGGCTAGATGAACCTATTGGGTTGGATTCTAAGATAATCCTAAGGCTTACTAAGATGGTGAAATGCAAATGCATGAGAGTATGACCATCTATCAAGGCATTACAATAATCCTAGACTCAAAAAGAGAAATGCAAGTAAATGAAATTACATGGATTACAAATTGCATCTCCTAGAGTCTAAGTCTTCAAGCTCACTATGCCTTGATGCTCTCCATCATCTCCAAGCTTTGGCACACCTTGATGAGCTTCCCTTCCTCAAGCTCCAAGCTTTGACAATGCTTCTCTAGATGTCCATCCATAATCATGCTCCAAGCTTTGGCTTCATTAGATGATCTTCATGATTTCATCCAAGCTTGAGCACACCATCACTCTTGGAGGTCTTTAAGATATCCCTTGTAATATCCTCCAAGCCTTATGCTTTGTCTCATCAACATATAATCATTAAGATAAACTAAGACTAAAACATAAGATTGATTAGCACACTAACATAATGTATTGATCATCATCAAAATAACATTAGTCTTGAAACCAAGAACTAACAAATTGATCGACGTCGAATTCAGGGGGATATCCGTAAGGACGGATAGCGTCGTTTCCCAGGATGGGGAAACCAAAGATGTTGTTAATGGTATCCAGGTGGGTGCGGATGCGTTTGTTTCTGACGCGGAAGTCGATGATCGACCCCGACTCACATACAAGGGAGGATAAAAATTGGAGTGTGAGGGAGGGGTAGGATACCGCGGTGGCGTTAAGAAAAGCTAACCACCCTAAATTGGTGAAGAGAGTCTCGACCTCGGTGAACACACCGAGATCGATAAGCGCTTCAGCATGGGCAAATTTGGTGGATAGGTGCCCCCGTGCATCAAGTCTATTGTAGAAATCCTTTTGTTCTAGACATCTAAAATGGTAGCCATGCGGGCCCATCATTGGGTCCTCAGCTGGGATCATTGGTTGGGGTTAGGGTTGGGGTTGTGCAGGCTGTGTAGGCTGTGTAGGCTGTGCAGGAGGAGGGTGTGAACGTGGTGTACGTGCGGTCTTGCGTCTCTTGCGAGATGACTCCTCCTCTCTCATAATACCCGTACCCTTATCTCTATCCCGGGCCATGTGAATGTGTGTGTGTGTGTGAGAGTGTATGCAACAAGTGATGAATGCACACTAACACAGGCAATTGAGCAAATTAGTAAAATCAGGGTAAAATATAAAATAGCCCCAAGGAGCGAAGTTACCCAGTAGAGTTGAAGATTCTTGCTCGTAGATGTCCCAACGCGACGCAACGGGATGAAGTGTGAAGCCGCGACAACTATTTCAGCAAATTTCGAAAATGGGGGGGGGGGGGGGAGTGCGAAAATTAGGGTTTTGTGGGGGGTAAAAACGAAAATGGAGAGGGGGAAATCGATGGAGGGAAGGAGATGGAGAGTGGAGGGAAGGATCTAAGGCGGTTTGTGGTCGGTTGAGGGGAGATCGAGGCCGGTTGAAGCTTGGAGAAGGCGAAACGACGACGGAAATTCGAAGTCGGGCGAGGGAGGTGAACGAGTGAGGGCGTTGGGTTTATATAGGGTTTAAGTCGAACCGATCGGGTGAAAACTCACCCGATCGGTTGACTATTAGGTCGAAAATATTGCTGAAAATTGGCTACAGGCGACCCGATTGGTTGAGAACTCAACCGATCGGTTGGCTGCTTCACACTTTTTCCTGAAAGTTTAGTACAGCTCACCGGGTCATTCACACGACCACGCTTCGTATCAACCGATCGGTTGATTAAGTCCCGATTTTCCTGAGACTTCGGCCGTTCCAAAACGGTCTGCCACCCGGTCACGCTTTGCTTCACCCGACTGGTTCGCATAGAGAGTATATACGGCCATTGTCTGATACATCTCACCCGATCGGTTGAGTGGTTACCCGATCGGGTGAGGGCTTGTTTCCTGCAAAAATTCACAAATTGCCTTAGTCTCCTGACGGAAGTTCCCATGGATGGATTTATTTATTAAAATAGGAAAAATAAATCTAAAAATAATCCCAAAAACCAAGATAAAAGTTTAGAGCATGGGTTGCCTCCCATGAAGCGCTTTTGTTTAACGTCGTTTGCTCGATGTCCGTAGATGATATTCAAGGTGGACGGGGGTGATGCCCTAAGATTGGCATCACTTCAGATTCAGAGTTGGTGGCCTTTGGTGTCGTCGGCTGTGACAAGTAGACTTGCTCGATGACCCTCCCTCCGTTGATGGAATCCGGAGGCTTCTCCCTTATATTGGCGTCTACCGCCACTCTTTTCAGGATTCAGATCTCATCTCCGGTGAGCCCCATAGGCTCTTTCCCTTTCCTCCTCGTCAGAGGAGCTTTCTGAAAACCGGGAGGCATCGTATGTGTCGCATCCGCTTTCCCAGCAACATCATCTTTCTTCAGGCCGTCACGTTCTTGAAGGTCCCCTAAACTGTCGGGGGGATTCCTTGAAAGAATTTCCTAGGCCGCAGCTTCCATAACTCTCTCTTCTTCTAACTCCAGCATATTGCATCATGGATCATCTGGGGGGTTGGGGTGCTTCATTGATACCCCCAAGTCAAACTCGACTTTTTCGTTGCCGACGTTAAGGGAAAGCTTCCCCTTCTTTACGTCTATTAAAATGCCGGTAGTGGCCATGAAAGGCCATCCAAGGATGATGGGGGTGTGTGTATCTTCAGGCATGTCCATGACGACGAAGTCCACTGGCACATAAACCCCACTTACATTGACAGGAAGGTCATCTACAACCCCCACCGGATATTTGACCGATCGGTCTGCAAGCTGTAGGATCATACCGGTGGGCTCCAAGTTGCCCATTCCCACCTCTTATACAGCGACAGGGGCATTAAACTGACACTCGCTCCAAGATCGATGAGCGCACGATGGATCTTTACCTCCCCGATCGCACAAGGGATAGAGAAGCTCCTTGGGTCTTTAAGCTTAGGCGGGTTTGCTCGCTGGATGAGAGCACTACATTCCGCCGTCAGAACGACCTTCTCCTTCCTAGAACCCTTTGTCACCAAATCCTTGAGAAATTTCGTGTAGGAGGGTATGGTCTCTATAGCTTCGATGAAGGGGATTTGCAAGCTTAGATACTTGACCATGGCAAAAAATTTGCCATACTTTTCATCAATTTTGGCTTGGGCGAGCCGTTGTGGAAAAGGCACAACAGTCTTGAATACCTTGAGGCTCCCTTCCTCGTCCTTTTTCTTCTACTCTTCAGGGACTCCCTCCGGAGTCTTAGTCTTAGGCGACGAAACACCATTGTCATTCAATTTTTCAATCGGTTGATCTACGACCAATGGTGCTTCCGGTTCCTTGGCGGGCACTCTGGTAGGAATTTGTGTTCCGCTTCTTAACACGATAGCGGAAACATTCGCATGCTCGTGCGTGAGTGCCAAAGTCTGGTTTACTCCCCTTGGGTTCACTTCAGGTTGTGGCGGCAATAGATTTTGCGACCTTGAAAGGTTCACCACCTATAACCCCAGCTGGGTTACTTGGTCAGTGAGATCCCTCTGCCCCATTTCCAGCTTCAAATTTATCTTCTCCTAGTTGGTGATGTATTGAGTCAAGAGGGACTCAACCGGGGAGATGACCCGATGTTGGCCATATTGCTGCTGCTGCTGCTGATGAATGGGTTGCTGGTTCTTGGGAGCATATTGCTGATACTGTTGTGGAGGCTGCTGCTGCTGAAACGGCTGCTGCTGAGGCCTAGCCGGCTGATATATTAGCTGCTACTGTTGCTGAGGAGGCAGTTGCTGATACGGTGCCCGGTAGCAAAGGTTGGGGTGGTTTCGGTGTTTGGAGAGTAGGCCGGGTTGGAGCTAGTCCGTGGTGGGTACGATGCATTTCCCGTAGGATTATAGAATAGGGCGCTCGCTTGGTCTAACGGTGGTGAGATGTCACCACCCTCGAAGTCCCCCATGACTTCTGCTTCCACCTCCGCAATATGTTGTGTACCGGAATCACCGGCTCCTACCATCAGCGCTGAGATCTGGGTCGACAGCAAGTCAAACTTGATGGATAATTTGTCGACGTCCTCGACCCTGTGGATACCCCCAAATCTAGGTGTGGCTCGCTCATCACACCACCGCTCATTGTTCGATGCCATGTTTTCGAGAATTTGTCCGGCATCTTCTTCGCCCCTAGACATGAAGGACCCGCCAGCCGCGGCATCCATCGAAGATTTTAAATCATCCCTCAATCCGTTGTAGAACAGATTAATTATCTGCCACTTGGGAAGCTCGTGATGAGGGCATCTTCGCTGCATCTCTTTAAATCTTGTCCAAGCTTCATGCAGGGACTCGTGGCTGGCATGGAAGAAGGAGGAGATCTCACTCCTCAGCTTCATGGTCTTCCCTGGAGGAAAGAACTTTGTCAGAAAATCGTTTGAAAGCTTCTTCCAAGTGTTGAACGTATTTGGGTCCTTCCCCCTAAGCCACAGCTTGGCCTTATCCCGCAGAGAGAAGGGGAATAGCTTTAGACGGATCGCCTCAGTGGTGACACCATTTATCCGGAAGGTGTCACACTTCTCTAAGAAGGAGTCCAGATGCTCGATGTGGCTCTCCATGGGTGCTCCCAAGAATTGATCCTGCTGGATCCATGTCACTAAGGACGGATTGAGCTTGAAGCTCTGTACCGTAATAGCAGGAGGTTGGATGGCGAAGGTGGACTCGATGGATGGCATCGAGTACTACAGCAGGGATTTATGTGGTGGGGTGTTCTCCCCCATAGCTTCAGACTATTCTCTTCTTCTCTTCTCTGTGGCCAGATGCCTTAAGGTGGCGTTTATCTCAAGATCAACAGGAATCAAGTCGTCAAGACTTCTTATGTTCCTGCGCATTAAAAGCAACAAATACCCGTGAAGCGAAAAGTGGGAAAGAAACAGATAAAAATAGAAAATAAAAATAAGAAAATGAAAATGAAAAAGAAGAATGCGAAAATTATTGCGAGATAGGGATATGAGCTAGACTCAAGGGTTCATAAAGGTCCTAAAATAACAAGCACGTTGCCTCCCCGGCAACGGCACCATAAAGCTTGACGCCCCCCGGCATTTTGCGTGTGTGCAATAAGATGTGCTTGGGGGCACGAGATTTAAATATTTATACCTACAAGCGCGCAGTGTTGTAGTGTGGCTTGGGGGTCGAACACAGGGAGACGTGATTGTGCTTGTGTCAGAAAGGGACCAATTTCACCCTATGGGCGAGCTAGCCCGAATCGGTGGATGGGTTGTCACAAATTGTAAGTACGGGATTAAACAATATAAAGGGAAACCCGGGACTTCGGTTTCCACCCTATCATGTGATTCTCGCCCATACGGCCAACGGGTAGGATAACGATCGGAATTAGGGTTTAATGGTGAGACGTTGCCTCTAAGAGTGACACCAACGTCCCATGGGCCCGATATTCTGGTCGGTGCCCATGATGATACGCCGGACTACCCGGGTTCGGTCAGTGGGCATTCCCATGTCCATTAACACTGACCGACTCCGGGAGCACTAAGCTTGCAACGATAACTCCCAACATCTCATCCTGTCGTTTCCACGCGCTAGGATTCGATGTCTACGCTAAGGGTGTGAGCTATGGCTAGGGAGTCAACCGCCAAGTTTATTCCCCCTGGCCCAACGATCAAAGGCAATCTTTTTCCCACCGATGACAATGAAACACCCCGTGTAACCAATAGATTCATAATCCCTATCGATTTCCTAGTCCTATGGATGCATCAGGGAGAACCCACGAAGGGGTTTCCACCAAAATCCCAGATTAGGGAACTACTCACACATATTTGCTAAAAAGCAATCTAAACGAAAATCGACCGTTAAAAACATAATCAGGCGAATGAAATGCAATAGTAGTATTGCAATTAAGATAATATCAAAGCTTGGTTAAGATCAGAAGACTTACAAATAACTAGAAAATTACAGCCGTCACAAGAGAGAAAAACAGTAAAAATTACAACAGCCCCATTTCTGGAAACCTAGGGCTTCTATTTATAGAAAACGACGTCACCCGATCGGGTGAAGAATCAACCGATCGGGTGACCGGCTTCGTTCTTCGGCAGCGCACTTCGGAACTTCACCTGGTCAGGCGACACGGTCGGTTGGCGGAAGCTACTCGTCGTTTGGATCTTGAGCTCATCGGGTGAACCGATCGGTTGATAAATTAACTGATCGGTTGGAATTGTCGCCCAAAAGACAGAGACTTGCGACATTTTGGCACGGTCAGCTAGCCGTCTGGTGAGCTGTTCGGGTCGTGACTTGGGGGAAACGGCTACAGATGAACTGATCGGGTGAAGATCACCCGATCGGTTGGATTTCAGCTCCAATTTCCCGAGAAGTTTGTCGGGTTGAACCGGTCGGCGACCCGGTCTCTTGATGCCCACGTTGCTTCAGCGGCTGTCCGGGTTGTGTATGCGTGCATCACCCGATCGGTTGGCTGTGTCCAACCGATCGGGTGGGGGTTGAAAGATGGCTATCTTCGTCGTTTGACCCCCCCTGGATCACGCGTGACTCCTCCCGTTGCTCCGGGACTTATGATATCTTCGTTATGTGTCTCCTTTGCTGTCAAACTCCTGCAAACACACAAAAACAGGAAAAAGTGAAAGAAAACGAGAAAATACGAGAAAATGGGTACGAGACGGTGGAAAATAACGGAAAAACACAAAGAAGATGTGCGTGGATATATAAAATATACTCACACGTCAATCACCGAGTCTCGATCTTCTGTAAGGGTCGCTCCAGAGCTTCCCAGCCTCGATCGATCAACTTATGTATCGCTCGAGGGTCGATCGAGCATCGCAAGTCCACCATCTTCCATCAACGATCCTGGTTCTTCCAACCTAGGGTCCCACTCAACTCGCTGACGAGGCTCCGACTTAGCACGAAGGGTCCAGGCCAGCAAGACAATTGTCTCGGTCATTTTTGGCCTTAACAGGCATGATAGACTTGGCCACCCTGGATCGGTTAAGATGCATCGCATCTTAGCCCAATCCTATGGGCATGACTTGAAGAATGAGAATATTCTTCAAAAGGGTGAATTCCCTTGCATCTGTTGCTACAATGGAAAATTAATTACGAGGCCATCTCTACTAAAAGTGGATAAAGAATCTCCAAGCTTCCTTAAAAGAATACAAGGAGATATATGTTGACCAATCCACCTCCCTAGTGAGCCTTTTCGGTACTTTAAGGTACTGATAGATGCATCCTCAAAATATTCATATGTATGTCTACTATCGACACACAACCTAGATTTTCCAAAGCTATTGGCATAAATAACAAAGTTGCAGGTGCATTTTCCAGACAATCAAATAAAGAAAATCCGTCTGGATAATGCTGGGAAATTTACCCCCGGTCATTTCAAGAATATTCCAAGCAACTGGGATAGAAATTGAACATCATGTGCCACATGTTCATACCCAAAATGGGTTGGCATAGTCCTTAATAAAAAGACTCCAATGGATTGCACGTTTATTACTAATGAAATCCCAATTGTCGGTGACTGCATGGGGACATGCTATATTGCATGCTGCTTCGTCGATAAAAATTAGACCCTTTGGATGTCAGAGTCTTTCTCCAATACAACTTGTATATGAAATACCATCAAACATTTCTCACCGGAGAATTTCGGTTGCGCAGTCTATATCCCCAAAGCACCACTTCAGAGGACAAAAATGGGTCCTCAACATCGTCTAGGTATCTATGTAGGGTTTGACTCAACCACAATAATAAGATACCTAGAGCCCCAAACTGAGAATTCATTCGAGGCACATCTTGAAGACTGTGAATTAGATGAGACAAACTTTCCCAAATTGGGCCCAGATACTGCAAAATCTGGAGCCACACAAATAATATCATGGAATACAAAATCATTAACCCATTATGACCGGTAACAAAGCAATGTGAAGATGAGATCCTGAAGATCCTATATATACAGAACATTGTTTACCAGTTACTGGGCTCATTTACTGACAACTAGAAGATTGTCAGATCATACATCCCTGCTGTAAATACTCCAGGTAGGATTTGCATCCCCGAGAATGGAAGCAATCCACCTGCAGCAGAAGTGGTTGTTCCTTAACTAAAAAGAGGCAGACCACTAAGCTCTAAGGACAAAAATCCAAAGAAAAAGAAAAACACCTGGAGGCCTTAAGACAACACTACCACAAGACAATGAGCTCATGTACTTATCCTCACCCTCCTGGAATCCCCTGAAGTGAAAAATCTAGGAGAAACTGAAATGAAATTAAATGTTGTACGTAATGGGAAGGTGTTGGACAAAAAGAACACAATTGTCGACAATATATTCACGTATCATATTGCCACATACATCGCAAAAGAGATGATAATTATATAATATTGTTCCATACTCTGTTGCTAAAATGCAAGCGTAGAAATTGGACAAATATGGAACGCGACAATTAAAGATGATCTGGACTCGCTTATGAAACGTGAAGTGTTCGGACCTGAAGTCCAAACACCAAAAGGTGTCAAACCTGTGGGCATAATAAGTATTGCACAAATAAATATTTTTAAGTGCAAAATCGCATGATATAAGGTACACCATATATTCCAATGATTTTTTTTCGCAGAAACTGGAGAATAAACAAATTAAAATAAGCAGGACTCATATATATAATGATGCACCAGATTCCCTAGTTATACACTACGAATACCTTACGATTTGGCAAAGGATGTTTTGGATATGCTGCTATTGGATATTGTGACGACATACCTCTATGGATATCTTGATAAAAATAAATTCCCACATTTCCTTAAATGCCTGAATAAACTTCGAGACATCTATTCTATTGAAGATATAATAAAATAAAATATTGTACAACCAAGTGAATCTCTTGACAAAGTAAGGATTCCTATTAAAGTTTGCCTTTACATATTTATAAAGAGCAGAGAATGGGATTTAAGGTCATAGTTGTAAACAACTTAAATCTCATCGGATCTCCCGAAGAGAAAACTGAAATATCTGTTCAAGCCTGATTATCAAACATGATACGAAAGATATAAGCAAAATAAAATAAGTCATGGCTCATAGATTTATCTAAATAGATAAAATTTTGTTACATTAAACTTCATACACATAGAGTGTTTTGAAGAAATTACAACAAGGACTAATGTCATCCATTAAGTACACCTATGGTAGTATGCTCTTTGAATGTACATAAAAATCCCATCTGTCACCTGGAAGAGGGGGAGGATATACTTGGTCCTGAAGTCTCTTATTTGCAATCAGAGCACTTCTGGCTAACTGCACGCGTCCCGATATAGTAATTGCAGTAAGTTCACTAGCCAGATATGGTGATGCACCTAAATATCGCCACTATATCGGAATTAAGCATCTTCTACGATTCCTCCAAGGGTCCATAGATTTGGGCATACATTATAAAGAATTATCCTCCATACTTATGCAGATGCATATTACATGTTCGACCCCGATAATGAGAAATCATAGACTGGGTACCTACAGAGGGATGACCATTTATTGTAGATCTGCAAAGCAAACTATGAAGGCAACATCATCCTATCATTTCGACATCCTCACCATTCCAGAAATAAACCAGTGTATTTGAGTGCGACTTATTGTACATCACATCCCAGCGATGACTGGGCCAGAGGCTGGTGTTTTGGAGCTGACCATATAGTATGAAGACCATGCCACATGCTTACACAACTTTTGAGGCGACCACATCAGAGGCGACGAAACTAAGCACACCTCTCCAGTGTTTTTGGATTCAGCAGCTGCTTAATGATTGTGATATTTGTAATTTGTGTATACTCTCGGAATGTTGTAAATATGAGTAATGAAAAACACCTGAGAGATCTAAAAGCATAAGGGCTTGTACAAATCAGGGGGACTTAGAGAGAATTTGTACTCTTTTTCCTTAGCTATGGTTTTTTCCACTGGGTTTCCATAGCCAAATATTTTAACGAGTCAAATCCCATTAACTCATGATCCTGAAGTATCCACCCCTTGTGATACTCATATGATGCTCAGAATCCTTAATATTCAAGAGCAGAGTTCACACTTATAGCTGGATAAAGGGGAGTGTTGTAAATAGATAATGATGTGTGAGTGGATAAGATTGTATCTATTTGAGAGATTGTATCTCATCCATGTATGAACTCTCCCATCCCATACAAATAAAGACATACGGTCTCCCCAAATGGCTACGATTCGTAACATTTCATTATTTTTTTTAATATTTCGATATTTATAATAATTTTTAAAGAATTTTTCGAAAACCTTTTTCAGAGCCAAACCCCAAAAAATAATTATAATACAATTTGGCTAAGTCCCAAAGTCCCATATAAATAGTTGGGATTAGCAACCCCGGCCAATTCAAAAAGTTGTGATCGAATCTCTGCCCAATCAACATTGAACACCCGTCACTGAAGTGACAAAAATTGGTCGATTTTGGTAAGTATTTTTCACTTGGTCGATTTTTTATAATTATTTTAATTTTTGTCTTTTATGAAAATTTCTCCATTAAGAATGAAGTGGTTTAGTGAGTCTAAAGTTTTTAAATTGGATGATTGATTGCGATCTCAACATTGGTTCATTATTGGTTTGCCTCCGTGGAGGATACTAGTGCTCACGACTACCGACGATGGTGCTGCCTGTTTTGTAACCAGGAGGAAAAGAGAAAGATTTGGTGAATGAGACAAGGGAATCAGGAGCCTATAAATAGTTTATTAGTTCCACAAATTTGTGGGGTATAGGTTTCACTTAATACCTGTTTCGATAATAAGAAAACATAATGTTTTTACGGATGTGTTTATTAAGTTGTTTAGGAAAGCATTAGCAAAGTTCGAATGCATACAAGAACAAAGGTCAAAGGCCAAGTGTATATAGCTCAAGCATGGATGAAAAATCAAGATCACAAACCAAGCTTGACAAATCTACGTGATGGTGTAACTAACCAAGGCAAAATGACTTGAAGACTTCTATGGTAAGAACTTGGAGCTAAATGTTACATCAAGGGAGAAACAAGAAATTTTATTTAATTGATGTAATATCTATTCTTGTCATAGTAGAATATTGTTAAAGTCTTAAAGATGTCACACACGCACAATCTTGAAACCCTATGAGAATAGTTTAAAATTAATAATGATTTAATTCATATAAAATCACCTAAGTTTCATACTTAGTCTGTGCATTTATATCTGTATTAGTCAACCAATAGTTGTCCCCTAGTCAATTAATACTATCTAGAAAGAAACTTAGCATTACCTGTCAAGTTAGTCGACTAATGAGGGCTTGAGGGGCTCTTTGAGGAAGGAGGAAGGGTTGAGGAAGGTTGGGGAAGATCAGAGATCAAAAGGGGAAGGAGAATGGCCAAGGGAAATGAAAGAGAGAAAGAGAAACGATCGGGAGTATTTATAGGAAAACTGCGGTGGCTAGGGCAAACCTAGGGTTTCTGGGTGATTTAGTCGATCAACGAAGGGTGGCTGACCGACTAGTTTGGGAACTAGTCGGTCGGTAGTTCAACTGTGACGGACTAAAATCAAACAGCGAAAGAAGGAAGAAATCTGGGAAGTGAATTAGTCGGTCTGTGAAGGCCCGTCGACCGACTAGTTTGATACCTAGTCGGTCGGTGAGTGTTCATGGACCGACTAACGATAAACAGTAACTTAGGTAGAATCAATCAAAGGAACTAGTCGGTCTGAGAGCAAGTTCTGACCGACTAGTTTCACATCTAGTCGGTCGGTGGTTGTTCTTAGACCGACTAAGAGTAAACAGTAACTTCTGACTGTTGATTTAATGAACTAGTCGGTTCCAGAAGAGTTCCTTATCGACTAGATTGGTATCTAGTCGGTTGGTTCTCCTTCTTGAACCAACTAACGTACACGAAAAGAGTCGATTCGAAGCGCGAAGCTTCGGGAAGGATTCCTATGGCTCCTAAGCCCAAACTAACTCTAAGATATGAGCGATATGAAGCTCATCATGAGTGACTTACTCCAAGCTCAACAATCTAAGGAAGAAGCTAGAAAATCACAACGAAACGAACGAAAGCGAAATCTACGGAGATGGAAATCACACGTAAGGAGAAAATCCACCAAAACATATATATATCGATAACACTAATATAGAAAAACCAGTCGTTACATCCTATCCACCTTAGAATAAAGTCCGTCCTCGGACATTCTAGCATATATAGTCGCTCTGGTAACTACCCTCAATCAATATCACATTAACATTTCAACTCGATATATTCAATACAAGTGCTTATATATAGGCACTAGGTAGTCAAAAATTAACACTACTGATATGTATATGTGTATATATATATATATATATATATATATATATTCTATATTTGATGAAGATTTTGAATTTTGTCCCAGTAGGACAAGCTGACTAGGATGTAGGGTTGATGACTAGGACAAAATTTTATAAGGGTTTTGGGTTACTAGGACAAATTTTTGTGTGGGTTTTGTTTTTGAATTTTGAACTGTGTCTCGAATTATGTGTAAACAAATAATGTGCTGGCTAACTCTGTACGCTGGGGGAAAACAAGTTGAATTTGCCGCCCAAGAAATACTCATACACAAGAATTGTTTTGGAGGGAAACCAAAAGTTTTTTGGGGGAAAAACTCATTCCAAGAAAATCAGTCGCCCAAGACTCCAAGAATTAAGAGTGCTATTCTCTCAGAGACTCTTCAACGAGGGTAACTGCTGCTTTGAAGTACTCCATTTTTTTCGTTTCTCATCCTTTGCCATCAAGCAGAGGGAAGCAGAGGGAAGCAGTGCAAACTTTCTTGGTGGACCTTAGGGAGAAGGGTGGAGGGAACGCTGGAGAGGAGGGAGGGGCAGAGGTAGATGCAGCGAACTTCATCTCATTTTATTTCCACTGATCTCCTTTTGTTGTATGTTTCATTTATTGTTCCTCCTCCCACCAAAGGTCACATTTCTTTTTTGTGTGATGATGATCAGAAGACGGAAGCTCCTTTCCTGGAACAGACCATGAGAATGAAAGACAAATCGCAGGATGGCCGCCTTATTTAGCCATACGATGGACGCCTTACAAGCTCTCAAGACAAATACGATGAATTTATAGTTGCAGGACGGAAGCTCCTCTCCTGGTTGATTTCGTTGATTATAAACCCCAAACTCCCTCACATGTGTTGCATAATGTTCATCTCCTTATATGTGTCCATCTTGAGAGCTGGTTGATTTTGTTAACCGAAGAGATGAGGCTTGACCTTGAAACAAATCGCAGGCGTGCTGATGCATTTGCGATGCAATTCTTTTTGTTGTTTTTGTTGATTTTTTATTGTTTTTGATTTTTTATTGAAACAAATTGTTGATTTTTTTTGTTTCCAACAGGCGTGCTGAAAAAATCGCAGACCTTGAAACAAAAGATGGACCTTGAAACCGAAGAGCTGGTTGTTGTTGTTGTTTTTGATTTTCTTGCAGAAAGATTTGGAGAGGCACATCTCCTTTGTCTATAGATTGACACATGAAGGAAGGTAATGCCTCTTAGATTGCTGCACACTAAATGTTTGTACAAATGCTCAAAAGACCAACTAGACATTAAGCATTGTTCAAGTTCTCATAGTAGTTAACATTGATCTCATGATGGTTATTTTAGTTGACAACAGAACTTGTGTATTAGCCCAAATTTGTTAGTTAACCACTACATTCTGTTGTATTTAGTTGACATTTTGTTAGTTAACCACTACATCCTGAATATCATAATGTATTAAGTTCACAACTAAAATATCATGATTATTTTAGTTGACAACCACTAAATTCTGATCATGTTAACATCATGAATCCCTGATACAGAATCTTGATTTATTTTGCTCAATTATCTATTTTTAACGATTTATGTGGTTAAAATCTTGATTTGTTGCATAATATCATAGTAAAGTTGTTGCATAATGTTCGAATGTCTAAGCCATATCCAATGTGACTAAATGCCTCTATGATGCTTCGCCTATACTTTGTTGATATATTCACTGCATCTACCCTGCTTGCAATAGCAGGTTATTGAAAATTGTGTGTTTCATGATTCCAGGGTCACTAAATTGTTGTAGAAGCCTCACGTACTTCAGAGAATCTCAATTCGAATTGGGGATTTGCTCTCTTTGAACTGGATGGTTCTCACTATACTGAACCTAAATATGAACAACAAAGAACCCAAATTAGTTTGATTGAATACTTATGAAAATAAAAAACATAGTAAAATTATGAAAATCATGCATAAACACTGCCCAATACCCAGTAAGCAATCAGCAAATAAAATCCACCTCGGACAGTACTAAATGACTATGTCTATGAAAAGCATATACCCTGGTTCCCAGCTGCCGCTGCTGCTCGCGCCCTCTTCTCAGCATTAGCAACCTCTGCACGTAGCTTCTCCACCTCACGAGCCATTGAAATCAGATTCTTCTCCATCACCTGGCCTTGCTCATAGTTCTCAGCGTAACCTTTCTTCTCATACTCAATAGCTTGCCTGTAAATACATATAATTCATAAGATTCACATAAAAGGATACAGGTTAAACAGAAATATATGTCATAAAACTTACAAGGCAAATGTGAATTCTTTGTCATATGCCAGTGAGAATATAATTCACCATTTTATCCTAGACAGTCATTATGATACTTATTCAAGATGACACTAGCAGACCCTTATATATTGCATATCCTTTCCTTCTCTTCTTTGCAATTAAAAGAACAAATCTGACTTCGCTAATTCACACATGGCATTCATGGTGAAATGACTATAGACGCAGTTTACACTGCATTGAATAAATAACAGGTGAATGAGAAAAAGCAGACATAAGGGACACCCTACCTTGCCTGCTGCAGTTCTGTTGCATAATGTTCGAATGTCTAAGCCATATCCAATGTGACTAAATGCCTCTATGATGCTTCGCCTATACTTTGTTGATATATTCACTGCCTCTACCCTGCTTGCAATAGCAGGTTACTGAAAATTGTGTGTTTCATGATTCCAGGGTCACTAAATTGTTGTAGAAGCCTCACGTACTTCAGAGAATCTCAATTCGAATTGGGGATTTGCTCTCTTTGAACTGGATGGTTCTCACTATACTGCGGTCTATGTGGAGAGCGACAAGAATGTCACATGTGGGGATATTCTACTCTTTTAGCTTTTCCAAGCAGACTCATGCAGCTATTGCCTCAGTTTTATTATAGTCTTTAATTGCTTTCTTGGTACTACAGGCGGCAAACGTAACCCACTGAAGCTGAAATTATGGAAGACACTGCCATTGGTTAAAGACGTGTGTTTTCTGGAGAAAATATCTGTGGATTATCTTGAGCTTTCTTTGAACTCTTTGCTTATCAGAAAACTAAAACAATCATGGACAAAAGTTGTGCTTCACCGACTTTACTTCAGGTTAGTCATCATACATCAAAGGTTGCAAATTTATTCTGTTTTCTCTTTGAGGCATGTAAAAGATAACGTCTTATTGGATGACTATTCACTAATGCCATAATAAATGTGATTTGTGTTACTATTCATACTCTTTCAAATCTGAATTGCATTCTGTTTGATGCCTGGGATCCTTATACTAACATATAAGACCTTTCTCCTTAGCATGAGCCGATGCATTTACAATCTTATACTAATCTTATACTCCATTTACAATCTCACATCCCATCCAGCTTACATGCATGTATTCGTGCTTCTAAATGTGAAATAGAGGTGAACTCATGATACATCCTTCTAAATTCGTTTGGCCAAACCTATGCATTAGGCAGTACTACATGGCATTGCTGCTCCCGTCTTTTGTGTAAACCTATGAAAATAGTTGTCACGTTTCTTTCCCTTTCCTCCAGACATCAATCACATTATGGTTGTTATATCTTAGTGATTCAATCATTATGTTCTTATGACATTTTTTGATAGAGGTATCTTCAAATTATTTGTTGAATGCCTGTTATATTTTCCTTGGGCTACATGCTTGGTTCTTGGGCTCCAACATGAATATTTACAAATAAGATGATGTGGTTAAATACCTTGCTATGGAAACTTGGTCATGAGGGAGATTGTTTCTAACCAATGTATTGTGACGATCATGCGATGATTTACACAGCTAATAAGTTAAATTTAAATGAGGACCAAGCATATATATAAAAGTGAACTGTCATTTGTCTGTGATTCAATCTTAGAAAAATTGATTTGTGCTCCCTTCATTTGATCATCAAACCAGTTGTCAGATGTATTTACTAAAGGTGTTTCTCCTATGTATTTTCTTCAAGTTGGGCATGATGTATACCTATGCTCCAGCTTGAATGGGGTGTTGATATTTTTGTTTTGAGTATCTAGGCATTCGTGCTCAGGTTTTTTAGTTGTAAACCGATACCGTTTCTTAATTGGCTATATGTATTACAAAAAGTTAGATATGAGGATGACATCTCTAACCTGATTTTAAATCTTATTTTTCTCTAATTCTATAATCATCATTTTGATATTGCACATCTTATTAGTATATATCCATTGGGAAAAATCAAAATAGACCAAAGGATTCCCAAGTAAACAAAATATGTCCATGATGATCAACAATATAATCGAAATTTTCCCAACATTATGTTTGCAGTGATATTCAACAGGCAATACAAAACTTCTCTTTCTCAAAGACTGAATACTCAGAGAATCAAAGTGCATTTCAAAGTAAATAAAATTAATAAATACAAAGTTAGACTCATACTTGGAGTTGTACTGTGGAGTCACTAGCTTTAATCTCATATGCGCAATCTTTTAGGGTTACAAACACATATTTCACATCTTTTGGACCTGGAAGACAAGAAATATTATCAGAACTATCAATTTCATATAAAAAGAAAATGTCTTCATATGGCATGCTTAATAAAATTGAAGCAATTCAAATGCAACCAAGTAGATAAAAAGCCACAAAACAAGCCCCTACTTTATAACTATTTTCAAACAAGACTGGCATTTTCTTAAGAAAATTCATGCAAGAACTTCAAACAAATTTAGCTTACAAAGAAAAAAAATAAAAGTGAAGAAAATGAGATATTAAGGCCAGTCTAATCTATGTTCCAACTTTCAAACCATGTGTAAATGGTCAAAGAGTTATTAGCAGAGGGAAGTTCCTCTGTAGAAATAAACTGGCACTGTTGCCAGAGATAGAAACTTGCAAGGTACACACACCATCTAGAACTTGATGGCATGTTACTGCCAAAGGCACCATCTAGAACTTGACAACATGTTACCATGGCATGAAAGTTCTTTGACCGGATTAACCCAACTGTCTCTTTCTTCAAATCTATTTCATCCTATGCAAAGAAATGAAGAAACACGTGATGGTGTGTTAAGCCATAATTTAGGCATACTGGTTCATAAATAAAGAATCTGGACGATGTGAATTATAATTCAATCAACAGCAGCCAATGCATGTAGTAGTAGAGTGATCCACGTCCTTATCAGATATTCAGATTCATGGTATGCTTTGGTTCATGATACAAATTATCTGGAAGGGATTGAGATTCGCTACTTTGGATGGTATGTGATAGAAGGGTTGCCTTAATTTAGATGTGGATTTGGGGTCATGGTATTCATAAAAATTCAATGGTAGTGCTGAATCCTGATAGCTATGGATATATTAAAATAGCACATCTGCACAAGAGGGAGGCACGCAAACTTTAAAGAACTGCAAACTTAAGGATTATGACTATATAAGCTTTAATCTTTTAATATGTACATGGAAATCTGTGATCTGATACTTATTGAAAAGATATTTATTTCCCGACTTCAGTTCATAAAAAACCAGATTACAGTTCTAATTATAGGCTAAATATATAGGTTCAAGTACTAAAATTCAAGGTTACAATGCGAGTCTTGAAATCAGCAAATAAGTCTAACAACAAAATGTTAAATACAAGAATATAATACATTGAGAGAAAATGTTCATTCGTTTTATTGATCGTTAGTTTCAGCAATCCTCAGCACTACACCACGGATCTGAACACACGAACCGAATTGCAGTTAAAGGAGGGTAGTGCGAATTAGGGAAAAATTGATCACATGCAAAAAAAAAGTTTCCATACGCTTTTTGTCATGAAATTCACTATTCTTCTTTATATCCTAATCTCCAATCTACTCGACTCCTTATCTTTTCTGTCAATTGAAACTTTGCTAATGTCTTCTATGCACGCATCTATATTGTTGTTCTGATGGAATTCTTCACCAATTGGTAACTTTCTTTGAGATCCATCTGATGATATGCTATACACTATATGTAAAGCTGATGCGATCTGCTATGGTTTTAAATAAAAAGGGGAATATTTAGGTGGAAAGAGCAATAAAAATGAGATTTTTACTGAAGAAAGCAGATCTGCAATATCAAAGCCCTACTACAAATCAACTACTTGCTAAATAACAATTAGTAGTAGGTAGAACCACTAGCTAGGAATTAAACTAGGGCTATTTAAGAAATAAACTAAATAAATTTTTTTCAACAAATCTCGCATTAATTCAAGCAATGAGAACCAGTTTGATAGGCCCTTGAACATGGTTTCTTTGTCAATGCGATAAAAGGTACATAGTTGGTGATATTTCTTAGATAAGTCATATGTTGAAAACGAAGATGAGATTAACTAAAATATCAAAATCCAAATATGTTCCTCATTGACCATACGCATGTTTCCTCATTGGAGGCAAATGCCATGCATTTGTTGTCCAAGTTATCCCATATTATGTTCATGTATTCACATATTAACCCATACTTGCAATACATTTAACCAGATAGTTCAAATTATAACCATTCCCCAACCAACTTACAAATGATGCAAAAGTTTGCATGTTGCTTTCAACAATAATGAGAATATTTAGAAAACATCATAATCCAACGAGGATAAAATGATTTATATACTGGGCTCCAAAATGTAGTAACATAGCAATCATCAATTAAAAGCTAGCATGCTAAACTAGAGGTCAAACATTGCAGGCACAAATCCCATTAGGAGGGAGGCAAAGCAAATGATATTGTTATGTGAAGAAATAAAGCAGTGTGGTGCATGTTTTTTATTAACATTATACATATTGAATGCATTTTTTGACAGTTTTATTTCATAAATTACCATACACATAAGATACATGTGTATGAGTTTTTTTTCAGAGGTGGACCTTTGGTTTGGGATAGGCTACTGGCTTTGGGGCTACCTCAAAACCAGGGAAGGGCCAAGACATGAGAATGCTGAGGAGTTTGAAAGTAGTTGTAGGCATGTGTTCCCTTTCTTTTAGCATTCCAATGTACTATGATATTAATGAGCCTTTCATTTGATTTATATGAGAAAGAAAAGGGTATCTACTCACTACTGTAATGCATGTCTTACTTCTGGTATTAAAAGCCCTCTTGCTCACTGACTTCTTCAGGGCCTCTGTTTTCACAAAACATTAAAACAGTGTACAAAATTCTGGTTTCTTTTTTATTCATAATTTAAGGTTAAGCAATTTCATTCATTTATAATTTCATGTTTGATTTCTAGACTGCGGTATGCTGCCAGATTTGACATGATCTGGAACTGCTTTCTGGATGTAGAGCACTCAACAAGAACAAAATCGGAATAGAGCAAAACCTGGTAGACTGGGCTAGGCCTTTCCTCGGAGATAAGTGGAAGCTATTCCGGATTAGAAGGCCAAAAACCGAAGAATTGAGCCTGCACTGTTGCTACGCTTGCATTGTAGTGCATCAGAAATGAAGCTAAAGCTCAGGCCTAAGATGTCCGAGGTCCTTGCCACGCTTGAGCCTCTGCAAGCCTCCAAGGAAATGGTTTCAGATTCGGCTCCGAGGACACCAATGTAGCGCACACATCCGCCAAAGGCTGTTGGATCACCTCTGACATCCCATCGGAGGTCCCATAGGGTTCATCGATAGGATGCTTTCGTTGTAAATGTGATGGCATTTCACGTGATCTTTTTTTGGGTTTTCCTTTGATTGATCATTTCGTTTGTAAGATCTCTCAGGCGCTGGAAATTCATAATGTTAAGCAGTGTGATAATGGTTTTTTTAATGGAAATTTAAGATGTTTAATTCCACAAGTTTTTACCATTTTTAAATATCTATTCTGTATGTACTATTGTTTCCGTTCTGGTAGCAGCCAAATTGTAGAAGGTTGTGTTATGAAAAATTGCATGCAAACTAACACTAAACAAACATTAAGATTAAATTAAGATTTTTAATTAAGATTTAAAATATTACTAAGTAGGAAAACTATTTAATTAATATTAAATTTACTTTTACTTTCAAATTAATTTCTAGAATGCCATCCGTCAACTTTATACATCTATTTTCTGTATCTCATTTAAACACAAAAAAATTATATGCCCACACAACAATTTTATTTTCCAGATGTTTCTCTCTCAAAACCGTAAGTTACTGGGGCAAAAATCTTAATCCCGAAGGCGCCTCGCGCCGAAGGCGCCTCGCGCCGAAGGCGCCCCGCTAAATGTTTTTACTCTAATTTGTTGTTCTGCGCCGAAGGCGCTCACACCGAATGCGACTACGCCGAATTTGTTGTTCCATATCGAAGGCGCCCACGTCGAAGGCGCCCGTGCCACTAAATATTTTTACGCTAATTTGTTGTTCCGCGTAATTTTGGTTGTGGAAATAATTTTTTTGGGAACATAGATTTTGCGGGGGAAACTCTTAAATGCACCGTGCCTGCGGGCACGGGTTATGACTAGTATATATATATATATATTCACGCACATCATACACTTATTCCTATCATAGTCAGTCAGATGCATACACGTATTTCTATCAGATATATATACATACATCCCTTATGTAGCTATTACTTACCTAGCACAAAACATTAGTCCATATACTCACAACCAATTAAAAAGTTCACACTAGTAAATACCATCGAAATACTCTACGTTTAGGTATCTACCTAAGAACAAGGCAATAAGAATACACTACTCCCTATATCTCCTAGTATACATCCAATACCAAACACGTCAACACATGTAATCACACCACACCATTCTAAACTCAAGTTATTATATTTAATATACTTCCACCATCATTATAATTTCACAATTTATAGTCATTCAAACGCACACAGATACTTCACCATATATTTACTTCAAATATAGTCCTATAACTATATTCATGACACACCACACATGCCATGGTCATCAATACTTATAACTAAGCACATACTTATCCGTGCATGGTGAACACCCACACACGCTAACATTTCATTCATATTTACCAATCATACAATTATAAACTCAGTACATCGACACGCTTAGTTTTAGCTAGCACATATATATATTCACGCAGGCAAGCCCCCTAATAAATAACTATACCACAAGACCAACACCTATAACTATATACTGGTTTAGTGACCCACAATCATGTGCGTAACACAACCGGACACAAACAATCCAAACATTATACATACATCATCCAACACCTCACACCAATCACAGACAAATACACCAATGTACATAGAGTATACCCACTCAAGCTTGAGTGAGACTCAAAATCATAGCAGAATATTCTATATACATAACACATCATCCATACATATACCAATACTATTCTAATGCATACACATCTACTAACATAACCATATACATATCATAATGTCAAACACCCTTAATATTTAATCAGGTAATATCACATATTTCAATCACTTTATATACCATAATAATATTACAGACATCAGCACACTAATAATTACATACTCTCCCTAATACATGCATTCACCGTATATTCACATACAAGTATCATATATTCATACCATATCCATCCATAATTGGTACATCAATACATTTACTTCATCCATTAGTTAAGATGTGCCGTAGTCGGGTATACCTCAAGGTATACACGCATACGACATCTCATAAAAACAAGCAATACCAATCAAACAATTATAATCCTACTATCATATGTATATCACACTTATACTCATGCAGCTAATACATAACTACCTACACACAATATACCAATACCAACACACATACAACTTTATATGCACCATGAAATTTAATACACTATGACGACACATCAAATTACACTAATGGGGCCCACCAAATTATATTGAGGTTGACACGGCGACGACAAGCTCTATTGGCTAGACAAAAGGAAAGAAACTGAAATCAAAAGCGTAACGAATAGAAGGATCGAAAAGCATGAGAACGGTCGTGTAACGATGTAATGATGATCCATTAGGATACATGGAAATAGTGTGTAAAAGATATAAGTTAAAACGAAGAGTACGAAACCGGTCGATATAATGAGTCGTTCGAAATAAGTTTGAGTCGATTTTATATAATAAGAGGAAATGGTTTATTTAGCTTATATAAAGCTATCACGAGTAAAAGTAAATCATTTACACGAACATTAAGGACATAGGTTAGAAAAGTATTATGCGGCAGTAGTTTAAAAATTTTGGAAAAGTTTTGAGATTCAAGGAATGAAATCAGATCAAATATAGTGTAGAGGGTTTATGCTCATGCCAAATGTTTTTCCAAGTCTTAAACTGAAGAGAAATTCCAATAAACCGTATTGAAAGTACTTTTAGAGAATCCGGATTCGCCAGCAGAAACTGATTTATACAAGGGTCTTAACACACGAGCATAACGAACATAGTACTAATATATAAAAATAATTGTAGTTCTATTTTAGAAATCATTTTTAGAAATATGTATGATGAATGGAAAGATAATAGCATCTTAGTAGTATGGAAGTAAGTGGGAGGATATATATAGAATTATTAAATTGGTAATAAAGCTTTAAAACCGAATTATGGAGATCTAAATCAGGAAATGGTTTCGAAAAGTAATTTTACGAAAATCTGAACTAGGGAAAAACGTTGAGCATAAAATCGACTTGCTGAAAGCTGAAGTCCCATGTGACTTGAAAGGTATATAAGAAGTAAGCACGATGCGGTATTCGAATATGTTTTAATGGCATAAGTAAGAAAAGAAAATTATAATTCGGGTTAGGAAAAACAGAAGTACGGTTCCGAATAAAATTGGTATATGAAAAGGGGCAAGACATTTATATCGATATGAAAATATAGGCTGGAAAATATTATAAACTAATAATCAAAAATCCCGACAAAAGTTTCAATATTTAGAAAAGAACAAATAAATTTAAGTCGGCGAAAGAGTATGAAATCTAATATATATATTAAAAGTTTTCGAACAAATTTAAACTTAGCGAAAGAGGAACATCGAAAATACTTTTAGGGGAAACTAGGATTTGCCACAAGAACAGGTTGGTATAAAGACTTGAAGTACGGGTACGACAAACTTATAATAAGTATATATTCATAAATTAATTGGAGTTCTATTTATGTTGAAAGAAGTATTTTAAAGTACGTATGGTAAATAGCTAAAATGAATTTCGCAATTTAGAAAAGGTGGTATATCGATTTATCGAAATAGTACTAAAGTTTAAAATCAAGCGCGGTCGATATATGTTTAGGAAGATAGTTACAAGATAGTAATTTAAAATTACGACCAACTAGTCTTCAAAATCTAAGAATGAATTTTAGCTCAAACGGAAATAATGGAAATATACTGAAAGAAGGTTTAAAACAAAATTTAAATCGAGTGAAAACTTTTAATAAGGAAAAATTTGAAAACAACTTTGGAAGAATCAAGATTTGCAACGGAAAAGATTTGAAAGGTCAACGATAATAGTAAGGAGGGGGTCATATGAATCGAGGGCAATGAATGTGGTTGTGTGATGAATGCACCTAAATTACGATTCAAGAAAACTACGATGAAAACCTACGGTCAGTAACACAGAAGTGTAGTGACCAGGAAAAGATTGAATTAGAGGGTTCTAATCATCGGTTGACTAAAGGTCAAGGGAAATTTAACACTAAGGCTTCCTAATAGCTAGAGTATATTAGAGGTCTCAGGGAAGGTTATAAGATAATCAAGATCATGTTCTGTTGGGCCCGAAATCGATGAACCCAAGCGAACGGCTAAAGAAATCCTAGGAGTCTATCATGGTCAGAGCTAGACAGGAGCCACTAAGGTAACTCTTAAGACTATCATATCAATCACTAGCATGGAGTCTAACAACAATCAGGGGCCTCTAACTAGCAAGCACAAACTTCTAACTAAGACTTACTATAGTCCTGATCTAATGGATTTCCTACCAAGCTGGGACAGGTGCTCTAACACGCCTACCAGCCACCTAAGACATAGGAACGCTAAAAACCTAGACTCCGGGCTTATAATTTGGATGTTCTAATTTATTTAATGGACATTCTATAATTATTATCGTTGTTCCGATAGTTCACATTTGCAAATGGACCTGCATGGGCCACCAATAAAACCTGTCACGCCCCGCTTCCCTAAAATAGAAGTCAAGACGTGAGGAGGTCCGCTCAGACGTGGAGCTGTGAAGCTTCGGTCGGATAAGCGTATAAAATTCAATTGGCAGGTCCTTGCAACGCAATACGAAACAATGATAATAATAAGGAAATGAGACAATAAGCAATTTATTAAATCTCAGAATATCCATAAAATAAATTAAAATATCACAGAAAAGCCATCAGGCTCAAAAGGAGAAACTAAGGCCCAAACATGGCCAACCAAGTACAACATACAAGCAAGGGTGCCACGCACCGACAACTAACAGCAAACCTAAACAAAGGAAGAGAACACAAGCGGCCTTTAAGACAGGTCATCAGTGACCACAAACTCCTCCTCAGCAACCATTGGCTCAGCGCCAGCAAACACTACGTCCTCTGCAACGGCCTCTAGCTCGGGATCTAACATGTGTCACCCAAAAGAGAAAGGGGCACATGTCAGCAAGTCTAAAAGACTTGGGCAAGGAAACTGAAAGGAAGGTAAACTAGCAACCTAGCAGTTATAGTATGCATGACATGGCCGTTATGGTATGAGTGCACAAGTAAGACATGGTGTAACAATAAGTGCAAGAGAACAATTATCATGGCATGTCAAGAGTAGCCAAGCTACTAACAATCTCAATCATCTCACTAGTAACGTTTCAAGTTATTTGTAGATGTTTATGCCTTACAGATAAACTGTTGGACATTCACACTGAGTGGACGCTTAACACTAGTCACGTCTTCAAGTTATTTGTAGATGTTTACGCCTTACAACTGAACTGTTGGACATTCACACTGAGTGGACGCTTAACACTACCCCAGAACCCAGAGTTTACGCCTTACAACTGAAGTTGCTGATCGGGCAGACTCCCAGTTGAATGGCCGCTTAACCCTTACCCCTCCCATATGTAAACGAGCCAGGGTCCCTGTACACGATGCTCAGTAAATGAGCCAGGGTTGCCCCGCATAAGAGCTCGTTTTCTGGTTCACAATCAATAAGTACTTTTTGGCGTAGGGTTGTGCCCGCTAGAAGCAGGTGCCTAGCCGGATCAAGTAGTACAAGCAATGTAGCGTGTGCTACGAATGCAACATTCAACATGGATAGCATGTCATGTACAGATAATTCGCGTACCGTTAATTGAATTTAAACATGGCAGTTAAGATGCAAATAATTAAAAGTAGTCGGATCAAGCTTCGTTGTCAAGCTAGATCCTGAAGTTGCGCCTAGGCGAGTATCATTTCTTCGCCTAGTCTCTTTTACGCCTACAACAAGTAAGTGGCCTAATGCATGGCCTAAAACCCTAAGTGGCAAGTTTCACTTGCCTAGCACCGAGGATGACGATCGCGAAGGTTCGTCTCACAAAATGGTAACTTACGGAGGTGGGATCGCTGCCATGGCAAAACAATATTAGAACAACATCTCTAATATCCATTTTATTAGAGTTTCAATAAAATCACAATGAGGGTTATGAGAATATTAAAGGATCGAACCCTATCGTATAGAAGCAGAAGATCGATGCCGAGCAAGCACGGCAACGGAAGAACGATCCGGAGAACTACGACTCAGATCTGGAAATGGGGAGAAAATCTGGAGAAATGGGATTTGGGGGTTTTTGGGGTTTGCCGACGGCAAGGGGAGAAGTGGTCGAAGCTAATGAGGGCGTGAGGGGCTCTTTGAGGAAGGAGGAAGGGTTGAGGAAGGTTGGGGAAGATCAGAGATCAAAAGGAGAAGGAGAATGGCCAAGGGAAATGAAAGAGAGAAAGGGAAACGATCGGGAGTATTTATAGGAAAACTGCGGCGGCTAGGGCAAACCTAGGATTTCTGGGTGATTTAGTCGGTCAACGAAGGGTGGCTGACCGACTAGTTTGGGAACTAGTCGGTCTGTAGTTCAACTGTGACCGACTAAAATCAAACAGCGAAAGAAGGAAGAAATCTGGGAAGTGAATTAGTCGGTCTATGAAGGCCCGTCGACCGCCTAGTTTGAGACCTAGTCGGTCGGTGAGTGTTCATGGACCGACTAATGATAAACAGTAACTTGGTAGAATCAATCAAAGGAACTAATCGGTCTGAGAGCAAATTCTGACCGACTAGTTTCACATCTAGTCGGTCGGTGGTTATTCTTAAAACCGACTAAGAGTAAACAGTAACTTCTGACTAGTTGATTTAATGAACTAGTCGGTTCCAGAAGAGTTCCTGACCGACTAGATTGGAATCTAGTCGTTGGTTCTCCTTCTTGAACCAACCAACGTACACGAAAAGAGTCGATTCGAAGCGCGAAGCTTCGGGAAGGATTCCTAGGGCTCCTAAGCCCAAACTAACTCTAAGATATGAGCGATATGAAGCTCGTCATGAGTGACTTACTCCAAGCTCAACGATCTAAGGAAGAAGCTAGAAAATCACAACGAAACGAACGAAAGCGAAAGCTACGGAGACAAAAATCACACGTAAGGAGAAAATCCACCAAAACATATATATATATATATATATATCGATAACACTAATATAGAAAAACCAGTCGTTACAGGTAGTCGACTCCCTAATTTTGGTAGTCGACTCCCAGAGTACATTTTTCAGGAAGAAAGCAGAAATCAAGGTAGTGAACTACTTGGTGTTTGTAGTTGACTACCAGTTAAAACTTTGCTTCTATGGAAAATATGCTCTCAAATAAGTTTAAAACAAGTTTAAAAAACATTTTAGAAAAACATTTTGTGCGTGTGCATATTCTTCTTGGCTTTGACATAATTCTAAGAAAATGAAAAGCAACTCATACACTAGACACTATGAAGAACTTGAAGCCATGGTTGAGCTTGATCTTGTTGCATATGCATCGCATGAATTTGAGCTCATCTTTTGCTTGAGCTTGAGCACATTCTTTGAGCTTCATCTTTGAGCTCTTCTTGTGCTTGAACTAAAGCTTTAGAATGTAGACGTTGAATTGCGAGCTAAATTCATCTTCATCTTCTAAGAGTGTGGTTGAAGTTCTTCTTCTTGGAGTATGCTTTGAGCTTCACTTGGCTTATTTGCACACCCTACACATCTTAAATAATATGATTAGTACATTAACAACATTTGGTGTAATCATCATCAAAACCACTTTGGGGTGGGACTAGATTTCCCAACACTCTCCCCCTTTTTGATGATGACACCCAAATGAAAAACATATGAATAATATGAAATGAAAACTAATGAGTAAGTATACTTATTCCCCATGCTTAGCTGCAGTTATTATTCATTCATGTTTTTGCTTGCTTGTAACTTTTTCTCCCCCTTGTCATCATAAAAAATATAGTATACATACCAAGTGAAAAAAAAATTTCCATAAGCTTCCCCTCAAAGTTTGCATCATTGAAGTTGGGTCTCCCCCTTAATTCGTGCATGTAACTTGAGATTCATTGGGAGCTCTTCTACTAATCCCTTATAATTTTGGTACCTGAAAAAAAATTATACTTTTGGTACCCTTTCTTTGTGGGTCTGTGAGATTAGTCATACACAATAATATAATTATCAACCAAGAAGGAACCGAACCCAGTTGGGTTGAGATTTCCCATAAATAAATATATAGTCTCTACAAAAATGAACACTGTTCATAAAACTAGAAATGTAATTGTCTTTCATTTGGACGGTTCCAATTTTGGGAATCCAAACTTTGTCATATCCATTTTTAGTTTTAGGAACTCCAGCTTGATGATGAGAAATTCTAGCATTTTTAATAGTCACATGTAACCTAAGCCATGTTTGCTAGTTGATGGTTTTTATGAGCTAATCAAGCTATCTAATTTTTCTTTACCCTTATTGAATTTAGCTACATTATTAACCAAGTCTGCACGTTTTGCCTTAATAGCGGTCATGTTCTTTTCTAAATCTCTAAACCTATTACCTAGGTCTTTAAGTTCTACATTGATCAACCTGTTCTTTTCAATTAAATCCTTATTGTTGCTAATCAATTTTAGGTTCTCTTTCATAATCTTTTCTAGCTCTTGATTAGTAGAATTAGAACCACAAGATTTATGCATCTTTTTTAGAGTTAAAAGCTCTTTGAGTTGGACCTCATATAAAGCATAAATTTTATGAAATTCCTCCTTATAATCAAATTCATCATCATCGCTACTATCGATATCACTAGAGTTAGGGTTAGAATTTACCTTGGGGTTTCCTCGTGCCATGAAGCACATATATGATTTCTCATTCCTTTTGCTTGCTTCTCTTTCATTTTCGGATGATGATGAGCTATCGGAATCCTCTTCATCATCGCTTTTATCCCAAGCCACAAATGCTTTTCTGTTGCGCCTTTTGCCCTTATACGACTTCGTCCTATTGCCTTTGTTTTTCTTTAGAGGACACTCCTTCTTCATGTGACCTGGCCTTTTATATACATAACAAATAACATCATTAGTGGAATTGAACTTACGGTTGTAGGACTTACGTGCATTTAGGATTTGCTTGAATCCTTTGGAGATGAGTGCCATTTGTATCTCCATCTCATCATTGACTTCATCATCGGACGTCTCCATATCCGATGTGTCTTTGAATGCAATGTTCTTCTTCTTTTCACCGTATTCCTTGGTCTTTCACTCTTGCAGTTGGAGTTCAAATGCCATTAGATTATCGATGAGCTCCTCCAAGGTTAGCTTTGAAGTGTCGTTGCCTTCTTTAATGGTCGAAGCTTTGGATTGTCATTCGGGAGTGAGGGATCTAAGGATCTTGCATACATGATCCTCTTGTGTGTACTTCTTTCCCAATCTCGCAAGTGTGTTGACGATCTCCATAAATCATGTGTACATCTTCGTTATGTTCTCGTCCTTCTCCATCATAAATTGTTCATACCTGCCAACACAAAGAGAAGATTTCGATGATTTAACTTTTTGGTTACCTTCATGCGTTACCTTAAGAATTTTCCATATTTGGTGCGCGGAGGTAGCCATGGAGATGCGATTGTACTCCGTTGTGTCAAGGCCACAATATAGAATGGACATCGCCTTGGCATTTAGAGACACTTTGTCCGTCTCCTTCTTGGTCCACTTTTCTTCCTCAAGAGTGGGTGCTTCATAAGGTTCTCCACCATTTTCCATAGCTCGTATGAAATACAGAGAAGGTACATTTGCATCCGATTCTTCCAAGATTCATAATTTGATCCATTGAGAAGTGGTGGTCGGTTGCTTGATTGACCTTCGGGGAAACAACCGGTTGACGCCATCTATAGCCTCTCTTTGATACCAAGTGTTAGATCATGTGGATGGCAAACAACACTAGAAGGGGGGTTGAATAGTGTTGTTAAAAAACTTTTCACAAATGAATAACACAAAAAATAACTTCCCTTCCAATGTTGCCTAAGGAACCAAGTAGAGTGATCTATGCTTGGTCCTTAATCAACACGATTGATCTCCAAATAAAGATAAGATAGTATATAAACTATAAAGATAAAAAAAGTAATGATAACAGAATAGATCTCACAACGGAATGAAATATAAAATTGCAATAACAATTTTAATTAGCAAGAATAATTTAACAAGTGATTGCAAATGACATAAATTTAAACAATAAATAAGTAGCAAAAAGTAAATGAAAATCGCAAACACACAGATTTTTATCCTGGTTCCCCACAACCTGGGTACGTCTAGTCCCCGAAACTCTAGTCGGCCTTTAATCCACTATTATCGGTAAATAGTACAAACCACCTCCCGCCAAGAGGATTTACAACCACCTTGCCTACAACAAGGATTTTCCCTTGTCTCACAAGCCGAGGACTTTTACAAACTCCTTGCCTACAACAAGGATTTCCAACACCCTTATCTCCAATGGACTCAAAGTAAGATTAGATCCAATACACCACAACGAATTAGTGGAGATTGGTTTTTACACCCAATAATTCTATAGCCGAGTAAGAATATTGCAATTAGTGCTCTAAGTGGCTAAAGAAAAATAAATCTTCTTTGATCATACAAAGAATATTAGTTGATTCAATATGATCAAGAAGCTTTGTTGCTTTAAAATCCTTTTAAGAAAATTCAAAAATAGAGTAAGAAGGATTTTGAAAAACAACTTGTAATAGCCAAATAAAATGATCTTAAAACAAGATAGAAATATAAGCACAAGAATAAGATCAGAATTTAAAAACAGTTGGCTATGAAAAACTTGAGAGCTTGAGAGCGATGAGAATTTAGAGAGCTTGAATTTGCTTGAGAGAATTTGAACTTTGCTCAAGAATGATTGATAAAGAAAATGATCTCAAAAGCTCTCTATTTATAGAGCTAAGAGAGGATTTGAATTATTTCAAATGAAGTTTGAATTTAGCCCAAGAATCAAGCTAGGAATAAATGGGAGAGGAAATCAAGGAATTCTGGTCGAGCACAGCTGGTAGTCGACTCCCAGAGGAGGTAGTCGACTCCCAGAGAGTATTCAAGAAAAACTCTGCTACAGCAGGTAGTCGACTCCCAGAGTACATTTTTCAGGAAGAAGGCAGAAATCAAGGTAGTGAACTACTGGGTGTTTGTAATTAACTACAAGGTAAAACTTTGCTTCTATAGAAAATATGCTCTCAAATAAATTTAAAACACGTTTAAAAAATATTTTAGAAAAATATTTTGTGCGTGTACATATTCTTCTTGGCTTTGACATAATCCTAAGAAAATGAAAAGCAACTCACACACTAGACACTATGAAGAACTTGAAGCCATGGTTGAGCTTGATCTTGTTGCATATGATTCGCTTGAATTTGAGCTCCTCTTTAGCTTGAGCTTGAGCACATTCTTTGAGCTTCATCTTTGAGCTCTTCTTGTGCTTGAACTGAAGCTTTAGAATGTAGACATTGAATTGCGAGCTAAATTCATCTTCATCTTCTAAGAGTGTGGTTGAAGTTCTTCCGCTCGGAGTTTGCTTTGAGCTTTACTTAGCTTATTTGCACAACCTACACATCTTAAATAATATGATTAGTACATTAACAATATTTGGTGTGATCATCATTAAAACCATTTGGGGGTGGGACTAGATTTCCCAACAGTTAATTCATCTGAAACATGCGCATGCCATGATAGTATGGTCACACATTATATTGGCAAAGGCCTTGTACATGGTTATGTACATATTCAAAATCACTTGGCCAATGTAACCTCCAGCATCTTTCAGTATGGTTATATTTATTGGCTCCTTCCAGTTCAAGTGTAAATATTATTAAAATAATTTTAAATATTGTTAAAATGTTTCTATAATTTTTAAATATTTTTTTAAAGAATTTTAACTTTTTTGAAGTCAAAACAACTCAAGACTAACAAACACGCAACCCAAAACCCATTAACAACTTTAGCCTCAAAACTGTTGTCTGAAAAACTTAATAAAAATTATTTTCTGTAATACCCAGTATCTATATATATGTGTATATGTACATATTTTTAGGATTTTTGTGTACGTATAAATTTTTTTGGTATTCCCATAATTTTTCTGTAATTTTTGTGAAGTCAAAACTATTTTTAATAAATTTTAAACCATCTTTTGAATTTTATAAATGAAGTATACGTGAGTAAATACATGTATAATGGAAGATACCAAGTATTAATGCATGCATTCTTATTTATTTAAAAAATTTAATCCCTAATTTGTCATGCCATGCCACCTCACTTTTCTAGGTGTCATTTGGAGATTAATTCTTATGTAACACATCCTCATGTGGCATTAGGAGAATGATTCCTACATAACTCAAAGGTAGGTGGATTATGGAGAGGGAATTAAGGAGTGATTCATCCTTGAGATGAGATTTAAAAAGGAGAAAATTTTAAGGAAAAAGAAAAACCAAAACCAAAATTTTCATCCTCTCCTCTCCCTCTCCTCCCCTTTGCTCCACTTCTCCCACCACCACTCCACCACCTCCCTCCTCCTCTTCCACCACCCTCCCTCCACTCCCACCACCACAAGCTCCTCCCCTTACACCTCCTAAACATCTCTTTCAAAAGAATTTTCCTCACAAGTTTCAATAAACCACAAAAATTCCTCATTCCACCAAGACCAAAATATTCACATACCTAAATCTTTGAAGAAGTAGTTTGTAGAAGAGGGGGGTTTGAAGAAGAAGGAGCTTAATGCCTACAAGGACTAAGAAGGGCCAAAGCTTGAAGAGAGAAGGATAGTATAGGTATGATTTCTAGCAACCCTAGCTAGGATTCAATCTTAGAATTGTATAGGAAATAATGCATGTTCTAGCTTCATGTTTTTGCAATAAGAAGAACAAAAAAAATGAATGTTCATGATTTAATGTTGTATCATATTAAATGGTATTCATGTCCTAATTATAATCCATGTTGTAGTATCCATGTTGTAACATGACCATGGGCATGTTAGTGTTAACCATGTTATAGTACTCATGTTCTTAAAAGTGTTTCTGTTTATGCTAGTGTGATCCATACTGAAGTATGCATGCTATGCCATAAAAATCATGATGTAGTATTCTTGTTCTTAAATGTTCTCCAAATTTTGTGGGAAAAGTTTATGTTGTAATCCATGGTGTAGTATTCCATGTGGTATTACATGCTAGTAATCCATATTGTAGTATTTCATGTAGTAATCCATGTTGTAGTGTTCATGTTTAAGCCATAGTAAACCATGTTGTAGTATTCATATTATTAAATGTTCATGTTATGCTAGTATAGTTGCACATTCATATGTCCTTAAAAAATTGTTGTGGGAAAAAGGTTGTAGTCATGTTGGTGCTAAGTTCAATTAGTATGCTCCTAATGACATGTTGGTATTATGTTTCATTTAGTATGCTCCTAATATCATGTTGGTATTATGTCTCATTTAGTTATATGCTCATATTATCATGTTGGTACTATGTCTCATTTAGTATGCTTTTAGTGTCATATAGGTGCTATGTCTCATTTAGTATGCTTCTAATGACATATGGTTATTATGCTAAGTAGTAATTTTGTTAATAGCCTTCTTTTTGTTAATTGACATGTCAAGATTAAGTTAAATGTTAAATGATATGTTTCATGCCCATATTGTATGTTACATGTCTATATTGGAAATGGTGGAATCATGTACTCAATGTGTTATGGGAAAGGATGGAATCATGTAATGTTGTTTTGAATGAATGTGATGGTCGTTAAATCACGACATCTGTAAAATTATGAAAGAAATGAAAAGATGTGAATCCGGTAAACAAGACCTGGAAATGAATGTAATAAATGATGAATTGTTCGATAAACTAAGAGTGAGGCAGAGTGATAAATATCTAGAGCGCTCGATCCATTCTAAAATGGGTCAGACTCCAGATATGGGTTCGGGGGAAATACATGTAAAAGTAGGTCTTAAGGAGCGGACACAGCTGAGGTTCCCACTTGCACTCCTGAGCGAGGGAGTTGGCTAAGTGTGGACATATCTTGATTCTCACTCGCGCTCCCGTAAGGGGGAGTTGGCTAGAGTTAGAGAGGCCGGTGGTGTACTCGTGATGCACCATTCGGTAATTGTTGGTTTTCTCTGTTTGTCCCAAAAAAAACCGAGAATTGTCTCACTCTCGTATGGGGGAGTTACGAGAGGCCCCTCCAGTGCCTGTGTTACTGGTTGGGGTACCACTTTTCACCCACCCTGTGCGAAGTCCGGCTCCTTAGGGTCCTACAATTTACTCTGGTTTCCGAATCACATTTATAACTGAAAAGTCTTTAAAGAATAATGTTCAAAAGAATTGTCCTAAAATTGTTTTCTCTGGTTGTTCAATTATCGTGCATCTGTTTCTTTTATGCATATCAGTTCTGCAGTATTTTCCTTTATGCTCAGTACATGCTTGGGATGTTCCTACTTTAATTTATGCAATTTATTTTGTTGCCATGATTATTACCATTAGCTAGACCCTTGGTCAGGTATTATAGTCCTGAGACTGGCCCCTATCTAGGGTAGTTAAATTTCCTATTGGGTCACAATGTGACATGTCCCACCTTGTGGTTTCAGGTCTGGTTTGATAGTAGGAGCTGTGTCAGGGAGTTGGAGTAGTGAAGCTTATATGAAGATTGTGTACTTGAGAATTGGGTTCGTGAGTGAGATGAGTTAAGAATGTGTTGTACCTTTTGGGTTTTGTTTGGTGAGAGTTGTAAGGTGATGTATATGAGGTTTTGTACATGAGAATATTGTAAAGAAAGAGATGATGTGATAATGATGGTGTATAAATAAAATCAATCAGTTTTCGTTGTTGTCTTTTGATTAATTCTATGTTGTTCCTGTGTTATCTGTGTTGTCTGTGTTGTCTGTTTGGTTGGAGCATTGGTAATACTTCCCGGCACGTACATAGCGGCCCACGGAGTTTTCTGTTCTGAGCAGTACTTCTCTTCTCTCTCCTCGTCATTCTTCTTCACACCCGTAGTTTCGGGAATACCTGATACGGATTCGTACTTATCGGGTATCCTGAGGAACAGGTCGTGACATTTTCATGTTGTAAATAGATAATGATGTGTGAGTGGATAGAATTGTATCTATTTGAGAGATTGTATCGCATCCACGTATAAACTCCCCCATCCCCTATAAATAAAGACATGTGGTCTCCCCAGATGGCTATGCTTCATAACACGTTATCAACATGTTCTACCAATTGAGAGAGATTGGATCATTGCGGAAGCCTTGGCATATGACGGAGGATCGAAAGATTATAGCTGCTCAGATGTTGAGGAACTGGATCCCAACCTCGCATAGCCATCCCACCGTCGCTAGATCTGAAAGGTGTATCTAGAGTTATTCCTACAAATCAAGAAAAGCTTTTTTATCATGATCATGATACCCACAACATCGATCTCATAAGATTGGATAAGAAAAATCAATTTTTATTCTCCTTAGACCAAAGATGACGGCTTTCCACCGTCGATCCTAGGGAAGAACGTTGATGAGTGTTTATTGAATATAGTTTTTCCCTCTTTTTCATGCACGTTTTACATCATTTTCTTCGTCATTTCTCCCAGTTTTCCCCGTTTTTGTTTTCTCTTTTACTTTTATGGTCCCTCCTATACTTTGCAGGAAATATGTACTGATTAGGGACCATACGACGTGATTCTAGCGTGAATGTGCGAAAGAAGCGAGGACGGGAGATCGAAGAGTGCAAAAGGTGGAAGATATATGAAGAACTGAGAATGAAACAGTCGCATCAAGCTGATACAAACGACCGCATCAATATGCTCCAGAACCCACATCAAGACGGCCGCGTTAAATATCTCCAAACGGTCGCGTCGCTTAGGAGAAGATCTAAAGACATGCAACTGACACGGCCCGCACGACAAAAGATGACTCGGTCGCATTACTGAAGACCAAACGGTTGCTTGACATGATTGTTTTAAGGCTGACGTGGCCGTCGAAGCCATATTCGATGCGGCCGTACCCCTAGCGACACGACCGCGTCGCTGTAGCCTCCGTGCCCCCTCTTTACGCAGGGGAACGATGCGACTGCATCATTTTCAATGCGGTCACGTCGAATTGGATCCTAAAGCCACCTGGGCACCGATCTAGGAGCAGTTGGGGGGCTTTTCTATATTTTTCGGCGTTGTATATAAACCCATCTTCTTCCCCAACGAAACCATCTTGAGTTTTAGCAGTTTTTAGGGATTTTTGAGGTTTTGTAAGGATTTCTAACTCTTTTTATTCTGTTATTTTTAGTTGTTCTTATTAATTTCTATTGTAATAGATTAGGTTTTCCTTTATAGAAGTTTTCTTTTGCTATTGCTATTGTGAGTTTTTGCCATCTATTACTTATTGAATCAGAATCCATGACTTTTATTGCTTACCTAACGCTAGAAATCATCTACATTGCAATGGGTAGTGAGTAGTTTTCATCTAGGGCAATGAGTTGAACCCCATTGGATTAGGGCTATGGGTTGGATTAGTTAATTAACCTATTGCTGGGCTAATTGAGATTAGGATTGTATTAGGATGATGATTATCATCGTAGATTTGACCCTCCTCCCTTCGGGGCAATCTGATTGTCCGACGGCGAGAGTCGGGCCCAATCTGGGGATTCGATCCCGACGATGATCCATGCTATCACTGCAACCGATGAGAGTCGGGCACCGATTGAAGCCCTCCTAATATAGGTCTAATCCCCGAATGCCACTGTGGTCGGAAGTAAGATTGAGGACGTTCGTCGAACGAAATGAGTCTCACGTATACCGATGTACTGACAAGAGTTGGCATCATTGTAGGTTAGTTAGACCTATCATTGCATCGTGAGAGCGGGAGGGGGGAGGAGATGACGTAAGTGAATACCCTATCATGCACCACAAGAGTGGGGGATAGGAGATTTCCCTTACATTAGACGACCTCGCCCGAGTCCCAATGAACCCAATAACCGGTTAATTATTAGTCTAACCTTAACCTCGGTCCAATGGTGGGGATTCCCCACGCCTTAGAGCTTTTATCCCTTGATTCATCTTCTTCACTATTTCACTATCAAATCAACAACCCGATGGCATAGCTTTCAAATGAGGACCCACAAATCGATACTCAACGAACGCCTCCCAGTGTTCGACCCGTAGCTACAAACGACCCATGCGCTGCGGTTAATTATTAGTAGCGTTCGTGCAAGCAGAGAACAAACGTCATAAACTCTAATCTAGAGTTATTATAAACAACAACAAAACAAATTATCTACCCACGGCCTCACTCCCGACAACCCCGCCGCCAGCCGCCATGGCCCCCATCACCCTTCACCTCACCGACCCCGCCAATGGTGGAGGCACTCCTCCGCATTTGAGCGGTGGCCAAACCCTAGGTAGGGTTTTTATTTATTTTCAAAAATAAAAATAAAATAAAATAAAAATACACCAGCTGCCGACGCCACCGATGGCCCCACCCCCTTCACCGCCCCTCGAGGCGATGCGTCACTGCCCCATACGGTGGCCCAACCCCAGCTCCCCTCTAATTTTCGATTGGGCCCTGGCACAAGCCTTCAAAAAATGTCCTTCTATGGGATGTAGCCCGTAGCTTTGCTGCGGGCTCGGCCCATCCCATTAAAAAAACAAACTGTGGGCCCGAAGCACACGGTGGCCTGTGGGCTCCGACCCACAGGCCGCAGAAAAAAAGAGAAACGAGTGCCCGAAGCACACGGCAGCCTGTGGGCTCCACAGGCTACAGAGGGAAAAATAAGAAGGAGGATTTTGTTTACTGCAGGCTTTAGGCCTGCAGGTCATAAATTTTAAGCAACAAAATTGTATTGTTGCGGGCCTGAAGCCCACGAGCCTAAGGCCCGTAGGCCAAATACTTCTTATTAAAAAAGAAAAAAGGGACAATTTACAAAGGGAAATGGCTGTGGGCCTAGAGCCTACAGAACACTAATATTCCAAAGGAAAATTTTAAGGAGAGGGAGTTATAGGGCCCAATAAATAAATGAAAATATGGGTAAAAGGGGTATAATATGGGAATTCAAATGGGGGTAAATGGTGACTTTTGGGGATTCATAAGGGGCATAAAAAGGAAATCTTTCCTTTTACAAAACAAAATATTTATAGGGCACCATTCAATTTTATTTGAATTGACCCCTATATGCACAACTGATTTATAGCATATTGTTATATGATGCCTGTCTAGAATCATATTTTATGCATTACATCACATATTACTACCACATTTTCGGGGAAAATTTATGCTATGTTGTGCGAGCATTAGCTTAAAATCATGAAGATCCTGCGACTGCTCTGACATTAGTTATCTAACATAATGATGTATGACATCGTCCCGTGGTCTAAATAATTATTAAGCATTAAATCTGAAGTATTTATCCTATTATGAATCTGTGATGCATGTGATGCGTTATAAACATGTTTTATAAGTACAAATTTTGTATGAATGGGTAATTGTGGTTTTGGATTGGCTGTTTAGTCACACATTTTACTTTTCATGCACGCAATTAGCTTAGCCATTTAAAATTGCATCTGCATGAAAATGTTTACAATATCATTAATTCATGCAAATTTGTTCTTTTCTAGATAAAATGGCTAAAATCACAAGCGTCGATTTTGAAGTACTGGATACATCAGGGAAAAATTATTTAAGGTGGCATCTTGATGTTAAATTCCACTTGCGAGTTAAATCCTTCATTTTTGCAATTACAAAAGATGCGACGGCAACAGACATAGAAAAGGCGCAAGCCATTATATACATTCGTCGCCACGTGGACATGACCCTAAAGGTTGAATACCTTACAGGCGAGGATCCGCTAGAGATGTGGACTGCCCTTGAGGACAGATATAACATCAGAAAGATGTTATACTCCCAAGGGCATGTTATGAGTGAGAGAACCCAAGACTTCAAGAGTTTAAGTCCATAGCTGAGTACAATTCAGCTTTGTTCAGCATTACCTCACGCCTGAAGTTGTGTGGTGAGAAAGTCTCATAAGATCGCATGCTGGAAAAGACTTACACGTCTTTCCATGAAAAATATGCGATATTGATGTGGCAATATTGTGAACGAAAGTTCAATAAGTACTCTGAGCTACTATCATGTTTCCTCATGGCTAAATAGAATAGAGAGATTCTACTTGCCACTCATAACATGCGCCCCCTGGCACGGCCCCCTCGCAGAATCTCACAATGTATCTTCTTCCAAAAAGAAGAAAGAAAATAAAATGTAAGGTAAATTCCAAAAGGGGACCAAATAAAAGGGCTAGAGGACAAGTCCACCAACAAAGAAATGAAAGGAGACAGAAGTTCACTTGGCGCAGAAATGACAATAACAGAAATAATGCACTCCAACCTAGAAAGGATTGGGAAGACCAGTGCCATAGCTTTGGCATGAAAGGACACTGGTCCAGAGTGTGCAGAACTCCACGGTGTTGGATATTGAGTCTCCACCCCATGGTTATTTTGATGATGAGCAACATATTATGCTATTAATATTTTCATTAAGTTTGTGTACATGAAATGTATTTTTAAATATAGTTTATGAAGTAAAGATGCATTGCACAAATAAGAGTCATGAATGAAGGGAGCTCAAATTAAGGGAGCTCAATGTGATGGAGGAAACAAATCAAAGAAGGCTAGGAGCAAATGTGCAAGGAACAAATCAAGTCAATGTCAAATGAAGCTCAAAGACTGTGCTCAAACTCAAGCTAAAGAGGAGCTCAAATTCAAGTGAAGCCAATGCAACAAGCTCAAGTGAAAGCCAAGGCAAATGAACAAAGAGTTGCATGCTAGCTCAAATAATGTAATGTAATGTTTTGAATTTTATTTGTGTGTTAGGATTTGTTAAGGCCTTTTAATTAAGCCCAGACACACTTAGGATTATGCCAAATATGATTTAAAATGTTTAAAAATATGTTTTCCTAAGTTTTCGAGCCCAAAGCCCATACTAGGAAGTCTCTGGGAGTCGACTACCACCTTGAAAGTCGACTACCAACAGACAGACTGGCATCTGGGTCAAACGACTAGATTTTCAAAATCATTTTAATTATTGCATATAAATGAATTTGAAATTATTTTCAAAAGTCTACTTGTTTAAATGGATATAAATGTTGGAACAGTCTTTTGGAAATGATTTGAATTTCAAATTTCAAATCTCCTTGATTAATGCAAAAATATTTTGGAAATAATTTGAATTTCAAATTTCAAATCTTATTGATTAATGCAAAAATATTTTGGAAATAATTTGAATTTCAAATTTTAAATCTCCTTGATTAATGCAAACATATTTTGGAAATAATTTGAATTTGAAATTTCAAATATCCTTGATTAATGCAAACATATTTTGGAAATAATTTGAATTTCAAATTTCAAATTTCCTTGATTGATGCAATTTTGAAATAGTTTTTTAAAATGACTTTCATCTTTATAAATAGAAGGATTGAGCTTGGGTTTCAGACAAGAAGATTTTTCATCTAAAATTATTGTTTCAAAAAGGTTTTTTAAAGCTCTTTCATAAGCTCTCAAAATCTTCTCTTGGCCATAGTTTAAATTACTTTTCAAATATAATTTTTGGCCTTATTTTCTTGATCTCCCAAAGCTTCCAAATTTCTTAAGTTTAAGATCAAGTTCATCCTATAGCTACACTTCAACATGTGGGTTTCAAATTGAAAGGCTATAGGTAATCCTTCAAAAGCATTGTAAGTATTTTTCTCACTTGGGTGTAGTGAGTTGTGAAAGTCCTCGGATTGTGAGGCAGTGAAAAGTCCTCGGCTTGTGAGGCAAGGGAAAATCCTTGTTGTAGGCAAGGTGGTTATAAATCCTCTTAGCGAGAGGTGGTTTGTACTATTTACCGATAATAGTGGATTAAAGCCCGCCAAGAGTTTCAGGGACTGGACGTAGCCCTGGAGGGGCGAACCAGGATACATCGTGGTGTTCTTGGTTGTTATCTTGGTTTGATTCCTTACTTGCAATTTATTATTTCCGATGTGCTTATTTCATTGATGCAAGTATTTGTTTATTAAGATTGATATTAGGTAATTCTATATTAATCTTAGGGAGAAAATTTCTAGAGGAATTTTAATTTCTGAAAACACTATTCACCCTCCCTCTAGTATTCTCTTTGCCATCTCAGGTCCCAACACTTGGCACCTCTAAGATTTGTACAAAGAAATCTTGAAGAAAAAAGGTGAAACAAATCTGGTGACCACCCTGCTCCAGTTCAGTTCACTACTGATGATTTCAGAAAAGACAACTTGTTTGATTAGCTTTTTTATCTTTCTTTGAAGAAAAAAACATTATCATGAGAGCTATTTATGTTTTTATAAAGTATGAATAAATTAGTCATGATTTTCTGAAAATTAAATGTGATATATGCTTCATATTTTAAAATATGGATTGCTCTCATGACTGCTTGGTAGACAGTGCATCAACACATACGATCCTTTAATACAAATGCTATTTTCATAGCATTATACCATATGAAAGCTCAGTAAATACAATATCAGGGCCATCAAACATTATTGAAGGTTTAGGGAACGCAACACAGTTGCTCCTAAATGATACAGAAATAAAAATAAAGGATGCATTATTCTCTCCGAATTCAAAAAGAAACTTATTAAGTTTCAAGGACATCAATTTAAATAGATTCCACTCAGAAACTGCAAATGTAAACAAAAAGGAGTATTTGTACATGATGTCTCAATAAAAAGGAACTAAATCCATATTTGAGCGTTTTGAGAGCCTTTCAACCGGTATATACCATACAAAGATTCGGAGAGAGGAAGTAAATCTGACGGAGCACCTGAAGTGCCTGATATCAGTCAAGTTTCTACTCTGGCATTGTTGAATCATTGTGTCGGCACTCGAGATGACTCGACTGACGAGTGACTAAGGCCCACAGAACCTACAAGAGAAGCCCAATAATGACCCAGTTAAAACCCACCAATCGGTCGCCCGTTGCACTCCCACCAATCGAACATGGGATTGAAGGCGGGCTCATAAATGGCGATAACATGGGCTACATTTACTCCTATTAAAGGGGGAGATCATGACACCATAATGGAGGACCGTTATCTTCCCAACGTCACTAAAAGGACCCAGGATGCCTATAAATACCAAAAGGGTTCCAATTCCCAAGGTACGAAATACATAGACTCTACTCTTTCAGCATATATTTTTCCACGAAAGATTTTGCGACGTCAGATCTAAGACGAACTTTCGTGGGTCGATCTCAGCTGCTCCAAGATCCCTCTCTTCCTTAAGTTTCCATTCTAACTTACGCATCAGAGGGGATTTGGGTCGGGACCCAGATCCGACCCCCTGACGCTTCCTTGTGGTGCAGATCATCGAGTCTCTATTTTCTGTGAGGGTCTCTCCAGAGCTTCCCAGCCTCGATCGATCGACTTACATACTGCTCGAGGGTCGATCGAGCATCGGAAGTCCACCATTTTTCATCTACGACCTTGGTTCTTCCAACCTAGGGTCCCACTCAACTCGCTGACGAGGCTCCGACTCAGCACGAAGGGTCCATGTCAGCAAGATAATTGTTTCGGTCATTTTTGGCCTTAACAGTTTGGCGGCGTCTGTGGAAAACATTAACCAGCTCGACATCCCAAAGCAATTGAAAAGCTATGTTGGCTGGACCAAGCAACATCGGACCGAGCCAAGGTCCGAAGGAGAAATAAAAAGCGAACATCGTCCTGGTGGAGGATGCATCGAACTCAACATCCCCATCAAAGCTACATGGGAAGGCCACCAAGGAACCTAAGGTGACCCAGAATCAATTCAACCAATTTGCAGAGCAGTTCGACAAGAGTCTCGTTGTTTTGGCGACCTTGATATGCCAAAGCATGGGAGATCGTTCGCTCACAAATGAGCAACTACCGCCTCCAAACCCGACCTTGACACCAATGAGAGGCGCGGCCATGCTCGGGGATTCGAGAGATACACGAATGGATCGACAAGAGAACGTCCCACACGGTACAACCCACACATCTCACCAATACAGCAAATGGGGAAATGAGCATCATTCCTTCGGTTTCCTTGGAGGACCCACTCCCTCCAACTACAAGGAGGCGACCCACAACATCTTGGATCAGGTAATATACGGGGTCCCCCAGGTTACAACTCTCTCAATCTTGCAGGTGGATACGGAAGGAGAGAGTAAATACCAAACCGATCCTCAGGAGCCACATACGTGCAAGGTGGGGAAGGGCGATCCCTACTCATCCAGTCTGCACTTCGGTAAACCCCATTGAAGGAGAACATCACCTCTGCTCCTTCTCTTCCAAAGTTCAAACTCCCTGCCTTATCAGCATATGATGGCAGAGGCGACCCATGGTCGCACATCCGCAAGTATCTGAATGTAATGCTACTTCATAGGGCTGATGAGCTGTACCTCTGCCGAGCTTTTCACGCTACCCTTTTCAAGAGGGCAGAAGGCTGGTACGATGGATTACATAACAGCTGTATCGGGTCGTTCGATGAATTGGCCGATTTCTTATGCAAGCAATTCGTCGCAGGTTGACGCCCCAGAAGGAAGCCCTCTCACCTCTTTTTGATCAAGCAGAAGGATAAGGAATCAATCCGAGCCTTCGTCCAGCGATTCAATGACGAAAGGCTTGAAGTAGAGGAGACGCCAGATGTAAATGTCATCGCGGCTTTCACTCAAGCGGTGAAGGATAACCACTTGCGGATACCAGTTCCCGCCTAACAACCTCGTGGAGATGTTCAATATATCAGATCGGTTCATCATCTCCGAAGAAGCAGAGTGGTAGGAGCTTTAAAATTTATAACTGTAAGTGCACGGTGTCATCGTAGCGCATTACGAGTCGTCCGTAGGGAGGCTAGGTGATCGAGTATTGGCTCGATTTTGGGTTAATAGCTAGATACGCAATCAATTCCAAATGGATGTATGGGTTACGGAGTTTAACAGAGGAATATCATGGAAATGTGAGAATACAATGATGAAAACGAAGAGGGAATGAAATAAACAACAACACAACAGCAACACAACAGCAACAAAACAATAACACAACAACAACAAAACACATCGACAGCAAAAACAACGAAGCAGCAATATCAAGGCAATATCAAAATTATAATGGAGAGGAGAGAGAGAACTCATCTTGTGAATCCATACAAAGGGGGTCGTCAATCCCCAATACAAATCTGAGAAGAGAACTCCAGAGATCTACTAAAGACTAGTCTTATCCTAATCCAATTCTAAAACCAAGCTAAGAAAACAATAAAACAGTAAGAAGGGGTACAAAACGAGCCTAAAGCTTGGCTCTCCTCCCAATGACGGTGCCCAGATACATTTATTCAACCCTAGCAAGTCGGGTCGCAAACCTCAACCCCTATTTCACACGACTGCATGGCTAGAACCACATGGCCATGTCAACTGATGTTGGGTAAGAGAATGACGCGACCGCGTTGCTAGTAGCTCCCTCTGCTGCCTTGGCTGAGTCAAGAGGACAGGGCCATGTGGAACTAGTCCACACGACCGTGTGGAGCTTCATTGCTTCTCAAAGTGGTACGGCCGTATGAGGGGTCTCATACGGCCATAAGGATGGTTGTGCTCCCCTCTTGCTTCCCATCTCCATCTCTCATCACTCCTCCAAGGTTTCTAGTAGTCATCCAATCACCATCTGCATGCCCTCTTCTCCCTCAATAAGCTCCAGCATCTCATGCACCCAGTCACATTTGAACTCCAACTCCAAGTGCTCCTCAATGTTCCATCTTCAATGATCTAGCTTTAGCTTCAGTACAAGTTCTTCAGATAAGCTCCAGCTCCACACTCTTTTCAACAATCCTACTTCTCTAAGAGCAATCTCTCAAGCTCAAGACTCCAGAATCATGAAGTTCTACCAACCTCTAGAAATGTTCCATCAACACTCAAGCTCATTATTCTCTCTAACTCCTTATCAAAACTCCCATGCTCCCTCAGCTTCATTAATTTCAGCTTCCCTCAACAATGCACCATATTCAAGAAGTAGAGCCCAAAGTGCAAAACTTAGCTCCGTAAGTCCAAAATATCACTCTGAGCTTCATAATTCCCTTAATTCGCCTGAAAATACACCGGGGAGACCAAAAGTGTAAAAGGGAACAAACGTCGCAAAAGTGGCATGGAAAACGAGGCGGAGTGGAATAAAAATATGAATGAAATGAAGATGAAAACTATATATATATATAAACAACCTATCAAAATCCCACAAGCTAAACTCTTCCTCGTCCTTGAGGAAGACGTAAGGAGAATGAAGAATGAGGTATGCAATCTAGTATGCAGATGACGATATGAGTTTCGAGAGATTTTATAAAATCGAGCACATATACGTGGAGAAATAGGAAATTCAAAGTCACAAAAATATAGAACACCGACTCCTTTCTATCGATAAGAATATAATCCTAGGACATGATTTCTAGCTCGAATCATCAAATAATATACCATGCCATAATCAAGCTCAAAACCTAGATTACTTCCTCTAACTTGTCCTTAAGCCAAAAACAAAGGGATCAAAGCTATGCAAGGGTCGAAGAAGTGATAAGTAAGAGATAACGGGTCACTAGTCCATCAAAGAAGTGGCTCTTACAACACCTCAACTTTCCGTTACTCGTGAAATCAACAAACTATTCATGCTTCCAAATCTTTTTATTTTCCATTCCATTTTTTTCTTTTCTCCCCTTTTTTGTTTGGATTGTAATTGGTTCTTGTAAGGAGCGTTGGGTCGATGACTCCCAGGTCAGACGAACTTAGGGCATCAGGACAAGAAGGACCCCTCAGACCTACTAGCTCGAACCAGCTATAATCCTTATTCTCACATACACTCCCCCAAGCTAGACCTTTGACGCGAGGCCCCGACGATTCCTAAGTCGTGGGGATCCGGTTACTCAGTTTTGCCGGAGGAACGGCGCATGTTTTATTCTTTTTCTCATATATACATTTTTAAGCAATGGAAATCGTGAATAAGCTAGGCAATGACACTCCTCAGTACTTGCTAATATGTTGTTATCCAAGTCTCGATGGGTTATAAACCATCATACTCAACTATCAATCCTACGGCTCATGCATAAAATGGACCTCTAGGAGGCCTAGGTCGGTTTCGAGTACTTCTATCCTAGAGGATTTGAGAATGATCATAACGGGTATATTAGATGGGATATGAGGCAAAAACCTGTCATAGTCTTATAATTAAACCAATATCAAGGAAGTCAGGTGCAAAAGATAGGAAATGAAATCCTATTTGAAACCACGCATATGTAGCTCGATTTTAGAAAATCCTCGAAACAAGTATATACAAATGATGCAGGGACGAGATGCAAATATTTTTGGATTTTTGAGTTTTTCATTTTTTTGTATGCATATAACATGGAAATATGATGCTTGAACATGTGATAAAAAGGAAAATAAAATAAAATGAAACATGATGCGTGATGAATGGAAATGAAAGCAAAAATAAAGGAAAACACGACGTATACAGGTGAATATAAACATGGAAAAGTGGAGGAGAAAATGGAAAATGAAAAGAAAAACAAAAGGGCATACACTACTCCCCCAAGCTCGAATCTGCAGTGTCCTCAATACAAGATAAACAATGAAGTGTGAGGACAAAAATGTGGGGGGGGGGTGACAAAAAAGTGATGGTCTCCTCCAAGCTAGCATGGAGCTAGGGTGCAGGCTCGGTGGGTGTAGATGAATGTGGATGAGAACTAGAAGTGCCAACCATAGGTGGTGGTGGTGGTGGTGGTGGAAAAAGGCGCCGATGGATGTCGGAGGTATAAGATAGGATCTAGGCCTGCGTCTCCTGAAAGGTGTCCATACGGCCCTATAATCCCTGACTCATCTCCTCTAGAATAAGAAGATGTGTGTGATCATCAAGAAGTGGGGGGCCAGGCGGTTCGTAGCCATCAGTGATAAGAGGAATTTGTGTGGTGGCAGGCTCCGTGGTAGACACGGGAATGGTGGTAGTGTGTGGGGGTGGAGGTGGATGGCTGAGGCTGAGGCTCAAGCTGCTGGGGCTGCGCAGGGATATGATTAAAAAGATCATGTGGAAATGTCCACTGCGTAAGCCCGGGGACCTCCGTGCACAATGGGTTTGGTAAGATAGTATACGGTGAGCACTCTGGTCCATAGAGCCAAACAATCTAATCTCTCAAGTTTACCTTAATCATATGCATATGATCTAAAACTGAGAGATCCAAAGAGTTAGGGCCAGGGATAGGGTTAGTGCACTCATCTAGATCAATGGAGAGGGGAGGCAGGCAGGCTAAAAGTGTGATGAGACTGCCACAGCAAATCTTGCATGTGGAGGCCTTGGCAACCTTCTTTAGCCTACGTGCTAACCATGAGCCAGCATGGAAAAGTATCCTCGGGGCCCTAATCACTGCTCCAGTCCCTGTAGGATGGAGGACAATCGGCTGTGTCATGGCCCATAAGAATATGAGCTCAGGTCGTGTAACTGTGCCAGTCTCCTCCCTACCAAAGAGAGTGCTCGCTTGGATATGTTGGGCAATGCGTAGGGATGGATGAATGATGCATGACGCCTTTCCCACCATGCGAGGGAAGGGACCCAACTTAGTAATCGAATCCCAAAACTGGGATGCTCTGAAGGAAGATGGGTGAGTGCTGCTACGGTGGGTGATGGCATCTACCGTGGTGGTAGGCCAGTGGAAGATAGAGTTCAGGTCATCAAATGAAAGTGTATAATCGGTATTGAATAACCTAAATTCTATACTAGAGCTCTCGACCTTCAGGGAGCTGAGAAACTCAAGTGTGAGTCAGTGATAGGTTGGGGCTCTAAACTCGAGGAAATCCTGCCACCCTAGATTGGTATATAGATGTCTAACACCCTCGGTGGCTCCTAGAGTGTCGAGAGCAAGAATGCTCGTGAATTTCGTGGTGAGCAGGGTCTGTCGAGAGAGGAAGGCAAATCGATTCATCTGGGCCTTAGAAGTGAATGTAATCTCTAGAGTGTCTATCTATGGATGGGTCACATGCAGTGGTGATGGAGGCTGTGCAGATGTGGAGGGTCGGTCAGAAGCGTGCTGCATTGAAGATCTCCCCAGTTGGGAGTCGGGAGGTGGTGGACGTGCGTTTTTAGTGCGTGGTGGCATGATGTGATGTGTGAAGTGGGGTGGAAGTGTATGTTTGGGTGATGAGGAAAACGTGGAAAGTGTGTTAGTGTGTGAGTGATGGCAGTTTATGTGTAGTGAAGAGGAAGTTGGAAATGAGTGTATGTGAGGGAGTAAGTATGTGCAAGTGTATGAATGTGAAGTGTTGGTGTTGGTGTGAGTGTGATGCAATGTGGGGTGGAGAAGATGAAGTGCAGTGTAGATGGTGGTGTTCGGCAGCAGCAAGAACACTAAGACCCAAATTCGTGCACAAGTAATGAGCAAAAATCAAAATTGAAGGAGAGGAAAGGGATTACCCAAGCTTGATTGTCAATAGCCGATGCTAATCCACGTTAATTGAGCTGTGATCGACCCCTTTAAGCTGTAAATCCTCAGTTCCCAGCCCTAGCTCCAACTTGTTCCAATTGAGCTCCTTGCTCAAATTCGACAGGGGTTTTAGGGTTTTGTGGGGGAGGAGGGAGGTGATCGATGCTGGGAGAGGTGAGATCGAAGGTGATGGAGGAGTTTGATGTTGTACGCTTGCAGTGGGGTCTGAGGTCGAGGGTAGAGGAGGAGGATGGAGATTTGCTAGAGGAGGCTTGTCGAGGTGGCAGGGGAAGAGAATGAAACGGTTCAAAGAATTGAGAGTTTTTGACCGTATGAGGGAAGGGGAGAGAAGTGAAGCATTATATAATGTGGGGAAAGGAATGACACGACCGTAAGGATGTTAATTCATATGTTTGCTTGGTCTGGATTGATGATGGGGAGCTGTTAATATGATGACACGGCCGTGTCAAAAAAATCGACGCGGCCGAGCAAAATTCGGCTTAGGGGTAATTTGACACGGACGTGTCGAAAAATCGATGCGATCGCGTAAAATGCTCTGCAGAGCTCCTTAAAATTTTGATTTGTGCCGAGGGTTACGTGGCGGTTTGGAATTCATTTATATGGCCGCGTAGATTTAATGGAGTTTTAAGATTCACTCGTACGGCTGCGTGGTTTGGAACCACATGGCCGCGTGGGTTGTTGGCTTCTTCCATTCTTCTTCTTCCCTTCCCTTGCATTGCTCCTCTCAAGTTGCTCTCCTTCTTCCTTCATTCCATTGCCTCTCTCGAACTTATGGCCCTCCCAAGCTACTCTTCCCCTTCTTTTTTGCTTCTCACATGTTCATCTTCCCATTGCTCCATGAGCTCCTTGCTCATCCTTAATTATTTTTCATCTCTTAATTTGCACAGAGACCCAAGAAAGTGTTTTAGCTAAAATTAAGTTATGGTCTTCAAAAATTGAGAATTTGAGCTCAAGGTCACTAAGCTTTGGAATTAGGGGGCCAATGGAGAATTAGAGTTTGGGATCTAGGGTTTCAAAGATTTTGGGGCATGCCAATCGAGGTAGAGAGTGATTATTAAATGAAGAATGAAAATCTATAAAATTTAGAAAAGTCTAGATAGTAATACGCTCCTCTCGACAGTGAGAGGAGGCAAGTTTATTAGGATCCTAGAAAAACATAAGATTTTCTACACTACTGGGTTGAGTGCACCTGTTTTCAAAAGGTGGATCCAGCGTTTTATTTAGAGCAGGTAGTTGCTCAATTTGTTCTTTCCGTGGTTCCGTCATTATCGTGGTGCCTCGAATGCCAACGACCCCTATCAATGCTCCCCTAAGCTTCTCTTGAGGACGTTCACCTATATCCAGTAAAAGAAAGGGAGCATTAGTACACGACGATGAAATTTTTCCCAATATAAATGCATTCCAGAGACGATCGTCAAAATGTAATAAGATGCATGGAGTGTGATGACGAAAACTCCCTGGAAGTGGATTGCAATCTCTCAACGGTAACGTGATCAACGCCTCGCTAATCCCATAAATATGCTCTTCAGGTGTGATCATGGACCAACACGCCTCCGTTGAATGAAAATTTGTATGCTGCAAGGGGTATGTTGGATCATTAGCATCTGAATCAAAAGAGTTATGAAATGGAATGGATGATTCAAAACTGGAGTTTAGGATACTTCCCTGAACGGGAATGGTAAGTTCTAGTGTAGACGATGTCTCTGGGGGAGTGGGGGTGTCATATGAAGGCGATGATGGAGTGCTCTTGCTCTCATCCTCCTTATCAGTGTGGTTCCCCACAGTCTCCTTGATGATCTCACGTGGTACGAAGTGGGGGGTGCTATCATCTGGGAGAAGTGACTTAGGTTCCTTGATGTCTGAAATCCTGCTCCCGCCCAAGTACACCTCACTCCCGTCTTCTATGGTGGAGTAATAATGAATGTTGTTCCCCTCAACTCGTACAAAGGTCCCATCATCCATATCGTCATCTTCCATGGGGTTGATGGCGGCGTGTCGTGGTCCTTGCTTATTACCAACCTCTCCAAGAGAAATAGTGTCTACCCACGGGCCAATGCGTGGTTCATCATCCACCTGAGATATAATGTCTGGGGTGTGGTGATGGACGTGGGCCTCGGTGGTAGCATATGCGTGGGAAAATAGACTCATGTCAAAAAAATTCAGATTTGAATCGTATGAGTTACCTCTTTGCAATACGTGAGATGCGTGAGATGTGACTGCGATCTCCATGTACTTGTCACGCCCCGCTTCCCAAAAATATGGAGGCGAAGCGTGAGAAGGTCCGCTCAGACTTGAAGCTGCAAAGCTGCAAGTCCGATAAGCGTCGATCAAATTTAAAACGGCAGGTCCTTGCAACGCGAACGAAACAAAGATAATAATAATGAAATGAGACAAAAGAAACATCTCAGAATATCCATAAAATAAGTTTCCAACATCGCAGAAAAGCCACCAGGCTAAAAGAAAAGAGACTATAGGCCCAAACATGGCCAACAAAAGTACAAAGTACAAAACAACGGTGCTACGCACCAACGGCTAACAAAAGGCCTAAAACAAAATAAAGCTCAACAAGACTCAAAGAATGGTCACCGGTGTCCACCAAAATCCTCCTGGGCAATCATGGACTCAGACTCAGCGTCAGCAACACATCACGTACTCAGCAACGATCTCTGGCTCAGATCTAACATGTGACACCCAAAAGAGCAAGGGGCACATGTCAGCAAGTCTACAAGAGACTTGTGCAAGGAAACTGAAAGTAAAGTGGACAACCTAGCAGTTCTAGCATGAATGCGATGACATGGCAGTTTAAAGTATGAGTGCAACAGGTAAAATAAAGTAAAGTATAGTACGAGCATGGCATGGCATTTACAAGACAAGTACAAGACAAGGAAAGTAAGCACCTCGTGCACAGAGATTCCGTCCTTTGGCTAGAGGGCGGATCAGGCCACTCCTAAGCTCAAGTAACCGTTTATCCCTACCCCTCCACGTGTATCGGGCATTGGTTTCTGGCCAACACATGAGGCCCGCTTCTGGACCACGAGCCATGAAGTGTGTAAACAAGTATGGCGTAGGGGTGCACCTAGCCGGAAACACGGAAACACGGATTGTACAAGTATTTTGTAGCATGTGCTACGATGCAACAATTAATTTGGATGACATGTAAGATGCAATGCATGGCAGTTAAAAGTGTGTACAGATAAGGAAAGTAAACGTGACAGTTTAGCATGCATGAATGACAAGTTTAAAGAGTTGGATCTAGCTTCGTTGTCAAGCAAGATCAATTAGGTGACGGATCTAGTTTCGTTGTCAAACTAGATCAAGTAGGCGTCTAGCCAGCTATCATTTCACTGACTAGTCTCTTTTACGCTAGGAACAAGAAAGTGGCCTAAAAACATGGCCCTACACAAGAGTTGGAAAGTTTCACTTGCCTGCAAGTACGACATCTGAGCACACCGTCCAATGAGTCCAAAAATCACCATTATTCTACGTGCACAAGTCCACCGGCCTAAAGTCCATATTATTAATCTTCATTAGTGAATTTAAAACATTTAAAATACTTTGAAAATACTGATTTTAGTCTTGATTAGTATGCAATTTGGTTGGGGGTCCTAGGGGTGCAAAACGTTACCTCAACACGACGCGAAAGCTACACCGGCGTCGGGTAGCGACGCCGGGGGTTGGAATAATAGAACGCGCTCCAAGTCCAGATTCCAATTAGTTTCCTCGCTGGAAATTTCAGAGCAAATAACTCGGGAGGCGATTCCAGATTCCAAAGCTCACACGTGCGACGACGGGCTACGACGTGCGACGACGTCGTACGCGGCAAGTCGTCGAAGAGAACGCACCTAGGTGGGGCCCACAGTAGTCCTAGGGACCTTTGGGGGACCCACAATACCTCTGGAGAACTTGGGGGGCCCACGGTGGCAAGCGGTGCGACGGGTGCGGGGTTGCGACGATTGGCCATCGGTCGTACGGCCTCGGTGCGGGGAGCTCCGTCGGTCAGACACATGAGATGCGGGGGTTGCAGCGCTTGGGGTCGGTCGCAGTGGCGGGTGCGGAGAAGGCCATCGGTCGGGCGCTTGGGGCGGGTCGGTCACGGCGTTGTGCGGGCGTTGCAACTTGCAACGAAGCGGCGATGCAGCGTGAGCGGGGGAGCGCTTCGGTCAGACACGGGGCGGAGCGGGGTCGGTGCAGGTTCTGCGAAGCGGGCTGTGCGGTGCGGGAGTTGGGGCGAGATCTCTCGGTCAGACCGAGACATCCCCTCGGTCGGTGCGGAAGAACGGAGCGGAGCGGCAGCACGGGGTGCGGACGGGGCTTGGTGCGGGCGGGGCGACCGGTCAGAGCGGGCGGATGCGGTGGGTTTTCTCGGTCGTGCGGGGGGCTGAACGTTGCAACGTTGCGACGATTCGTCGCAACGTCCAATTTCAAGTTTGGAAGAGGCTAGGGCTAATTTCTTTGGAAAATAGGTCTTGCTAGGGGTTGCTTATATAGTATAGGTGGGTTGACTTGGTCTAGGGCTAATTCTAATAGGATTAGAAGTTCAAAAAGATTTAAAATTTGAAATTCAATTACTCCAACTCATCCAAGGGTTTGACCTGGTCCAAATGAGCTGGAAATTGGCTCAAAAATTCTTTAAAACGTTTAAAACTCAAATAAATTTTATTTGGTCGAAAATAATTTATAAATTAATTATTAAAAATAATATAAAACTTGTAAAAATTATAAAAGTGGTCAAATAAACTCCAAAAATTATAAAATAAATATCGTGGTGATTGTGATGACGAAAGTGAGCTAACTAAGAAGACGGATCTCAAATTCGACGTCGGACGATGAAACTAAAAATAGAAACGTCTCCCGTCAAAAGTGAAAATCGTCACGTCTCATCGAGTAATTTTAAATTGTGGAAAAACGACTCGAGAAACGTCGTTCCAAGATAGTGCCACTATTTAATACTCTCAGAGACGTTCGCAACGGCATATCACACAAAAGTGTTCATGAACAAACAAAGTCTAAAACAAACACGTGCACGGTCAAAAGCACGTGCACGAACAACGTACCACGAAAAGTGGTCGTTACATCCTCCCCACCTTAGAATAAATTCCGTCCTCGGACTTTCTAATATATCTAGGCGCTCTAGTAACTACCCCAATCAAGTCATATTATTATTCAACCAGGTATAGTCATTACAAGTGCTTATATATGCACTAGGTAGTCAAACATTAACACTACCAACACGTATATATATACATTCACTTATGTCATATACGTATACCTATTATAGTCAGTCAGACTCATACACGTATTTCAATCATATATATAAGCATGCATCCCTTATATAACTACTACTCACAAAACAATAGTTCAGATACTTATATAAGGATAGTCTCACACTTAGCAAATACAATCATTGCTCTACCTATAGGTAGCTACCTATGCACAAACATCAAGGGTATACTACCCTCTAATATTCATCCAATACCAAACATCTCAACCATATAGTCACACCATACCATTATTAATCAAGTTCACTATACCTAATATACATTCACCACTACTATAATTTCACAATATATAGTCATTCAATTACATGCAATTAGTTCACCATATATTCACATCACGTACGGTCCTATAACTATATTTACGACACGCCACATATACCATAGTCATCCATACTTATAACTAAGCACATACTTACCCGTGCATGGTGCACACCCATACACGCTAACATTTCATTTACATACACCGATCATACCATTATATAACTAGCACACATACACACCTAGTTTTAGCTAGTACACATACGTTCACACAACAAGTCCTTAGTAAATAACGATACCACCAGACCAACCCTATAACTATATACTGGTATAGCGACCCACAATCATGTGCGTAACACAACCAGCCACAAACACTTCTATCACTATGCATACATCAAGCATTGATACATTCAAACTTCAGACATTCATTCAATACACTTAGAGTATACCCACTCAAGCTTGAGTGAGACTCAATACACATATCAGAATATTCTATATGCGTAACACGACATTCATACCTATACCAATATCACTCCAATATATATACGTCTACCAATACAACCATATACATTCCATAGATCAACCACACTTAATATTTAGTCAGGTAATACTTACATAGTTAAATCAATTTTTATACCATAATAATAACATTACAGACATCAGCACCCACATATTTATAATACCCTCTCTAGTACAAACATTCACCGTATAGTCACACATAAATAATGTATATATTCACGCCATAGCCTACTACCTATAATTAGTATACTAACACATCCACACATACATAATTAAGATGTGCAATAGTCGTGTATACCTCACGGTATGCACGCATGCAACATCCCGAAAAGCAAGCAATACCAATCAAAATTATACTCCTACTACCATATGTATATCACCTATATACTCAGGCATCAAAACATAACTACTTATGTCTAAACACAATGCATACCCACATACGAGCACACGCTCATACGTGCTAATATATATGGGTTACTCAATAGGCCTACTTACTTAACTATACGTACACTTATTATTATCACTACTATCATACACATAGCTTTACCAATCATTTTATTTCAACCATTATAAGTATTTCTAATTACATACACTACTTAGACATTCCAACGCTAATTCAAATATACACAAGCATCCCTAGTATAGTATATCTAACCACTCACAAGTCTATACATTCTAGCACACAAACAACTTCATAATATCACGAATAACTCCAAGTATACATATATATACCACACAATAGGCAAACATCAATATACTATGGGGGCACACTCATTCAAGCCCACGTACCCAACTTAGGTACGTGCACCACGACAACCTCACAAGAGTCCAAGGGTCTACTAACAATTAAGGGTTGACACAGACATTGACGGGCACTAAAGTCTAAGCGACAAGGGAGATCAAGAGCGTGGCGAGGGAAGGGTCGATAAGCCCGAGTTCAGATAGGACGAATACAAGGAGACGGCTTGGTTAGACGAACATTGGCTCAATGGTGATGTTTAGGTTGAGGGAAAAAGGAGGTGTAGTGATGCTTGAATAGGGTACAGAAAAGCAACTAGGATAAATAGCATAAGCTAAAATACGCAAAATCGAAAACGGTTGTACTTTAAAATCCTCGTCTGAGAAGAAATGTTTGGGGATCGATAAAACGAGTTGTTCAAAATAAATCTGAGTCGAATATTCAAAATAATAGAAAATGGCCTATTGGTTTTAAAAATCCTTTTAAAAAGGAAGTAAAATCATTTACGCGAATATTAAGGACATGGTTTGGAAAATTCTATCCGTCAGTAATTTAATATAATGTTTTCAAATGTTTTGGAAAGTCGAAGAATGAAATCGAGCAACAGAAGAATTTAAAATCAGGTTAAATGCTTTCAAAACTTTGGGCTATGGAAAATTGAAGATAGTCAATTTGAAACTACTTTTAGAAAACCAAGGTTTGCCAAAAAAAATGTAAAACTGTTTTACACGAGGTTCTTAATACATGAGCACAACAAGTCTGGCACGGTTATAAAAATAGTTGAAATTCAATTTGGTTTAGAAATTTCTAAAAGCGTGTATGGCGAGTGGAAAGAAAATTATAGTAACTTAGCATAAGAATTATCAAGATCGAATAGTAAATCTTTAAAATCAAATTAGGGAGGGTCTAAAGCAGGAAGATGTTATGAAAATAGTAATTTTGCAAAAATCTGAACTAGTGAGAGCGACGAGCAAAAACCAACTTGCTAAAATCTGAAATTCCATGTGACTTGAAAAGTATATTAAAAGTAAACACGATGTATTATTCAAATGGCATAAATAAGAGGGAAAATTATAAATCAAACTGAGCAAAATAAAAGTACGGTTTAGAATAAAATTAATATATGAAGGGACGACACATTTGCATAGGTACGAAAAACATAGGCTGGAAAAATATTATAAGCTAGAGTTCAAAAATTTCCGCCAAAAGTTTTAAGAATTTAAATCAACGAAGGAGTATGAAATGTGAGAAAATAATTGAGCAAATTTAAACTTAGGGAAAAAGGAATCCGAGGAATACCTTCAGAAGATTTCAAAACTTGTAACGGAGAGATTTGAAAATTTGGCGATGATCGTCATGGGGCGATCTCGTGAATCAAGGCAAGGAAATTGGTCAGGTGATCCAAACATACATACGCCTAGGTTATGAATCAGGAAAGTCTACGGAAAGTCCTACGGTCGACCAGCTAAAGATTAAAAACTAAGTGCTAAGACTTCTAAAGGTTAGACGGTAAAGAAATGCGTTCAGCTTGGTCCGAAATCGATGAACCCAAAAGCGAACGACCGAAGGAGAATCTAGAAGTCTAATATGGTCGGGGTTAGGCAAGGATCACTAAGGTAACTCCTACGGCGATCAATTGCTGACGGGGAGCCTAACTATCAATCAGGGGCCTCTAACTAGCAAGCACAGACGTCTAACTAAGTCTTCTTACCACCTAGTGTCGTAAGAAAACGACTAGACTCATGGCTTATGACTCGGATGTTGCAATTTATTTAATGGACATTCCGTTATTATCGTTGTTTCGTTAATTCGCAATTGCAAGACTGGACCTGCATGGGCCACCAACAAAACCTGTCATGCCCCGCTTCCCAAAAATATGGAGGCGAAGCGTGAGAAGGTCCGCTCAGACTTGAAGCTGCAAAGCTGCAAGTCCGATAAGCGTCGATCAAATTTAAAACGGCAGGTCCTTGCAACGCGAACGAAACAAAGATAATAATAATGAAATGAGACAAAAGAAACATCTCAGAATATCCATAAAATAAGTTTCCAACATCGCAGAAAAGCCACCAGGCTAAAAGAAAAGAGACTATAGGCCCAAACATGGCCAACAAAAGTACAAAGTACAAAACAACGGTGCTACGCACCAACGGCTAACAAAAGGCCTAAAACAAAATAAAGCTCAACAAGACTCAAAGAATGGTCACCGGTGTCCACCAAAATCCTCCTAGGTAATCATGGACTCAGACTCAGCGTCAGCAACACATCACGTACTCAGCAACGATCTCTGGCTCAGATCTAACATGTGACACCCAAAAGAGCAAGGGGCACATGTCAGCAAGTCTACAAGAGACTTGTGCAAGGAAACTGAAAGTAAAGTGGCCAACCTAGCAGTTCTAGCATGAATGCGATGACATGGCAGTTTAAAGTATGAGTGCAACAGGTAAAATAAAGTAAAGTATAGTACGAGCATGGCATGGCATTTACACGACAAGTACAAGACAAGGAAAGTAAGCACCTCGTGCACAGAGATTCCGTCCTTTGGCTAGAGGGCGGATCAGGCCACTCCTAAGCTCAAGTAACCGTTTATCCCTACCCCTCCACGTGTATCGGGCATTGGTTTCTGGCCAACACATGAGGCCCGCTTCTGGACCACGAGCCAGGAAGTGTGTAAACAAGTATGGCGTAGGGGTGCACCTAGCCGGAAACACGGAAACACGGATTGTACAAGTATTTTGTAGCGTGTGCTACGATGCAACAATTAATTTGGATGACATGTAAGATGCAATGCATGGCAGTTAAAAGTGCGTACAGATAAGGAAAGTAAACGTGACAGTTTAGCATGCATGAATGACAAGTTTAAAGAGTTGGATCTAGCTTCGTTGTCAAGCTAGATCAATTAGGTGACGGATCTAGTTTCGTTGTCAAACTAGATCAAGTAGGCGTCTAGCCAGCTATCATTTCACTGACTAGTCTCTTTTACGCTAGGAACAAGAAAGTGGCCTAAAAACATGGCCCTACACAAGAGTTGGCAAGTTTCACTTGCTTGCAAGTACGACATCTGAGCACACCGTCCAATGAGTCCAAAAATCACCATTATTCTACGTGCACAAGTCCACCGGCCTAAAGTCCATATTATTAATCTTCATTAGTGAATTTAAAACATTTAAAATACTTTGAAAATACTGATTTTAGTCTTGATTAGCATGCAATTTGGTTGGGGGTCCTAGGGGTGCAGAACGTTACCTCAACACGACGCGAAAGCTACACCGGCGTCGGGTAGCGACGCCGGGGGTTGGAATAGTAGAACGCGCTCCAAGTCCAGATTCTAATTAGTTTCCTCGTTGGAAATTTCAGAGCAAATAACTCGGGAGGCGATTCCAGATTCCAAAGCTCGCACGTGCGACGACGGGCTACGACGTGCGACGACGTCGTACGCGGCAAGTCGTCGAAGAGAACGCACCTAGGTGGGGCCCACAGTAGTCCTAGGGACCTTTGGGGGACCCACAATACCTCTGGAGAACTTGGGGGGCCCACGGTGGCAAGCGGTGCGACGGGTGCGGGGTTGCGACGATTGGCCATCGGTCGTACGGCCTCGGTGCGGGGAGCTCCGTCGGTCAGACACATGAGATGCGGGGGTTGCAGCGCTTGGGGTCGGTCGCAGTGGCGGGTGCGGAGAAGGCCATCGGTCGGGCGCTTGGGGCGGGTCGGTCACGGCGCTGTGCGGGCGTTGCAACTTGCAACGAAGCGGCGATGCAGCGTGAGCGGGGGAGCGCTTCGGTCAGACACGGGGCGGAGCGGGGTCGGTGCGGGTTCTGCGAAGCGGGCTGTGCGGTGCGGGAGTTGGGGTGAGATCTCTCGGTCAGACCGAGACATCCCCTCGGTCGGTGCGGAAGAACGGAGCGGAGCGGCAGCACGGGGTGCGGACGGGGCTTGGTGCGGGCGGGGCGACCGGTCAGAGCGGGCGGATGCGGTGGGTTTTCTCGGTCGTGCGGGGGGCTGAACGTCGCAACGTTGCGACGATTCGTCGCAACGTCCAATTTCAAGTTTGGAAGAGGCTAGGGCTAATTTCTTTGGAAAATAGGTCTTGCTAGGGGTTGCTTATATAGTATAGGTGGGTTGACTTGGTCTAGGGCTAATTCTAATAGGATTAGAAGTTCAAAAAGATTTAAAATTTGAAATTCAATTACTCCAACTCATCCAAGGGTTTGACCTGGTCCAAATGAGCTGGAAATTGGCTCAAAAATTCTTTAAAACGTTTAAAACTCAAATAAATTTTATTTGGTCGAAAATAATTTATAAATTAATTATTAAAAATAATATAAAACTTGTAAAAATTATAAAAGTGGTCAAATAAACTCCAAAAATTATAAAATAAATATCGTGGTGATTGTGATGACGAAAGTGAGCTAACTAAGAAGACGGATCTCAAATTCGACGTCGGAAGACGAAACTAAAAATAGAAACGTCTCCCATCAAAAGTGAAAATCGTCACGTCTCATCGAGTAATTTTAAATTGTGGAAAAACGACTCGAGAAACGTCGTTCCAAGATAGTGCCACTATTTAATACTCTCAGAGACGTTCGCAACGGCATATCACACAAAAGTGTTCATGAACAAACAAAGTCTAAAACAAACACGTGCACGGTCAAAAGCACGTGCACGAACAACGTACCACGAAAAGTGGTCGTTACAGTACTCCCATGCATCTTCAGGCGGCATGTCGAAGAATCGCCCTTCGTTCATCTTCACCATGGATTCCTGCATGTCAAAGTGCAATCCTCCATTGAAGATGCAGATGAGCTCATGTGTGCTTATTGTTGGATGCAATGATCTAGAAATTCTTATTTGATTATAACAAACGTGTGTAAACGATTTGATGTGTGTGTTAAGTGTTTGCAGGAGTGGTGATCACGTAAATCTCCAAATAGATGACTTGGTCAAAGTGAAGGAGGAATTGCAATGCACATAGCAAATTGGAAGATGGAGAAATTGATATTCACATAGCAAATTCGACTTGGTCAAATATAGAGGGATAATGAGAGGATCTCATTCAAATCAAGAGAGATTGACTCAAATCAATTAGTTTGGATGAATCCAATTCGATTGAATCTAAGGGAAAATTTGTAAATAGACCTAGGTTTCTGTTTCATCAAAACCATATATATATCTACAAGGGCCGGCCTAAGAAAATCGAACTCCTCTGTAAAAACTGTGCGGCTACAAAGAAGAACAGAGATGTATATTAAAGAATTGTTTATCAAGTCATCTCACATTGATTAGTCCTTTGTTTTTGGTTGCAGATCCCAGGGAAGAACAAACGAAAGCATTGTTTGCTTGAATCAAAAAGGAGATTACAATCAAAAGGCTTTTTGCACGAGTTCCAGCAAAACAACAAAGCTGCAAGATTTTGTTTCTCAAGCAAAACAGTTCATGAATGTTTCTATGCTCATTTATTTAGAGGCCTGACATCTCCACTAACTAGTTTTTTTTGTTTACATGAAGAGAATTAACACAAATAAAGTGGGTAGGTATGTTTTTAAGTCAAATTGAATTATCTTACTTTGCTCTTTTTTTGGGTGTGCAAGCAAGACAGAAGTTTTTTTTCATTAGACTACCAAAACTCTACATCATCAAAGGAAAAAAAATGTCCGAGCATCATGAACAATTAATTATTGAGGAGGATTTAATAAGAGAGGGGAGAACCAAAAGATTGTGCAGGTCGAGTTAACAAAGTCAAAAGAACAAAGCTGTAGACGTACACAAACAAGTGCCGAGAACCACTTGATGCTCTCTGTCAGGACAAACCATGACTTCCATCTCCTTGCTGCTGCTCCAAGCAAATTCCACTTGATGCCGTGACAAGCTCTACACCCACCTTGCTTCCACGATGAGTTGCGACACCTACGAGCGATAATTGTTTTATACTTGTATATTGCTAGCCGCAACTTTAGAGCATCATCCAAAGGCATCCGTGATTGATTTCAGAGACGACTACATCATGTCATATTCCGATCTGACCTGTGCTGATTGACAGAGATGACTACGCCTACACACTGAGATTCTCTAAACTCTTTTATGAATATTTGTGTGTAGTAGTAATGATCTCTGTAGGGAAAACTTTACCATTATTGTGTATTTGGGGACTTGATGAGTTGGGGTTCGTCAAGGGTGAGAGCATCTGACTAGGTTGATAGTGTAGAGCACAGAGGAGTGCGTACGAACTAGGTGAGGAGCGGGAGGTTCGGGACTCATGCTAGTTGTACCTTGATTACATATTAATCTAGTATTTGCTTTCAGGGGCTGGACGTAGGTCGTGGGGACGACCGAACCAGGGTAAATCTGCTGTGCATCGGTGTCTGCTTATTTATTTACCCTGCATATCTGCATCTGTGCTTATAACTGCGTATGATTGTTCGTGGGTTGCACGAATATTTTTATTAGCATATTCACACCCCCTCTAGGCTACGATCCAGATCCAACAAGTAGTATCAGAGCCAGTTTAGAGGATCTAGTCTAGATTTTTAGATGACCATGAATATATCGGATTCTGCATTTGCCGAAGGTCAGTCTATAGTGCGTCCTCCTAAATGTAATGGAGTAGACTTTGCATATTGGAAGGCTAGGATGAAAATTTATTTAGTGTTCTGTAGATTATGATGTGTGGGATATTGTTGAAAATGGTTATAGTCCACCCACTATTAAAATTGATGACACTGAAATTATTAAGCCTAAAGATAAGTGGGATGCCTCTGATAAGAAATGTTATTCTCTTAATGGTAAAGCTATGAATGCACTTATATGCTCTCTTAATAAATCTGAATTTAATCATATCTCACATTGTCTAACTGCGTAGGAAATATGGCATACGCTGGAGGTGACTCACGAGGGAACATTGCAAGTGAAGGAATCCAGACTTGCACTGCTGAGTACAGAATATGACAGTTTTCGCATGCTGCCATCTGAATCTATCAAGGAGATGTTCGCGAGTTTCACATACATCGTATATAAATCCAGCTCCCTCGATAAGCCATACTCTAGCCATGAACAGGTGAGAAATATCTTAAGAGCGCTGCCAAGCTCGTTCAGTCCTAAAGTCACCGCTATTCAAGAAGCGAAAGACCTATCAACAATGAAAGTGAAGGACTTAATAGGCAACCTGATGTCCCACAAGCTTTAGCTTCAAAGTATAGAAGCTAGAGAGAGACCTGAAGAAAAAGCCAAAGCTCCCATACCATTAGCTCTTCAAGCTAACGATGACACTCTTGACGAGGAGCAAGCATTAATGGTCAGAAACTTCAGAAGATATATTCAGACTGACCAAGGAAGATCTGAGATGGCGAAAAGGTTTATTCGTTCTAATAATTCTAATTATGATAGAAATTCCTCTGATCAGAAATCTACTAATAAACCTGAATGTTTTAAATGCAGGAAGAAGGGACATTTGATGAGAAATTGCCCACAAGATACATCTAATGTCGTAGAGAAGAAAGGAAAAGCTGTGATGCGAACGTGGGACATGGATAGTGAAGATGAGAATGAGGAGCATGAAATTGGAATCAATCTTGCTCTGATGGAAAGACACAATGAGGTATAATCTTGCTCTAAAACTGAACTTTTGTGTATTTGTAAAGGCATGCAAGATAAAATAGATGAGCTAGAATCTACCGTAGATGATTATAGGGATGGTCACTTTGAATTGCAACAAGAAAACTATGCAAGGAATTGATAATTTTAAAGAAGAACTTGTTGCATGCAAATCTACCATCACCACTTTGAAAATGGGGAAAGCTCATATGCCTGAAAAAGTTGATTGCCTTTCTTGTTCCTCTTTATTGAATGATATTAGCATGCTTAAACAAGATTTAATTAAGCTTGAAACTAAAAAAGATTATGTGATTAGAGAGCTTAATGATAAATTGTGCATGTTAAATAATGATCTTAAAAGAAAAATGATCGAGTTTGAAAAGAAAGAAGAGGAAAACAAGAGAGCCTTCATAAGTAAATGCATTTTGCTTGTGAATGAAAATGCTATATTGAAATCCAAAGTCACTAGTCTAGAGTTGTCTATTAAGAAATTTTCCATAGGAAAACAATCTTTGGATATTATTCTTGGAAAACAATTATATGGCAGTAATAGACGTGGACTTGGATTTAATTCTAGAAATGTTGAAAAGCCTAAGTATAAGAAATTTCACCATGTGCCTACCATTGCTAAAAATGTTTATGCAAAGTTCTTTACATGTGATAGTGTTGGTCACACCTCTTATTATTGCAAATATAGGAACACCAATATTAAATTCAAGCAAATATGGGTTCCTAGATCTGTGATGACTAACATGAGTGGACCTTGTTGGATTCCAAGGTCACACATAGCATCTACCGGGTAGGTCAGATGGAGATGGCGAGGAGCTATGTATTGAATGCATCATTATTTAGTTCCTTGGCCAAAGGACGATGCGAAGGTATATTTTTTCCTTTGAACTTAATGCATACCTTCATAGCATGTTTTTTGTTAGCATTTTTGTGTGCTTGATTTATTTTTCGTTTGTGTGCTAGTTTGATTTTTTTAGTTAGGTTTAGTTCTCTTTATAAAACAAAAATAAAAAAATGAAAAAGATTAAAAGCAAAAAAAATGTGTGCTTAATGTATATCTTTCTTTTGAATCATTCAAGTGATAGTATTGAATGTCATTCATATCCTTGTAGAAATCATTGTATTATTGTTATAGCTATATGCACATGTTAGACTTTTCTAAATAGCCATGACATGTTTAATGAATTGAATAACATGATTTCTACACCCACAATTTCACTTCCACGAGTATTGAATATTGTTGCACAATTGGAGATTCTTTTATGAAATATTGGAAAGTGAATGTAGGTTGAAAATAACTGAAAAATCTAAGGGATATGATGTGTATTTACCATGGATAAAAATTGAGCAAAAAATAATTGATATGAAAAAAAATTAAATGAATATAGCTCCGTACGAAAAATGGATACAATTCATGGCAAGTACACTATCCATGAGTATCCAACATAGGCTTTCTGGGTAATCCTTAGCATTTGTGTTATACTCATCAAGCAATGCCACCCCCACATCTAAAAGTCATTATAGGCTATGTCTTTGCGATGTGGTATCTTGAACTCATTTTTAATGAGGTGGGGAAAATTAATCCTAGTGATATCATGTTTATTGGAAAATGTGGATTGGTTTTGGTTGATTTTTATGAAAGTTTCTCCCTTTGTGCTTCAACTATTTAATCATCACACTGTCACGATGGTGTTGAAGTCTTGTTATGATTTTCATTGAATTTGAATTGCATATTATATGAATGTCTACATGCAATTATTGGTTGTAATTTATAATGCTCTATTTTTGCAAGTGGTATGTATTTGGACTTCATTATCCACTTTTGATGATAACAAAAGGGGGAGAAATATTTGGGAAAGATTTGTGATATATTGTGAAAATGATGTGCTTATTGAATATCTTAATGAATACATGAAATATTGGTTCTAGGGGGAGCATGAAAATAGGGGGAGCATGCCATGCTTACATGTATCACATCAATGTTGTAGTAATTGCATGCTTGTATTTTTGCTCATCATTGTTACAATTGCGTGCATACATCCTCTGTCACTCTTCACACACACATATCACGATGATATCATTTGAATCGTAATTGCTCAAATCTTGTATTGGTTTGTCATCATCAAAAGGGTGAGAATGTTGGATGCAACGATCTAGGACTTCTTGTTTGATGATAACAAACGTGTGTGAACGATTTGATGTGTGTGTTAAGTGTTTGTAGGAGTGGCGATCACGTAAATATCCAAATAGATGACTTGGTTAAAGTGAAGGAGGAATTGCTTTACACATAGCAAATTGGAAGATGGAGAAATTGCAATTCACATAACAAATTGGACTTGGTTAAATATGGAGGGATAATGAGAGGATCTCATTAAAATCCCGAGAGATTGACTCAAATCAATTAGTTCGAATGAATCCAATTCAGTTGAATCCAATTCGATTGAATCCAAGGGAAAATTCGTAAATAAACCTAGGCTTTTGTTTCATCAAAACCCTATATATATCTACAAGGGCCGGACTAAGAAAATCGAACTCCTCTGCAAAAACTGTGCGGCTATAAAGAAGAAGAGAGATGGATATTATAGAATTGTTTATCAAGTCATCTCACATTGATTAGTCTTTTGTTTTTGGTTGCAGATCCAAGGGAAGAACAAACGAAAGCATTGGTTGCTTGAATAAAAAATGAGATTACAATCAAAAGGCTTTTTGCACAAGTTCCAGCAAAACAACAAAGCCGTAAGATTTTGTTTCTCAAGCAAAACAATTCATGAATGTTACTATGCTCATTTATTTAGAGCCTGACATCTCCACTAACTAGTTTTTGTTTTGTTTACAGGAAGAGAATTAAAACAAATAAAGTGGGAAGGTATGTTTTAAGTCAAATTGAATTATCTTACTTTGCCCTTTTTTGGGTGTGCAGGCAAGATAGAATTTTTTTTTCATGGACCACCAAAACTCTACATCACCAAAGAAAAACAAAATGGCCGAGCAGCATGAACAATTAATTATTGAGGAGGATTTAAAAAGAGAGGGGAGAACCAAAAGATTGTGCAGGTCGAGTTAACAAAGTCAAAAGAACAAAGCTGTAAACGTACACAAACAATTGTCGAGAACCCCTTGCTGCTCTCTGTCAGGACAAACTGTGACTTCCATCTCCTTACTGCTGCTCCAAGCAAATTCCACTTGCGGCCGTGACAGCTCTACACCCACCTTGCTGACACGACGAGTTGCGACACCTACGAGCGATCATTGTTTTATACTTGCATATTGCTAGCCGCAACTTCAGAGCATCATCCAAAGGAGTCCGTGATTGATTTCAGAGACGACTACATCACGTCATATTCCGATTTGACCTGCGCCGATTGACAGAGACGACTACGCCTACACACTAAGATTCTCTAAACTCTTTTATTAATATTTGTGTGTAGTAGTAACGATCTCTGTAGGGAAAAATTTACCATTATTGTGTATTTGGAAACTTGATGATTTGGGGCTTGTCAAGGGTGAGAGCATCTGACTAGGTTGATAGTGTAGAGCACGTGGGAGTGCGTACGAACTAGGTGGGGAGCAGGAGGCTTGGGACTCATGCTAGTTGTACATTGATTACATATTAATCTAGTATTTGCTTTCGGGGGCTGGACGTAGGTCGTGGGGATGACCGAACCAGGGTAAATCTGATGTGCATCTGTGCTTAATTATTTATTTACCCTGCATATCTGCATCCGTGTTATTAACTGCGTGTGATTGTTCGTGGGTTGCACGAATATTTTTATTAGCATATTCACCCCCTATCTAGGCTACGATCCAGATCCAACATGTATCCCATGCTTCGGCAATCCGTCCACCAACCTGATAAATCTCCACTAAGCTTCCCAAAGAGTCTCTTCGGTGAGTTGGGTGAAATTGTAGATCCGATCCTGTGGTGTATGGTGTTGTCTCGCCTGAATCTCGATGGTGGAGGTGGCTCCTCCATTAAGATTATCCCATCCAGATGGTGTGTGTGCGATCGAATCCCTACCAAAAAATGTGACTCCCCCAGTGATATGACCAATCGGTTCACACTTTGGGTAAGTTCATAGAGTTGGGCTTGGGCATTGGTTCGGGTTTTGAGCCATTGAGCTTTGTCTCAGAGTTGTTCTTCCAAAAGCAACTCGAGATGGGATTTTTGTGATGGTGGGGGGGTTATGGTAGGAGGGTTCATAAGATAGGTTATGGGTATATGATGGTGGGCTATATGGGTGTGTAAAAATTTGGCATTGGGTGAAAACATGCCCCTGCCTCCCATATTTTATACAAAGCACTGTAACCTATGGAATGTGATCGTAACCTCCAATCTGAGCATCACGTGAAAACAAATCGCTGAGACTCTCCACATATGATCCATTGGGCATCCACATATTCTCCTTATAACACCTGAAATTTCAAAGATAAAGCTAAGGCAAATGTGTTAGTGGTACAAAAGGATTGCAAATAAAGTGATAACCAGTGGTGGGAAAAAAATTTGTTATTGAAAATTTTATAGTTTTTGAATAGAACGTAGTCTAGTGAACCCTGATCTTACTAATATCAATCAAACTGCACCTCTCCGGCAACGGTGCCAAAAACTTGATAGGAGCTTTAAAATTTATAACCGCAAGCGCACGGTGTCATCCTAGCACGTTACGGGTCATCCGCAGGGAGGCTAGGTGATCGAGTATTGGCTCGATTTCAGGTTAATAGCTAGCTACACAATTAATTACGAATGGATGTATAGGTTACGGAGTTTAATAGAGGAATATCATGGAAATGTGAGAATACGATGATGAAAACGAAGAGGGAATGAAATAAACAACAACACAACAACAACAACAACAACAACACAACACATCGACAGCAAGAACAATGAAGCAGCAATAATAAGGCAACAACAAAAATATAATGGAGAGGAGAAGAGAGAACTCATCTCGTGAATCCATACAAAGGGGGTCGTCAATCCCCAATACAAATCTGAGAAGAGAACTCCAAAAATCTACTAAAAACTAATCTAATTCTAATCTAATTCTAAAACCAAGCTAAGAAAACAATAAAACAGTAAAAAAAGGTACAAAACGAGTCTAAAGCTCGGTTCTCCTCCCACTGACGGCACCCAGATGCATTTATACAACCCTAGCAAGTCGGGTTGCAAACCTCAAACCTGATTTCACACGGCCACGTGGCAAGAACCACACCGCCGCGTCAACTGATGTTGGGTAAGAGAATTGTCGGATCTCCTGGCACACCAAATACACTAGAGGGGGGGTGAATAGTGTAAATCACGACGATATTGCAATATTAAAAGTTAATAAAAAATTGCAATGGAAGTGCGGAAATAAAATATCACAATCCAGAAAAATCCAAACGCAAACAAAGAGATTTTTATCATGGTTCGGATCCTTGTGTAACTACGTCCATTCCTCTACCCCGAAGAGATTTAAATCCACTATAACACTTGCTCCCCGCAAGTAATCAACATGCAAAGATGCCAACACTCCTCGTGTTGCAAACTTGTACAATCTCTTCAACAAGAGATTCACCAAATAAAGTAAAAGAAAGAGTATGAAACAATATCACCTAAATCCTTGATAATTGATGGAATTATTGCACAAGGTTGGTGATGGAATCTCCAAGGTTCAAGATGTGGATTGTGGTAGAACACTCTTGGAAATTGGACTTCCTATAGGGACTGAATTTCTGCAGAGTTTTCCCTATGGAAATCTGAAAATCTCACTCTTTCTAGAGAGAGAAAGAAAACTTAAGAAAAGAGAAAGTGAGAGAATTTTCGTTATTTTTAGACAGGGGTCTAGGGGTCTATTTATAGCCCAAAGAGGTAGTTTATGACCGTTGTATAATTGCCTAAATTTTCAAAAAAATCTGAGCCATTTTTATCAGAATTAGTCGACTAATTTTATGTATTAGTCGACTAATTAAAGCTGTCTGGATAGAATGGAAGTTAAAGTGTCTTTTCAAGAGAAGTAACTTCCTAAAACGGTAGAAAACTGTTTTAAAATGGCTATAAACTGCTGTAAACGGCTATTAACTGCTAGAACTAGCCGTTAGTGGCAGTTCTAACTTCCACTTAATAAAATATAATATTTTAATGATAAATCATTAAAATATTTGAATTAGAACAGATTAGTAGACTAATAGAAAGTATTAGTGAGATTTTCCGATTTCCATAGGGAAAACTCTGCAGAAATTCAGTCCCTATAGGAAGTCCAATTTTCAAGAGTGTTCTACCACAATCTACATCTTGAACCTTGGAGATTCCATCACCAACCTTGCGCAATAATTCCATCAATTATCAAGGCTATAGGAGATCCAACATTTGGTATCAAAGCAAGGTTAAGGTGGCCTACACCTATTCGACGAACACATTAACGTCTTCTTCACAATTTCCAGAAGGGCATTCTACTACACGGCCTCCACTATTCAATGGTTCCAACTACTCTTATTGGAAGACAAGGATAACAATCTTTCTTCAAAGTATCTACTATGAACTTTGGAACATGTTGAAAACTCAATACGAGAAGCCTACCACTCCATATGCCCAATGGACCACTAATGACAAATCTGCTGCAACCCGCAACTCCAAAGCAATGAATGCACTATTCTGCGCTATGGACAAGAATGAGTTCAACCGTGTCTCCCAGGCCAAAACTGCATATGACATCTGGCACACACTCCAGGTAACACATGAAGGAACTAATAAAGTTAAGGAAACTAAAATCTCTGTTCTTGTTCACAGGTTTGAGTTATTCAGAATGAAGGAGAATGAACCAATTGGAGAAATGATCACTCGTTTCACCGACATTGTCAACTCCTTAATTGCCCTTGGCAAAACCTACTCTCAAACGGAACAAGTACGGAAGATCCTTTGTGCCTTGACACTAGAATGGGAAAAAAAGACCACAGCAATAGAAGAAGCCAATGACTTATCAACACTCACCGTTGAAAGCCTCGTTGGAAATTTGATGGCCTACGAAGTACAACTTCAAGATCGCAAAGAACAAGGAGATACACAGAAGAAAACTCTTGCATTCGTCGCTTCATCAGACACCGATGATTCAGACATGGACGATGAAGACATGTCACTAATAACTAGAAACTTCAAGAAGTTTCTACGAAGAGGTAAGTTTAAAAGTTTTAAGCCCAAAACTACTGATGCTTCTTTATGTTTTCAATGCAACATGCCAGGACATATGAAAAAGGATTGTCCACTTCTTAAGCCTAAAGAAAGGACATTCAACAACTTTAGAAAGGATAAGAAGTTCGAAAAGAGAAAGAAGGCACTAGCCGCAACGTGGGACTCTTCATCTTCAGATGAAGAAGAAGAAGACGTCAACAATCAATATAATGAAGAAAATGCCCATATGTGCTTTATGGCACAAGATGATAATGAGGTAAGTATTTTAAATAATGAAGAATTACTAGAAGCCTTTAATGATGTATATATGAGATTCAAGAAATTGAATTCTCGACATAAGGCATTAGTTCTTTCTCATCAAGAACTAACCTCTTAATCTTCTCCATTAGATAATATTAAAATTGAGAAAGATTCATTATCTTCTCAAAATACTTAGTTAATACATATGACAATGAGATTCTCAAATCTGAGTATCATAATATGATTACACGTATTTCTACTTTAGATAAAGATATTTCTTCTTTAAAATTGAAATATGATAACATGTCTTCTAATATTAGCAAATTCAATAAAGGAAATAATAATCTTGATGATGTACTTAGAATACAACACCTGCTAATCATATACAAGGTTTGGGTTATAAGAATATTCCCAATTTCAATATTTTTGGTAATGACATTTTAGAAAAGAAAAAGCATGTATTTATTAAACCTAAAAAAATTGATTCCTTAAAAAAGGATATTATTCATATTCCAAAGAAGGCAAATTTTCCTACATCTTCTAATAAAACAATTATGCATAATATTTGGGTTCCCAAATACATTTGCTTATATGATAAGGATTTATATATATCTAACTTTTGCAAAATGTTATTCTTTCTTCTAACTATTTGAAGAAACCAAATTCCACTTTGGTTTGGTTTCCTAAGGACTAATCTTAAGGACCCATATAAAAAGGGTACCAATATTTATTGTTTATCTTTCAGGTACCAATAAAAGAAAGATGGATATTAAATAGTGGATGTTCAAAACACATGACCAGGAACATCAAACTTCTAGCAACCGTTCCATTCAAAGATGGTGGCACTGTTACTTTTGGTGTTAACAATAAAGGTAAAGTAATTGGCATCGGAACAGTTGGTGATCCAACTAAGCCAATCATCGAAAACATGCTCCTCGTCGACAGTTTGAAACATAATCTCTTATTCATTTCTCAATTATGCGATAAAGATTTTAAAATAATTTTCGAAAAGAATGCATGCATTATATATGATCTTAATATGACTAATATTTTATTTCAGGGTAATCGTAAGAATAATATATATGTCTTATGCATGAAAGTATCTACTAATAATCATTGTTTGCTAGGTTCCACAAATAATACATTATTATGGCATAAACGTTTTGGACATACTAACTTTAAACATTTAGCACGTATTTCAAAACAAAAGTTAGTTTCTGGTATGCCTAATATATCTTTTACTCATTCACAATTTTGTGATGCATGTCAACAAGGTAAGATGCATAAATCCTCCTTCAAATTAAAAGATGCTATTTCTACAAAGAGACCTCTTGAAATTTTACATTTAGATTTATTTGGTCCTTCTAGAGTAGCCTCTTTGAATGGTAATAAGTATGCATTTGTAATTGTTGATGATTTTTCAAGATATACTTGGGTATTATTTTTGAAACATAAAAGTGATGCATTTGAAGAATTTACAATATTTTGTAAAAGAATTCAAAATTCAAAATCTTCATCCTTTGTTACTATTCGTAGTGATCATGGAGGAGGGTTTGAAAATGAATTATTTACAAAATTTTGTAATAAACATGGTATACCACATAACTTCTCTTTTCCTCGAGCCGCACCACAAAATGGTGTAGTTGAAAGGAAAAATAGAATTTTACAAGAATGTGCTAGAACCATGTTATGCGATAGCTATCTACCAAAATATTTTTGGTCAGAAGCCGTCGCTATTGCATGTTATATTTTAAATAGAATTTTGGTAAGACCACAAATGAATAAAACTTGTTTTGAACTGTTTTATGATCGTATTCCACGTGTTTCTTATTTTAAGGTTTTTGGTTGTAAATGCTTTATTCTTAATACTAAGGATTCATTGGATAAATTTGATTCTAAATCCGATGAAGGAATTTTTGTAGGATATTCTACACATAGTAAAGCATATAGGATTTATAATAAAAGAACCTTATGTATTGAGGAATCTCTACATGTAAATTTTGATGAAAATTTTTCACCTATTACACATTTAAATGAAGAAGATTCTATACCTATCACTAGTTCTTTAGAAAACACTAAGTTAGATGACAATGATTCTACTAATTCCATTCCTAATATTATCCCTGAAAATACAAGTCTTCCTAAAGCATTTGTTGAAATTCCTAATCATCCACATGATCTAGTTATTGGAGATATTTCTGATAGAGTAAGAACTAGATCTCAAATAGAACAAATGACTAATAGTGCAGTTATATCATCCATTGAACCAAAGAATGTTATTAAAACACGTAAAGATAGTTCATGGATTATAACAATGCAGGAAGAACTTAATCAATTCAAAAGGAATGATGTATAGGAATTAGTACGTAGACCTTCAGATCATTCTATTATTGGTACTAAGTGAGTATTTAAGAATAAATTGGATGAATCTGGACAAGTGGTTAGAAATAAGGCTAGATTAGTCGCACAAGGTTATAATCAGGAAGAAGGTATAGATTATGATGAAACCTATGCACCTGTTGCTAGATTAGAATCAATTAGAATGCTTCTAGCATATGCATGTTATAAGAATTTTAAGTTATATCAAATGGATGTTAAGAGCGCATTTTTAAATGGTATTATAAAGGAAGAAGTCTATGTAGAACAACCACCATGATTTCAATATGAAAGTTTAGATAATCATGTTTTCAAGTTAAAGAAAGCATTATATAGATTAAAACAAGCACCTCGTCCTTGGTATGAAAGATTAAAGAACTTTCTGTTAAAATCTGGTTATTCTATTGGAAAAATAGATTCTACATTATTTACCAAACATATAGATTCTGATGTTATTATTATACAAATATATGTTGATGACATAATTTTTGGTTCTACTAATGATTCTCTTTGTCAAGAATTTTCTAAGGAAATGCAGAATGAATTTGAGATGAGTCACATGGGTGAATTCACCTACTTCCTAGGACTTCAAATCAAACAAATGAAGGAAGGTATTTTTATACATCAAAGTAAGTATACAAAGGAACTCATCAAAAGGTTTGGATTAGAGAATTCTGCAGAAAAGCGTACTCCAATGAGTACTTCATCAAATCTTGACAAGGATCCAAATGGTAAGAGTGTTGATCAAACATTATATCGAGGTATGATTGGATCATTACTTTATCTTACCGCAAGTAGACCGGATATTATGTTTTCTGTGTGTATATGTGCTAGATATCAGTCTGATCCTAAATTATCACATTTGACTACTGTCAAAAGGATAATTAGGTATATCAAACATACATCTGATTTTGGTTTATATTATCCAAAATCAAGTTTATTTGATTTAGTTTCATATAATGACGCAGATTTTGCAGGTTGCAAATCTGATCGTAAAAATACAAGTGGTACTTGTCACTTTTTAGGATATGCATTAGTATCATGATTTAGTAAGAAATAAAACTCTGTTTCTTTATCTACAACAGAAGCAGAATGCATTGCCACTGGTTTAGCATGTGCACAGATTTTATGGATGAAACAAACAATTTTAGATTATGGCATTAAATGTGACACATGTCCTATTATGTGTGACAACACTAGTGCTATAAATCTATCAAAAAATCATGTACATCTTTCATGCACTAAGCACATAGATATTCGACATCACTTCTTGAATGACTATGTCCAAAAAGGTGATATTATTATTAAGTACATAGATACTAAGAATCAAATAACCGATATCCTTACTAAGCCCTTTAAGGAAGAGACTTTTCTTAAATTAAGAAGAGAACTCGGTATTATAAGTGAATCGGCATTTTAACCATATAGTATAGTTATATATGAAGTTATTATCATTTTATGATTTTTCTTGATTTTTCAGAATTTATTCATATTTTAATTAGCCGACTAATCAAGTGTATTAGTCGACTAATACTCCAGAATTAATTATATACGACCTGTTTTGAATATTACATATTTTTAAAAAATATATTTTTTTTATTTTTTATTTCGGTCAAAACCGAATATCTTCATGGGAAGACTTCCAAATTCAAATTTTTTGAATTTTTCCTCTCAAAGGTACTTTGTAAGTACCAAGTACAAAAAGTACATGGCCTTTTCTTACACTATCCCTTACACAAAGTACAAGCCTACTTCTTAGTCAACCCTCTTTAAATTTTTTGGTCATTCCCTAGGCACAAATGCATCACCCTTTTTTGATCGAATTTTTTTTATTCTTTAAAATTTTGAATTTTTCCGCCTCTTTTCAAACAGCCCGGTTCCCTTTATTAATTAGTCGACTAATAGGTCCTCCTAGTCGACTAATCGCTGAAGAACACAAAATTCCAGAGCCGTTTTAGTGCGGTTTTTGAACCAATTTTTGATCAGTTTTGATCAGTTTCTCTTCTTAGTAGTTAGGAAACATTAGTTTTTGATCCCTTTATTAATTTTTGATCAGTTTTGATCAGTTTTGATCAGTTTTGATCAGTTTCAATTTTTGATCAGTTTTTATTCTTAGGAGTTATTACATTGTCTTTTGAAGATTCAAATTCAAATTTCCCTCTTCAATTCCTTGTATAAATACACATACACTCTTTCTTCTTCCTCCTCATATGAGAGCCATTATCTCAATACTCTCTCAAATCATTCGGTTTTAGAAGTAAAGTTCATAAGTATTCTGTAGGAAAGCTTCATCCTTCCCTTATGGCTTCATCCTCCAATCATCTCCATCAACGACACCCAAATCCGGCCGCCACCATCGAAAAGGCGACTTTCTTCCCCGAAAGAGCCATTAAATTCTCCGAATCGGTAATCCAAAATCTCAACATTCATCACCTTCTCGACGCCGTTTTTTCTTTCACTTATGGTGTAATGTCATTTCATATTCCCCATTCTTGTCAAACAATTCTTTACCAATATGAAGGTGGTAGAGAATGGGGCAATTATTTATCTTGATACCAAAGTGAAAGGCATCAACATCCATCTTGATTATGACTCCCTTGCCGAAAGCCTTCATTTTCCTTGTGTCCGCACAACTTTCCTTGGCCAAACCTCCATGGATAATCCCGAACTTATCAATCGTTTAAGCTCCAATTTTCGGATTGGCATGTCTGCCAAAGCCTTGAACCCCATTCCTCGCATTCTTCTCAAAATCAGCACTTACAATCTTCTCCCTAAGAGTGGCTCCCTCAATTACGTTAATGAGACCCGTAGTAGGGCTCTCTATGCCATTATGAGAGGGATTAAAGTGGATTGGGCAAGCACCATTATGTTTGTCTTGGTTAAACCAATCAAGCAACATATTTTTCTTCCTTGTGTCATCACCCAAATTCTCCAACACTTTCGTGTTCCCTTGGAGAATGAAATTTCAGTTTTCAATCCTCAACAATTCGATCACTCCGTCATCAACCGTATGGTTCTCCCACCTATTCCTCCTCCCGAAGACGACGAAGAAGCCGAGCCTGAACGTGACACCCCTCCTTCCCGTCGCCGCAAGCAAACCGTCAACCCTTATGCTAGGCCTCCCTCACGGCCTACCCTCCAAGACCAAATTGACCAACTTCGTGAGGATGTCAATTCCGGTTTCGGAGGAGTCCAAGAACATCTTAGCGGTTTTGAGACCAATCTTGGCAATGTTAGAAAGGATATGGAGAAAGGATTCGAGGCTATGCAACTCACCCAAGCCGAAATCCTAAGCACTCTCCAAAACTGGACTCCATACACACCTTCCTCATCTTGTTTCCTGCCTCCATCATCCTCGGACTATTAGGCACAACTCTGACTAACAGCGTTTGGTCGACTAATACCGTATCATAGTCGACTAATTAGTACTAAGGCTTGTTTGTTGTATGGTTTTTAGTTTGTTTTTATGTGTGGTTGGTGTATTTGGGTCTCTGCTGTTTTATTTGCTGTCAACAAATGTATCTGTATCTTCCTTTAAATGAATGAAGTTTGGTTTCTATTTTAAGAAATTCTGTTATTTAATTTTTTGGTCGATTAATGCCACTGATTAGCTGACTAATTAGTACTGTCACACCATTTTTTGATAATTTGACAGGGGGAGAGAAAATATACATATACATATAATTTCAGACTTCTCTGCATAAGTTTCTGAAATTTCAGAATTTTAATTTGACATGGGGAGAAATTTTTTACACATTTTTATATATTATTAAATTATGATTATTATAATAATATATCTTAAACATGCAAAGTATACAACCTCTCTTGCATATAAGGCATATCTTTAGGGGGAGTATTTCAGTAAACACATGACAAATTTCTGTTCGTCAGTCACATATTATTATAATATTCAATGTTTGTAAAATCATCAAAAAGGGGGAGAATGTTGGAAACTCATAACTCCTCATATAGTTTTGATGTTACAAACATATCATTTTTTATGTACTAACTCTATCTATGCAGATGTTATAACACTATCAATTGAGACCTTCATCAAGAACACAAGTTGCAAGAAGCATTTACTATAAGACGACGCATATCGAAGAAATTTTATATCTTGTAATAAGTGATGTAATCATTATTTTTTACCTTGCATATACTTAGAATGTAAAAGCCTTGATAATCACATATCTTAGTCGTTTAGGGTTCATCTTCAGAAAATCAATTCAAAATTCCAATTAGTCGACCACTCCCTAGTACTAGTCGACTAATGTAAATAATAAAAAATTCAGAAAATTCTGAAACTTTGTCAGACCCATCCAAGAGTCTTCAGGATCATTTTCCAATCATTTCCTAGAGTTTCAAATTCTTTAGTCGACTAATACTTTCTATTAGTCTACTAATCTGTTTTAATTCAAATATTTTAATGATTTATCATTAAAATATTATATTTTATTAAGTGGAAGTTAGAACTGTCACTAACGGCTAGTTCTAGCAGTTAATAGCCGTTTACAGCAGTTTATAGCTGACGCGTGTTCATATTTCACCTTTTGCACACGCTCTTCATCGTGTTTTCATATGCGTTTCATCTCATTCCATGTTGTATATATCACATTTTGGTTCATATTGACTATTGAGTGTATTGTTTGTATTTCAGGTAAATGTCGGTATTTCGGTGTCTTCTGGAGTCAACCTTGCATGTCGGGACCAAAGCACGTTTATACGGCAAAGATCCGAAGGCCAAAGATGAGGATTTGAAGTTTTGGAGCTTCAACCGATCGGGTGGACAGACCCACCCGATCGGTTCGAGCACGCGTATCAGACCCGAGCAGAAAACAGCAAGGAGGCAAACCCCAACCGATCGGTTCAGTGATCGGTTGGGTGCGACTGTCTTCTCTATTTTTGAGTGCCAAAGACCACCCGATCGGTTGACTTGTCAACCGATCGGGTCATCTCCTCGGGTCATTTTGGGGAAGAACTCACCCGACCAGTTGACACTTCAACCGATCGGGTGGCCTTTTCTTCCCCTTTCGTGTACTACTGCTCATTCAGTGAAGATGTGCTATCATTCCAGTGGGAGTTTGGGTGATCTCTTATTTTTCTAGTGTCGGCATCGTCATTAGCTTTCCAACGATAGGTCACATGCCCAAATCCGATTTTTCAACATTTTTCTGGAATTTTTTGAGCGCAGCTGGGTGCTGAAATTCTGGGCTGTCTGGAATTTGAACTTCAACCGATCGGGTGGGCTATCCAACCGATCGGTTCAGCTCATTTTCAGAAGTTTAGTATCTCTATTTGATTCCACCCGATCGGTTGAACTTCCAACCGATCGGGTGGCCCTTTTTCAGCAGTTTTAGAGGGTTTTTGGACCCGAACTGTTAGGGATTTGTGGGGGCCTATAAATATAAGATGTTGGACGACTTGTAATGGGTACCCATCTATTTTTCAGCATCTTTCTGCCCCTTTCACGGGAGCCTTAGATTAGGTTAGATTAAGGTTTCTATTTGAATAAATCTTGTAATTGATTGATGGATTCTAATGCAAGATAAGTATTTCTTTTCTTATTTCCATTGCTTTGTGTTATTTTTATTGTGCTTGATGGTGAATGTTTGTTTGTCCCTTTTATTGCTTGCTATCATGTTCTTCACCATTGAGTAGTGTTTGATGAACCCTAATATGGGTTAGTGTAGGATTGATGCTTGGGATATTTCATTTGACATGATTGCATGGCAAGTGTTTAATGGAATGTGTCAATGGGGATGTCTAGCAATCTGAGACCAATCCGTATGGAAACACACTAGATGGAGTTGGGGGCTGGGCTCCGGATGCTTGTCCCGTCAATATCCGCTTTGATGTATTGCTAGAAATCACATTCGACCTATTTGGCCATTAGGGTTACGCTAGGGTGTTTTATTTTCATTGGCGGGATAAAGACCGCCTTTGACCGTCGGGCCAAGGGGAAATAAAACGAGAGTTTGATCCTCTAGCCATAGCTCACACCCTAGCGTTGACATCGAGTCCTTGCACGTGGGAACGGCTTGGATGAAATGTTGGGAGCTATCATTGTGGCCTTAATGCTCTCGGTTGCAGAGGGTGTTGGACATGTGAATGCCCACCGTCCGAAACCGGGTAGACCTAGCGTATCATCCTGGGCACCGACCAGAATATCGGGCCAACGGGGCACTAGGTACCATATTTTGGGGGCAATGACTCACCCTGGGTCGAGTCGAATACCAAGTGTCATGAGTGCTCTAGCACGTGTTAGCGGGGATTCATTTGTTGTCTTTTTTTATTTCTTTCCTTTATTTTTACACTACCCACTCATATCATCCGCGTAGCTCACACACAACCTAGGAGAAGCTAGTAGCCATCAAGCCATCCACCTCCATGTGTTCGATATACCCGCACCTTACACTAACCGTGCACTTGCGGTAAAACGACACCGCGCCCTAATCATAAACAGGGCGCCAGTCAATAGCCGTTTTAAAACAGGTTCCTACCGTTTTAGGAAGTTACTTCTCTTGAAAAGACACTTTAACTTCCATTCTATCCAGACAGCTTTAATTAGTTGACCAATACATAAAATTAGTCCACTAATTCTGTCAAAAACACCTATTTGGCCATTAGGGTTACGCTAGGGTGTTTTATTTTCATTGGCGGGATAAAGACCGCCTTTGACCATCGGGCCAAGGGGAAATAAAACGAGAGTTTGATCCTCTAGCCATAGCTCACACCCTAGCGTTGACATCGAGTCCTTGCACGTGGGAACGGCTTGGATGAAATGTTGGGAGCTATCATTGTGGCCTTAATGCTCTCGGTTGCGGAGGGTGTTGGACATGGGAATGCCCACCGTCCGAAACCGGGTAGACCTAGCGTATCATCCTGGGCACCGACCGGAATATCGGGTACATGGGGCACTAGGTACCACCTTTTGGGGCAATGTCTCACTCTGGGTCGAGTCGAATACCAAGTGTCATGAGTGCTCTAGCCCGTGATAGCGTGGATTCATTTCTTGTCTTTTTTTATTTCTTTCCTTTATTTCTACACTACCCACTCATATCATCTGCGTAGCTCACACACAACCTAGGCAAAGCTAGTAGCCATCAAGCCATCCACCTCCCTGTGTTCGATATACCCGAACCCTACACTAATCGTGCACTAGCGGTAAAACGACACCGCACCCTAATCATAAACAGGGCGCCAGTCAAGTTTTTGGCGCTGTTGCTGGGGAGGCATTCGGTTTGATACTAGCTTAGCTTGGGTTTGTTTGACTACACACAAAAACATAAAATAACAAAAAAAAACATATACAATAACCAAGAAATTTTTTCCCCACCATCATATTATCTTTTTGTTATTCTCTTGTACTATTGACGCTCCTCTCTAGTTTTCTTATTTTTGTTGTCCAGGTATCTTTGCTATTATCATGTGGAGACCAAATTTCGATGCTCAGATGGGAGGCTATGATCCTTATTCATTTGTGGTTTGTGAGATTTGTGGGATGGCAGGGCACGTGCATAATGATTGCCCATTTACGCCTGAGAGCCTCATTCTAAACCAAGGCCAAACATTTTCCCACAACCTTAGCCCAAACACCTCCCATCCATTTCCTCAACCTTATATCCCTCCACCAACACAAGAAAAATCAAGCCTTGAGTCTCTCCTTGAAAGTGCCATGTTTAACCAAGGCCAAATATTGCAAAACTTTATGGTACCAATCACCGAGCCTACACAGAGGAGAGGGGATGGAGGAGAGGATATACCCACTTTCATGGTTGAGACCACCATCCCATCAGCCACCATAGACATATCTCATGCCGATGTCCCTTTTTTCCCACACTACCACTTGGATGACAATGCATTTTTTGTTGATGATTGGGAGGATGAGGGGATTTCTCTAGGATCTGTGGGAGACTTTACATCTTGATTTGGAGACTCAACAAGAGTCCTATGAGAGCACGAGGAGACTACAGAGCTTATGCATACCGACGAGGAGGATGTGCGTGAGGACGAGGACACCATGACCACATACGAGTGGTCCGCTCCACATCCACCTCCACAGCCATCTCTGTCTATGCTTCTTTCTTGGTCTGTGGTCAACCACGATGATGTCATTCAGGACATCGGGCAGATGGTGGAGCATGAGCATATCGTCAAGGAGAATGTGCATGAGGGCTTGGATACGATGGTCCACATCATGGAGCCCGAGTCACATCTACCTCTACCGACACTCTCCACTTCTTCTACGGCTGAGCATCTACTTAAGCATATTGCCCCTATTCAGGGATATTTTCATACTCACTCTCACTCCACTTTTGAGTCTCGCTTTTCACTTCCTATTTCTTTAGACTCATATATTTTTGACACACCATATCTCAGCAGGACACATGATCTTCCCTTGAGGTATGATGCGGTGCGTCACCACCTAGAGAGCCACTTCTCATGGAGAGCGAAGATTTGGTCGTCACTAGCACAGAGGATAGCGACCCATTCTCAGGGAGTATTCGTCACCCTTTTATTATTTTTCCATTTTATGTTGACGATTATCTCTGGGATACATTTATTTTGGGAAATGATTTCTTGCCATGGGCTAATGCACCTCATTCTTTGTAGGTTACAGGTGGGTACCTACGAGGGATGCTTGGAGGTGCATTACTTGGGTCCATTGGCACACGTGGCACAACGCTTCTAGCGGAGCCACAGCAGGAGCAGTTAGAGCAGCTATCTGCCCCACTCCAGATTCTGGATCCGCCTATGCTTAGGTGTATCCTAATGTAGTAGTGTAAATATTTACTGCTTTCTAGGTTAGATTAGAATAATCTCGTCTCCTCTCATTAGCGAGGGGATCGTATCTAGGCTTTGCTTTTGTATCATAATAACCCATCATGTTGTGCCCTTCTATCATTTCACCCACCATCACCCTATCCTTGTTCTTTTGGCACTTTTCTTGGCCCCGTTATCATTTTTCTCCATGAGACCCCTACCTCCTCCAAAGGGTGGTGATGCCTGTTTTGCCTATTGTTCACTCTCCCCTTTATCTTTTATGGCTCGTATCGGGTTTTCATATCTTTTGGGCATAGCATATATTAGCTTGGGGGGAGAGTATCACCTATAGTCATTTTTGTTATTTTTGATGCATTTCCCCGCCCATTTTATCTTTGCCCTCTCACGAGTGATCTTATTGCATTGAGGGCAATGCAAGCTTTAGCTTAGGGGAGTTGCATTTCATGCATGTTTCCTGTATTTTCTTCCACTTTTCACCTTTTTAATGCATCAAAAAAATTTTCTTTTCATTTTTATGCATCATTCCCATCATGCAGTTTTCTTTCTCCATTTCATTCTTGCCTCTTTCTAGAGATGAACCCTTAATGATTATTTGCCACTCATGCTTCACTTTTCGCATTTGAGCACCTTTTTCCATCATGCTATTTCTTTGATTATTCAATGCTCATATATGTGTTTTGCCATCTTTTGGGTTTATTTGCTATATTTCGAGATCGTTGGTTGTGATTGTGTTTAAGGCATGCTTCTAGCTATATATCATATTTTAATATACCCCTCTATTTTGAAGTTCCTAGATTTTCACGCTTCATTTCCAAAAAACGGTTATTTTACCATCCTACCCCCGTGCTTCTAACTCTTGCATGAAATACTATATGCGTACTCTTATCGCATGTGTTAGCTACCTTTCAACGGGATTAGGATATCCACACCTTGTTCCGTGCTTTAATTCAAAAATTCTCTTTTGTTTTACTTTGTACATTCCCCCTCGTCGTGCATCGTTCTCCCATTTGGGGGAGTGCACCCTTTTCATTTTCCACAAAAAACATTACCCAAATAAACACTTTTGTACATATTTTTGTATAATGGTCCTTCGGGGTTCTTCGTAACCCGACGCTCTAAAGCCATCTAGCTTGGGATGCGTAGGCCACCCTTGCATTCCATTGCGATTCCGCAAGTTTGCAAGACAAAAATATTAAAATCAAATCAAAAACAACAAAAAAAAACAAAAACCAAAAATATGTATATATGCCACATTCTCCCCTTTTCCTTCGCTCTCCACATCTCCTATATTTGAGAGCACTAATGTACATAGGAAAGGCGAGAGTTTGTACAAAGTGATCTTTCCACATCTTCTCTATCTCCTTTTGAAAATACAAGCAAGGCAAGAAAGTGTTTCAAAAATAAAAAACGACAAGTGTGTGTGGTGATTCCTTACATCCTAGAGATTAATAGTTATTCCCATGATTCATATCTATTCTTTCTTACTTCTTCATGCATGTATGGGTATCTCGTATTCACCGTTTGGAAGATTTGATATGAATTTTGTGCTTCCTCATATTTGGGCATATTATCTACTATAACATGCTATGATAGCTATGCCTTTGCAAATGTCACGCTTCTATCTCTTTTGTGCCCCATTGACATGAACCCATGATGCTATATTATGAGATTGAATTCTTGATTTAGATTATGATATGCTTTTCCATTGTGCTTAATTGTGTTGGTGATTACATTTGTGGTTTGGAGAGGGTGATCAAGGATTCTTCGCTTTCCTTTCTTACTCTCGCCCCGATCTTCATTCCAACTCGTCTTCCTCGGGACGAGGAAGAGTTTAACTTGGGGTCTTGATGCGTGTTCATATTTCACCTTTTGCACATGCTCTTCATCGTTTTTTGTATGCGTTTCATCTCATTCCATGTTGTATATATCACATTTTGGTTCATATTGACTATTGAGTGTATTGTTTGTATTTCAGGTAAATGTCGGCATTTCGGTGTCTTCTGGAGTCAACCTTGCATGTCGAAACCAAAGCACGCTTATACGGAAAAGATCCGATGGCCAAAGATGAGGATTTGAAGTTTTGGAGCTTCAACCGATCGGGTGGACAGACCCACCCGATCAGTTCGTGCACGCGTATCAGACCCGAGCAGAAAGCAGAAATGAGGCAAACCCCAACCGATCGGTTCAGTGATCGGTTAGGTGCGACTGTCTTCTCTATTTTTGAGTGCCAAAGACCACCCGATCGGTTGACTTGTCAACCGATCGGGTCATCTCCTCGGGTCATTTTGGGGAAGAACTCACCCGACCGGTTGACACTTCAACCGATCGGGTGGCCTTTTCTTCCCCTTTCGTGTACTACTGCTCATTCAGTGAAGATGTGCTATCATTCCAGTGGGAGTTTGGGTGATCTCTTATTTTTCTAGCGTCGGCATCGTCATTAGCTTTCCAACGATAGGTCACATGCCCAAATCCGATTTTTCTACATTTTTCTGGAATTTTTTGAGCGCAGCTGGGTGCTGAAATTCTGGGCTGTCTGGAATTTGAACTTCAACCGATCGGGTGGGCTATCCAACCGATCGGTTCAGCTCATTTTCAGAAGTTTAGTATCTCTATTTGATTCCACCCGATCGGTTGAACTTCCAACCGATCGGGTGGCCCTTTTTCAGCAGTTTTAGAGGGTTTTTGGACCCGAACTGTTAGGGATTTGTGGGGGCCTATAAATATAAGATGTTGGACGACTTGTAATGGGTACCCATCTATTTTTCAGCATCTTTCTGCCTCTTTCACGGGAGCCTTAGATTAGGTTAGATTAAGGTTTCTATTTGAATAAATCTTGTAATTGATTGATGGATTCTAATGCAAGATAAGTATTTCTTTTCTTATTTCCATTGCTTTGTGTTATTTTTATTGTGCTTGATGGTGAATGTTTGTTTGTCCCTTTTATTGCTTGCTATCATGTTCTTCACCATTGAGTAGTGTTTGATGAACCCTAATATGGGTTAGTGTAGGATTGATGCTTGGGATATTTCATTTGACATGATTGCATGGCAAGTGTTTAATGGAATGTGTCAATGGGGATGTCTAGCAATCTGAGACCAATCCGTATGGCAACACACTAGATGGAGTTGGGGGCTGGGCTCCGGATGCTTGTCCCGTCAAGATCCGTTTGATGTATTGCTAGAAATCACATTCGACCTATTTGGCCATTAGGGTTACACTAGGGTGTTTTATTTTCATTGGCGCGATAAAGAACGCCTTTGACCGTCAGGCCAAGGGGAAATAAAACGAGAGTTTGATCCTCTAGCCATAGCTCACACCCTAGCGTTGACATCGAGTCCTTGCACGTGGGAACGGCTTGGATGAAATGTTGGGAGCTATCATTGTGGCCTTAATGCTCTCGGTTGCGGAGGGTGTTGGACATGGGAATGCCCACCGTCCGAAACCGGGTAGACCTAGCGTATCATCCTGGGCACCGACCAGAATATCGGGCCAACGGGGCACTAGGTACCATATTTTGGGGGCAATGTCTCACCCTGGGTCGAGTCGAATACCAAGTGTCATGAGTGCTCTAGCACGTGTTAGCGGGGATTCATTTGTTGTCTTTTTTTATTTCTTTCCTTTATTTTTACACTACCCACTCATATCATCCGCGTAGCTCACACACAACCTAGGCGAAGCTAGTAGCCATCAAGCCATCCACCTCCATGTGTTCGATATACCCGCACCCTACACTAACCGTGCACTTGCGGTAAAACGACACCGCACCCTAATCATAAACAGGGCACCAGTCAATAGCCGTTTTAAAACAGGTTCCTACCGTTTTAGGAAGTTACTTCTCTTGAAAAGACACTTTAACTTCCATTCTATCCAGACAGCTTTAATTAGTTGACCAATACATAAAATTAGTCCACTAATTCTGTCAAAAACGGCTCAGATTTTTTTTGAAAATTTAGGCAGTTATACAACGGTCATAAACTACCTCTTTGGGCTATAAATAGACCCCTAGACCCCTATCTAAAAATAACGAAAATTCTCTCACTTTCTCTTTTCTTAAGTTTTCTTTCTCTCTCTAGAAAGTGTGAGATTTTCAGATTTCCATAAGGGAAACTCTGCAGAAATTCAGTCCCTATAGGAAGTCCAATTTCCAAGAGTGTTCTACCACAATGAACATGTTGAATCTGGAGATTACATCACCAACCTTGCGTAATAATTCCATCAATTATCAAGGCTATAGGTGATATTGTTTCATACTCTTTCTTTTACTTTATTTGGTGAATCTCTTGTTGAAGAGATTGTACAAGTTTGCAACACGGGGAGTGTTGGCATCTTTGTATGTTGATTATTTGCGGGGAGCAAGTGTTTTAGTGGATTTAAATCTCTACGGGGTAGAGGACTGGACGTAGGATCACAAGGATCCGAACCAGGATAAAAATCTCTTTGTTTGCATTTGTATTATTCTGGATTGTGATCTTTTATTTCCACACTTTCATTGGAATTTTTTATTAACTTTTAATTTTGCAATATCGTCGTGATTTACACTATTCACTCCCTCTAGTGTATTTGGTGTGCCAGGAGATCCAACAAGAATGATGTGGTCATGTGAACAAATTCACACGGCCGCGTGGCTAGTATCTCCCTCTGCTGCCTTGGCTGAGTGAAGAGGACACTGCTGTATGGAACTATTTCACACAGCCGTGTGGAGCTTCATTGCTTCTCAAAGTGGTACCGTCGTATGATGGGTCTCATATGGCCGTGAGGATGGTTGTGCTCCCCTCTTGCTTCCCATCTCCGTCTCTCATCACTCCTCCAAGGTTTCTAGTATTCATCCAATCACCATTTGCGTGCCCTCTTCTCCCTCAAAAAGCTCCATCATCTGATGCACCCAGTCACATTTGAACTCCAACTCCAAGTGCTCCTCAATGTTCCATCTTCAATTATCTAACTTTAGCTTCATTACAAGCTCTTCAGATACGCTCCAGCTCCACACTCTTTTCAATAATCCTACTTCTCCAAGAGAAATCTCTTAAGCTCAAGACTCCAGAATCACGAAGTTCTACCAACCTCCAGAAATGTTCCATCAACACTCAAGCTCATCATTCTCTGCAACTCCTTATCAAAACTCCCATGCTCCCTCAGCTTCATCAATTTCAGCTTCCCATCAACAATGCACCATATTCAAGAAGTAGAGCCCAAAGTGCCAAACTTAGCTCCGTAAGTCCAAAATATTGCTCTTAGCTTCATAATTCCCTTAATTCATCTAAAAATATACCGGGGATACCCAAAGCGTAAAAGGGAACAAAAGAGGCAAAAGTGGCATGGAAAACGAGGCGGAGTGAAATAAAAATATGAATGAAATGAAGATGAAAACTATATATATAAACAACCTATCACGGAGGAACCGACTGAAGCTCATGGGAAAGGCACTCCTGCCCGTCGTAGATACACCAAGCGGGAAAGACCAACTCAGGGAACACTTGCCAGGAATCTCGGGACAAGAAGCCGAGAGAAAGAAGCCTTCGGAGCAAGGAGCGTCCAACTTATGTGAGGCCAAGCACACCCAAGCCGGAGATCCTCTCTTTTTCCCCATGGGAAGAATTGATCCCAGAATCGGCCAAGAAAGGTAAATATGAGAAAAGGGTCGACCGCGAATTTTGCAAATACCACAACGATTATGGGCATGATACCAACAAATGTTGGACACTCAAGAAGGAGATCAATGCACTGGTCAAGCGCGGACATCCCAATAAACCGGTCGCTGTTCAGTCCCTGGGTTTGCACCACGTGGGCATGAATCATTACAAGTGCATGGTGCGCTAAGATTATCAAACTCAGTGAGGCGATCGTTTAACACTTAACTTTATATGGAAGGAGGAGAGTATATGGTCGGGGGTTGCACGAGTGATTGATTGGTTGATTGCGGAAATCGAGAGTTAATTTGAAATTAAACATCTAAGGCTTTCGGGATTCCCCGCTAGGCCATTCGGTCATGGATGCTAGGTCAAATGGCCTTACATCGGACGATGGATTAGGGTAGGAGTGTCACATCCATAGATGAGAACGAGTACTTAATTTTCGTTGTTCCTACTCGTCTAACACATCCCTATGTGACACCGTGCTCTCGCAGTCGGCTTCACACGAGAATGCATGCATTAATCTTGACACTTGGTCCCGCCTCGTAAATCCGCATCCACTCTCGTGTCTACGGAGTGCGATGCTATACTATGGTTGGTTCTAGCAATCAGCGTGCTCTCGCAGTCACCGACTAGCGGATTGGAGATTAGCGGTCGTCCCGTCTCTCATGTCCCTCTTGTAATCACGAGCCCCGGAGAACGGGCGCTAAGCCCAAATCGGATTCGTGTGGATTCTCCCAGAATACAAAGCCGCCTTTGCGATACCCAGATCCTAAGGCCAATTCCCCAAGACCCTTGTTCAAACCTCCATAGGGCAACCCTAGATTGATCCAACGGGGGTCTAATCTAACATCCGATCCCTATGATCCTAGGGGTCGTCCCTAAGCCCTAGATACACACTACTCTAGTATGGCAAAAACTCTAAATACGGTAGCAATAGAGATATGCATATCTAACCGGTCAAATTACATGAAATTAATTTCAAAAGAGAGAGCAAGAGAAATAAGAGCAATGGTAAAGAAATCAAGGAAATCAAACCACAAACAAAGAAATAGATTGCAAAAGAGTTTACCAAGAGAGCTCCCAAAATAGCTCTAAGGGTTTAGCTACAGCAAAATTCAACTTAACCTACTCTAAAAAATGTTCACTATTTATACAAAACAATTTGGGTTTGGGTTTTACAAGAAAACCAAATCGAAACCCATAATTTTAAGTCAAATAGGAGTCTGTCGTCCTACCGCTCGACCGAGCGCAGTGCTTGCTCGATCGAGCGGTGCCTTGTGTAGTGCTCTGCTTGGTGCTCGAGAAGGGGCCGCTCGGGCAAGCGAGTTGATTCGCTCGCCTGAGCGTCATGTTGCTCGGTCGACCGAATTAAGCTCCAAAAAAATCTAGAGCCCAAGTCTTGCATTTATTGGGCTCCTCTGACGGCTAGCTTGAATGAGCGGGCTGGTCGCTCGGCCAAGCGAGCTTATCGCTCGGCCGAGCACCCCGAAGAAGGAGGTTGGCATGTCACAACTCGGTGGAGCGCATTTTGCGCTCGACCGAGCGATCTGGCATGCGCTCTATCTTCTCCATTCTCCTCTTCTTTATTCCTCATCTCTTCTTCTCTCTTCTTCTACTTCTCTCCTTCGCTTCTTTGGTGTCGATGTTGTGCCCAGAATCCCATATCGCTCCGAATCATGCCTAAATTCCTTAAAACACATAAAACATCGAAAGGATCAAGAATATCAAGAAAATTACGATATAATAAGAAAATATGGATTCGGGCGATCGAAACAACATGTGAATGCATGGTAAAAACATGGAAAATATAGACACAAAAAAATCCCCCAAGCTTACCTCTTACTCTGCCTCGAGGAAGACGAATATGGAGTTCGTCGGAGGGTAAAAACAAAGAAGTGCAAAAGAAACCAAAAGATGGAAAGGCGATTAAATCATCTCCACATCTCATAGCACGCAACAACACTTCAACTTTATAAATTAAAAACACACTACTCATGAGGATTCATCAAGTCTAGCAAAGAATATATATAGAATGGATTTTCAAATGAATGGCGTGAACTCGAATATATGATATGAAGTTAGAGGGGGATTCCTATTATAGCATGCAATCAATATATAGAATCCATGACCCGAGCTCAAATCTCCACAACTCATTCTCTAAGCATCGAATAGTATCATGGCCAATTAATTCAAGCATACAAGATGATTTTAATTATTTTCATACATGAGGATGGTAAGTTCAATTAAATCCAGAAATCATCGCACTAAACTCTTTCACAATCCCTAGAAATCATCGACCTTGCCATGTCCCTATTCTATATAGAAAGTGAGGTAAAGATGTGGGGTTTTTCTTTTTACAATTATTTTTGGATATACAATTTTCTTTATATATACATACTTTTATTTTCTTATATACACGAGATAACTCAATATTTACAAGAGGCGGCCTATGCATACCAGACAAGACGGTTTTAGGGCATCGGGTTATGAAGAACCCCTCGGGCCTATTATTCGTATGTAATATTTTGTTTGGTTTTTGATTTTTTATCAAATTTTTTTTTGGGATTTTGCAAACTCACATAAACACGATGGAATGCAAAGCATGATCAAGGATCGCAATTGGCTATATACAAAAAATAAAAGCATAGAATTGGGACATGGCTCGACGTCAGAATATCCAGTGGATGCTACTTAAGTGTCGTGGGTTATCCAAACTCAATTGAACTACCATCCATTATGAAAATAGACGTTTTCACACAATCATGCAGTTTTCACTCAATTTTCAATCAATCATCCATTTTCAAGCTTAACAGTTTCGAGAATACTCATTGTGGAGAATATAAATTCAAAGCACGGAAAAGCATATTAAAATGCATCCTAATCAAGGAATATCTCTAACACATGGAAGCATACAGTTCAAAAATCATAATCCATTCTATATAAATATGCAATAACGCGCAATAGACTATGACGAATCTTATGTGAGTGTGTGAAGCCGATAAGTTGAGTGTGCGCAACTTATAATGCAATCATAGGAGACTCATCTTTAGTCTAAATAAAAGAAAAAGAGAAAGAAATTAAAAACATACATGCGAACAAACAAGAAAAGAAAAAATAAAAATGATGATAAAAGGGGAAAATGGGGCGATAGTGGAACTAAAAATGGGAATGAGGAAAAAGAATAAGTAAAAAGCGATAGCTCTCATCCCTCAAGCTAAACGCATCAGTGTCCTCACTGCTGAGAACACGGGCGTAGAGACGGGAAATGATGCTATGGGTGGGTGGTTGGGATGAAAGATAAAAGAAGGTATAAAAGATGCATATGCGTATGTACAGTATGCATGTATATACAAAAATGGAGATGATGATGATGCAAGTGATGATGATGCATAGTATGTACAGTATGGACATTATAGACAACAAGAATCGACGCCAAAATATGACTCCCCTAGCTGGACTAAGCTGGGCCTTGAAAAGACAGATGGGTACATTGATAGAAGGGGGAGACACTGGGACATCGAGGAGCTAATAAATCAGGCAGCACCACCACCCGGTGGGGGTGGTGGCTGAAGAAGGTGAAGGATACGGACCAGCTTCTCGTTATTTCACTGTCCAATATCAATGAGTGTCCTCATGGCTCTGCAGAGCTTAAGTACATCCTATTCCACCCCATATAATCGACCTGTAATATAGGGGGGATGGGAGCTGCTGGACGCTCCCCTAGAAGATGTGCCATGTATGGTGAAAAAGGGATGCACTGGGAGTGTATGCTGTGTAGATAGTGGGGCAGTGAGGACATCGACAGTAGAGATAGGAGCAGAGGTCGAGGCCAATGTGTGTGTAGGTGAGGATAGGGCAGGTGCAGATATGGCAGAGGTGGTGGCAGCCGCCGTGGAGATAGAAACCACCACACTCTCCATCAAAATGACCGAGATGGTGCTAGGAATGGGTACGGTAAGGGATACAGGCATCAGTGTGGTCTCAGGTGGTAGTGAGGAGGTGAGGACAGGAGGATCAGCTAGTAGATCAAAAATGAGGGCCTCAGCTGATATGGCTGGGTCCTCGACAAAAGTGGAGACAGAAAGATCGGTGGCAGAATCAACAGATGTGGCAGGGCCCTCAACAGATGTGGAGACAGAAGGGGCCACTGCAGGCTCAGACTGGGGCATGGTGTGGGGTGGCTCCTCAGCGTGTATGGGAGTGGCGCCCGGTTGCTGAGCAGGCTAATGCTGTGCAACCTGCGCATCATCGGACTCTAGCTCATAAATGGCGGGATACGCTCCTGCATGGGGAGGATCCACTCAATTTGCTGAGGGGCCACGAAGGTCTGCTCTGGGCTAGGGAGCACCATATAATCGGCGTTATGACGCCCGTGAAGATAAACCCAATGTCGGTCACCATGTGCCCTAATAATTTGCATATGCGTAAGCACACGTAAGGATAGGGTAGTAGAGCCAGTCTCCTCTCGAAAATCCTAGGGGAGGACTAGATTTGCCCAATGGGCGACAATGGTGAAAAAGCTGCCACAACAGATGGGACCCCTTTGCAAAGTAGCAGCCCAACATAAACGGTCACAGAAGATCTGTGCATGATCAATAGGGTAGGAGGGGCGAGAGGTGCCATCTGGCAGTGCCTCACGAGGGAGGGTCATGCCCCACAAAAGGATGAGCAAGACAGAGGACATAGTCCCTAGCTCATTCATGCATAGCATGGTGGCGGCAAGGTGGCACTGGGCTAGCCTAAGGCAGGCGTGGACGATCGAGGATGCCTTCAAGCGGCTAGTGCTAAAGGAAGGTCAATCGAAAATCCTCTCCAAAAAGCGTGTAGTGTAAATAGCGGGGGGAGTATCCGAGCTGGGGGTATAGGTGGTCTCGACGGTGGGGACTGCAGGCCATTGGAATAGGGTCCGAAGTCCCTCGTAAGTGAACTCCATCTCCACGTCCAGTATGGAGAATGCAGTCCCCGTGTCGGTACAACAAAGTGAGCTAAGGGCCTATAGGGTCAAGCAAATGTAAGTCTTCGCCTGAAGCCCTAGAAAACGCTCCTAGCCCAGGTTGGCGTACAGCTGCCTAACCCCGGGCAAAATGCCTAGCTGCTCTAAGGCTCCTAGGTCTGCGAATTTGGTCGAGACGACTGGGTGCCTAGAGAGGTCGGCAAAAGCACGACGATGAGCATCGTCTATAAAGGTGATGCCATAGGTCTCTAGGGGGCATCTCGGGTTATGGGGGTGGTGGGGGTGGTGCTGTGGATATGGGCAGACTCGGGTGGCTAGTGTCCCTGCTGAGGAGCCAGCAGCCTGGCGTTTCTTCCTAGAGTGTGGGGGTGAAGGAGATGATGGTGGGGATGGGGTGGGAATGTGTATGGCGATGCGTGGCCTAGCATGAGGGGCCCTCTACGGGGACTTCCTCTTCTTGGGAGGCTGTAGTGGAGGGGGCGGTGGTTGGGATGGTGGGGTGATAGTGGTGGGTGTGGTGGAAGTGTGTGGAGGTGCAGTGGGTGTGGTGGAAGTGAGTGTGGTGGTAGTGGGGATGGATGTGCGTGGTGGTGCTGTGGGTGTGGAAGTGGATGTGGTAGTAGTGGTGCGATGCTTAGAGGAGGTCGGCTTGTGGGCCAACATCTTTTGGCGTGAGTGTTGTGGCTGGGATTGAGATGTAAATGGTCTGGAGACAGTGGTGGATGTGTGTGTGGCTGGGATTGAGATGTAAATGGTCTGGAGACAGTGGTGGATGTGTGTGTGGGTGGAGGGCGTGTAGGGGGTGGGGTAGTGGTGGTGGATGTGTGTGTAATGCATGATGAAGGTGCAGCGGAATTGTGTGTTGGTGCTATGGAAGTGGTGGTGGTGGATGTGCATGGAAGTGTCGTGGAACGTGGCGAAGATGGTGAGGATGATGATGAGCAGACGATGGCCCTACGATGCATCGTGAGCTCGTGCCACAAGCGATATAATGTATATAATAAAAAATAATGAGTGGGGAAGAGTGGACCCTTAGCGATGCGAGAGCGGCGAATGCTATATCCTCGATCGATGTGCCCCTAGTCGGCGCTACAGTCTCGCCACGTGTCCCGCAAACCTGAAATTGAAATTGGGTGGTTTGGGGGTTGGGTGAGATCGGGGATGGGGTTGCGTTCGAGGTGGAGGGGGGTTGAGCTCGGGTTAAGAGAGAAAAGGAGGGGTGGGTGGCGCTTGGCGGGGGTGTTAGGGGGGTGGTGGCGCTCGGGCTCGGGAGGGGGGGTTAAGGTTTGGGGTTAGGGTTGGAGGGCACACGAGGGAAGATGGGGGAGGGGGAGGGGATCTGAGGGAAGAGGGGGGAGGGGGTTAGCGATCGGAGGGAAGAGGGAGGAGGTCAGAGGGGGCCGGCGCTCGGGCAAGGGGGATCGAGAGGGGGGGAATCGATCGAGGGTGATTAGGGCTCGGGGGGAGATCTGGGTCGCTCGTTTGAAATTTTCGAGCGAGCGACCCAAATGAATTTAAAGGATTTTTCCCGAGTGGTCGAGCGCTCGGGCGAGTGGTCCCGCTCAGGCAAGCTATCTCCCCTTCGCTGGGTTGGTCGCTCGGCCGAGTGCCTTGTGCGCTCGGCCAAGAAATCTGAAATTTTAGCACTCCCAGCCTTTAGCCTATCTCGTATTTCTTGCCGATTTGAATCTCAACTCCACGCTCATGCTTTGCTCTTTCGTTCGTCGTCGTGACCGCCAAATACCTGCCAGAATCAACAAACCTCGGTTATTTATGGATTTTTTTTGAATTTCTATAATAAAAATCTAAAAAATCTAATTAAAACCGAAATGCGAGTAAATAGGCCGGTTTGCCTCCCGCCAAGTGCTTGTTTAAGGTCATTAGCTTGACCCCTACGGTTCAGTGAGGCGATATGTTGGGCGCATTCGAGATGCACCCATTGTTCTTCCCGACCAACCCTTATGGGGCCGGTTGGTCGAACGCCTTCTTCGGACCCTTAGCAGCCCATCCATCTTCCTTCCTCTCCGGCGCTTGTATCTCTTTGGGGTGCCCCATGGATGCTGTAGTAACTAGATTCCTGATTTTCACAACGTCCGGGGCGTGATCCTCCAAGGCGAGCATGGCATGCTCTCATGTCATTGATCCATCATCGGGGTCCTCGTCTAGGACCTGCAGATATGCCGCCACAGCTTTTTCATACTGAGGATCCAAGCCATGGTCCTCACTCCGCAACAGTGGGTCCTGGAATACTTCTTCAGCTATGAACTCTTCCACAAGCTCATCTTCCAACAATTCAAGATACTCGATGTCTGCAGTGAGCTCCCTCTCCCTCATCGGCTTAGGTAGCCGAAATTCGGCCTCAATGTTTCCGACATTAAGGGAGATCGTGCCTTCTCGCACGTCAATCAGCACTCCAGCCGTCGCCATAAACGGGCGACCTAAAATGAGTTGCGATCCTCCATCTTCCGCCATGTCCATAATAACAAAATCCACCGACACGCTCACCCCGTCAGGAATCTGTAAAATGACGTCCCGAGCCACTCTGACCGGGTGTGTCACTGACCTATCTATGAGCTGGATGGTCATGGCCGTCGGCTTTAACTTCGTCCCGGTGTTGAGGCGACAGAAGATGGACAAGGGCATCAGACTGATCTTGCCCCCAAATCTATCAAGGCCCTCCTGATGGGGACGCCACCTACGGAGAAAGGAACAATGAAGCTCCTCGGATCCGAGAGCTTCTTCGGTAGCTTGTTGCTTCTGAAAAATGAGGACGGTTGCTCCGCCAACAAAACCTGCTCCGTCTTTCTCTTCCCCGAGATTAGTTCCTTAAGGAACTTTGTGTACGAGGGTATCTTCGTAAAGGCATCCATGAATGGAATATTCAGCTCCACTCCCTTCAGAATCTCTTTGAACTTGGCATACTTCTCCACCATTTTGGCCTTAGCCAATCTACTCAGAAATGAAACTGGAACGGGGTGATCCTTGGGCTTCTCCACGGGCCTTGCCCTTTCCTTGATCACTTCGTCCACTACTGGAGGGCTATCTCTCTCAACGGTGGTAGGCTTCTCCTCAGCCTCAATATCTCCACCATCAATAACCTGTGGGAGCTCACCTATCACCTCCTCAAGTGATGCAGCTGTGGGAATCATCATCGACGGCTCCAGATCTGTCATGCCCCGCTCACCCAAGTACGGGGAGCGTAGCTGACGAGGTTGCCGTAGTATTCAGAATCAGGCTTCGAGCCCTCTTATCTAAATACTACAAGGCATATTTTTTGTGGTTTAATATTAAATAGTGAGCAGGCCACTACAATAACATTGGAATAGTACACAGAGAAAAACAGAAGTGCTCCAACAGAAAATAAAACGCAGTGCTGAAAGGAAATTACATCAACATAGAAGTTACATTACATCACATAAGTTCATATACATACAAGCATCAGCGGTACAAAGGGGGTACAAAGAGCGGGTACAACAAAAATAGAAACCCCCAACCCAAAAGTACAAAAGTCCACCCGGTAGAACACACCCGTTAGTCTAAACCCGGGAAGTCTAACTGGATGAGGTCGCCTATAGGCTCAATCTCAGCTGTACAAGAATCGACCTCCGGCTCCGGGACACCCGCTGACTGTGCGAGACTCGTACCTGAAAACCACAGGATGGGACACGTCAACGCATGACCCAGTAGGAACTCCTAACACCCTAGTAGAACCCAGTTTTAGAACTAGTCTTCCTAACTAACCAACTAACTGCCAGTGTCGCATCAATCTCAGAATATGCAGAAATTAAAAGACAGAAAATAAGTACTGAAGGTAAACAACAGAAAGTAGAACTGAAGTGAAATTTCAGAATTAAATTAATTAAATTTAATTGTCGTTCTGATTTGGAACCCAGATAAACCATAGGCTGCTAATGGAGCGGACTTCATCCAGGGTGGGTGAAAAGTGGGACCACTCCAGTGACACGAGCACTAGAGGGGCCTCTCGTAACTCCGTACCCGACTGGACAAGGTACCGGAGCGAGACTCATCTCGGTTTTTCTGTCGGACTAACAGAGAAAACCATCATTTACCGTCCTGATGCATCACGAGCGCGCCGGCGGCCTCTCTAACTCTAGTCAACCCCCCTCACGGGAGTGATGTACGAGTGAGAAATCATACTACGTCTGTTCCTTAACACCTACAATTTACCCGTGTTTCTCCCAAACCCACATCCAGAGTCTTACCCATTTCAAGAATGGACCGAGAACTCCCGATTTCATACTCTCATCCTCACTCACAAGTTTTTCTTTTAATGAGCATTACTTCATTAACATGATATCAATTAGTGGTCTTAAATATCACTTATGTCTCAACATACTTGCATCTCATCATCAATAACTTTTCCACATGAAACATAACATAATAAACATCATCATTAAGCCACACCTTAAGAGCATGGTAATAAAGCACAACTAACATGTTCAACATTAATTTTAAAGCAAGAGTACAACTATGAAAATTCTACTCAAAATTACAACACAAATCTGCCAAAAGCGTCAGTCCAGAAAGAATGGCTCTGTTACCCTAATTGCAGTCAGAATTGGCTCTCGGCCTCTCTTCAAAGTTGCAGGAAATTTTCTGTAGTTTTTCGTAGTGTCCTTAATTTTATTTTTCTGATTTTTCTACTATTTATACGATTTTTACAAGTTACTGTTCTGCTACACAAAAAAATTCCAGCAACTAACTTTTCTAACTAAACTTGTTTTCTAACATATTGGGTGCCATAATTAACATAACAATATTATCATAATACTAAGTTTACTTCATTTTCAAGCTATCAATATATTTCTACTTACTTAAGACTATAATACAAACATCCTATTCACTAATTGAAGCTAATATTAAGACTAACTTCCTAAACACAAACCAAACATAATTTAGTATGTTTGCATAAAACTTCTACTCCAAATTTTTCAACATGGAACAAAATTACTAATTCTAACATAGTAAAATGATAGAAATGCTATCTTTAAACATGAAAATGCAATCTTATTCAAAAGTAAGAATTTGATCCCAAAATTGTTTTCATACAACTAACATACTAACAAATCATGTTAAATTGATTCTTAAAATTCTATATTACTAATTAAAGCAATCATCATGGGATAAAACTAAACATACTAACATAGGAATCCTATCATGAAATTCATACATAGATTCCAATACAAAAATTTTGTGTAACTTACTAACTTAATTAGGAAACCATTCCTAAAACTAAACTCTACCTAAGGAATTAGGAATTCTACATTGTAAAAGTCCTCCAAAATTTTTCTTTGGCCCTTCTTAGTCCTTGATGGAGAGCTCCCTAATCTTCCTCTTCAAGCTCCAATTTGGTCTCCAAAAATTTGGATTTTTGGCTAATTTGGGCTAATTTTGGTGTTGGAATGATAAGGGAATTTTGTGGGCTCTTAGTGATTGAAGATGGGATTATTTTGGAAGAGTGTTTTATGGAAGAGGATGAAGCAACATGAAGGAAAATGGGGGGGTGTAAGTTTCGGCCTGTTTTGGGGAGCAAATGAGGGAGAAAATGAGGGTTTTTTTTCATTTGGGTTTTTATTATCCCTTGCCTAGTTTTTAGGATTCCCTAAAATCCTCTCATCCTCTCATTTAGTCAAAATTTTAGCCAAGTGTCCTAGCTTAACCTAACAATATGACACTTAGCCATATTAGGTGTCATGGCAACAAAATTTAAAATTAAAATTTTTAGGAAAATAAAAATACATGGTGAAATACACCATACTCCCTAAATACATGGTATTTCACCCTAATACCCTTATTTCCTAATATCAATAATGGGTTTAAAACTATTTAAAAATAATTCATCCACCAAAATAATTAAAGAAAAATACGGGCATACTCCCAAAAATTATACGTATGCATCTATGCCAAAATACATACAAATACGCGTACATTGAAATTGGGGTCATTACATCCTACCCCCCTTAAAATAAATTCCGTCCTCAGAATTTCAAATTAAGGCTAAAATACTTTCTATACATCATATCACATACAAAACAAATTACATCAGGCAAACAAGTGAGGGTACTTCTCTTTCATCTCATCCTCGAGTTCCCAGGTAGACTCCCCTGGTGACTCTCGGTGCCACATAACCCTCACTAGGTTGATCGATTTCTTCCTTAGCAACTTCTGCCGCTGGTCTAGAATGGTTACAGGCTGCTGATCATAAGTCAAGTCTGGTCGCACTTCGATCTCAGAGAAGTCAACAACATGATCAGGATTTCCAACACATCTCCTGAGTTGCGATATGTGAAACACATTATGTACTCCCTCAAGAGATGCTGGCAAGGAAATTCTATAAGCCACTTCTCCAACACGAGCCAGAACTTCAAAAGGTCCTATATATCTTGGGCTCAGCTTTCCACGTCTTCCAAAACGAATCAGCCCTCGTGTCAGCGAGATCTTCAAAAATACTAACTCTCCTGGCTTAAATTCCAAGTGTCGCCTCTTCGCATCTGCCCAATGTTTATAACGGTCTTGAGCTATGCGAAGATTGTCTCTGACGACTCTCACAACATCTATGGTTTCAACGATCATATCCGGGCCCAACAATTCACGATCTCCAACATCATCCCAACTGAGAGGAGATCGGTACTTCCTTCCATATTAGGCTGCAAATGGCGGTATACCTATACTGGCTTGATAACTGTTATTGTAGGTGAATTCTACCAGATGTAGATGTTCGTCCCAAGCACGCTTGAAATCCAGCATGCACGCCCTCAGCATATCTTCTACAATCTGAATTGTCCTCTCCGACTGACCGTTTGTCTGTGGATGGTATGCAGTGCTGAAACTTAGTTGAGTTCCTAAGCTAGCCTGCAAACTCCTCCAAAAGTGAGACGTAAACCTTGCGTCACGGTCAGAGACTATGCTTACAGGTACTCCGTGAAGCCTCACGATTTCCTATATACATGACTAATCAAAATCTAAACCAACAATAAACAAACAGAAACAAAACAATGAATCTCACCTCCATATATCTCTTAGCAAGATGGTCTGTTGACTGACCAACTCGAAAAGGTATAAAGTGAGATGATTTGGTTAATCGGTCAATGATTACCCAAATAGCATCATGTCCTCGAGAAGTGCGAGGTAAGCCAGTCACAAAATCCATCGTCACATGCTGCCGCTTCCACTCTGGAATTGGAAGAGGCTGCAGAAGTCATGTCGTTCTCTGATGTTCGGCCTTGACTTGCTGACATGTCAAACCTGAAGCTACACTTCTAGCCACACTACGCTTCATGCCGTGCCACCAAAAATGTTGTCGTAGATCACGATACATTTTGGTGCCTCCAGGATGGATAGAATAAGGTGAGCTATGAGCTTCTTTCAACAGTTCATCCCGAATGTCACCTGATGCACACAAATCCTGCTCCCAAAACGCAGCGATCCATCTTCATGAACACAGAAATCATTACGAAGTCCGGCTTCTGTCTGCTCGCGAATCTTCCTCAACTTCGCATCTCCAGACTGAGCTGCCTTAATCCTCTCAACAAAATCAGATTGAACCTGCAAGTTCATCATCATCACTGATGAACCAGGTAAGACAACTTCAATCTCCAACTATCGAATATCACCCAGAAGTTCTCTCTGAGCTGTCAACATCATCACTGTCGGCATACGACTAAGAGCATCAGGCACTACGTTAACTTTCCTAGGGTGATATTGGAGGTCGACATCATAATTAGCCATCAACTCGAGCCATCTACGCTGCCTCATATTCAGCTCTTTCTGAGTGAACACGTACTTCAAACTCTTGTGATCTGTGTAAATCTTTACATGTTCACCCAGAAGAAAATGCCTCCACAACTTCAATGCAAACACCAATGCTGCTAACTCCAAGTCATGTGTAGGATAGTTCCTCTCATGGGTCTTCAACAATTTAAAAGCATAAGCTACTACCCTACCATGATGATGGAGAACACATCCCAATCCTCTGCCTGACACATCACAGTAAATCTCATATCCACCTGAGCGGTCTGGAATCGTCAGGACAGGTGCAGTGATCAATCTATGCTTCAGTTCATCGAATGCTCACTGCCATTCCTCTGACCAATTGTAAGCAACATTCTTCTTGGTTAGATGAGTCATCGGTGCAACGATCTTAGAGAAATCCTTGATGAACTTCATATAGTACCCAGCTAATCCCAAGAAACTTCTGATCTCCGTTACTGACTTAGGAACTGGCCACTTCTCTACTGCAACAACCTTCTCTGGATCTACAGCTATCCCATCACCAGATATAACATGTCCCAAAAAAGCAACCTTGGTCAGCCAAAACTAACACTTGCTATACTTAGCATATAACTGGTGCTGCCTCAGAGTCTCCAGGACAATCCTCAGATGCTTAGCATGATCTTCATCTGATCTTGAGTACACCAAGATATCATCTATGAAGACGACCACAAACTTATCCAAATACTCATAGAAGACTTGGTTCATCAACCTCATGAATGTGGCTGGTGCATTAGTAACGCCAAAAGGCATCACTAAAAACTTATAATGACCATACCGAGTTCTAAATGCAGTCTTTGGAACATCTGATCCTCTGACCTTCACCTGATGATACCTGCTTCTCAAATCCAGCTTTGAATACACTCGCGATCCACCCAACTGATCAAAGATGTCATCAATCCTGGGGAGAGGATACTTGTTCTTCACAGTAACCTTATTTAACTCCCGGTAATCGATGCACATCCTTCGAGATCCATCCTTCTTATTCACCAACAGCACTGGCGCACCCCATAGCGAAACACTTGGCTGAATCAAACCACGCTCTGACAAATCCTTCAATTGACTACGAAGCTCTGCTAACTCTGGAGAAGCCATACGATATGGAGCCTTCGCAATCGGTTGAGTGCCTGGAATCAGATCGATGGTGAACTCCAATAATCTATCCGGAGGAAGTCCATTTATATCGTCGGGAAAGACATCAGGAAAATCCCGGACTACCCTCAGTAATACAGGTTCAGCATCCATCTCCATCATCACTTCTACTGGGCTGTCCTTAAACTTCAATGGTCCAATGAAACTACTACCACTAAGAAACTCAAACTCTGGATGATCAGGAATCTGAAACACTATTCTCCTGAGCCTACAATCTATAGTGGCATAAAACATTCCTAACCAGTCCATCCCAAATACTGCTTCAAAATGAGGCATCTCCATCACTAAGAAATCTGCATACAGCCTACGTCCACAAATCTCAACAGGACACTGTCGGTATCCCGAAGAACTGCGGATCACTCCATTCCCTGTATGGATATTCCAACTAGAAGCAAAGGAGTCTACTACTAATGAATTCCTAGTCACAAACTGCTGAGACAAGAAGCAATGGGATGCTCCCAAATCGAATAGTGACAAGGCAGGGAAAGAATCAACTCTAATAACACCTAAGAGGATAATCATAAACTAACATAAGAATCTAATCATCCTAGTCACAACCACGAACATAACATACTATAATAAAATAACAAAGCATTCAACTCTAAAAAGAAAATAGGTACCAGTGATAACACAACCGGTGTCCTCTGCCTCGACAGCCGACATGGTGAAAGCCTGACGCCTTGGCGCCGCTCTCCTAGGGGTCTGCTACTGCTGCTGCTGTGGAGGCCTAGGTGGTCCTCTCTGAGTCACTGCACCAGGCGCTGGTGGAGCTGGCAGTGGAAGCCTCTGTGGAGCCGGCGGAAGGGTCCTCTGCTGTTGCTGCACAGGCCGGACTGCCACTGGTGCCCCAGAACCTGAAGTCTGTCCCTGTTAAGGACACTGCCTACTGATGTTTCCAGACTGACCACATGTAAAGCATCACCCATGCCTAAACTTGCAATCCCGCTGCTCATGCCCAGTCTTCCCACAAAATCCACAAGGCTGATGCCACTGTGATGCTGGTGGAGCTCCAGGCCTCCTAAACTGAGTAGTCTGAGTGGGCCTCGGGAAACTCCTCTGCTGACCCGCAGGGCGTCTCTCAGATGCTGCTAGACCTCTACCCAAACTCTTCAGGTGCGTCTCATGCATCCTGGCCACCTCCAGTATGGCACTGTGTGTAAGCAGCACCTGGATCGACATCGCTGCTCTGAACTCAGGGTCCAGTCCCATCCTGAATCACCTAGCTCTAGTGGCCTCCGACTGCACCAACTCTGGAGCAAACTTGCTCAATAGTGAGAACTCTGCATCGTAGGCATCTATGCTCCGTCGTCCCTGAGTCAGGTGCTTGAACCTCAACCGCAGTTCATTCTTCTTCGTCTCTGGCAGGTACTGAGCCTTAAACAGCTCTCTAAACTTCTCCCACGAGATCGGCTTAGTCAAATGCAGCTCCTGAGCATCCCACCAATCTCGTGCCTGATGTGTCAGCTGTCTCTTCGTGGCATCCAACCACTTATCTCTCGGGTATCCAATAGCATCCAGATCATCCTCAGAATGCCTGATCCACTCGTCCACCTCCAGAGGACTCTACTTGCCCGAAAAGGAACTCGGGTGCAAAGCTCTAAACTGCCTAATACCTACTGGCTTTGGTGGCGCACCACTAGCCACCTATCCTCCATCTGCTGCATATGCTCTAGAATTCCTATCAGAATCTTCCCCATCAGGGTAGCCTCAGACGATGCAGCATCAGAAGTAGGGGTCCTGTTCTCGGACGATCCATTTCCCGGATCCATTCTACAAGAATGAATAGGGAAACAACATTCAGTACCAAAATTGCGAATTATAATGTTAGAGCTTATTTGTACTATTCTTACGTGTATCACAGTGTGAGCTGACCTGCATGGGCCACCACAAAAACCTGTCATGCCCCACTCACCCAAATACGGGGAGCGTAGCTGACGAGGTTGCCGTAGTATTCAGACTCAGGCTTCGAGCCCTCTTATCTAAATACTACAAGGCATATTTTTGTGGTTTAATATTAAATAGTGAGCAGGCCACTGCAATAACACTGGAATAGTACACAGAAAAAACAGAAGTGCTCCAACAGAAAATAAAACGCAGTACTGAAAGGAAATTACATCAACACAGAAGTTACATTACATCACATAAGTTCATATACATATAAGCAGCAACGGAACAAAGGGGGTACAAAAAGCGGGTACAACAAAAATAGAAACCCCCAACCCAAAAGTACAAAAGTCCACCCGGTACAACACACCCGCTAGTCTAAACCCGGGAAGTCTAACTGGATGAGGTTGCCCGTAGGCTCTACCTCAGCTGTACAAGTATCGGCCTCCGGCTCCGGGACACCCGCTGGCTGCTCGAGACTCATACCCGAAAACCACGGGATGGGACACGTCAACGCGTGACCCAGTAGGAACTCCTAACACCCTAGTAGAACCCAGTTTTAGAACTGGTCTTCCTAACTAACCAACTAACTGCCAGTGTCGCATCAATCTCAGAATATGCAGAAATTAAAAGACAGAAAATAAGTACTGAAGGTAAACAATAGAAAGTAGAACTAAAGTGAAATTTCAGAATTAAATTAATTAAATTTAATTTTCGTTCTGATTTGGAACCCGGATAAACCATAGGCTGCTAAGGGAGCGTCTGCTCCTTAACACCTACAATTTACCCGTGTTTTTCCTAAACCCACATCCGGAGTCTTACCCATTTCAAGAATGGACTGAGAACTCTGGATGTCATCCTCTCATCCTCACTCACAAGTTTTTCTTTTAATGAGCATTACTTCATTAACATGGTATCAATTAGTTGTCTCAAATACCACTTATGTCTCAACATACTTGCATCTCATCGTCAATAACTTTTCCACATGAAACATAACATAATAAACATCATCATTAAGACACACCTTAAGAGCATGGTAATAAAGCACAACTAACATGTTCAACATTAATTTTAAAGCAAGAGTATAACTATGAAAATTCTACTCAAAATTACAACACAAATCTGCCAAAAGCGTCAGTCCAGAAAGAATGGCTCTATTACCCTAATTGCAGTTAGAATTGGCTCTCGGCCTCTCTTCAAAGTTGTAGGAAATTTTCTGTAGTTTTTTGTAGTGTCCTTAATTTTATTTTTCTGATTTTTCTACTATTTTATACGATTTTTACAAGTTACTGTTTTGCTACACAAAAAAATTCCAGCAACTAACTTTTCTAACTAAACTTGTTTTCTAACATATTGGGTGCCATAATTAACATAACAATACTATCATAATACTAAGTTTACTTCATTTTCAAGCTATCAATTGTTATGAATGAGGGAGGCCTTTGGCCTCCTCTCCTTCATTACCCACTCATTGGTCCCCATTACTATGGGTAATGGGGACCCTTGGTCTCCTTGAGTCCCTTCTCCTCCTCTCTTAACTTAATATATAGAGAACCATGGCCAGTTGCCATGGTTACTCATCCTTTTGACTAGAATAGCTTATCTCCATTCTCTTGAGTCCAATCATCCTGTAACACGTTATCAGCACGTGTTCTTCCTTGAGCACAAATCCAATCCAAAAATCTCCACCAAATTGCTCCCCTACGCGCGAGGAATCTTTGGTTGCTACGGCGATTCGTTTGGAGCGTTGCGGTGTTCTCGACATTTTTTTTTCGGGAGCTCGGATTTTTATTTTCTACGGTTCTCATCTACGGTCATCCCTAGATCATCGATCTATAGGTATACTCTTCATTCCTGTAGATATACAATTTATTTTCATGTATTTTTACAACCTCTATTTTGGCTTGTAAAAACGAAAAAAAAAATCTGTTGAATACAATGCAAATTAAATTAAGAAAAAGAAAAAAAACCCGATTTTTTCCCCCAGTGCCCCCCACCCCCAAGGGGGTGCCGATATCCCGTCGCCCCCCGTCGGGGGGGGGGGGGGGGGGTTCTGTCGCTGCCGCCCCCCGACGGGGGGCCTCTGTCGCAGCTGCCCCCCCCCCCCCCCCCGACGGGGGCGGGGGGGGGGGGGGGGGGGGGGGCGATCCGCTGCCGCCCCCCCATCGGGGGGCCTCTGTCGCAGCGCCCCCCCCGACGGGGGGGGGGGGGGGGGGGGGCGATCCGCTGTCGCCCCCCGTCGGGGGGCCTCTGTCGCAGCGCCCCCCCCCCCCGACGGGGGGGGGGGGGGCGATCCGCTGCCGCCCCCCGTCGGGGGGCCTCTGTCGTAGCGCCCCCCCAACGGGGGGCCGATCCGCCACCCGCCCCCCCATCGGGGGCCTCTGTCGCTGACGCCCTCCCCCAAGACGCGGGGGGGGGGGGGGGGGCGATCCGCCGTCGCCCCCGACGGGGGGGCCTTTGTCGCGGGGGGGGGGGGGGGGGGGGGGTTGGGGTATTCCTGGCGGCTGATTGAGGCTTGATGGGGTTGGGATATTTTTGAAGTTGAGGGGTCTAGGGTTTGGGGGTTTCTTTTTGATATTTCACAGCCTAGAATTTTTGTTAAAATTATAAATTCTGTTTATATTATATAATATAATTTTTAATGTTGGGCATGAAGCCCATGTGTCACAAATACTTATACATTCTATGTGACAGAAGCCAAGTAATTGGGCCTGCAGCCCAACTAATAACAATTTTATTTTGACTTGTAATGGCCTGTAGCCTAGCAGTTTTTATTTACAATATTTGGTTGGCCTGCAGCCCAATTATTAATCAAATATTACACATGTTAATATTTATGGGCCTGTCTCCCCTTTAAGTTATTAACCTATATCATTTCTCGGTTATGAACTTGTCACTTCATATTGCAATATTAATAACTTTGTTGCATTCTACTGGAATTTTAGGATGTTTTTTAAAATATAATTATCTTAAAGATCTTGAGACCGCTATGCCGTTAGTCAACTAACCTAACGGTGTATGACGTTTCCACGTGGTCTACGAGATAATTATATTTTCTAGTGTTATGCTTGAGATATATGCGTGGTTGTTTACTTTTATGCATGTACCATATTTATAACTGCGTGGATGTTTAAATAAGTAAAAATGTGTTTTTCGGGATCGACCATTGTATACCTATTTACATTCCTTGCACTTTTATTTTCTTTTGAGAGAATTTGTAAGTGAGGAAATTTGTATAAAAATCCAAAGCTCGGTGCAACAGCATATGAAGACGGAGATATAGGGACCCAGTTTGGGTTTCCAAAGTTGTATTTTTCTTTTATGGAATGTAAACAAACTTTGGACTGTGTACTATTTTGGGTATCTGGCCGATCCCCGTATTTTTACTTGTTTATTTCTTTATGCACGAATTTTTGAATTTTAATTAATTCATGCTCATTTTAAATTGCGTAGATAAATGGCAAAATTGGCAAGCGTCGATTTCGAAGTCCTTGATTCTGCAGGGACAAATTACATGAGTTGGCGAGTGGACCTGAAGTTCCACTTGTGTTCGATGGCCCTCCTTGGGTCCATTTTGGCTCCTTCCTCGGCCCCAGCAGCGGCCGAAGCTTCTGCTACAGCTAGCAGCAGCCCTACAACCACTGTATCCGATGTAGATAAGGCGAAAGCCATAATCTACATTAGGAAACATATAGATCGGACCTTGAAGGTCGAATACTTAACGGTTGAGGACCCAAAGGACCTGTGGACAGCGCTAGAAGCACGATATAAACATCAAATTGATGTTATATTACCCCGTGCCAGTTATGAGTGGGAAAACCTCAGACTTGAGGACTATAAGTCCGTCGCTGAGTATAATTCTGCACTTCATAACATCACCTCACGCTTGAAGTTGTGCGGTGAAGAAGTGACAGAACAACGCATGTTGGAAAAAACATTTACCTCGTTTCACGAGAAAGATGCAATCCTCATGCAGCTGTATCGTGAACGCAACTTCACGAAATTCTCTGATCTGATCTCATGCCTACTTAGGGCAGAGCAGAATCGAGATTTACTGCTAGCAACTCATAACTTGCGTCCAGCTGGCACTGCCCCAATCCCTGAAGCCCACCATGTTTCTCCCCAGAAGTGGAAAAACAAGAGAAAGGCTAAAAACACTAAAGGGCAAGCTGTAATGAAGCAACCAAGAGGTGCAGCTCCCCAAACAAACAAAAACAATAAAGGGAAAAGAAAGTTCACTTGGAAGCGCAAGAACACCGAGCAAGTGTCACTTCCAAAGAAGAACTGGGAGGATAAATTCCATAGATGCGGCATGACTGGCCATTGGTCCAGAAACTGCCGCACTCCCCGCCACCTCCAGGATTTATACCAGGCGAGCCAGAAGTCTCTACCTGAAACAAACTTGGCGACTGTTCAGCTGCCAACAATGTTTACTGCAAAATATTTCGAGAACGACGATCTGCTAGATTGAGCATCATCATTTATCTATGCATTTAGAATTCGATGTATCTTCATCTGTTATTTTCTTTAGTTCGGACTTTTATTTATGAATGTTGTCTACATTTTCCCTCAAATAAAATTTCGTTTTTGCTTATATAGATGATGTCTGAGTGGCTAGTGGACAGTGTCTCGACGCACACAATCCTTCGCGATCATTGCTATTTTAATAGCGTAAACAAATATGACGGTCCTGTTATCACAATTTCAGGACTGTCCCAAATAATCGAAGGAACTGGTGAAGCAATTATATTGCTCCCAAATAACACAAGACTTCAAATAAATAATGCATTATTCTCTCCTAAATCAAATAGAAATCTCGTAAGTTTCAAGGATTTCCGTTTAAACGGATATCACTTAGAGACCAGAGATGAAAATAAGGTTGAATATCTAATTGTAACTCGTCAAAAAGATGACCGGAAGATCATCTGCGAGCGATTCAAGGGACTCCCGTCGGGTCTATACCAAACATACATTCAACCAGTAGAAACCAATATGATTGAGCACCAGACGTGCCAATCACTGCCAAAGTTCCAACTCTGGCACAATAGACTTGGTCACCCTGGAACAGCAATGATGCAACGCATCATCACTGAATCCCGTGGACACAAATTGAAGAACCTGAAGATTCTTCAAAAGGGTGAATTTCCATGTCTCCATTGTTTCAAGGGAAAACTAATAACGAGACCATCCCTCCTGAAAGTGGGATTAGAGTCTCCTGGTTTCCTAGAGAGAATTCATGGTGACATTTGCGGGCCTATTCACCCCGCAAGTGGCCCATTTCGGTACTTCATGGTACTGATTGATGCATCAACCAAATGGTCTTATGTGTGCCTCTTGTCCACCCGCAACCTAGCTTTTCCAAAGCTATTGGCACAAATAATAAGGTTGCGTTCTCATTTCCCCGATAACCATATCAAGAAATTACGTCTTGATAATGCGGGAGAATTTACTTCACAAGTCTTCGAAGACTATTGCCAGGCAACGAGTATTGAAGTTTAACATCCTGTAGCACATGTTCACACCCAAAATGGATTAGCTAAGTCCCTTATAAAGAGGCTCCAATGGATTGCACATCCATTGCTTATGCAATCCCAGTTGCCTGTGGATGCTTGGGGGCATGCTATTTTATATGCCGCATCACTTATTAGGATAAGACCCTCTGGAGGTCAAACTTTATCCCCGATGCAACTAGCATATGGCGCACCTCCGGATATCTCTCATTTGAGAGTGTTTGGTTGTGCGGTATATGTCCCAATAGCACCACCTCAAAGGACCAAAATGGGTCCTCAGCGTCGTCTAGGTATATATATTGGGTTTGATTCGCCCTCTATTATCAGATACCTTGAACCCATGACGGGTGACGCATTCAAGGCACGTTTTGCAGACTGTGAATTTGATGAGAAAATTTTTCCAAAACTGGGCACACAGTCTAAGAAGCCAGAAGCTTCTGAGACCATTAGTTAGGACCAGAAGTCTTTGTCCCTATATGATCCGCATACTAATCTGTGTGAAGATGAGATCCTGAAGATCCTTCACATCCAGAATACAGTACATCTTTTACCGGATAAATTCACGGACAACCAGAAGATTGTCTGTTCACACGTCCCTGCTGCCAATACGCCAGCTAGGATTGACATCCCCATAGATGGATGCAATCCACCAGTAGCAGAATTGGCTGTACCTCAAATGAAAAGAGGACGCCCACCAGGTTCAAAAGATAAACTTCCTCGAAAGAGGAAGACTCCTGGTGATACTAAGATTATCCCTCCACAGGATGCTGAGCTCAGACCAGCTACTTCTCCCCTCCTGATTTCCCCAGCAGAGGAAACAATAGGAGAAACATCATTAAATTTTGTACGTACTGGAGAAGTACTGGACAGAAATAGCATAGTCGCTGACGACGATTTTGCGTTCGATATTTCTGTTCACGTCACTGAATATGACGATGACGTCGAACCACGATCTCTAGCGGAATGTAAACGCAGAGAGGATTGGCCAAAGTGGGACGAGGCAATAAGAGTAGAGCTGGACTCACTCTTGAAACACAAAGTCTTTGGACATGTAGTCCAAACACCAGTAGGTGTAAAACCTGTGGGATATAAGTGGGTTTTCATAAGAAAAAGAGATGAAAATAATGTGATCGTTCGCTATAAGGCACGCCTTGTAGCCCAGGGATTTTCCCAAAGACTAGTAATTGATTACGAAGATACGTATTCCCCGGTCATGGATTCGATCACCTTCCGATTTTTAATAAGCCTAACTTCTCTGGAAAGCCTAGAAATGCAGCTCATGGACGTTGTGACTGCATATCTATATGGCGATATAGATAAAAATATCTATATGAGACTTCCTGATGGGTTTAATCTACCCCAGGAGATGAAAGAGATACCTCGGGACGTATTCTCGGTAAGGCTACATAGATCATTATATGGTCTAAAACAATCGGGAAAGATGTGGTATAACAGACTTAGTGATTTCCTTGCACAACAAGGATTCACAAATAATGAAGTCTGCCTGTGTATCTTTATCAAAAGAACGGGAACAAGATTCGTCATCATTGCTGTATATGTAGATGACTTAAATCTCATAGGATCTCCTGCAGAGATCAAAGAGATATCTGAAAGCCTTAAACATACTTTTGAAATGAAAGACCTAGGCAAAACAAAGTATTGTCTTGGCTTACAGATAGAACACCTAAGAGGTGGAATCCTATTACACCAATCTAATTATACAAAGAAACTTCTACGCAAGTTTCATATGGATAAATGTCATCCTTTAGGTACCCCTATGGTCGTAAGATCACTAGATGTACATAAGGACCCCTTCTGGCCACTGGAAGAGGGGGAGGAGATACTGGGTCCTGAAGTACCCTACCTCAATGCCATTGGATCACTTCTATATCTGGCTAACTGTACGCGTCCCGATATAGCGTTTACAGTTAATCTACTAGCCAGACACAGTGCAGCGCCCACAAAGCGCCACTGGAACGAAGTAAATCATCTTCTGCGATACCTTCAGGGTTCCATTGATCTTGGACTTTATTACCAGAGAGGTGCCTCCTCCAAATTGTTTGGTTATGCTGATGCAGGTTATCTCTCAGATCCGCACACGGCAAAATCCCAAACAGGTTTTGTTTTTACCTACTGAGGTACTGCTATCTCCTGGAGATCGGTAAAGCAAACCACAACTGCTACATCATCCAACCATTCAGAACTAATTGCGATCCATGAAGCGAGCAGAGAGTGTTATTGACTACAATCCGTCGTCCAACACATTCTTCAATCTACTGGCCTGAAGACCAGTGATTTGGAGCCTGCCATCCTGTTTGAAGACAACGCTGCGTGCATTGCTCAACTTCAAAAGGGCTACATCAAGGGCGATAGGACGAAGCACATATCTCCCAAGTTTTTCTGGACACATGAGCTAAAGGAGGACAAGCAAATCGAAGTTTAGCAGATACAGTCCTGCAACAACTTAGCTGATCTTTTTTACTAAGTCTTTGCCGAAATGTACTTTTGTAAAGCTTGTAAAGAACATTGGTATGCGACAATTGAAAGACCTGCAAGCCTGAAGCTTGTACGGATCAGGGGGAGTAACTTGTGGGTTGCACTCTTTTTCCTTAAGCTGTTGGGTTTTCCCACTGGGTTTTCCACAGCTAAGGTTTTAACGAGGCAAACACACTTACTCTGGATCCAGAAGTATCCACCCCTCTTGGCCTCAGATGCTGAGACCAAAGTGATGAATGGGTAAGGGGGAGTGTTATGAATGAGGGAGGCCTTTGGCCTCCCCTCCTTCATTACCCACTCATTGGTCCCCATTACTATGGGTAATGGGACCCTTGGTCTCCTTGAGTCCCTTCTCCTCCTCTCTTAACTTAATATATAGAGAACCATGGCCAATTGCCATGGTTACTCATCCTTTTGACTAGAATAGCTTATCTCCATTCTCTTGAGTCCAATCATCCTATAACATCAATATATTTCTAATTAATTAAGACTATAATACAAACATCCTATTCACTAATTGAAGCTAATATTAAGACTAACTTCCTAAACACAAACCAAACATAATTTAGTATGTTAGCATAAAACTTCTACTCCCAATTTTTCAACATGGAACAAAATTACTAATTCTAACATAGCAAAATGATAGAAATGCTATCTTTAAACATGAAAATGCAATCTTATTCCAAAGTAAGAATTTGATCCCAAAATTGTTTTCATACAACTAACATACTAACAAATCATGTTAAATTGATTCTTAAAATTCTATATTACTAATTAAAGCAATCATCATGGGATAAAACTAAACTTACTAACATAGGAATCCTATCATGAAATTCATACATAGATTCCAATACAAAAATTTTGTGTAACTTACTAACTTAATTAGGAAACCATTCCTAAAACTAAACTCTACCTAAGGAATTAGGAATTCTACGTTGTAAAAGTCCTCCAAAAATTTTCTTTGGCCCTTCTTAGTCCTTGATGGAGAGCTCCCTAATCTTCCTCTTCAAGCTCCAATTTGGTCTCCAAAAATTTGGATTTTTGGCTAATTTGGGCTAATTTTGGTGTTGGAATGATAATGGAATTTTGTGGGCTCTTAGTGATTATTTTGGAAGAGTGTTTTATGGAAGAGGATGAAGCAACATGAAGGAAAATGGGGGGTGTAAGTTTCGGCCTGTTTTGGGGAGCAAATGAGGGAGAGAAAATGAGGGTTTTTTTTCATTTGGG